>OW119928.1:90554239-91754239 GCA_933210815.1 Meta bourneti | reverse complement strand
TAAAATTTTGATTAAGTGATGAAGTTTAAAACATGAAGAAAGGGGGGGGGTATTTCAATTAACGTCACACTGGAGCAACACAATGGGCTATTGGTGACGGTCCGGGATCAATCCCAAAGGGAAAGATCCGAGGACAACACCACGTAATTTTGAACCACGGTCAGATGACGAGGCAACACCTGAGCTGGCACCCCACTCTCCAAACTTCCACACCACGCCAACGTGAGGACATTTGAGGCCACGACAGATTTAACGTGCACCAGCCCCCTGTACACGACGGTGTTTTGGCTGGATTCGAACTCGCAACCCTTCGGTTGCTAGTTCGTTACTCCTCTAACCGGGCCACCGCCATGAAGAAAGGAAAGTCATGGAATTCAAAAATTTTGTTTTGTAAAAATTTAGATCGATTTGGGTGGGGATTTTCCCCGACCAGATCTTGTAAGTTTAAAATTGCGTTATGAAAATAATACTGACAGTGACGGTTAAAATTAATTAAAATATGGCGAATGGTAAAAGGAATTACACACGTTCTACACACAAGCAGTCTCCATACTTCGTAAGATGACCGGTTTTCATTTTGACTGGCTGTGAACATTCCATGCAGCGATTCGTGACAGATTCGATGTCCTGAGAAACAAAAATTGAATGGTTATATTTTTACACAAAGGTGCATTCAGAAAGAAGTTTACGCCGAAAGAATCGAATGAAAAATCGGAAACGTCACGGAGAAAAATAGCAGTCTTCCCCGCTGGCAGAATCGATTGATCCTTGGAATCGATGACTGTTTTGATTTATCGTTTCCATCGCTACTCGTGCTTGACGAATCCTCATTTTCTGACGATAAATTATTTCCCCCATCGAAATCGTATCGTTTTTTAAATTCGATGCTTCGTCAATCAAGCCGCCCCAAATTTCTCACGTCGGAAAAAATATATATAATCTTTAGAACCAGACCAATAGAATTTTCTGTTGTTCCAATGGCAGTTTAACCCTCCTGGTGGCTGTCTCGACGTGGTATCGTTGGCAAAACTGACAACTTGATGTACGAGATATCTCATCGTTAAAAAAACTGACCTGATCTCGTTATTTTTCCAGATCTTGGACGAGGTAACTCTTCATTAGAAAAACGAAACCATTTGGAGAATTAAATAGCAGAATTATTACGAAATACAGCTACCATCGAAAGTATCAGCAGTTATCTATGAATGGTGTTGGATAGGAACGCATCGACCATTGATAATTGGAGATCCCGAAATTGGATGTAGAGCAAAAAACATGCAAACAGCTTATTAGTCCTTCTTTTCAGCAAAGACAATACAATCATTCTTAACTCTAAGTTAAAAAGAAGCCCAACAGGTGCCCGATCTTGGCAACTCCCTGTGTATGATCCACACTCTGTCTTAACCCTCCAAGTGGTTTTGATGAAGATGTCCATAAAGATTTCACCCATTTTCCTTGAACTCGTCATCGAGATACTCCCTCTTAACCGGCCACTTAGGGACCGGGACCCAGACCGGATAACGATTTGGCCGGTTAAACCATTGTTCCCTTAATAGCATTAAAATACACTCCCGAAATCGTTTTTATTAGTATAAAACTAAGTATATAGCCTATTTTATTGTAATATGATATGTATAATTAAGATAACTTACCCTGGAAGAGCTTCCTTCGTTGGGTAAAAAGCTAAACACATATTACTGTAGGCTACTGTATTTACATTACATAATTGCAGTATATGTATTAGGCTTTACTAAACAGGCCATTAAATCTCACATTTAACCCAGTACTGTATTGTAAATATTAAAAAATAAGCTCTAAAAGTAATCGTCGATTTTCTTTCGTTTCTTTGTGTACATTGCTCTTTTGAAAGCGGCTAGAGACATATTAAGACAGGTCCGTGAGTCATCATCATCTCAAACTCGTGGCGACCGGTTAAAGCAGAGGCCGGTTAAGAGGGAGTCCACTGGTATTGCCAATTGTTGATAATGACGAGGTAAAGATCTGGCAAGTTTTCTTTTAACGACGAGATATCTCGTCATTCAAGATATCTCGTCATTAAGCAAGACTGATCATAAGTCGAGACAACCACCAGATGGGTTAAAGCTTGAGGCTCTCTTTTACATTGGATTGGTTTTATTCATTACATTTCTATATGGTGGATTTGTGACTTGAAAGTGGTGACTACATCTCCTAATTTTAATATCTTGCGTTTGGCGCAGCTTATCCTCTTTTGGATCTTGCGCCATAAAACCCAAATCAACCAACCAACCTCTTTTACATTGGCAGAGTTAGTTGCTTTTGTTTTTTAAGGCACAAGGGCCATGTTTGGCCAAGCTGCGCCAAACGCAAGACAACGTTAAGTAATTATGAGAAGTAGAGAATTGAGCTTCCTGATCCCCGTGTTTACCAGAGCCAGTAAACCCCATGGGGAAGAATAGATCACTAGGGTTCGTGAATCCCCGTCACACCTCAAGATGATCCCCGAGGGTTACATACGGGAAATGAGGAGAGAATAATAGACTATGCTCATGAACCTACTGCGAATATTATGGGAACTGGATGCTAACCTCAATAGGAAGCATGGAGTTGGAGAGAAGTCTGCTGAAGGCCCATAGTGAGGACACCATTCGAGGCTGTAAAGATCGGGCATCCGCAATCCCTGGATGGTTATTTGCCGTGAAAATCAAGAACGTCTCACTCAGATTTATGGTAGACCGGTTGGTAAAGTTGCCGATTAGCAACCGGTGGATTTCGAGTTAGAAATTTGATCCAACCTAAGACAGTCATGTACGTGAGGGTTGGTGTACGTTGATTATTTCGTAGTCTCCTCACGTTGGCGTGGTGTGTATGTTTGGAGAGTGGGGTGTCATCTCAGCTTTTGACCTCGCCATCTAAAGGGTGGGTCAAAATGACGTGGTGGTGTTCGAGCATCTTTCCCTTCGGGATTGATAACCGATCGTCGCCAATAGCCCGTTCTGTGCTCGACTGCGAAGTAAATTCAACTACCTACCTCAGATTTACGTAGAAAAAGATCAGGTTTTTTTAGACTTTTATGTCACCTTTGTTTACAGAATTTTAATTTTTTATCAGAGGTTTACATGGACCTCTAAGATATACGATTTATTCTATGCTTTCACCTTTCAAATAAAACTACCAGGCGTGTAGTGAGTATTTATAATTTTATTCTTTAGAAATTTTCATTCATTCCAGAAACCTATTTTGAGAATCGTAAACACTCTTTTGTTTACAGAGATATGTATTTTGAATAACAAAATAAGATGTGAATGAGGCCTACATCGCAGTGTTTACCCCTTCGCTCGTATCTTAAAGTGTTTACTCTGTTAAGTTAATCAGCTGTGTTGCGGCGCCTTGTTTGATTTATTCCATAACACTTCTTTGCATATGTAGGACGTCCTACTGCGCTTCCGATGTTGATTAGACAACGTTATCTTCACACTCTCAGAATTATGCCATACCGTAACAGATTATTCACCTATTTTAATTTATGTGTTGTTTTAGAAGTGAAAACGCGAGTATTGATCAACAAGTGACCTTTGGACTCAATAAAAAACTGCTCTGTCTTATTACTCCTGTTCTAGCCACCAGTTAGACCCATTCCAACAAGTCATTCGTCTTCAGAAATTTTCATGTCATCAGCATTCTGGTATCAGTCTGAAGGGCTCATTTCAATACAGGTAGCTAGAGCTAGATCCATCACGAAGGGAACTCATCGTCGTTTTGAACCACGATACGATCACGAAGTCAACTCCTGAGCTGGCATCCCACTCTCCAAACTTCCACACCATGACAACGTGAGGACCAGTTGATTTAACGTGGACGCGCCTCTTTTAATGTGCTAATCCGTTACTTTACCCCAACTGTGCTACCGTGCCCCCCTTTCAATACAGGAAAGGTAGGGAGGTGTCTCAATTAACGTCACACTGGAGCAACACAGCGGGCTATTGGTGACGGTCCGGGGTCAATCCCAAAGGGAAAGTTCCGAGGATACCACGTCATTTTGAACCATGGGCAGTTGACGAGGTCACACCTGAGCTGGCACCCCACTCTCCAAACTTCCACACAACGAGGACATTTGAGACCACGACGGATTGAATGTGCACCAGTCGTCTTTGCACACGACGGCCTTTGGTTGGATTCGAGCTCGCAACCCCCCGTTACTCTTCCAACCGGGCTACCGCGGGCTCCAATACAGGAAAGAATGCGATTACTAGATGAGAGTAAATTATCAACTTGTGTTTAATGAGGGTGATTCATTTGAGTTAATGTTTTGGAGGAACGCGGCTCTTTGCGGTTTTGGGGTTGGGGCTGGAACCACAGGAACGGTACCGGAAGTCACCCCCCCCCTCGAAGATTCACGGAAGAGGGGTGTCGTCTGCTGGAATCCTCTGCGTCACCTTGAGCGCGCAGTCACGTGCGGGAACCACGAGTGGAACGGAAAACTTGGAATCTTTGGCGCCATGCACCTCCCGCACAGACGAGCGCTAATATTAGCGCTCTTCTCTCTCTCCTGGAATGCTGAGAGACGATTCTTCTGCACTCTTCGAAAAGGGAGGGGCTTAATCCTACAAGTGGTTACGAAGAGATATCTCGTCCATCGAGATCGGACCAATTTTGATGATGACGAGATATCTCGTCATCAAGATAATGGCAATTATTATGACGAGATCAAGATCTTGTCAGTTTTCTTCTGGTGACGGGATGTTTCACCCACCAAGATCTGGTCAGTCTTGTTTGCTGAAACCACCAGGAGGGCTAAGTAGATTAAATTAGGAACGGCTTTTTCACTTTTAAAGTATTGTACCATTTCGGTCTGGCATTCCCACATCTGGAATTCAGATCTCCCCCGACTGCAAAACAAGTTGTCAACTAAATTATCTTGGGCCCTCCATGAGAGGAATGCAGACGATCACCCCCAGGAAAACACGCGTTTACAGTTCTGTGGAAGCCCAGGCCAGAGAGACATTAAATCTGTCCTCGGGTCGGGAAGCTGTCGAGGTTCTCATGACCTTCCGATGCAGGGGCGTGGAAACTCAGGGATTAACATTCCAAGACGGAGACGAACTCCCCCCGCAAGAGGGCAGAGTAGATTGAAACCACGAAGGGAGCAGTCGCATCCTTCAGACTCTGAGATTTTGTCGAGCCTCCGGGCTCTTTGGCAGATGTTGAATGCTGTACCCACCTACCTTTCAATTAATCTAATATGTAAATAATCTTTAAATTTCTCTGTTCTAAATAAATATTTTATTGTGCTGTAAACAGTCTTACGCTTAATTAAAGACAGGAAACGTTACAGTATGTTCTTGTGCTATTCCCATAATTCTAATGTTCCTGTCCCATCGGGGGCACATCTTTAGGAGCGTGCAAGCTTCACGAACCCGTGATCCCCTAGTGATCTATTTATTTCCCATGGGGTTTGCTGCTTCCAGTAAACATGGGGGGCAAGACTCCAGGATGCCCAAGCGGTTTACTCTCCTTTCTCCTCTCCATTCTTTCTTTTCCACAATTACTTGACATTGTTTGGCGCAGTTGCCCTTGCGCCATCAAACCAAAAACAACCAACCTAATGTTCCTAAATGTGTAATGCACCCTTTTAGGGACATTACTCTAAGGCAGTGTGTCCCAACCTTTTTTCTCTCCGTACCCCTTGATAAAACTTTTCATTTATGAGTTCCCCTTCTCTCTCAACCCTTCTCACCCATCCCTCTACACTCTACGCAAAAAAAGTTTGTTTTTGTTAGGTAGTAATGTTCTTAGGTTAGCTAGCAAATTAATCAAACGACTCAAATTGATGACACTTATAGGCTTTGATTTTTGATTTCACATTTCACGAATTTTTAAAATAGCAGCCTAACATCAAAACAAATAGCATTATAGTAATTTTCAATCGCATAACCTTATGATGAAAGTTCACAACAATTTTTCAACTCGATAGGCAAGTTTTCAAACGTGGCCTTCGAGAATTTCAACGCGATCCCTGAGCTGGTTTCGTGGAGCTAAGTTTTTTAAAATCAGGTTCAAATGAAGACAGTTAAGTAATAGCTAAACACTCCAAATTAAGCACTCATAAAAAAAAGGAACAAAGCTAGGCCTATTAATTCGCGTTACTCAATTGGCGCCCAATCGAACTCCAAAACAATGGCCTGCTTTCAACCGCGTTTTAAATAAACAAATATCGCTCTAAGACGATTCGATATTTTTCTAGAGAAGAATTACTAGAAACGAAAGAAAAGAGAGGGGAGGGCACATGCGTATCTCGTGATATGATTGGTGGTGGGCGGAACAATGATCAATCAATTGCTAGGTTTAAGCCTATTACTTTCTCTTTTCTTTTTAAGGTGTTTTCCGCCATTACTAACATTTTCGCGTACCCCCAACTGGACCGTGACGTACCCCCAGGGGTACGCGTACCCAAGGTTGGGAACCGCTGCTCTAAGGTATGACACTGTTTTTTCTATTTCACAATGGTTAATGAAAACGTGACCTACGGCTTAAAGTGGAATTCTTACGAACCCATGCTTTCGAACCCAGTCCCTTGTGCCGAAGGCCAGAACTCTAACCACCACCACATCAGGGACGTCGGGGGGCATCCCTATTTGCACCCTCCCTGTATTTTTATGGTTGTATGGACTGGTTCCTCACACGCAACTCTTTTCCCGATAGCAGTCAACTTTTGTTGCAAATTTTCGTAAGGTTTCCTATTACTTGTAAGTATTCAGTTTCGTTAATAATTAACCCTCCTGGTGGTTTGTCTTCGAGTCGAAAACCACCCTGTAGCATCCAGCATCTGATGCAAAAGCTTGTTCCAAACTGTCACCAGTTCTGGGCAAGGAACAATTTGTTTTCACCGTTTGGATCTTCATTTCTCTTGGAGTAATAGGTGTTTCACTTCGACGAGATATCTCGTTATTAGTGAAATTAACCAGATTGAGTCGCGCCCTGTCAGTTGGCGCTACTCCTGAATTGGCGTAACGTTTCTTGTACCTGGCGAGCGCCAAGAACGTTGCCAACTTCTCAGTTAGTGCCTGATCGTGGAAGAAACGGGCCAGAACCTGCGGTGCTGCGATCGCATTTACGTCGCAAAATGGGGGCTATTGTTCCCGCTTGTTCTCACAGACATGCATGCTTTAGAAGGCGCTCGAAACCTACAAATTATCTTTAATCAAAGTTATCTTTCTTCGGATTTTAAAGGGATAATTGATTCAGACCGTTCCGGAATGATGGTAGTAAAAAAAGAAAAAAAGAGGGAGGCATCTTCTCTTCTGATTTCACTGTATGTCTGATAGTTACTTTTATGAGGATTCATCGGGCGCTTTTCATTGTTAATGTAGTAAGTATAAATGATACGGAAAAGATCACATGCCATCTAGATAAGAGTTTGAATGGAAAGAACATTTTCAAGAGGAAATGACCCCAAGCCCATTCCTCCGAGCAGTGATTAAGGCAGCAAGTACCGGATGATCTTAATTATTTCAATCTAAAATGGAAGGTGTAAGATCATTTCGTTTTCCAGCCCTAAAGATTAATACTGTGTTAATAGCCGCATGAATTTACTACCACACAGGTGAAAAGATGTTGCTCATTAGTAACAAATAGATTGTAAAGGAGAATTCGATCGAAAAGCTATACTAATGATTATTACATTTGAAGACCAATTATAAACCATTATAGTCATTGATTTAGTCTAACTTGAACAAAGTCGAGATTTAATCAGCACCGAAAACATACTAGGAGCCTCAAATGATTTATCCTCACTCATACGTTGTAATTATCCCGTTGATTATCCAAACCCGCTTCCCCCATTACTTTAAGTACATGTTTATTCCCCTTATATAAACCCTGGTTTGTACCATAGCTGGATTCTGTTCTCATGTAGTTCAGTTTCACTGAAATTGTAAGTTTATTTTTTAACAGTTCGAATTTTTTTGGTTCTCGATCATTTCTCGCCGGTTAAAAGGCAAACTTTACTTACTTTAATATATTTCCTACAACCATTTAAGTAAGACAAGACCGATAGCTTAGGAGCTCGCTTCGGACAATATTGTCAAATGATTGGGTCAATTATAATATTTCCATATGAGTAGTATACCGGCCCGTATATGCGGCGGAAGTGACGTCATACCACGTGACCAGAAGTGGGCGGGGCCACGTGACGTCACAGCGTGACGTCATCCAAAAGCGGGTGACGTATTGTTTGTTTACGTTTGGACTTGGATTTTTTTTTTGTCATCGACTTCGTGCAGGCGTTGAGTTGTTTCAAGATGGCGTCGTTTCGTTACCATGGTGATGAATCACTCGTAGTGTCATCTGGTGGAGAAATTCGAAACTCTATTATTTTTAATTAAAAAGGAATTTCTTGGATTCGAACCCGGGACCATAGGATCCGAAGTCAAGCGCGCTATCCGTTAGGCTGTAAGAGAGTTAACTTAAGATGGTGAATTATTGTAGTGTTGGATTTTTTCTCTCTTTTGGACGTATTTTTTTCTTAGTATTAGGAATGCGTTATTTTTAGAAAATGGTTTGAATAATTGCATAGGGGTTTTAATAAATGCTTTTACAAAATGACTTATGGCGCCATCTAGTGATTTTAAAAGTAAGTAATCTAAGGAACGAATTGATTTCTTAATGTTTTTACTTTATTCATGACCAGTGACATAAGTGTGTTTACGTTTGGGACTTGGATTTTTTTTCGTTATTCGTACCGCCATCTAGTGTCATTTACTGGAGTGAATAGAATAAAATCCTAAGAAAATAAAAAATATTTGATATTTTGTTGGGGGCTCGAACTTAATACAAAAGTACTCATGGTCGAGGGTTAGTTGAATGACTATAACCGTTCGGCCACGAATACCTATTCTACAGAGATTTAAATGTTTAGAGACCTTTTTTTTTTGAGAGTTGGCGCACGCGTGACGTCAGTGTGTTTACGCTTGGGACTTGGATTTTTTTCCTTCTGAGATTTCGATGTGACGTCATATAAAGTAAAGTTGAGTTTTAGGTGTCCTGCTTGTGGGGGAAAACATTTAAGCAAGAGTTGAGTTGTTTTTTATGGGAATGGAGCTGAGTAGGTTTTGTAAAAAAAAATTTTGTTGATGAATGGCAACACCCAAACTTTAAGTAACACGTTAGAACATGAATGCGAGTGGCAAGCTGATGCAATCATACCGGTTATAGGGTAGGAATGTTGCTATTTGTTGAAGACCAGGTAGGAGGGATTTTCTTAGTATCACGTGATTATTCAAGCTTCTCTGATTGGTGGATTAATCTTGTGCTCTTGGGAAGTAAGTTATACCCCCTCAGAAATCATTTCTATCAGTGGCTGCAAGGTTTGTTGATCAGTTTCAGAAGTAATTTTGCATTGAAAAGACTCTGAAGCGTGCATACCTGTTCATAACCCCTCGAAGATATGCAGGGATGCAAAACGTCGACGCATTGTCAATAAGGAAGAAACGAAAGTGTATAAAACCGTATACACAAAGAGGGTAATACAGTCCGATATGTCAACCCTTCCATATGGTTACTGAGAAAGCTTATGGAAGGGGTTTGAGTGTATATTGTTTCAAGAAAAAAACATCTGCTTATTTGAAAACAAATAAAAAATTTCGTTCATTTTTAATCTTGTCTTTTTTTAGTACATACAATTAGTTGAGAAAAAGTTTATATTTTATAGTTTAATTACTATTTACCTCTTAAAAGGCTTAATTTTTACTGTAGGAAAAAAATAAATGTATAAAGTAATTAAATTTTTTACTCTAGGAAATATGGTATTAGTTTGCAGACATAATTAAAAAAAAAAATCATAGAAGTCATCAAATGCATTCTTTATTATCAGAGATATTACAATTTGAGCCATTTGTTCAAAGATAATTTTCTTTTCATTGCTCTTTTAGGTTTTGCATACATGGTTTTCACATCAGTTAAATGAGTATTTTTCACAAATTCTTGAGGAAAATTGTTGAATGTCAGTATTTTCTCAAACTGTTCAAAGGCCGCTGGTCTTCGAATTCTGTTTCTCAAAAGAAAATTGATGAATTGAATAACATTTGAGCCTGGAATAATCTCATCGTTCACCTTGACTTCTTTGTTCTGACTCCAGGAAATGTTATGGTGTTTTAAGAACTCCATAATTTTCACTGCAGTTTCTTTATGTTTCCCAGGAACAGATCCAAGAACTTCATTTTCTATATCAAAATTGTTTTCAAGGTCTTTATCGGGAGGCTTCTCGTCGAGTGGTTTAGTTCTATTAACGATTGGGAACGTGACATATTTTTGTAAAACTTGATTGTACAACTTCACTTTTTCATCGTCACTTAATTTCTTTTTCAAGATGTATTGAATCTGTGCATCTATTTCGCTCAGATGATCCTGTTCCAATTCTTGCATACGGTCTAACGGTACCAGTGCAAACTTTTTGCTATGTTCCATGGATAAGGGATGATAGGACAGTTAGTGCAGCGGGGATGAGAAAGGATAAAAATCCGTCACCTTTTTGTACTAAAAGACGCCTTTTTCTATAGAGAGGCACTCTCTTCTCAGCGAGTGTTCTCAAAGTTTTTTTGAAAGGAATGAGTTGATTTTTAGCACGCTTACTGACAGGAAGATTCCCCTTTAATAAATTCAGTACACATTCACAAACTGATTTAATGAGACTGTTTGGACAATTTTTCAATACAGTTGCTTTTCTCCTGCTTTTCTGTAAGAGTTTCAGACATACCACATCCTTCTGAGAAGGCATTCTAAATAGAAATGATTTTTTCTGCTTTTTCACTTTGTTTTATATAGGTTTCGAAGGTACCCGTTTTAATGACCCTATCGAGGTTCATACACGAAATGCTTATCACCAGGAAATATCCCTGTACGTAACCGTAACCGTTCAGTCGTCTCCGGTCTTAAGTCAATGAGCAAATAACTAAAGGGCGTTGAGGTAGCATCGTCAAATATTTCTTGAAAAGCCTTGATTTTTCTGGGGAACATTTGTTTAGCTAGATGCGTTATTTGACTTTTATCTCTAGGATTTTTGTATAGAACTACATAATGCGAATTCAAATGAACATTTCTCATTTCTTTGCCTTGATGAAAAAAGTTTTGCGTAATAAAAATGATTGAAAGATTTCGGTGATGACTACCTTTTGTAAAAAGATTGCTTAAGCGAGTATCACTTGATAACTCTACCATCAAATCATCTATGATAATTAAAGCATCTCGAATGGAGCTGAGGTTGGAGGGCAAACCTTCCTCAAAATTAACATTTTTCATAGAATTAAAAATAGATTGGTAATTTCCGTAGCAGTAGACAATATGTGTAGGCATTGGATGGAACATTTTGTGATCTATCAGTTTCTTTACGAAAACAGTTTTTCCTGATCCTGTAGGCCCACTGAGGAGGCATGTCGAAGGATGAACTAGTCTAGGGAGTTCCATATTCTATAATAATAAATTTATTGCTGAGGTTTCCACTTTTATAGTTTTGCAGAACATGTCTGTGCACCCTTTAATTGTGTTTGCTACGAGACGACACTCGCTGAACGAATCAACAATGTTTTGAGTAAATTCTAAACAGTGGTTTTCAAAGACATTTAAAGAATTATGAACGCATTCACATATTTCTTTCCCACAATCGGAGTTGTTGAAGTAAAGGTTGGAAAATTCATTGCATTTAATAAATCCTACTAAATCAATTTTTTGGTAAATTTTATAGATTTCAAGCGTCGTTTTATTTTGTTCTAAACTGCATGATTCATGTTTGGGCCAACTGAGACAAGTCCAAGTAATAAAAGCAGGAAAAACAACGTAGGAAAAAATAAGTAATGTAACTAATATTATTTGACTTTTTGTGCTTTCCATTTTTGTACGACTTACTCTGGTGAATATTTTTAACAAAGTGTTTTCTATTTCCTACGTCAATCCTTTTAAACTCTTGGATTTTACCCCAAAAAAACCATTTGTCAGAAAAAATAAAACACATCTAAAAAGTATCGAAAAAGTAAATAAAAATGAGTCAATATCTGGCAATAAAACAATTTTATTATTTTTTAAAAATCATGGTTACACCGTATCTTTTTTTGACAAATTGAAATATTCTAAAATCATTCTTCTTTCCTGCTAACTGATTGATAATAAATTTCATACAAAATCCTTGACATCGTTTAACAATAAAATAAATGCAATAGTGTCCACATACATTAGACGTTAAGCTTTGAAGTGGAACCTTGTTCCATTGAACGTATTGAAATTTCTTGACAAATTTTGCGATGTCTTTTCCAAATGCGTCGGGAGGCAATCCATAGGAATCAAAAAATTCAATAGTCTTGTTATCTTGAACGTACACAGCAAGCCAATGAGAACCCGTCTCATCATGTTTATCAGTATTGAGCACTATAGCAGAGGGAAACTTTTCAATAGTTGGTATTTTATCTGAGGGATAAACACCACCATAATATCTCGCCGAAATAGAATCACGAGATAAGATTCTATGAATCTGTGATGAATTCATTAGTTCCCAAAATCATAAAGTATATTACGAGCTTTGTTGATTTCGATTAGATTTTCAAACTCAGCATACACCAACAATGAAATTGTTTGCTGTAACGTAGTTCCAAATTTTATTTCTATTCTTAAGTTACTGTGTCGAACAAGATTTAAATGTGAACCATCGCACAAATCTGGGGATAAATCAAAGCAAAATAAAGAATAACCTTTTGAAAATTCTGACCTTGAGAGGTACAGGCCTCTATTTTCAGCATTCGTAAATAAGTTCTGATATGCTCTTACAAATTGATCTTTTTCAAAATTTGGTTGGAGTGGGTTATGAGGCACGGGCTGACCATCCACATAGACTCCTATAAAATTAATATTGTAATGTTTGAACTCAAAGGGTGACTTCTTATAGTGTCCGTTGAACGCGTCGTTATCGACACAGGCAATCACAATACGGTTAGGCATCTGTCCCGTAAAAATGTTATCTTGAACAAAACTCATATTACCAGCCGGAATGGAATAAGCTTTACACAATACTCTGTTAATAGGGTATTTAGCTGCTGTTTTTTCCAAACCTTTTGCATGTCCTATAACAACACCGGGGCTCACTCTGACTTTACGAACAAACAAGGAAGCATATTCCAACGAAACTTTAAATTCTCCGTCTCCCAACAAACAAAATTCCGGTTTACTGCGTATAAGCTTAATTTTCACATCCACCATATTTAAAAGGAGTCTCTCTTGATGAAACATATCCAAGTGCAAACGGCCAATCATATCCACCGATGCACCTAGCTTAAACATTTCGGTCCTTTGATTAAATCCATCGTTAGGCTGGGTGTCTGCTATATCAAAAACATTCATACGACCTGCGGTATCTTTAAAAAACAGTTCTGAAGACAATTGAGAAGTTTTAGTATCATAACCATGATTCAGTAATTTTTCTATCATGGCTCGGTATGGATAAGTGTTATTACTGGAGGAAACGAGTCTTTCGTTTAGACTGATATCCACCTGAGAAAACATGGAATGCAGAAACAGATTTACAGGACCTACTTTACTTTCAGTTGTGATTGGTTTGCCGTCACTTTTTAAAATTTTAACTTTGACATATAATTGGGTCTGTGACAAATCGAGGTATTCGTCTCCGCTTCCAGAGACATTGAATTCGATAGGGCTTCCACCAGAAACATTAGCTAGGGGATGAAATTCAACCCACTGACCTCTCTCGATGACAGTTTGTGTTGGAGGCAAAGAGAATAATTCTAGTTCTGATTTCACACATTCTGGAGAATCTTTTAGTAGAAAAGCCATGGTGTTACGAGTCGAAAATATCACGTCCTTGTAGCTTCCTGACTTTAGATGAAATGACACGTTTCGAGGTTTTGCGCTTCCTTTTAAGCTTCCCATGACCAATCATCTCATCTGCTTTCTTAACCGCCTTTCTTGCTAATTTTTTCCCAGTTTCTTTTGCACGCGTTTTAACTGATGTTTTGAAATTTTCGCCTGATAACACGTCATTAGCAACCATTGTTCCTGTCCGTAAAGCTTCTTTTCCAACCGTTTTTGCACCACTAATCAAAAAAGGTAATGCTCTGCGAAATAGTTTTGCAAAAAATCCTCCTATTCCGTGCCCTTTCTGAAAAACAAGTCCTTTATAGTAAGGCAAGCCATTTCCAACTTGCCCTGAATAATAATCTTCAAACTTTTTACTACAACACGTGTAAGGCACCAACATTTTGCTACTTCTTTTCTTGAATGCGAAAATGAAAAATGAATCAATTCAGAAAGGAACACTCTTTTTATACGATTTGTTTCAAGCGAAAATGTAGTTTCACTATCAACTTTCCGCGTTCAAATGAGACGTAACGACCAGTGTGCGTCCTTATAATTATTTCAATTGAGTCAAAATTTTTTCTAGAAACTGGTAAATAATGAGGTCTCTCAAATTGTTCCTGAAGCATGTCACCATCTCTTCCCTTCACTGTCAGAGTTCGTAAAAGAGGAGCTAAGATCCCACCAACAAATTCAGGCTGAATGATGTCGGTGTAAACGTACAGCAAATGTAAATCAACATTAGGATCCGCAACAAAAGGACTCTCAGTGATTACTGTATCTGGGCCTCCATTTCCTGAAATAAAATTTTCTCCGATCACTTTATTAGGTTCAAAACCTAAGTTTTCAGCTAATCCCTTGGATAATTTCACCGTTGCACCGTTAGTGAGCTGCACCATCACCTTTTTAGTGTGTTTGTTATATTTCATTTGAATTTTTATGTGCTTTGGAAATGCATTTAAAATGTCAACCGGAGAATCGTAAAATCCGCACGCTATTTTTCCATCAATTTTTATTCCGTTTCCTAAATCATATTCGAAAGAATTTTCACCATCAATGATGTTATTCCACATTCTGGGATAAATCATTTCAACTAATCCTACTTCCCATTCACCTGAGAGTTCCAGACGTTTAGGGAGTTTCGTGTAGAAGTGAGACATTGTGTTGCCAGGATAAAACTCGATAGAGCTGTCGCTGGGAAGTGTAATGTAGAACGACATCGTACAGTGAAAATGAGAAGGTAAGTACGGTGACAGCTCTATTTATATCATTTTAACATTCTCAACCCAAGCATTAAATTTGTCAGGATAACCCTGAAATTTCACAAAGTATTCTATTTTTCCACGACGCTTTCTTTTCTTTAAAACTTTTTCTACTGGATAAAATCCGGAATCCGAGATCTTTTGCAATTCCTCTTTGTAAAAACTTCCTTGTATCACTTCCCCTGCTAAATCTTTCAGTTTATACACAACAGGTATCCGATGTATTATTTTATAAATAGTAAAAATTTCTTTTGTCCAGTTTTGTTCGTATCCTTTTTCAAAGTGCATTTTCTCCCGACTAATACGAACAGTATCGTCAACCTTTAACTCTGAACTGCTCTGTTTTACAACAGATTGCTGACCGTATAACGTATCCCATACTTTTCCTTCATTTTGTAATGTCACTGATGAAGGCTCTGTTTTAATACTACGATGCCAAGTATGGTTATAACTATGCATCAATTGGTCTATGACGTCAATATATCTCTTTGTATTTATTTCAGTAAAGTATTTCCACATTTTAGTTTTAAGGGTACGATTAAAGCGTTCAACGATTGAAGCTTTTGTTGAATTATGTGTGGTAAAGAAATGAACTTTCTTCTTTTTTAAGAAATTTTGCACTAGTTTATTGGTAAACTCTTTCCCAGCATCTGTCTGTAAGGATTGAGGAGTACGTTCGGAAAATATTTTTTCAAAAGCGCTCAATATAGTTGCAGATTTTTTATCTAATAGAGGAATGGCCCATGCATATTTAGACAAAATATCAATACAAGTAAGTAAATACTTATACCCGTCGTTATGAGGGGCGAGAGATTGCATGTCCACTAAATCAGATTGAAACTGATCGTTTAATCCTCCTACTATTACACGATTTCTCTGGAATTTGTGCCGTAAAGGCTTGTGTAAAGTATACGAATCTTTCGTTTGTAGCCAATTCTTTATCTGTTTTCTTTTCACGCGACCTTTTAAAGCACGCTGTAAAGCATTGATACCACCAAAGCTGCCGGGGAGTTTGGGATTCCGATATGTCTGATTCAGAATTTCTTCCATTGCAGCAGCGGTTGTGGTCTAACCTAAAGCTGATATTCATAATGACTGTTAAATTATAAGAAACACAGTATTTATATACTTCTCCTACATTCACTTTATGAACAGAATTTCACTATTAAAATTATGTAGCTAAACTAAAGAATATTTAAAAAATAATAATTAAAACAATTATGCAATAACAAATTAAACACTAAATAGGTCAAACATATAGTCAAACATATGCACAGTAACAAGTAAGATAAAAGTCTAAATAAAACGCACTCAGGGGTAATAAGAATCAACAAAATTTATTTATAAGTAATAAAAGTAAAAAAATACATTACACTGATGAAAAATATGGAGGAATACAATCGGTATTTACATACATTTGTCGCACGGACTCCATGAGTTCATTTAGATTCAAACATTCAAAAAAGTCACCTTGGAAAATCAAATACCTAAAATTTAACTGAGTACTATATTTTTGAACAAAAGTCCCAGCAAAATCACGCCAATCAATACTGTAAAGAATGGAAGTAAAATGCATGGAAAAAGAATCTTCCTTACTCGTATCTAAACAGGTATGAGCTATGTTGTTCACAATGTAATTCTTACATCCGAAGCAATCCACATGCTTAGATATGTTCTTTGAAATTATATCCTCTAAGTGGGAACACAAGGCTAATTTCATTTCATCCACCCCTTCTGGATTGTCAGGGTCACCGTTGTAAGTCTCTTCGGAATTAAATGTTGAACACTTTTCAAGTTCGTGTCTCACGAAATAATACAAGGAGTAGGTGAATAGTGAAGTATTTACACGTTCAGCAACACGCTGGTAGTTTTCGCAGATTTTAAAGATCTGCTCCCAACACAGCACAACACGTTCGGGCACAAAATGAAATGACATATCACTTTTGCGAAACAGTCTTTGCAGAATGAGAAATGTCGTGTCTCCCACAACTTCTTTGGACATACACAGGTCTCTTTCAAGAATCTTAGCAGATTCCACAGTACCAAAAGTGAAATATTTATTCACTTTACTTATAAAAGAATCCCACACTTTTGGCGAAAGTGAAATACCTTCCTTCGTGGGCTGTAAGCTTTCACTCTCATCCGTAACGTACTTCCTGATATGGACTCTGGTAAGTCCAGTGAACTTGTTTACAAGCAGGAACATGTTGTCTCCAAGGTGTAACATCGTATCAGGCAGCGAATCCATCGTTATTTTTGGCTCTTCCCCAGGCATAGGTAAAGACTTTGTCTTTATTTTTGGTTTTTCACCAAGAACAGACAATGCACTCTTTTCAGCAATACGAGTTTTTTTCATAGGGCTAGACTGAACAGAATTTCGCTTCATAGTCTTTTCAATGCAAAATTACTTCTGAAACTGATCAACAAACCTTGCAGCCACTGATAGAAATGATTTCTGAGGGGGTATAACTTACTTCCCAAGAGCACAAGATTAATCCACCAATCAGAGAAGCTTGAATAATCACGTGATACTAAGAAAATCCCTCCTACCTGGTCTTCAACAAATAGCAACATTCCTACCCTATAACCGGTATGATTGCATCAGCTTGCCACTCGCATTCATGTTCTAACGTGTTACTTAAAGTTTGGGTGTTGCCATTCATCAACAAAATTTTTTTTTACAAAACCTACTCAGCTCCATTCCCATAAAAAACAACTCAACTCTTGCTTAAATGTTTTCCCCCACAAGCAGGACACCTAAAACTCAACTTTACTTTATATGACGTCACATCGAAATCTCAGAAGGAAAAAAATCCAAGTCCCAAGCGTAAACACACTGACGTCACGCGTGCGCCAACTCTCAAAAAAAAAAAGGTCTCTAAACATTTAAATCTCTGTAGAATAGGTATTCGTGGCCGAACGGTTATAGTCATTCAACTAACCCTCGACCATGAGTACTTTTGTATTAAGTTCGAGCCCCCAACAAAATATCAAATATTTTTTATTTTCTTAGGATTTTATTCTATTCACTCCAGTAAATGACACTAGATGGCGGTACGAATAACGAAAAAAAATCCAAGTCCCAAACGTAAACACACTGACGTCACTGGTCATGAATAAAGTAAAAACATTAAGAAATCAATTCGTTCCTTAGATTACTTACTTTTAAAATCACTAGATGGCGCCATAAGTCATTTTGTAAAAGCATTTATTAAAACCCCTATGCAATTATTCAAACCATTTTCTAAAAATAACGCATTCCTAATACTAAGAAAAAAATACAAGTCCAAAAGAGAGAAAAAATCCAACACTACAATAATTCACCATCTTAAGTTAACTCTCTTACAGCCTAACGGATAGCGCGCTTAACTTCGGATCCTATGGTCCCGGGTTCGAATCCAAGAAATTCCTTTTTAATTAAAAATAATAGAGTTTCGAATTTCTCCACCAGATGACACTACGAGTGATTCATCACCATGGTAACGAAACGACGCCATCTTGAAACAACTCAACGCCTGCACGAAGTCGATGACAAAAAAAAAATCCAAGTCCAAACGTAAACAAACAATACGTCACCCGCTTTTGGATGACGTCACGCTGTGACGTCACGTGGCCCCGCCCACTTCTGGTCACGTGGTATGACGTCACTTCCGCCGCATATACGGGCCGGTATACTACTCATATGCCAAGTGCAAGAATCATAACGTAAACTGGGGCCGCGGTGGCCCGGTTGGAAGAGTAACGGACCAGCAACCGAAGGGTTGCGAGTTCGAATCCAGCCAAACACCGTCGTGTACAAAGGGGGCTGATGCACGTTAAATCTGTCGCGGCCTCAAATGTCCTCACGTTAGCGTGGTGTGGAAGTTTGGAGAGTGGGGTGCCAGCTCAGGTGTTGCCTCGTCATCTGACCGTGGTTCAAAATTACATGGTGTCCTCGGATCTTTCCCTTTGGGATTGATCCCGGACCGTCACCAATAGCCCATTGTGTTGCTCCAGTGTGACGTTAATTGAAATAACCCCCCATAACGTAAACTGAAAATTTTAAGTCTGGTAGGTATTTAGGAAGGTATTTTAATTAACGTCACACTAGAGCAACACAACGGGCTATTGGTGACGGTCCGGGATCAATCCCAAAGGGAAAGTTCGAGGACAACACGTAATTTTGAACCACGGTCAGATAACGAAATTTTAAGTCTGGTAAAGCTACAATCAAAAAGCAGTGGCAAGCTTCCAAATAAAAGACTTTGATTTTAGGGATTCAGCTGTAGAAACTTTAACTGACATACCAGATCTGTTTGAGGAAATCATTTACAGCTGTAATATTGTTAATATTTCAGATGATATTCTGCCTGTTCTAGTGTATATATCTGGTTATGTTGCTCAAAAATGCAATATGAACTGAATTGTGAGATGTGCTGTTCGATCTTGTCAATTGAAAAAGAACTAACTTAACTTCTGAAGAGTTTATTCACCAATATTTAAAATTAAGTGATGAGATGGGGGGGGGGGCCTTAAATGGCCTAAGGAATTTACGGTACCACTGATTGTTTGTACGTATCAGATTTTTAATGAATTAATTAATGAGCAGTATGAAGAAGACTTTCTGTCACACAAATTTTAGAAGATTGTTAAACTCTACTTATAATAGGTACCTTCAATGAAATATCTGTAGAGTGCCATATATGTAGAATACCACAAAAATTTATCATCAGAAAATGTCTGCATAAAGGCAAACGTTTTACTTAACAATTATTGTAAAGCAAAAAATGACCTGCTGAAAAAGACGCAAAATAGAAAAATTTGCAACATTTAAAAATTAAAGCATTGTGTGGGTTGCAACCTATAACTAAAGAAAAATAAATTTGACTTTTAGAGGTCATAATAACTTTACAAAGTTTTTGGTTATAATTTAAATTACTGTATTACATTATCACCACCAATGTGTATAACCATTATTTAAAAAAGATTGTTATCAGTTTAAAATTTAACTTCAAAAAATTGGTTTTGAGCTATTTAAAATTCTTGCTACTTTTTAAAATTCAATAAAGATTATTTTCTTCACCTTTAGAATGTTTTACTGAAAATGGTGGGTTATTTGATTTTCTACATATTTTGGATTAATTTCAACTATTCACATGTATTAGCTATTGAAAAATTGAAAAAAAAATGATTTCCTTTCATTTATAAATCATATACACTACAATAAATATATTGATTTCTTATCGTAAAAACTGTTATTAAAATGTTACTTTCAACACTTCAGAGAGGAAATTAAATAAAAGATGTTAATTGTTGAGAAAGAAAATTTAAAAGTTGCCTACAAAGTAAAAATAGAATTTGTAGGTATATTTTCTTTAGTTTAAATATTTTCATATTAATTATATTTTGGGCAGATTACCACCTTTATATACTGAGAATTCTTTAAAATTTAATTCTTGAATTTCATTCGCCTCAGACAAATACAATTTTGTTACGTCTTTAGTCTGAAAGAAATTTCAGAGCACTATTTGACTTACAGAGAAAGATCCTAGGGTTTAATAAGTGAACAGTTAAATTAATAATTTTGAATAAAAAGTGAACAATCAAATGCAAGTTTTAACTATTGTAAAAGATTACTTTCAAATCATATAAGAATGGATTTGTTTCATTCTTTATATAAATAGAACTACAGTTTATTACTATTTTTTAAGGTATAAAGTTATCCATTAATTTATTTGTTTAATTTCGTAATTTATCCTAAAAATATGCATTGTCTTAATTTATGTAATCCTTACTATTAAATAGGAAAGGGATCGAAAATATTTTTGGCTACATTTACTTCAATTTGAATTTTACAAGAAAGGTAAAATATTCCCACTAGTTGTCACATAAGCATGGCCATTGAAGTCTTTTAAATTCTATAATTACTGAATGACTTCTTTAAAACTGCTTCTATTCGTTCCAAAATTCAGCACATTTATTTCTAAAGGTCAAAACTGTAATGTAGACAAATATTCAACATTTTAACGAATTATATGATACTGGGACCTCTTAACGAAAATTCCTCCAAACACTATGTTAATCCCGGAAATACAAAGGAACGCGTATTTTTATGTATGAAAATTAATCCGAAATTAACAACGGAAAGATTAAGCTATGTGATTTCAAATCTTGGAAAAAATAGATTGATGGATTTGCTTGCATCGAGATTTTTTACTATTTATGTCCGTCTGATCACGGACTCTTCGTCTGCTAATTCTTCTCTCCAATAGACCCCATTTCGTGACGTCACCGAAGCTGCAATCAAGCCCGTTCCGTCACGATGGCACCGGCCTATCTTTTGACGCTATAAGTCGATATCGCCAGCGTTCCGTTACAGGATCCTTTCCTTGTGTACTTAGAATAGTACAACTCTTGTGTGCTGAGAATAGTACAGCAATCAATGCAAAAAAGTACAGTTACAATCCATTAAAGTTTGTATTTTTATGTGAGCCTCGACACAGATCTTGGACGAAATATCTCATCGGAACTGCTTCGAGGGTTCATAAGTACCAGTAGCAATAAAAAGAAAAAATTTGACCAGTTACTAAGTATCTTTAATATTAAATAAGTACCTTTAATATTAAGTAACTTTTTTGCAGTAACTGTTCATACTCTAATAAATTTTAATTTTCAGAATAAGTTCTTATATTTTAGTAACAAATTAGGTATTTCGAGTTATTTTTAAGACATTCATCGACGGCTTAATATTTTTGATTAGTCATCAACTGTCTGTTATCGCTATCGGAATAGCAGCCCATCTCCACACATTTCACTGCACAATGTTGTCAACCTTCCTGTGTGTTGTGTTGTTCCTCTCCTGACTGCGGGAGCGGGCTGGAAGGTCACAACAAACAACACTGTTTACATCTGGCATCACTGGAGCGTTGCCAACTGGCGTCTCGCGAAGACGACGGCCGCGAAAAGGCGGGCATGACATCAGAGGAAGCTTCCTCCAGTCACAGGATCCTCGATAAGGTAACTGTGATTCCGATAGCAGTAACAGTGTTGTTTCAAGTTCACGGTTGGTAACTGTTATCAAAAATATTAAGCTGTCGATAAATGCTGAAAAATAGCTCAAAATGATCAAATTTGCTATCAACAAATTGTTTTGAAAAATAAAACTGAAATTTATAACCCACCAGGTTGCTGCAACCCAAACGATCAATCTGGAAAGGGCTGCATTAATATCGCGAACTCTCAGTTTTACTTAGAACTACTGCTTCTATAAGACGAGTATGGCTTTTGAAAAATTATACGGCATCAGGCAAGGAGAGTTTATTCCATACAGTAATTTAAAATTTTTTCCAATTAGAACGATGGTAAACTGTTACAGATAAACAATGATGTCTATTCTGTACATCACAATACGATAAAGCATTAATTTCCTGCAGTTAAAAGTAAGGTCCCAAATGGAAGAATAACGGATTAGCAACTGCGAGTTCGATACTCGATCTCATCAAAGATCGTGGTGTACATGGGAGTTTGGCACACTCTAAACTTGTCCTCACGTTGAAGTGATGTGGAAGTTTGGAAAGTGGGGTGCCAGCTCAGGTGTGACGTTGTCTTCCGACCTCGATTCAAAACAACGAGGTGTTCTCGGATCTTCTCCTTGGGTACTGATCGCAAATAGTTCGTTGTGTTGCTCCAGTGAGACGTTATTTCAACTACCTACCTATCTAACAGCAAAATCAATCGTTGTCAAATATTGAAGGCTTAAAAGATGAGCAGGAAAGATGAAACGAGATTACCAAATTTCAACAGCTCTTTCGGTGGTGAAAACCGTCCACTTTCGTCAGGACAAAAGGAAGGCCGATTGTGTTTGAACAGAGATCCAATCTAGGCTCCTCGATGCAAATCTTGTAGGGAAGATATTATCATATTTAGCGAACACTGCCAGAGGGCAATGAACGCATAAATCTGGCCAAGCGTTTACAAGTGTAGACATCTTTACTTGAGAGCCCTTCTAGACAGGGTGATTTGTGCGAACACTTCCTCTGAACTCGATCCTGTTATGGAATGGCAGCACTCACGTGGTTATCAATTGAAGCAATCGAATTCACGTGTGTGTAATCTATCAAGACGAATTCACTCTGCACGGCGGCATTGGTATGCGAGGACCTGAATCAACATGCCCCCTCAAAAAATTGTCGAAGAAATTGTAACCTTGTGCATATTGGGGTGTTGTTTATAAGTTCACTTCGTCTCATGCATATGACGCTGCGTTGCATTCCATTTGGATCGAAATGCAAAACTTCGTCGTCCCTGCGAGTTGCGAAGCAGCACCAGGGGGCGCAATGCTGTCACTTTGTGCACGATTCGAGGTGAGGAAGTGTGAAGGGTTCGTCGACTTTCAAATGACCTGCCCGGGAATCACGTGGCAGCGATGGGCAGCCCTTGACCCTGGCGTTGGAGAAAACCCGCGTGCTCGAACAATAGCTAATCTTCTGTCTGGAAACCCGTTCCAATCGACCACAACACTTTTTTTGAATTCGAAGCAATGGTCTGGTCACTGGAAAAACCAGCGAGTCCTTGCAGCCGGTGTGAGTGGTGGCCAGGTGTAGAACGGTGTAGAACTCTGAGCGACCCCCTGGAAATGTGCGTCTATGATTTTAACCCTCCAAGTGGTTTCGACGAGATATCTCGTCCATCAAGATCTGACTACTTTTGCTAATCACGAGATACCTCGTCGAGACAACCAAGAAGAGGGTTTTAAGACGCATCTCTCTTTAAAACAAAAAGTACTTTAAGAGAAAGACTTTTTACTATCAATATTATTTAAAAATTATCGGATCTTTCCCTTTGGGATTGATCCCGGACCGTCACCAAGAGCCCGTTGTGTTGCTCCAGTGTGACGTTAATTAAAATACCTACTCACCATACCCCTTTAAAATTTAAATTAATTATTCACTACGAAGCATGCCACATGTAATCCCACATTAGTCATTAACCTCGTCATTAGCAAAACTGACCAGATCTCGTCGTCTGTCGTCATTAGAAGACAACTGACCAGTTGCTGATCTCGCCATCATAAAAACCCTTCACCATAAACTCTTCTCTCCCACCCCATGCTTTCGATTGAGGCTAGTATGCAGTTCCGATAATATGCGCAGTAGGTCCTTGAGCATTGTCTATTATTCTATTCTCATTATTTCCCGTATGTAACCCTCTTGGGCACATCTTCAGTGCGGCTTCACGAACCCCAGATACCCTAGTGATTTATTTCTTCCCATGGGTTTTCTGCCTCTGGTAAATATGGGGATCTCGACCCCAGGAAGCTCAAGCGATTTTTCTCTACTTTCTCCCCCTATCCTGTTTACACAATTACTTGACGCTGTCTGTCTTGCGTTTGGCACAGCTTGGCCAAATATGCGCCACAAAACCCAAAACAAATCACCTCGGCCTATGCAAAAGACAGCCTCAAACTTTTAACCCACCTGGTGGTTGTCGTCATCAAGTAAAACTGACCAGATCTTGATGGAAGAAATATCTCGTCATTAGACGAAAATAGGCCAGATCCTGATCTCTCATAAATTACCGACACTATCTTTATAACGAGATATCTCGTCTTCAGCAATACTGACCAGATCTTGGATGAGATATCTAGTAGAAACACTTAGAGGGTTAATGCACCCGAATACCCCCCCCCCCCTTTATATTCCTTTCCCCCTAGTTTGTCTTACTGCATAGTCTTGTGCGTTTACCCAGCACTGACCGTCATCATAACTTCGAACAGCACCACTTAGTCTCGGTGTTCGTTTCTTTTTCCTTCTTAGATCGCCTGAGCATATCCCTTGAGATGCACGTGCATCAGTATGAGGTTCTCCGGCCAGACACTGAGGAACGCTGGCCGCAAGAAACCATTCGATACCCCGTCGACGGGGGGTGTCCTTGGGCGGTCATCCGGTGAGGAGGCGAACGATGGGGGTGACTGGACAGACACGGAGAAGGAGAGTAGTTGCGAGTGTCATGTCCAGGAGGTAGTTAATTAACGCCGCACTGAATCAACACTAAGGGCTATTGGCGACGGTCCGGAATCAATCCCGAAGGACAACACGCCTCGTCGATTTGAATCAAGGTCAGATGACGAGAGAACAACACCTGAGCTGGCACCCCACTCTCCACACCACGCCAACGTGAGGACATTGGAGGTCGATACAGATTCACGTGCACCACGGTCTTTGGATGGATCGAGTTTCGAACTCGCAACCCTCCGGTAACTAATCCGTTACTCTTCCAACTGGGCTACCGCGGCTCTTGTGAACCGAGTACGGAAAAATGGTTAAAAATCTCGAAATTCGGAGCACACAGAACGTCGACACGGTTCTGAGACGAATGGGCAAGCATTCAGAAAAGCATCACAATTCTTGCTAATTCAATGCCCATCAGTTCAAAAGTTGTTTTACATGCCAAATTATGGTCAAAAAATTATTTAACGTTTTTAGTGTTTCTGGTTTACATAGATTGCGTGTTTACTTAATTTTGTGACCTAGCATTTTGTGCGTGTGTGTATATTGAAAACCTATTTTTAGAAATACTATAGCCAATACGGAATTTTTTTAGCCTAAATTTTGTTAAAACTTCTCCTAGAAAAATTAAACTCAAGTTACTATTTATTACAGTTTTAGGCTTTGAAAGAAATATGTTCATGGAGGAAACTCAATTTAGCCTCTGTTTACTAAGCACAGAAAACAAAAATGAGAGAATCGGTTGCGACAGCTTACTCAACACTACAGGCTTATGTTGATTTTATTCATCAGTACTGATCAATCTGTGAAACAAATCCGATAGTTGTTCAATCAACTGAAAACGAGTAGCGATTCGGGGACATTGGAATCGGACTTTCGCTTTCTAATTAATTCCGTCAAAATTCGATCCATTGGCGATATTCGACACCTAACACACCGAGATAAGCCTCCATTCGAGAGAGCAATAAAGCCCCACGTTAAGAGCACCTGCAACGCATTGCACGAAGGCTTGGATCAGCAGAAATTGGAGGATGTCTCTACTGCGACGAAGCTGAAACCACAATGAAAACATTGCACTCTTTCGTCGATTGAAGCGGAACCCGTTCCATTGAATGGAAACCGAGTACTCATTAGCAAATTGTAACCAGGTGTGGATTGTGCACTAGCATGGGCCGTTGAGACAGGCGAAAAATGTTTTTTTTTTCGAATTTCAATTTGCAAAAGTTTGAAAAAAAGTTGCCTCTTACCTTCACACACACACAAATTTTCGCCTATACTTAAAAAAATTTTATTCCACGTCTTGAGTCCTCTACCGGATGTTATATTTTAGTATTTTAGATGATGTTCTTCCATAAAAATATTTCGTCATCTGACGAAATATTTTTATGGAAGGACATCGTGGTTCAAAATTACGTGGTGTTGTACTCGGATCTTTCCTTTTGGGTTCAATCCCGGACCGTCGCCGATAGCCCGTTGTGTTAATTAAATATCTACCTACCCAACCAATATGTGTCCATTTCCAAACTATATTCATTTCAGCAAAATCTATTGCCATTTTTTGTAATGTTCTATGATCAGTTGTGGTTGTTCTTTAAGTGTGGTGCCTTTTGAATCTTACAAGAACATATAAAAAATAGGACACGTTTACACGGCGCAATGTCAAAAAGGTCATAGACGGTTTTTAAGAGCTTTCACTTTCAAATCATATTTAGTATTTTTTAGGGTATTTGGGGGATTTAGGATATCTTAAAAGAATTATTTGTCAGTCCTTACATATCAGTTGCAGCACTCTTTTTCGGCAAACTAAGTATGAAAGCTTTTCTCCACATTCTTTCTATACTTTCAGCTGATTATTACTCGAGCAAAGACAATGTCTGGACAAGATAACTTTTATGCTAGACGGAGCATAACTGTTCGTTGCTTGGTCGGTACAGTGGCTTTTGGTATCAGCATCACTTCCCAGACGAAAGTGTTATCACACTCGATTCTTTCCGGTCGCCTCGCTCCCTTGATCTAACTCCGTGGGACTTATGGCTGCGGGATTAGCTGGAGTCAATCTGGATGGATCTTGCCTACTTAAAGGGCAGCGTGGCTTTCATGAATCCACATTCCATCAGACATGTAACCCTCCAAATAGTTCCGACGAGATATCTCGGCCATCGAGATCTGACCAAGATTACAATTGAAGATATACCTCGTCATCACGATATTGTTGATTTTCGTTTTAGGATGACGAAAACAAGATCTGATCAGTTTTCTTCCAATGACGACATATCTCGTCCATCAAGGTCTGGTCAGTTTTCTTCCAATGAAGACATATCTCGTCCATCAAGGTCTGGTCAGATTTCTTCCAATGAAGACATATCTCGTCCATCAAGGTCTGGTCAGTTTTCTTCCAATGAAGACATATCTCGTCCATCAAGGTCTGTTCAGATTTCTTCCAATGAAGACATATCTCGTCCATCCAGGTTTGGTCAGATTCCTTCCAATGAAGACATATCTCGCCCATAAAGGTCTGGTCAGTTTTCTTCCAATGGAGACATCTCGTCCATCAAGGTCTGGTCAGTTTTCTTCCAATGAAGGCATATCTCGTCCATCCAGGTTTGGTCAGATTCCTTCTAAGGACGACAAATCTCGTCCATCTCGTCCATCAAGGCCTGGTCAGTTTTCTTCCAATGAAGACATATCTCGTCCATCAAGGTCTGGTCAGTTTTCTTCCAATGAAGACATATCTCGCCCATAAAGGTCTGGTCAGTTTTCTTCCAATGGAGACATATCTCGTCCATCCAGGTCTGGTCAGTTTTCTTCCAATGAAGACATATCTCGTCCATCCAGGTCTGGTCAGTTTTCTTCCAATGAAGACATATTTCGTCCATCAAGGTCTTGTCAGTTTTCTTCCAATGGAGACATCTCGTCCATCAAGGTCTGGTCAGTTTTCTTCCAATGAAGACATATCTCGTCCATCAAGGTCTGGTCAGTTTTCTTCCAATGAAGACATATCTCGCCCATAAAGGTCTGGTCAGTTTTCTTCCAATGAAGACATCTCGTCCATCCAGGTTTGGTCAGATTCCTTCTAAGGACGACATATTTCGTCCATCAAGGTCTGGTCAGTTTTCTTCCAATGAAGACATATCTCGTCCATCAAGGTCTTGTCAGTTTTCTTCCAATGAAGACATATTTCGTCCATCAAGGTCTTGTCAGTTTTCTTCCAATGAAGACATATCTCGCCCATAAAGGTCTGGTCAGTTTTCTTCCAATGAAGACATCTCGTCCATCCAGGTTTGGTCAGATTCCTTCCAAGGACGACAAATCTCGTCCATCAAGGCCTGGTCAGTTTTCTTCCAATGAAGACATATCTCGTCCATCAAGGTCTGGTCAGTTTTCTTCCAATGAAGACATATCTCGCCCATCAAGGTCTGGTCAGTTTTCTTCCAATGAAGACATATCTCGTCCATCAAGGTCTTGTCAGTTTTCTTCCAATGGAGACATATCTCGTCCATCCAGGTCTGGTCAGTTTTCTTCCAATGAAGACATATCTCGTCTATCCAGGCTTGGTCAGATTCCTTCTAAGGACGACATATCTCGTCCATCAAGGTCTGGTCAGTTTTCTTCCAATGAAGACATCTCGTCCATCAAGGTCTGGTCAGTTTTCTTCCAATGAAGACATCTCGTCCATCCAGGTTTGGAATACGGACGATGTTTGGCGCAGTTTGGCCAGAATTGGCCCTTGCGCCATAAAACACAATCAACCAACCATCCAGGTTTGGTCAGATTCCTTCTAAGGACGACATATCTCTTCTATCAAGGTCTGGTCAGTTTTCTTCTGACGAGATATCTCGTCGAGACTTCCACCAGGAGGGTTAAGTTGGGCTGTAGAGAAAGTCGTGCCCAGCATGCAGTCCACGAGAATGGTGTCCACATTGATCCGGCTGAACTCTGGCACGAGGGAAACGAGTGTGCCGAATAAAAGGTGATGTTTCGGCTGAGTTTCGCATCTCCAAATCGTTTGTTCTTGTCAATTACACTGACAGAATAGAGAAATACACCCAGGGTAAGATACAGGAACCGGACCTACGATTCGCAGGTTCCTAGGGGAGCGTACAAAGCCATACAAAAAAGACAAAATGTGAAACGTTTTTACAGCAATGTTCTCTGTGCAGTTTTTGATAACACCAGACTTCGATTTATTTTTCAATTTTTAATACCAGCATACACAAATACTTTCTAATGATTTGATTGTTTTATAATGGTGTAAAGAATTAATCCAAACTTCTTTTGGACATTAAAAAATTACATTTGTTTTTGCACAGACAAAACATGGGCTGACAATGGACGCGCGAAATAAAATGCTTAATTTAATATTTAATTTTATCCGAATTGCTACGTAGTCTCAACTAGACGGAGTCCGTGAGCTAACTGTTTTTTTTTTCATCCTCTTCGCATGCGCTAGCGCAGTAGTCAAGGACTCTTAAGAGGAAACTTCTGCAGCTCGCCTTTTGGGTCCTAAGATGTCACAATGGTTTGACATAAAGACATTGGCACTTTTTATCTTGCAACTTTTCATTACCTTGACGTGACTTGTGGACATGACTCAAAATCATCGAATTTGGACATAGGTCCTTAGTATACCAAGCTACAGATATATAGTGCGGCAATGGTGATAAATCAGATGACCTTGGGAAAGTTTATATCTATATGGGTAGTAAGCTCGGTAGCGAAAAGGGCTGATATATACTCAAAAGCAAGTATGAGAGGGGGTTTTCAGCGTAAAAACGAACACCATCAGACTGTCAGCCAAGATTTTACTTCTGCAGTCAAAATCCTTTCGTATAATACATATCAGAGTTACTTTAAAATGTAATTTATCGCCTTTTGAGAAACGTCTGGTGTTTAATCTAATAGGTAGGTAGTTAATTAACGTCGCACAGGAGCAACTCAACGTGCCGGGAACAATCCCGAAAGGAAAGATTCGAGGACAACACCACGTAATTTGGAACAACGGTCACATGCTGAAGGAAACACCTGAGCTGACACCCCACTCTCCAAACTTCCCCACCACGCCAATGTGTAGAAATTTGAGGTCACGACAGATTAAATGTGCACCAGCCCCTACGTACATGACGGTCTTTAGTTGGATCGTTTAGTTGAGTTTCGAACTCTCAACTCTCCAGTTGTCGATCAGATTCCTGATGCTGATTATGGAGCGACCTTTTGTCAAAGAATCGTTCCTTTTATAACCACTTGAATCAAATACCATAATTCGCTAAAGCCGGACAGAAGTTGAGAGCCGAAGCAGTATGGTTGGTAGAGCAGCGGATTAACAACCGGGGGGTTATGAGTTCGAAACTAGGTTCAACCAAAGACCGCCGTGTAAACGGGGGCTTGGACAAGTGAAATCTGTCGTGGCCTCAAGTGTCCTCATGTTGGCGTGGTGTTGCTGTTTGGTGAGTGGTGTTTCCTTCGGCATCTGACCGTGGTTCAAAAATACGAGGTGTTGTCCTCGATCTTTCCCTTCGGGATGGATCCCGGATCGTCGCCAATAGCCCTTGTGTTGCTCCAGTGTGACGTTAATTAAATACCAAACACCCGGACCATCGTCAATAACCCGTTGTGTTGATCCAGTGCGACGTTAATCGAACTAACCCGCGAACAGAAGTTGAATGTCTTTTCATCGGTGCAAACAATAGGCGCACAGCAATTGTGAAGAAAAAAGAGAAAGAATCTCAAGTCAATTGATCTTGCCGAATGGAGTGTTTAAGTTTCGGAACCACTTATTTTTATTTTGCTTTTTGAGACCGATTCTCTTCCCAAATGACGTTTCGTAGCACAGTGAGTGTTGTGAGAGCACTGGATCCGCTTTCCTTTCTGTGGAAGTGAAAGATATCTCTGTTTCGGTTAAAGCAAGTGGCGAAATGTTTCGTCAGGATGGCTTGAATGGACCTTTTTCATGCGTAATAAAGCTGCACACATTAAACGCAAAACGGTGGAAGTTAGCCAAACATCGTCGACAACAAACACCGAATTAAATCTCTTGATAAGCGACGCCAGAATATGACCGCAGAAAACTGTCCTCTAATTTTGGCACGCGTCCTCTTATGAAGGATATTCGGAAGCTCTAATATCGAGTTCAAAAATGCTCTTTTTTTCTGATCGAACGAATGTGGGTTTTGTTCGAAGTTATTTTTGGTTCTGCTTTGTGGGTAAATGATATTTCACAAAAGAAGTTTTGCAATTTGCGAAAGAGGAAGGAAACAAACATAGCAACATAATAAAGAATTCTGAGCGGTCTGATTCTTCTCCAAGGTTACCAGATTTTAAAAAAAGAAATCGCCCATTCGCATTAAAACGCGCACTCAAAATAAAAAAAGCATCTTTTCAGGAAAAGGAAGTTTGTTGGTGTTTCAGAGATAACATAAACAAACCACCGAAAGACGAAGATAAGTCTTCCCGTTAAGATTAATTTGATTTTTATCGCTGTTTAGTTAGGTAATGTCTAGCATTGCTTTCCTAATACACTAAATTATTCATGTGAGATAATTAGAGTCAGATTTCAAGGAGAAGCCTATAGAGGAAATATAAAAGTAGTGAGCAATGGTAACCTTTTCGTGTGCTCAGGATCATGTGACCCAAACTAGTAGTAACGTAACCCTTAAACTGCTTTCCTCTGCTGGGTGGAGTCGAACATTCATCATCTGATAGGCTCAAGGAAAGGAAGACGCAAATCCATTGATTCATCATCTGATGAGTCCGCCTGACTTAGTAGACTTAGGAAATTCCATCACTTTTATCGCCACTCCACAGAAATGTGGATCCACTCGCCTACCCTGTTTAATATAAGATCTAATATTACCAAAAGAGGCGATAACTTGCAAAATCAGTCAACTAAATCAGACCTGTCACGTGACTACTAGTCGCCATATGGGTCACACTTTTTGAAATTCCTTTCAATATCAAAATGATGTTCGATTGGTCGACATCAATTAAATTAAACGCCAATCGTTGCCAAAAGGGAGATAAACTACGTTTTTAGGTAACCCGGATATGTATTATGCTAGAGTAGAACAAGTCAAGTAACATCACTTCCGGAAAAGCAGGGAGTACATAAAAATACCAGCGCCCCCTCCCCCAGCCATATTGAGCTCTTTACAGGAAAAACCATTGACGTGAGATGTTTGTAGACTGAGCATTGCTATTGAGAGGACCTTCAGAAACTGTGCCCAACATGTCGACTAGTAGTCACGTGACTGCTCTGTGAAAATGGACTAGGTTGGCCGATTCGGCATCGTATTGTCTCGTTTGGCGATATAACATTTTATGACAGGGTAAATGGGGCATTTCTATAGAGTGGAGACAAAAGTGGTGAAATCGCCGAAGTCTACTACTATGTATCGCGAACCAATCAGATGATGAATCAATAGATGGGCGTCTTCTCCTACCCGTGGACCCATCAGATGATGGATGCTAAGTTCCACCCAGTTGACGAAGCAGTCTAAGGGTCATGTTACTACTAGTTTTGGTTCCATGATCCTGGTTACATAAAAAGGTTACCATTGCTCACTCTACTTTTATGTTTCCTATATGGAAAAAGCTCATGAGAGCAGTGTTATGTTAATTTGTCTGTAGATAAATGTTTTTTATTATTATCCACGAATGATTTCATTATACATAAATTCCGTATGTGAAGCAAAAATCACGGAACACATTTGCAATTAGCTGCTCCAAATATTGTGCTATCGCAATCCAGAAAGGGTCAAGGAAACTTTTCTTGCGTGTACTTTTTTCCTTTTCCGGTATGTAGCGTTTGTTTGTGTGTTAAGTTTTTGTTTGCATGTTTAAGTTCCCTGACATTGGAAATATAAAACAATACACTGCACTGATTTTAACCGTCCCGGTGGTTGTCTCGACGAGGCATCTCTTCATTAGAAGGACACTGACCTGGTCTTGATGGACGAGATATATCGTCAACAGAAGAAAATTGACCAGGTCTTGATCTTGTCATCATCAAAAATAGGCAACATGCTGACGAGATATCTCGTCATTAGCAAATTTGGTCAGATCTTCATGAACGAGACACCTCGTCCAGGTCAAAAGAGTTCCATTGAATGCAAAAATTCAACTCTTGTCTTCTCAATTTTCAAATCATTCCCGAATTAAACTCGAAACGTATATAAGGTTGAGAAGCCTAAAAATAACCCAAAGCACTTTTGAGTTGATACTAAAAACGGAGCGACGCGCATTCATCCACTCGCACGAAGCTAGAATCAACCGAAGCATCAGTTTCCGCTTTTTCAATCAGATGGGGTTGCAATGTCGGAAAGGCCGGGTGTTCCATTCAGGAGACATTCGCGAGAATGAGCAGCCGTATAATCGGAACGTTACGCGGCTGAACCAACAGGCAGGAGATAAAAATGGAATATTTATTCTAATATTCGAAGGGGGTTCTGGGAACGAAAGGCGGAAGAGGCTCCTTCCGAACAAACCTGTCCACGGAACTGCGAAATGGCGTGAAAACGACTTTCCCCGGAAGAGGATTCACGGCAGGTGTCTTGAGTTCCGCACCGGCGTTTTCGATGCCAGTAGAGCGCTGCTGCGAGTGGTAGGTAGCTGAATTAGCGTCTCACTGGAGCGATTACAACGGGCTGATGGTTACGGTCCGGGATCCATCCAGAAGGGAAAGATCCAAGGACACCACACGTCATTTTGAACCACTGTCAGATGACGAAATAAACACCTGACCTGGCACTCCGCTCTCCAAACTTCCGCACCACGCCAGCGTGAGGACATTTGAGGCCACGACAGATTTAATGTGCGCCAACCCCTTTCGTACACGACGGTCTTTGGTTGGATTCGAACTCGCAACCCTCCGGTTGCTAATCCGTTACTCTTCCGTCTTGGCTACCGAGGCACACTAAATGATTGGAAATCAAAAGGGAACAGTTGACATGAGTCTCTTGCTTGTTTCAATTTTACTGCAGCAAACCCTGGGGATCCGATGAACCCTATTAGGAAACTGTACCAAGGAACTTACACCAAACCTCCTTTGTCTAAACCCCTGGGGGGACATCTTCTTTAGGTGTATAAGGGCTTCACGAAACTGAGGTACGCCTTGAAATACCTCCTAATCTATTCCAATGAAGCTTGTTGCCTCTGTACGGGGGTCGCTACCCCAGGATATATCCAAGTGATCTTTCTCTACGTTTTCCACTCGTTGGGGAACCGTCGTGGCTCAGTGGGTAGGGTCACTGCATTGGTAACCTGAGTTGTAGGCGAGGCAAGTTCGATTCCTCGCTGGATGTATTTCTCCTTTCATGTATCCATAAAATTTTCTTTAGGTGTGTGTATGTCCCTTATTTGATATTGCCTGTCTTGTATCTGACACAGCATGACAAAATATGACATGTAACGTCCATAGCAACGGCTCGGGGTCAGAGGTGAACGACACTGACCGCTGGCTCCTAATTCCGAACTATTTCTCGTGGTGGTCTCCTCCGTGCAAATGGTCTTTTAGGGGTGCACGTCGGCCCCCTGGGATTGAACTGTCTCCAGTATACTGCCGGGCGAGAATGGGTGTATGTCCCTTATTTGATATTGCCTGTCTTGTACCTGACACAGCATGACCAAAACAGGCAACAATCATACATCTCTTAGAGAAAGTTCTCATGTTCACTTTGCTATAGTCCTTTGACTTGGCGGATTCTCTTTTAAAATTAAAGATCTTTACCTTACAAATATTCTCAGAATTTTTTTCTTTTTGGATATGTTCTTGACTAATTGAATAAGCCTAATTCTCTTCGGAAAGAGAGGAAACATAGCCTTCCATCTATTGCATATTTAAAAGCGCCATTTTGAAAGTTAACAAAACTCTGAGTTAGCAGACGATAAGTTATACTTTAACTATTTAACTGCTGTGAAAATAAAATTCTTTCGTAGCATACAATTTTTTTACAGCTCATCAAAATCGTTCAAAAATGTCCGAACAGCCTCTGTACCAACCTAACCCTCCCATTTCCCTTTCTTTTCACAATAGCCCGTTGTGTTGCTCCAGTGTGACGTTAATTGAAATACCCCCCCCCCCTTTCTTTTCACAATTACTCGACGGGGCCTGTCTTGCGTTCGGCGTACCCCGGTCAAATATGGCTCTTGCGCCATAACACTCCAAACCAACCAACCTTTGTCTAAATCACGTACAGGAATTGCATCGAATATCAGCCAAAGTAAAACGAGTCTGCACAGTGGCAGATAAAAACTGCGACTTCCAATCTGCACCTGATGTTTCGTAATTAGAAAACAGGAATCATTTCCGGGGAATTGGAAACGAAACTGAAAAGCAACAAGATAACTCTTATCGGAATGGCTACCTTTGTCCCGGGCGAAGCGAACTTTCACGTTGACGAACATGTGCGAGGGAAAACAAAACATTTGCCTGTTATCGAGATGAGTCTCTTTGCGGATGAGTGTTTGCTCTCCAGATAACACTGCAGGTGAAAACAAGAGGTCAACAAAACAGTTCCAGCGTTCCTTTCCCTTAACGATAAGACCATCCAAATAAGTTCAGTTCCCAGGAAAAAAAATGGCGCCATTTCAGCCCAAAATAAAACAATAATTTATTCCTTTTTTCAGTTCCATTTCTTTCTGTTTGCGTGGTGCGGAAGTTTGGAGAATGGGTTGCCAGCTCAGTTGTCTGACCTCGTCATCTGACCGTGGTTCAAAACTGCTAGGCGTTGTCCTGGGATCTCTCCCTTTGGGATGGATCCCACACCGCTGTGTTGCTCCAGTGCGATGTTAATCAACGACCTACCTACCACTCTCTTGCTGTTGTCGTGACGTATGAATCCAAATCAGTCGATCACAGCGTTCCATTTATGCTCATTGGACTATCTGTCCAACATGAGTTGAAGTCAAGTATGTACTGCGATCAGAATCCGATCAACAATGGACGACACCGAGGTGGGAGTCATGAGTCTCCTCAAAGCGTGCAATTTCGAATCCTGAACTTGAGTCAGCGTGATACTGATAACTGGGCATGCCACCGATCGAAAGCAAGAAAATATATATGATGCTCAGATTAAACTATAGTTCAACACTGTTAGAAAGGTGGGAGATCATATAGATTCAAATAGAAATATCTAAGATTACACTTGTATTTAAAGTATTATGACGTCAGTCTTTTTCAACTACGTCTTTTGAAAGTGTTGTTTTTATGCATACTTAAATGTTAAGTTAACATGCATCCTATTGAATATTGTTATTTTTTTTAGGGATTTGGCAATTCACAAATCCCTGTAATATGCAAATCACTAGCATGGTACATAGTATATAAGAGGTCGGTGATATTATTTATAGTTCTAATCCTCGCTAAAAGTTTGCACTATCTAAATGTTGCTTCTTTTATTTAATAAACAGTTACTGTTATTTTAAACCCTGCGTGCATTTTATTTTGTGTACTCTGCCTACGACTTCGTCTCTCATTTATAGAGTTGGAGTCTATTAAACACCATTCGGCGTTAATTCTTTTCGTAAAGACAATACAATGCAAAACTATTTCCCCCTACGTTAACCCCCTGTGGGTAGCGGCATTTCCGAGTATTTCTTTCACCCTTGTACCGGTCGGTCTGGAGTTCCCGCATCTGGAATTCAGATCTCCCTCGACTGCAAAACAAGTTGTCAACACCTAAATTATCTTGGGCCCTCTATGAGAGGAATGCCACCCCAGGAAAACACTTGTTCACAGTTCTGTGGAAACCCGGGACAGAAAGAGATTACGTCTGTCCTCGGGTCGAGGATCTGTGGAGGTTCTCGTGACCTTCCGATGCAGATGGCGCGGAAACACCGGGATTAACATTCCAAGACTGAGACGAACTCCCCCTCAAAAGAGGAGAGTAGATTGAAACCACGAAAGGAGCATCCTTCAGACTCAGATTTTGGCGATCCTCCCGGCTCCTTGTCAGATTCGATGCTTAATAGCTGTACCCTCATACTTTTCAATTAACAAGATGTAAATAACCTTCAAATTTCTCTAATCTAAATAAATATTTTAGTGTGCTGTAAACAGTCTTACGCCTAATTAGAGACCGGAAACGTTGTATGCGCCCTACATAACGAAGAAATAACCACATTTATTGGTCTTTTGGAAAGATTCCGTTTCTCCTTTCCTTAGAATAGCCAATGTCAGTTCGAATCCAACCAAAGAGCGTCGTGTACAAAGCGGGCTGGTGCACGTTAAACCTCTCGTGGCCTCAAATGACCTCACGTTGACGTGGAAGTTCGGAGAGTGGGGTGCCAGCTCAGGTGTCTGACCTCGTCATCTGACCGCGGTTCGAAATTACCCCACCTCGGTTCTTTCCCTTCGGGTTTGATAATTTTAATATCTTGTGTTTGGCGCAGCTTATCCTCTTTTGGATCTTGCGCCATAAAATCCAAATCAACCAACCAACCAACCCTTCGGGTTTGATCCCGGACCGTCTCCAATAGCCCGTCGTGTTGCTGCAGTGCGACGTGAGAAGAAAGGTCTGTGCTGGAGGTAATTATAGTGCGTGACAAACGCCGTTCGCAAATTGTAGTAAGAAACCTGCAAGACATCTGGCATTCGCATTACTCGGGATCAAGTCTCACTCAGATTTACTTTAAAAAGTCTGGCGTAGCGGCTACGCCACTGACAATAAACATTGAAGAATGATCCCCGAGGGTAAGTGTGTTCAAGACACAAACTCCACCACATAGACAGTGATTGGATCGATAACAACGAAAGACAAGTTAGTTTGAAGAAACATCGAAAACCGAGCGGCGATCCCACGTTTTACGTAATAAAGGTTGGGATCGCCTTGGGGTTGATCGTAGGGGGTGGGTAGTTGAACTACTGTCGCATTTGAGCAACGGGGTATTGTCAACGGTCCGGGATCAATCCCGAAGAATAAAGCTCGGGAATTACGGTGAGAAATAAATTTATAACATAGAAGCAAAATTTACTTGGGGAGGGTGAAATAAATTTCTTCTACTACCATTGGAGAAAGGATCTACAAACTTTAATTAGTGGCTCAGTGGGTTTGCAACGAAGTTGTCGAAGATATAAGTTCGATTATCGAAGATATAAGTCGAAGATATAAGTTCTTGGATATATTTCTCTCTTCTGAGTCTGAGGGGTTGCTGTAGCTCGGTTGGAAGAGTAGCGGATTGGCAACCGCGAGTTCGAAACTCGATGAAAATCAAGACGGTCGCGGACGTAGGGACTGGTGCAGTTTAAATATGTCATGGCCTCAAACGTCCTCACATTGGCGTAGTGTGGAGAGTGGGGTGCCAGCTCATGTGTTGACCTCGTCATCCGACCGTGGATCAAAACTACGGAGTTCCTGGATCTTTCCCTTCGGGATGGATCCCGGACCGTCTCAATAGCCCGTTGTGTTGCTGCAGTGCGACTTTAAATAACTTCGTACCTAATCGCCATTCATGCTTTTGCGTACGGCCAGCCTTTTAAAACGCTTATACACCTGTTCAGAAACCAATGGACCCAACTGCTTCTTAAAGGAGGCGCTCTATAAAATCTATAAGACACTACAGTGGACTTCCTCTTAACCGGCCGCCACTGGCCAATTATGTACTGTAAATACAGTAGCCTACAGTAACATGTGTTTAGTTTTTTTCAAGGAAGTTCTTCCAGGTTAAGTTTTCTTAATTATACATATCATATTACATTAAAGTAGGCTATATACTTAGTTTTATTCTAATAAAAACGATTTCGGGAGTGTATTTTAATGCTATTAAGGGAACGACGGTTTAACCGGCCAAATCGTTATCCGGTCTGGGTCCGGTCCCGAAGTGGCCGGTTAAAAGAGAGTCCACTGTATAAACAGACCGTCTGGTTTGTTTACAATGAAAGTGACTCATACTGAAACAGGCGTTACGACTTTGTGACTCACGAATCGGAAGAAAAAGGGAGCGAAATTTCAAGAAAATGATTAACTATCTTTCAAGACTGCAACCGTACTGGGGTATGAAAAAAAGATTGCGACGCAGAGAGAGAGCTTCTTTGAAACGATCCTTCCCGTGCTGCCAGACGATAGCAGGAAAATTTCGCCACCGCGAAACAGAGAAAGTCCAATTAAAAGATTCCACGAACAAATTTGGGACCGTTGTCGCTCGCCGGAAAACAATGCAAATTCTTTTTGGGTAGAAACGTCACAAAGGGGAAAGGAATAATAACCATAACTGCAACCGCTTCCTTCCTCGACATCACGCGCCTCGAATTTTCGACGACCACGAGGCAATCTGGCAGACGATCGAATGGCGAATTTCACCGCGGAGCAAAAGTCCCTGCGACAGAATGACATGCAGCGACCTCTCGTGGAGAGACTCGGCGGCGTTTATAGACGGGCAACGCTGTTATTTACGATAATAGTTTAAACAGTTATTGCTAATTTGTGATAACGGTTAGAAAAACTGCCTTTTTTAAGTAGTTTGCAGTCAATATTTCACGTAGCAGGTAAGAAACGAATTTAGCAGTTGTTTTTGCTGGAAATATTTGGTGAACATTAAATTGACGGAGAAACACTTTCGTATAAATCTGTCAAGAAGCAAAAATTAATGATTCTAATATAGAGGCTGTTCGGACATTTTTTGAACGATTTTGATGAGCTGTAAAAAAATTGTATGCTACGAAATAATTTTATTTTCACAGCAGTTAAATAGTTAAAGTATAACTTATCGTTTGCTAATCAAGAGTTTTGTTTACTTTCAAAATGGCGCTTTTAAATAAGCAATGGATGGAAGGCTATGTTTCCTCTCTTTCCGAAGAGAATTATGCTTATTCAATTATTCAAAAACGCTGTAAGTCATGGTTTTTCGATATCTAAAGGTACGATAAGTAATATTATTAATGAGAAAGCAAAAAAACGTAAAAGGGGAAAAAGACTTCCAAAAAATATCCAAAAAAGAAAAAACTGAGAATATTTGTAAAGTAAAATCTTTGACTTGGTGGATTCTCTTTTAAAATTAAAGGACTATAGCGAAGTGAACGTGAGAACTTTCTCTAAGAGATTTATGATTGTTGCCGGTTTTGCATATAATGGAAAATTAAAAGTAAAAAAGGGGAAGAAATGTAAAAATCAACTCCCACATAATATCAAGACCCTATTTTATCCCCACTATTCAAAAAAGAAATACCATATCTTTACCCACAGTGCCAACAATCAGTAGAACTGCATCAGGATAAAGTAAGCAGCCACACATCTAAATCGACTCTTAAATTCTTGGAAATAATGGAACAAGAAACTGGTATCAAGTCAATACCCTTTACTGATATTCCTGCTAAATCTCCAGATGTCTCACCCATGGAATTTTGTGCTTTTGGACTTTTAAAAAGGGCATTATCGAAACGTAGACCGAAAACCATTCAAGGACTGTAAAACTGGGACAAGAATGGGACAAAATACCACTGTCGATACTGCAAGTCATTATTATGATGGAAATGAAGGTGTAGAAAGATAGTCAACAATAAGGGCTACCAAATGGAACATTTAAAACACCAAAATTTCATGTAAAACATTTAGCTTGTCCATTACAATCGTTCAAAACACGTCCGAACCGCCTCTGTATATGCGAGGGCTAGTGCACGTTTTTTTCTGTCTTGGACGTTGGCGTGGTGTGGAAGTTTGGAGAGTGGGGTACCAGCTCGGGTGTTGACCTCGTCATCTGACCGTGGTTCAATATTAAGTGGTGTCGTCCTCGTATCTTTCCCTTCGGGATTGATCCCGGAACGTCACCAACAGCCCGCAGTTTTGCTCCAGTGTGACGTTAATTAAAATACCCATCCGATTGTCTTATTTATAAGATATATTATTAACTTGTCGTGATTCGAACTTACTGTTGATGATAATGGTAATTATTTAACGTCGCACTAGAGCTACACAACGGGCTATTGACGACGGTCCGGAATCAATCCCGAAGGGAAAGATACGAGGATAACACCACGTAATTTTGAACCACGGTCAGATGACGAGGTCAACACCCGAGCTGGTACCCCACTCTCCAAACTTCCACACCACGCTGACGAACTTACTGTTGAAATTCCATTGATACTGATTTTTTATACATTTTCAGTCAGCTAAACTAAAGATAAAAAGTTTTCACATTCATTCCTCGCAAATTATAAATTTAAACATTATGAACAAATTCTCAGATTTGTAAGCTCAGGTGTGACCTCGTCATCTGACCGTGGCTCAAAATTATGGGGTGTTGTCCTCGGATCTTTCCCTTCGGCGGTTGATCCCGGACCGTTGCCAATAGTCCGTTGTGTTGCTCCAGTGCGACGTTAATTAAATACCTACTTACTCATCCACCTCAGATATATAGCTTAGGTATTGATCCCGGACGGTCGCCAAAAGCCCGCTGTGTTTCTCCAGTGCGATGTTAATTAACTACCAGCCAACCAACCTCAGTAATGTCCTTTCTGATATTGGTTTTACAAATTACATATAACTTTTGTATGATATAATTTCAATTTAACTTAATTTAATTTTGAAATCTTATGTACTTAATCACCTCATCCTTCAAAATATAAATAATAAAATACGGACGATGTTTGGCGCAGTTTGGCCAGAATTGGCCCTTGCGCCATAAAAAAACAACCAACCAACCTCAGTAATGATAATTAATTAACGTCACACTGGAGCAACACAACGGGCTATTGGTGACGGTCTGGGATCAATCGCAAAGTAACAACCCAATAGAAATATCCGAAGACAACACCATGTAATTTCGAACCACGGTCATATGACGAAGTCAATACCCTCTCTCCAAACTTCTACACCACGCCAACGTGAGGACATTGGAGGCCACGACGGATTTAACGTGCACCAGCCTCGTTCGTACACGACGGTCTTTGATTGGATTCGGACCCTCAACCCTCCGGTTGCTAGTCCGTTACTCTTCCAACCGGGCTACCGCGTCTTCCAACCAACTTCAGACACAGAAAAAATGGGGGAGTTCTATAATAAACCTCTGATTAGGGATTTCATGAACTCTTACGCAGTTGGGGTCTTCTAAGAAGAAAGATAATAGAAGCTCGTGCCTAGTGGTGATCCGCCGATGACACGAAGTAAATATTCCTATCTTGTTCCTCGAAATTCTCTTTGTAGTTCTCTGTCATTTTTGAAACTGTGAAGCGATATAAAGATACGCGAAAATGTGATATGATGGTTATGACCCTGCAGAAAAAATCTGATAAATGTTTATGCCTTTGTATATTTTCTAGTGCAGATTAATTCAATAAACTAGCAATTAATCTTACTACTGTTATTTTATATTACCCCTAAGAGCCAAGAGATTTCCGATTAGCATTGTATTGCTTTACAGAGGCTGTTCGGACATTTTTGAGCGATTTTGATGGGCTGTAAAAGAAATTGTATGCTACGAAAGAATTTTATTTTCACAGCCAGTTAAATAGTTAAAGTATAACTTATCGTCTGCTAACTCAGAGTTTTGTTTAGTTTCAAAATGGCGCTTTTAAATTAACAATGGATGGAAGGCTATGTTTCCGCTCTTTCCGAAGAGAATTATGCTTATTCAATTATTCAAAAACGCTATAAAAGTCATGGTTTTTCGATATCTAAAGGTACGATAAGTAATATTATTAATGAGAAAGGAAAAGAACGTAAAAGTGGAAAAATACTTCCACTAAAGTATTCAAAAAGAAAAAATTTCTGAGAATATTTGTAAGGTAAGATCTTTAATTTTAAAAGAGAATCCGCCAAGTCAAAGGACTATAGCAAAGTGAACGTGAGAACTTTCTCTAAGAGATTTATGATTGTTGCCGATTTTGCATAGAAAGGAAAATTGAAAGTAAAAAGAGGGGGAAAATGTAAAAAATCAACTCCCACATATTATCTTATCAAGATCCTATTTTATACCCAATATTCAAAAAAGAAATACCACATCTTTACCCATAGTGCCAACAATCAATAGAACTGCATCAGGGTAAAGCAAGCAGCCACACATCTAAATCGACTATTAAATTCTTGGGGAAAATGGAACAAGAAACTGGTATCAATCAATACCCTTTACTGATATTCCTACTAAATCTCCAGATGTTTCATCCATGGACTTCTTTTGGACTTTTAAAAAGGGCATTATCGAAACGTAGACCGAAAACCATTCAAGGACTGTAAAACTGTGGAGCGAGAATGGGACAAAATACCTGTCGATACTACAAAAGTCATTATCATGGAAATTAAGGTGTAGAAAGATTGTTAACAATAAGGGCTATCAAATGAAACATTTAAAACACAAAAATTTCATGCAAAAAAATTGAGCTTCAGTCCATTAAAATCGTTCAAAAAATGTCGAACAGCTTGTACACCTACACACATTTAAGGGCCAATGTAGCCCAGTTGGAAGTGTAACGGATTAGCAACCGGCGAGTTACGAGTTCGAAACTCGGTTCAACCAAAGACCGTCCAGCACGTGGGGCAGGTGCACGTTAAATGCCCGCGTTGACCTCGCCATCTGATATTGCTGTCATAAATTTTACAGCGCATTCAGTAAACCTACAGTCTAAACCTTGTGCTGTAATATCTATGCCATCTTCACTCAATAATTGGCGCATTCCATCAAGACTAATATTACCATTATCCTAAAATTAGCGTTTTAACAAATGAAAAACCGGTAATCTTTCTTTGTCTCTTAATCAAGCCCGCGGTAATTGATAGATTATTAGCTGTTATAGTAAAAAACTGCATATTTTTGCAAAGTTTACTACTTTTTCCATAGTAACAATTCCTCGCAATTTAGTTCATCTTGCAGAACTTATACTTCCTTATTCTTCTATTTTCTATTCTTATTTTTCCATATAATTGAAATTTATTAACTGTTATGGCCTAACTTGATGCGTATGGTTAAATAAACTGTATAAAAAAACTAAGGAAATGATAATTTGAAAAGTAACTGTTAAATAAATAGTATTTAAATAATACAGATGAAACAAATTATTGACATAGAAGGAGTTTGACATGAAAAAGATATACCGAATAATAATATAGCTGATCAAGTAACTAAATTATCATTAGTACAAAACGAAGCGTTAACAGATATTATCAAAGGTCTTTATCAAGGGAAACCTTTACTTGGCCAATTCGGGGTCACTAACAAATTTAGTTAAGGACTTAACCCAAATTGCCTTGCAAGGTGAAATGGATAGCCATCTACAAGAAGATAGTTTAGAGCAAGGTGGCAATCGTAGAAATGGGATTACGACGAAAACTATAAAAACTGGTACTGGTTCTTTAAATGACGTGGTGTTAAAAGTGACGAGGTGTCCTTAGATTGATCATAGCCCGTCGCCAATAGCCCGTTGTGTTGCTCCAGTGCGACGTTAATTAACCACCTACCACACACATTTAGTGACTCAATAACCATATCTATTGGTTGAAAGAATTCCTGGAGAGATTCTATTGGTCAAGAAGGTCAAAACTAGTTAGAAGTCAAACATGGAAGACTGAAAGTTGCGTACTGGACCCCTCTGAGAATTAATATCGCAAAGAGGTTTTGTGTGAGTGCATTTTAATATTTTATTTCAATAAAGAATAAGAAAATAATATTTTTCGGGGGTGGGGGGTGGACTTGGACCCCCTCCCTTTAGCTACATAACTGCAATAGACTCAGTAATCTATCATATTTTTTATAAAGTTTGTGCACCAAATTAAGATCTGTGCCTTAACCCTCCTAGAGGTTTTGACAAGATATCTTGTCCGTCAAGATCTGACCAGTTTTGCTAATTCTTGACATAGTCATCACGATATTCTTGTTTTTTTATGAGATGAAGAGATCTGATCGGTTTTCTTCTAATGACGTGATATCTCATCCGTCGTAATCTGGATAGTTTTGCTGACGAGACGAGGTGCCTTGTCGGGACGACCACCAGGAGTGTTAATTCAAAAGTATAGCGACTCCCACGATGAGATGAGCTTCGGAGACCGTGAGGTATTCCCAGAGGAAGAAATCAGTGCATGATAAATCGGGTGATCGTGGTGGCCAAGCGACGGATCCTCCCCGGCCAATCCATCCTTCAAAGTACACGTGCGGACATTCATCCCTTGATGATACGTTTTTATTTTGCGTTCCCTATTTGCCTTGACCGGAAGTTCCGAAACACCCTGTGTACGGCCATGACCCTAAGGCGTTGCAAGTATTGTTGAAATCGATAATTCAACTGAGAAAACAGCTAAGTAAGATTTCGTTTCGATTCTCATCCATAAGACTGAGTTAGGAAGCAGTATTTGGGGTTAAAGGACTTTCTGCTTTTAAATTTCTAGTGTGAATCGGTGACTTTAACCCTTCTGGTGGTTGTCTCTACGAGGTATCTCGTCTCATTAGCGAAACTAACCAGATCTTGATGGACGAGATATTTCGTCATTGAAAGAAAACTGACCAGATCGCTTCGTCTCATCACCGTAAAAAGTCGGTTATACCTTCATGAAGAGACATCTCGTCATTCGCAAAATTGGTCAGATCTTGGTGAACGAGATATCTCGTCAGTAGAAGGAAACTGACCAGATCTTGATCTCGTCATCATAAAAAAAATCGGCGAGTTGACGAGGGGAATAATTAATTAAATAATTGACGATGAGATATCTCGTCATTTGCAAAATTGGTCAGATCTTGGTGAACGAGATATCTCGTCAGTAGAAGGAAACTTGATCTCGTCATCATAAAAAAAATCGGCGAGTTGACGAGGGGAATAATTAATTAAATAATTGACGATGAGATATCTCGTCAATTGCAAAATTGGTCAGATCTTGGTGAACGAGATATCTCGTCAGTAGAAGGAAACTGACCAGATCTTGATCTCGTCATCATAAAAAAAATCGGCGAGTTGACGAGGGGAATAATTAATTAAATAATTGACGATGAGATATCTCGTCATTGTCTCAAAGCTGACTAGATAGTGATGGGCAAGATATATCGTCCTAACCATTTGGAAGGCTATTTTGTGCAATGGGTTCGTAACAGTTGACTGGATGTGAATTCTCCGTCCACAGGATGAGGCAGACGACGTCCATTAAAGTCACGTGTAGCGCGTGAGGTTTTCCACCAGTAACAAGAAAGAGTCCTTTCTTCTGCGAGTGCAGTCGAGTGCGTGGGATCTTCTCGACTCGAAGGAAGAAAAAGTGAAGGGGTGGAGAAGAAATTAGAATGCGGGCCGCTGACCTGTTCCATTTCGCCGTAATCTCCGACTTCTGACCTGCGCCCGTCATGACAATGACCTGACGACATCAGCACGCAAAGATGGTTTCACGTCCCGCCGCGTTGCGGAGTTGCCGGATCGGGCGCAAACGCGCCTTTTGGGCGACTTTTTTCTTCAATTTGGGGGGGCACCAGGATTTTGCATCGGGCTCGTTTTGGGACCACCATTCATCTGTGTCGACGCAGCGGACGTCTGAAAATGAACTGCACCGAAATACTATATCGTCGCGTTAATGCAAAAACAAGATAACTCAATTTTTTTTTTCTTTTTCGAGTTGAGTACACTTTCTCACATAATTGTGTAGTTATGTTCTGTGAAAGCAAGATAAATCTACTGTGAGCATATCAACTGCGAACTCGATTTGAAAGCTGTCACGAACATGCGCAGCGGAAATTGTTTAATGCATCTAATTATAAGTGAAAGTGCACTCGACTCGAAAAAGAAAAAAAAATGGAGTTATCTTGTTTTGTGTTAACACGATTTTTCGATAATTTCACTTATACCTGTATTAGATATTTCTGTAACAATTGAATCGAAGAGTGGAAAAACCACATGAGTCTAAAAATTGTGGTTATTGACTCTATTGCATGGGCTTGTTTAGGATGGGCATATGTGTGAAGAAATCACATTCGTGGCTTCAAACAGTAAATATAGGGCCGTGAAAAAATGCGTTGTCTGCAAAAAACCACACGATTCACTGATTTATGTGTATCCTTAATTTGAAAAAGAGAAATCTGTTGTTAATTGTTTTTCGATCTCTTTGAAATCGAGTGCATAAGGAATGGACATTGTTTGGCATGATCGAATTTTCCTCAACCTACAATAGAAGTCACATCTGGAAGTTGGTTGGTTGATTGCTTGGTTTCGGATTTTATGGCGCAAAGGCCATATTTGGCCAATCTGCGCCAAACACGACAGACAACACAATGAGGGAGGAAAATAAGGCAGAAGGGAAAGCGAGGGTAGAAATGAAAGGGAGGAAAGATCGCTCGAGTGTTTCGGGATTGTGATGGCCGTAAGAAGAATGGTCCCTGAGGACCATTTGGAAGAAGGAATTATTGCTGGTAGGAACGTATTTCTAATGAGATGTCCAATAAAAATAAAAATGGGTTCCTTTTCTGTCTTTAATATTTGTGATTTGTACCCCCTTCATTCTCATTAATTCTCATCATCATCAGCTTCAAAAAGTGTAAATTCAAAGACTCAATTTCTTTATCACATTAATTTATCACATTTTTTAATGCTACGTCGTAAGGTCACTGTTCAAATATTTCTGCACTCCAAGCTTGGGGTGCATGATTGGTTGGTTGGTTGATTTGGGTTTTATGGCGCAAGATCCAAAAGAGGATAAGCTGCGCCAAACACAAGATATTAAAATGAGAAGATTGGGGTGCATGAAAAGACATAGGCTTAGAGTGAATAAACGGCCCTCGAACTTCTTTTCTCCGGCCCACGAAAGTCTTCCACCTGTTTACACTGGACTAGACCTGAGAAAGTTATTTTAATTTTAAATAGGCTTGAAACATTTAGTGGGCTAATTGATGCCCTGATGATCTTTTCTTTTCCCGTGGGGTTTACTGAAGACATTAAACCCCATTAAATTAGCCCATCGTCTTCAGTAAACAAGGATATCCCATCGATCTTTTTCAGCTTTCATCTCACTACCCTGTTCCCGAAACCTCTGTTATTCCCTTTCAATACATTTTTTGAAAGTACGTTGACTTGTGTTTGGCGAAGGTTGACCCAATAGGGTCCTTGCGCCATGAAATGCCAAAACAACCAATCAATTGGATTGGTTGGTCAGGCCTGATAAATTCGTCAATTTTAGAGAAGTATGGCGCAGACAACAGCAGCAGACGAACGTCTCAGCAGATATTCCCTTTCCATACTCTACCTCTTTGTCTGGCTTCTCTCTCACAAAAGAAACATTAATTCATCACTGTATGCGATGTTTATGTGTTGCTGTTGCGTCGTTCTCGGAGCATCCTTCATTTGTTACATCACTTGTCAGAGGAACGCAGGAAACAATAAAAATCTAGATCTCAAAAACACATTGCGGAAACAATCTCTCTTTAACGTCGCATCTCTGGGTGATGTGAGGAAGGAAATAAATGTCTCAACCGTCCGTTTTCGTTCGTCTTTCCAGTTCATTGACAAGGAAACGGCGCTTCCTTTTCCCCAGACACACAAGCCAGAGGTCCAGCCAGGAGAGGGGAACGAAATTGGGTCATCGGAAAATCAGGACTCCTGTTTCAAGCAAGGGACGAGGCAACCTGGTTGGAAGAGTATCGGATTAGCAACCGGGGGTTGCGAGATCCAAGCTCGGTCCAATCAAAGATCGTCGTGTTCACGGGGGCAAATGCACTTTATATCTGCCGGCCTCAAATGTCCTCACGTTGGCGTGGTGTGGAAGTTTGGAGAGCGGGGTGCCAGCTCAGGTGTTGACTTCGTCACCTGACTGGTTCAAAATGACGTGGTGTCATCCTCGGATCTTTCCCATCGGGATGGATCCCGGACCATTGCCTATACCTTACTCTGTTGCTCCAGTGTAAAGTTATTTTAATTACCAATTACCGAGATGGAATTCTGGTTGCGCTATTGGCCCGAGAATCATAGGTCTGGGACCAAGGCAAGAGTTAAGGTGGCCCGTATGTTACACAGTACCGTGCAATAACCACCTGTGGAGGGTTTGCGGCTATTAAACCCACAGCCCCTGCAGCAAGTGGTTATCTGTGAGTCAAATACACAAAATAACGCGTGAGGTGAAAACTAGACCTTGTAGCTAGTTCGCCAGACTCGTTGAATTTGTAAATTGAGTCGCCGTGCTGGCGATTAGTGCTCCTTCATTATTGGATCAGTTATGAAGCCCCCCCCCCCAGAAGGGGTGTGCGAAAGGTGTACCAAAGACATTCTTAACCCTCTTGGTGGTCTATTTTCGCCTCCAAAACTACCCTGTATAGTTCAGCCTCTGGTACAAACACCTGTTCGAATCTGTCACCAGCTCTGGACAAAGGACAATTCGTTTTTCCTACTTGGATCTTTATTCCCTTGGACCAATAGGGCAGTTTTGTCTCATCCTAAGCAAAATGCAAAATTGACCAGATCGTGGACGAGATGAAACTCTTAAGATGAGGACAAGCGCAATAAGAGGGGCCCCTTTATTTCGTTCAGAGTTCTTGCGCCGGAACAGTGCGGGACCATTTGAGTGAGAGGACAGGAAAATGCGTTCCCTTTTTCTTCGCAGCCACACTGGTCAGTATGAGGTGCACGAAGCTCATATGTTATGTCAGGATTATCCGAAATATTGTTCGTAGAACGGTTTTGTGCGGCTGTACTCTGCTCCACGATTTCAAGGTCCGAGGATGGCAGAATTGTGAAAGTTTACGATTTATATTTTTGTAAATTTATAAAACGTGACATGTTTTGTTACTTGATCCTCCATGATAGTTCGCTTTGTGAGGACTTTTCGATGCCGAGAACGCAGGCAATACTCATGCATTTCGGGGCCCCGTTCGCTTGACGGGCCCCGGTGACGCCTGCTTATCAATAGTATCCCAAGTACTCATTGTTAGCTTTTACAAATATGTACATTTTCTCTCTTTGTACATTTGAAGCACTGCTTTATCAATGAAGATTTCAATTTTTCAGCATAATAAATAGAGCTAATCTCTAGAATTTTCTCGGTGTCTCTTGTCCAATGCTGGACCCGGAGCCATAAAAACTCATCCAACTTAAAAATTAACCTTGGTGTTGTCTCGACGCGTGTCCTTAGAAGAAAACTGACTAGATATTGATTTCATCTTCATCAAAAATCGGCAATATCTTGATGGACAGGACATCGCGTCATTAGCAAATTGATCAGATCTTGATGGACGAGATATCTCGTCATTAGCAAAATTGGTCAGATCTTGATGGACGAGATATATCGTCGAAACCACTTGGAGGGTTAAACTACAGAAAGAACATTACAGAGGTTCTGTTTTACCGACGATTTCCTCCTTTCTCATGCGGGGAATAGATTTTAAATCATGGGTTAAAACTGTTAACCTTTTGAATTTAATAGTACAAAAAACTCGCTAAAAACCAAACTTATGAAATTCTGTCACTTTGCACGAAGTGCATGACAAAATTTTAAGGAATGGCTCTAGTCTCATCGCCGATCTAGAATAATTCTGGGCAACAACGTCAAATCAGAGGATTTCCATACCCTTCGCCATAGATATAATCTCAACTATTTCATTGCCGTAAAATTTAAAAGCAGTTTTACTCAATTTCATTTCTCACTTCGCCGTCGTGCTGCCATCTACTGTGTTTTTAAACAACTAAAAGCACTTCATGAAGCAAAATGAGTAATTATTGCTATGGAGATTCCACAAACTTGAGTAACATCGTCAATCAAGACAACTGAAAACCTGTTCGAGGAGCTATCCTAGAAAATTGCATTTTGGAACAAAAGGAAAATCATCAACGGTATTACTTCAAAAGTGGAGGAATATTTTCAAGAGAAGTACATTAATACAAATGTGATGCATTTATCAAAAAATAAAAATGGAGTGTTTGTACATAAAATATTTTCCACCCATTTCAAGTTTTCTATCCGTTTTGGGTCCTTCTGATGCAGAATCCGTCTCTTGCACGTTTGGTGTCTGTCTGTATGTATGTGTCTGCCCGCGCTACGTCCTAACGGTTGAATATATTTGCATGAAACTTTGCATACTCTGAATAGTTATATTCATTTAGTGACTGAACTTGATTGCGTTAATCTGTCCGTCTTCCCACTCTATGTCTGATTTTGTGCATGTGTGTTTGTACAAGTATCACGTAAAATGTATTCAACATACTTGAATGCAATGTTCCATATTTGATAAATCATATTTTAGTTTAGTGAATACGTTATTTTAAATTCCTTTACAAACATATTTAGGCAAGTTACATGCTAAAACATCTGAGTAAATATACTTTGGGTTTGATCCCGGACCGTCGTCAATAGCCAGTTGTGTTGCGCCCGTGTGTAACGTTAATTAAATACCTACTTACTTACCTGAGTATATATACTTAAATCAACCATAATTTAGTAGTTCTGGTGTAGCTGGAATGCATATTCAGCATTACAATTTCTTAAATTATTTACTAGTACTGCTGAAAAATCGATAACTTTTTAAAAACTAATTTCACAGAATTTAAATTTTAGTAATTTTTTATTTTGAGCCTTAGTTTATATTTTGCAAAGAAAATAAATATGTCCAAACATGTGGGACAGGCGATATTTTGAAACGAAACGGAAACTTGTGTTCGTTTGCCCCGTGCAGTGGTAATTCTGTTTTTTTTTTTTGCTCTGAATTAATTTCGTATTTTTAAATTTTGTCTAATTTTTAGTTGTAAGTTGTGGCAAATCTGCGAGATCAAGAGATAAAAAAGAATCATAAATTAAAATCTTTAGAACAACTTTCTTTCCCGCCAACTTTTCTTCTGTTTTATTTCGCTGTTTTCTGTTTTAAATATTTATTTTAATAAATTTTGCGTATTTTCTTTTCATAGCACACAACACCACCACAAAATATTCGATTTAAAAGCAACATACAGCAGCAGTTAGAATAAAGCAAATTTTAAGTAGAATTTTACCATTATTGAAAGAACTTTAATGTTAAGACAATCCGAATTGACTTTGAAATATTACAAATTCTGTGTCATAGCGACAGATGGCGAAGGTGGCTTATTTTACGAATCGAAGCTATATTTAAGCACCTTATATGAGCAAAGTTTGACGAAAACAGTGATTTTCTTTATAGAAAATGCAGTCAAATCGATTTACCATTTTTAAAAGAAGGGTAATAGGTTACCATTGCATTGTCCGTACTGAAGAAATTTAATTTTAAAGCAAGTTCTTTCATTAATTCACGTGCCACAAAACGGAATTTTCAAGAAAAACGTATTCACTTTTAAAACAAACTTAGAGATAAATATCTTATCAAATTAATTTGTCATGAATGATGGCGAAATTTTAAAACGTCGCAAGTCTGGTGCAAGATTGCCACAAGTCAAAAAATATTGGTAAATAAACTATGCGTGTGAGAGTATTCGCCGTAGATTCCTCATTTTTACGGAATTAAGTTGAGCAGTTTTACAGGAAAAGAACTTAAGAAAGGAATTCCTCATCCTCCCTTAAAATCGTCTTTTGTAGTAATTACCTCAGTGTCTATCACCTTTCGTCAGTTTGTACCTTTTGCAGGGGTTCGATATGCGTGAAATGTATGTAGGGTTTTTGCCCCTACACGCGCTCAACAGATGGCAGCACTGGAGACCGCGAGTTATGACGTCACGTCATGAGGGGAGGTTTCCGCTTTTTAAAACGAAGCTTCTCCAATGTTCATGTAAAGACGAGTCGCGCTGTGCTCTTTTTCGTTTATTATGTCGGTCTAACATCACCCCCTGTCCCTAGATATCTACCTAAAATCTCTCTTTTGTTAAAATCCCTTAGACCCTTCTCGCTTCTGTAATTTATCCGCATTAAATAATTTCAGAGTACCACTGCTTCGTCATTGACTGTGAGTTTGATGGCCTTTCTACATGTATTACATGGGTGGATATGCATGCATAAGATTTGTTTCCAAAGTAGGTTGTAGAAATTATAAAAATGTCGAAAAGATGCGAAAAAATTATTTTACTCACGCTTACGCGATTTGGCATTTCTCTGGGAAATAGGGCAGTGATTATTATGGTCACTTTTTCAGTCTATAGTTAACCAATTCATCCTGAGTGAGGTCGAGCAATTTTGCTAGTTATTTATAACATTGAAGAGTCGTATTTTATTATTAAAGAATTAAAAGAAAAACGAAGATGTGTATATGCGCTTAAATCGTATTCTGGAATGGTTGATTTGGGGGTTGGTTTCATGGCCATACTGCACCAGACAAAGACAGACAACGTCACGAAATACACACAATGAAAGTTTTACTGACACATGAGAGAAATACACCCAGAGAGGAATCGAACCTGACAAGGAACGAACCTGCGCCTCCTACAACCCTTGCTAGCGCAGAGGGTCCATCCACTGAGCCACGACGTATTCTGGAATGAAAGAAAATAGGTAGGTATCAACGTCGCACTGGAGCAACACAACGGGGCTATTGGCGACGGTCCGGGATCAACCCCCGAAGGGAAAGATCGAGGACAACACGACGTAATTTTGAACCAGATGACAAGGTCACACCCGAACTGGCACCCCACTCTCCAAACTTCCACACCACTCCAACGCGAAGGCATTTGAGACCACAACGTGCACCCCTTTTGTACACGACGGTCTTTGGTTGGATTCGAACTCGCAACCCTCCGGTTGCTAATCCGTTTCTCTTCCAACCGGGATACCGCGGCCCTGAAAGAAAATAAGACTATTTAGCGAATGGCCGCAGTGGGAGTTCTGTGGGAGAGCAGAGGCCCACCTGGAAATCTTCGTGGTGCTTGAGATTTCCAGGAGGGCTTTCGATAGAAAAATAACGTCCTAAGACAAGAAAATTGTATTTTATAGAGTCATTTAAATATTTCATATTTACAAAGACAGTGAACTGTTAGAGATAAACAATAAAATCTATCCTCTATATAATATCGCGACATCATCTCTTGTTCCCTTTTGTCTCCGTGGTTCAAAATGACGTGTTGCTGTCCTCCGACCTTCGGGATTGATCCCGGACCACCGCCAAAAACCCGTCGAGTTGCTCTAGTGCGACGTTGATTAAATACCTACTATGTTCCCTTTTGAACTTGAAATCAAAGCTAGTTGAACTAACGAAGTCTAAAAGCCTCGGTCAAGGAAGGGGTGGTGTGGATTTATCTCACCCTATGGATAAAGAGGGGTGTAGATAAATGTCACACCTTTTTAGGCTTGAAAAGTATTGACCACGGCAGTGTTTTTCAGATCTCATTTCATTAATCTATCTAGGACCGCGGTAGCCAGGTTGGAAGAGTAAGGGATTAGCAACCGGAGGATTGCGTGTTCGAATCCAACCAAAGACCGTCGTGTACAAAGGGGACTGGTGCACGTTCAATCTGTTCGTAGCATCCAATGTCCTCACCTTGATGTGGTGTGGAAGTTTGGGGAATGGGGTGCCAGTTCAGGTGTGACCTCGTCATCTGACCGCGGTTCAGAATGACATGGTGCTGTCCTCGGATATTTCGCTTCGGGATTGATCCCGAACCGTCGCCAATAGCTCGCTGTGTTGCTCCAACGTTAATTGAGTACCATTACCATCAAGTGCCAACCCTAAACCTATCTAGTTTCTTAAAATGCCAACTTGGGATCCATTTCGTGACATCTTTTGTTAATTGTTCGAATGTGTAATTATTTAATGGGGCTAGTTAATGTAGGGTTGAATGTCTAATAAGTATCACTTAACGGGTAGTCATTTTGGTATTACTTTAAGTAAAGGGAATATTGAATAGTGATGTTAATGCTGAATATATTAACTGGTAGTCAATATCGGTAATTTTTGCGTATGGTTTGAAAGAGGTGATTGAAAAACCGTATTTAAATTTGAAATACTTTTGGGACCGTGATTCTGTCTAAAAATAATTACCAGGTCTGGGGATATGCAGCTGAGATCCACATAAACAAACTCGAAGCACTCCAAAATTCTACCCTCCGTATCATTACGGACAGACAATGGTATTACAGAAATACCAAAATAAGAGAACTAGGAATTTTAAACCTCAAAGAATTTTTTGGCAAAATTAGCAAAACGTTTTTCCACATCCTTCGTTGCAATGAAAACTCAGCTGTAGCGCGGATCTCTAGATATGACCAATTGGTGAGTCTCGTTCTATCCTTGTCCATTGAAACAGTTAAAATCAGAACAGAGGTTACGCACCTGTGCTAGTGGTACTATAGAAGACGTTGTTTCGAGTTGCGTTGAAACCAAAAACGCCTGTAATCAATCCTGTATTCTCATACAGCCCGTTACCTCTCAGGAACAGGCTGGATAGCCAAAATGTGGCTGGAAGCCGCTAAAGGTTACGACCTTCAAACTTCATATTTTTTTAATAATTCTTGTTAGTGCTTTTATACTTCCTAGACTATTTACTCTTTTTGCTACGATCTGTCAGAAAAATACTTTATTAATCCATATGAAACCGATGCTTGAAATGTTCAGACTATTCGATAAATTACTTCAGCAACTGAATCAGCCATTGTAATAACTTTGAATTTTTATATTTGTTAGAGCGAGTTAAAAATCTGTTTACACAAAAAAATTGAGGCTATCAAACTTGTAATCTATAAAATAACGGGTGAGATGTCGAATCCGAGACCGTGGCGATTTATCGCCAAACATGGTAACCTTGTTGTTTTGATCCAGCTTTATGGCAACCCTATGCAAAAGGTGTTTCGCGTAGGAAAGTCAACGGGTTTTTTTCTTCTTTTTTTTTTCGAACATACTGGCTTAGGACGCCATCTTGATTTGGCAACAAAAATTGCTTGGCGACAAACATGTCTCGGATTCTACATCTTTACCAAAATAACTTTTCAGACAGAAGATGCAATAACAATAAAATGTCTTTGCAACAAAGTCCCAACATGCACTAGGCCTCGGTTGGAAGAGTAACAGATTGGCAACAGGAGGATTAATAAAATTTCCTAAAATAAAGATGCAAATTAAGTACCTGCCCGGACGTCTGGAAATTGAACTTCAAGCTATCAGAATGGGGAAAGGACAATCGAGGTTCCCTATAAAAAAGATCGAAATAGTTTGGCTACTTTTCAAGGAATTTTCAATGGCACGTATGTAAAAACTAAACAATAAATTCGGAATGTTGTCTTTCAAGATTTAAGTACAATATTCTAGCCGCGAGCACTTTGAAAAGAAATTACTTAAATAGCATTCCGAAGATCCAATTTGATTGGCAATCACCCATACCTGGTATATCAGTTACATTCAGCGAAACCTAACTGGGCCTGGGTGGCCTGGTGGGTTTGCGCTTGGAATCGTCGATCCGCGGCGGCGTTGATCAGGGGTTCGATTCCAAGACCTTCCCATGAACGCCAGTGTACACGCCGGGTATGTGCACATTAAATCTGTAGGCCGCAAATGCAAAAAGTTATATCGGAGGATTTTTTTTTTTCGGACATCATATCTTGAAATTTTTTATGCTGTTTCCCTGCTGTAATTAAGTGTCGAAACAAAGATTAATCGCAAAACGATTTTGCGAAATCATGACAGCAGGGGTAGGAAAGATGAATTTTACTGTGTAAAATATATAAGCGGCGCGCATATCTTTAAATTCATATAAAATGTTTCCCTGTATTTTTATATCATAATTCATATTACTATTTTATTATTTATTGCTCTTTTTATAGCGTTAAATACTTTTATTATTATTTGTATTTAGTATTACTCTTTTATTTAATAAACTATTACTTTTTTATGTATAAGATTTTAATACTATATTTGTTTATAATTACTATTTTTATTTACTACTTCAAAATAATTCAACAATCCATATCTTTTAAGATCGCATAATTTTATTATAATGTAGTTTCATTATTCATATAAAATTAAAACTTGTAAATATAATCTCTTCCCTCGTTGCAAATTTTAATTATAATTAGAAAAGTTTCAGTTAATAAAAATTACGATAATTGTAAGATTTAGTTTGTCACCCTACGGTATTTTGTAGATTCAAGTAACGCATTGATTTTAACTGTTTCAAAGCAGATGGTTTATGTAAAATTTATCAAATTCCTACAAAAGGGAGTATGAGTCTTAATTTCAAAATTTTAAATAACATTAATTTTCTGATGCAGTCTGTCAAAAATATTTGAATACCTCTTATTCACGATCCTGGATTCACACTTTCACACTAAAAGTATCATTTGACTTAAACTATGAGGAAAAATGCGTATTTATTTCCATGAGGATAAATCTGCATATTTGTTTAGTATTATTTCCAAAACGTTAGATATCTATCTATCTATATATAGCAACATGCACATTTTTAATGTTATTAAAACAATTTCTATGTCAATTTAGTCTAAATATAAACTTATTAGTGCAAATCTGATCGCAATTGCTGGAAATATAGGAAGAAACCTATTCGGAGTGTGACTCAATACGAAAAAATGTTAAAGACTGTCGTACGTGTAGAAAGTTTTAGCGTATTTTCGATTTTGCTCTCGAATCTAGAACTTCTCTTAGTTTGGAGTCTAATTTTTATTAATAGAAATGCCTGGGTCGATGAAACATTGAACTTTTCTTAAAATGCTTGGATAGATATTACTTTAAATAAATAAAAGGCAGAGGAATAAATAATATCGAATTAATTTACTTCGATTAATTAATTTTATGCACACATTTATATTTCTTTCACATTTTACAAACGAACAGTGAAAATTCCTTTTTTTTCTTTTTGGCCTGCCGTGGCCATACTTGGACGGACACTACAATTTTATAGTCCAAAATGATAATATATAGCTATAAAGAATTAGTTGTCAGAGTACGTGATAGATGGCGCCATGAGCACTAAAAGAATTGGTGTGTCGTATTACACCAATCGTACAATTTTCTCCAAATTAATTCAAATGAAGTATAATTAGTTAGAACCTACGTCTACCTTCCTATGAAAAGCATAATCTTCGTTACATTAACTCTCGGGAAACGCTTTTGCTTGTTTACGAACCTTGTGTAAATTCCCTTTAACGGGCAGAGCCTGTTACAAAACAGGTGTACTTGAATATTCTCGCATCCTGTACACGTCAACAACTCACTACCGCTCAGTTCTGCCGAAAAGCAAGGAGAAAAAGGTTAATTATGAATTCTCAGTTATGACCATTTTGCTATTAAATGCCTGCTTTAATTGTATTAACGATTCCACATACCGCCTCACTTGTGAGGTCATTTTTTTAGTTCCACGAGGACACATTAGAGAGGGACCTACAGCTTACTCTACGGACACCCAATGACTACAAATATCTGTGCCCAAATAGGAATTCGAAGGTAGAACCCTAGAAACCGAGGGCCACAGTTCAGATCACTCATTCCAGTGCTCTGATTTTTTTACTGTCGGGAAGATGATGATACAACAGATTTTCTAAAATATTAGAACAAGCAGGCACGAAGAAATTAAAAACCGTTCCATCTGTGTAAACTAAGAGGAATGGCGAAGAATACATTCACATTGGAATTTATGTTGATGATTTTTTAACTGTGGCAAGTTCAAATGAAATTATCAATGAAGTAATAGAAAGGATTGAAGAGAATATTGAAATTAAGGAAACAACAGATACAAATATGTTTTTAGGAGTACAAATCAAGCAAACAAGAAATGAAATAATCTTATCCCAAAAGAATTATATAATCAGAGTTTTAGAAAAATTTGAAATGCTGGTGAAAACTCCAAGTGTAGCAGGGGACAAAGAATAGGATGATTTTAAAGAATCTGAACATTTTCCACCTAGAACATATCAAGAAGCGATAGGCTCCATAATGTATTTAACAACTGGAACTCGATCTGATATAGCTTATATTGTAAGTAAATTCTCTCAATACAATCAAGATCCTAGACAGATACATTGGACTGCACTCAAGCGAGTTTTTCGTTACCTAAAAGGGAATATGGATTTTTGCCTAACACATCAATCTGCAAATAGAAAACTTATTGCAAGTACTGATGCAAGCTGGAGCACAACAGCGGAAGGCAAATCATACAGTAGATATTTATTGAAAATTGGGAAGTCGCTCGTTGGAAGGAAAAGTGGAAAACAGATGCTCGTTGCATTATCAACGATGGAATATGAATTAATTGCAGCATGTGATAGTGTTTGCACAGTGAAGTGGCTAAAACATTTAATAGAGCAATAAGAAGAGAACTCTCTTATAGCCGAATCCATTAATATGAAAACGGATCGCAAGGGTTTAATGGACTGGGTTGATAACCAACAAATAATTAATTAATCACACACGCCATATAAATGGGAAGAATGACTATTTAAGACGACAAGGATTGTGGAGAAATTCAATTCTCATATCAAATTACGAAGGAATTAGATGCAAATATGATGAAAAAACACCTCCCCCCTAGTGATATCTTAAACCACTATATAGCTAGATTAGGATTAGGGCCAATAGCACCTACCATTGGATCCATATAATTATGGACTGTGAAATTGGACTGTTACCAAACTAATTAAAAAGTATAACATAAATAAGGACTGTCAATGATAAAAAAAATAATGGGGGAATTGTTGAATATTTTTACCTGATGCTAAAGCATACTTATAAAAGGAACAACACAAATCGAATTCTAAGACTTTTCTTGCACTAGTGTTCTAATTCATGATGTTATGCTGTATGAACCTGCTTTTCTTTTCTACTTAATTATTTCTTAAATTAGTCTAAATAAATTATTTGTTTTGTTAAAATGCTTCATCAATCCATGGCTTCATAATTCACCTACCAATCTATGGGAATGAAAATGTTCTTGTCAAAAATGGTGGTCCTACCAAAACGACGTAGACAAGTAACTTTTCATTCATCGTTAAACATTAAGGAAACTATAGGACTTTGAAACAGTACTTGCGGTCGTCAAGAGATCAGAGCTGGGTTCAGTGACAATACGGCTCTGTAGAGAGCAACCTTATAGCTCTGTAGAGTACAGCTGTTGCTTGTTTCAGACTGTCAACCGGGCACGATTGATTACGTACTCTCTCATTTAGAAAACTGGAGTTATCGATTAAACAATCTGCAATTATTGCCTCTGGACAACTCATGACGGCAGAACACATCTATTTGAAAGCTCGTGGACTAATGTGGCATGGGTGTTAATATCCTGCATATCAAATCAACAGCCTACCATATATATATTTTGAATTTAAATTAGAGATAGATTCTTTTAAAAAACTATGTTGAAAAATTGTCCCTCTGAAAATCAATTCGTCAACGGACGACTATGCTATTCGAGCAAACAATTGTCGATTATTCAATTTGTAGAATTTGACTCAAGTCATTGCTCAAAAAATTGCATGTGCAATTTTCACTTAACCTAGTGGTTTCAACGAGATACCTCGTCCATCAAGATCTTACCAATTTAGCAAATGACGATATATCTCGACATCAAGATATTGGCAATCGTTTTGACAATGACAAGATAAAGATATGGTCATCTTTTTCTAATGACGAAATTACTCGTCTAAGACCTGGTCAGTTTTTCTAACGACCAGAGACGTAACTAGGCTATTTTCCACCAGGGGCAAGAACTCGCCTTGGCCCCCCCACCGACCACCCAAACCAAAACCCACGCCGATAACACCTGATATCGCCCCACCACACATTAATTCCACGAGTCCAAATTTTTTTATTAAACTTAGATGGTAAATGCTTGATTTCAAAGGTAAATAGATTAATTTGCAGCAATTTCATTTTAGTACAAGATAAAATACCTAATTAATTCTAAGATTCACACTTATAATGGCTGCAAATGAAATGAAAAGGTTTTATCAAATGATATCGTGAGATATGTGTGTTGAATCAAAATCAAGTCTTGCTTTAAAATAGGATATTTAATTATGATAAATACAGAGGCTGTTCGGACATTTTTTGAATGATTTTGATGAGCTGTAAAAAATTGTATGCTACGAAATTATTTTATTTTCGCAGCAGTTAAATATTTAAGTATAACTTATCGTCTGCTAACTCAGTTTTGTTTACTTTCAAGATGGCGCTTTTAAATAAGCAATGGATAGAAGGCTATGTTTTCGCTCTTTCCGAAGAGAATTATGCTTATTCAATTATTCAAAAACGCTGTAAAAGTCATGTTTATTCTATATCTAAAGGTACGATAAGTAATATTAATGAGAAAAGAATAAACGCGTAAAAGTGGAAAAACACTTCCAAATGAATATCCAAAAAAGAAAAGAATTTTTGAGAATATTTGTAAGCTTTAATTTTAAAAGAGAATCCGCCAAGTCAAAGGACTATTACAAAATCATTAAAAATTTCAGTTTCAACTGTAAATAAAATAATTAACAGTGATTTGAATCTTAAAGGCCAAAACATACAATGTTCATCGTCTATCTCCACGACACATTGCAGAACGCAGAACTCGCTACAGAATTCTGTATGAGAAGCATTTAGCTGGAGAAAGATGGAAAAAAGTTGTGACAATAGACGAGGAGTGGGTGTATTTAAAAGGTTGCAATAAAAAAAGAACAATTTATTATCATAAAAGAGGAGAAAGATCTTAAAACGTGGTTCAACTTTGTAACTTTAACGCGAGAACTTTTTCCGGTTTTGCATATAATGGAAAATTAAAAGTAAAAAGGAGGGGAAATGTAAAAATCAACTCCCACATATTATCAAGATCCTATTTTATCCCCAATATTCAAAAAATATATCTTTACCCAAAGTGCCAACAATCAGTAGAACTGCATCAAGATAAAGCAAGTAGCCACACATCTAAATCCACTTTTAAATTCGTGGAAAAAATGGAAGAAACTGGTATCAAGTTAATAAATACCCTTTATTGATATTCCTGCTAAATCTCCAGATGTTTCATCCTTTTGAGAAAGGGTGAGACAAAAGTCCAAAAGCACCTCGTGTTTTTGGACGTATAAAAAGAGAATTATCGAAACGTCGACCGAAAACCATTCAAGGATTTTGGAAAACTGGAACAAGAATTAATAACAGATTTTACTGAAGTTATTATCTTGTGTGTGTGTGTGTGTGTGAGTATTATACGTAGATATTTTTCACAATCTTTTAATCTATTGACAAAATGTGAAAAAAAAATTTAAACACAGAAAACTAAAACTTAACGGCTTTTTCGGCTGCAAACATTTTTACAATGTCCTCAAAAGATAGCTTTGAAGCTAACTTGTGCTCTATTAATATGATGCTCAGGTTGGTTAGACGTTGTTGTCCTGTTAAGTTTCTGAGGTAATTTTTTATGATCTTCAGTTTCCTAAAACTCCTTTCATTTGAGGCGACTGAGACTGGTATTGTGAGGAAAATTCTCAACGCTATCGTTATGTTGGTGGACGCGTCTTCAAGTACGTTCTTGCATATTAACGTCAGAAGACCTGATGGTGTAACCGTTTTCATATTAGGGCTTTAATCCAAGGCATGATACTTAAAACTCTCCACTTCTATCGCCAGCTAGTCGTTGTCTAAGTCTTCTTTATATGTGGTAGCTAACTCAAGTGCCTGGTTCTTCAATTCTTCTCCATTCATTGTTTCAAACCGAGCTCCATTGAGAAAACCAAATAAATTCTATTCATGTTTTGAATGACTTGAAACCTTTGCCTCAGTTCATTCAGAATCCGATCTATTATTTGTATAATCAATAATCTGAACTTTTTTCTTCTGAGAATTCATAACTTTCAACTTCGCCCTTCTCATCAAACATCCGCTTTTTCCTCCTCCGTACTTGTTTGAAAAGAGGATCCTAGGTTAAGCTTTCCTGCTATTTCTTCACACGTTCTGCATTTAGCTCCTTTTAATTTTTGTAGTCTAATAAGTTTTTCCTCTTCATTTTTTATCACATGTAAATATCTATAGTAAAAAAAAATACTCGGCCAATTTAGCGCCCCCCCCCCCAGAATCCGGCGCCCGGGGCTAATGTCCCATCTGCCCCCCGCCCCCAGGGGCATTCCTTCTTTAGGTTTGTACGGGCTTCACAACCCCGGGTTACCTGAGTGATCTTCCCTTTTTCACTCTTCTTCTCCCCTCCCCTTCTGCTTTTTGCTTTTCCTTCCTCCCTCGTTGTGGTTACCTCTTCAGAGGTGAGGACTCCCCTTGAGAAGCTTTTCGCCGCCCTGTGCTTCCAGCTCCTCTTGAGGATTATATCACCCACGTGTTTGCCGTGCGTGGAGACCTGTGTCTTCGGAAAAGGTGATCCTGGTGGTTGAGGGACAACATAACGCCCCAATACATTACTTTGGCTCCTGCTTCGAATAAACAGGAAGTGTGCTTTGGTTCGAGTACATTAATCGGCTGGTGGGTCTATCCTGCTTGGACTAAGGACCCGCTCATTAACTAGCTCCTTAGGGCAGTCATAGAGATGACCTGGGTTCGTATAGTCCCCGGCTAGTACTGGTGCAGGAACCTGTACCCCCTCGTTGGGCTCCATGGTGGGTGGTGCCGCCGGGGACTGAACATCTAATTTTTCATCATGGAAAACCAAATCTCAACTTCTCCTTCAGTGGAGCAACTAAATAATGAAAGTAATATATCTCAAAAATTTTTCATCATAAAAAGTAACGAAGGCAATCTTAAAAATATATCGGCTATTTTACTACACAAAACAATATTAGGAATGGTAGGAGAGACCAAAAATATTAAAAAAACACTAGCAGGATATGTACTCGTTGAAGTTGCAAATAAAACCCAGGCTATTAACATCCAAAAAGTAAAATTCGTTGGTCCAACAGAAGTAACAGTTACACCCCATAAAACTTTAAATTCATCCAGAGGCGTAATTTCCGAGTCTGATTTACTTTACGACTCGGAACAAGACATCCTAGAATCCCTTTCCGAACAATCCGTAACCAATATCCAAAGAATCAGTATCTCAAGAAATGGCCAAAAATTTCCCACTAAACATATTATAATAACTTTTAATACACCCAATCTACCAAAATACGTTAAAATAGCTTATATGAATTGCCCAGTAAGACCCTTTATTCCTAATCCCGTCCGTTGTTTCAAATGTCAGAGATTCGGCCACTCTTTCATTGCTTGCCGTGGCAAAGAAACCTGTGCCAAATGTTCCAGTGCAGATCACAAGACCGATACATGTACGTCATCATCCCTTTGCTGCGTGAACTGCAAGGGCGACCACCCAACTTACGCTAAATCTTGCCCTAAATTTCAAACCGAAAAAGAAATCCAAACAATAAAAGTACAGCAAAATATTTCATTTCCGGAGGCCCGAAAAATTGTCAATGACCGCACCCCGAAACCTGGAATATCTTATTCTTCAGTAGTAAAAAAGACCTTCAAAACGACTGGAACTCAGACCGATGTGGCCGTGTTTAAACAATCTGACCAACATAGAACTTCAACGAACCAATCTACAATGCCTTCCTCTCCTAAACCATCAGTAAGCCCAAAACCAATTGACAAAGCTACAAGTAAACCCTCAAACCTGCCGCAACAGAGAACCACACCAGCAACAAAAATCTTCAAGCCGAACACAACAACGTCAATAGAACAAAATAAAAAAAAGCAAAGTAAGAAAGACAAACCTCCCCGGAACTCTAAAGACCCCTCAAAATTACCGGATACCGAAATAGATTTACACCCTTCCACGGACTCAGACATGGAGTTTGGAGAGGACGGTATTGACGAGAACGCTGCATTTTTTAGAAAAGGTTCTAGATTTTACAAAAAACCTTCCAAATAAAACCACCCAACCTTTATTTCAGAAGACATTGAAAAGGGCTCTAATTTTTAAAAAATAAATGGCTATTAATCTCCTAACTTGGAACTGTCATGGTTTTCGTACACATATCGACGATATCAAATCTCTAATAAATAATTTTAACCCTGTTTGCCTAGCCCTTCAAGAAACATACTTAACGCCTAATAACTCAATGAATGTTAAAAATTATAATTTAATAAGAAATGATTACATCCACGGTGCACGCGCTTCGGGCGGCGTGGCTATAATGACCTTGCAGAATTTCCCATCCAGAAGAATTTCTTTAAATACGAGCATTCAAGCAATAGCCATTCAACTTCATATTAAATTTTTAATAACAATCTGCTGCATATATCTACCCCCAAATGAAAACGTTAGTCAGCAGGAACTAAATGATTTAATAACTCAACTTCCGTCTCCATACTTCATCATAGGGGATTTTAACGGACACAACCCTCTTTGGGGAAGTAATGATTTTAACACAAAAGGACAACAAATTGAAAAATTGATGGATGACCATTGTCTCTGCCTTTTAAATGATTCCAGTCATACATACTTCCATACTCCGACCCAAACCTTTCACACCCTGGACCTTGCAATATGCTCCCCTACTTTGCTTTCATTTTGGGACTTTAAAATTGACAATGATCTGCACAATAGCGATCACTTTCCAATCATTTTAACATATAACTGCAATGACGTTTTACTACCCAGACGACCTGTGCGATATATATTTGAGAAAGCGAATTGGACTCGATATCAGGTGGAATCAAACATTTCCGACAACATGGTTAAGATGCCTAGCATAAATGATGCCGTTGAAATGTTAACAAACACCTTGATTAAGGCGGCAGATGTGGCTATCCCCAAAACATCGGGTAAAATGCCTAAATTATGGAAGCCTTGGTGGAATGAAGCATGCTCTCAAGCCCATAAATTCCAAAAAAAAGCATGGAACACCTTCAGACGTTATCCCACCACTTCGAATTTGATAGTTTTCAAGCGGGCCAAAGCAGAAGCTCGAAAATTAAGGAGACAGCGACAAAAAGAATCCTGGCAAGAATACATAAATTCAATTGAATGTCGAATATCATCAAAACAGCTATGGGGTAAAATTCGAAAAATTACTGGCAAATATCGTAATCCAAATATATCATTTTTACTTCAAAATGGACAAGTCGTTTCAGACGTTAAGACAATTGCTGATACCTTGGGAGAATCTTTTTCTAGGGTATCTCATGAGAGCTCTTACCCCCAAGATTTTATTAATTATAAGCGACGTGAAGAACGCAAGACGTTAAACTTTCAACCATCCGCTCATAAAACTTACAATCGTAATTTTACCATATTCGAACTGAAAAATGCATTAAGGAAATCACACCCGACTTCACCGGGCCCCGATCATATTCATCTAGACATGTTGACCCATCTCAATGAAGATTCATTACAAAATATTTTACTTCTTTATAATAGAATTTGGACAGAGCAAGATTTTCCGACAACCTGGCACAGAGCTATTATTATTCCAATTCCGAAACCTGGGAAGGATCCTCAAGACCCTAATAACTATCGACCCATTGCCTTGACAAGCTGTATCTGCAAAGTCATGGAAAGAATGGTGAATGCTCGGTTGATACATGTCCTTGAGTCTGAAAAACATCTATCGGAGTTTCAAAGCGGATTCCGTTTTGGACGAAGCACCTACGACAATGCCTTAATGCTGGAATCCTCTATCAGAGATACATTCGTCACAAAGAAGCATTTGGTAGCTGTCTTCTTCGATATGGAGAAAGCTTACGATAGGACATGGCGATATGGCATAATGCGAGACTTATACGAGATGGGCTTTCTGGGAAATCTCCCACTATTTATTCAAAACTTTTTATTGACAAGGACCTTTAGCGTTCGCATTAATAATATTTTATCAGATGACTTTTCACAGGACGAGGGTGTTCCCCAAGGAAGCGTTCTAAGCGTGATACTTTTTATAATTAAAATCAACGGTATTATTAAACAACTTCCTCCATATGTGCACGGAACGCTTTTTGTAGACGATTTCCAAATATTCTGTTCTGGAATCAATGTACCTTTTATTGAAAGACAACTCCAAACGGCTATTAGAATTGTAAGTAAGTGGTCAAACGAAAATGGTTTTGTTTTTTCTTCGCAAAAGACTGTATGTGTACATTTTACTAAAAGACGCGGACTTTTTCCTGATCCAGAACTTTTACTCGACGGAACTGTTATTCCAGTAGTTCCAGAAATAAAATTTTTGGGTATTATTTTTGACTCGAAGTTATCTTTTCGATCTCATATCAAAGTATTGAAACGAAAATGCAACCAATCATTGAATATTTTAAAGGTTTTATGTAACACAACTTGGGGAGCTGATTTTATTTCAATTTTAAAAATTTACAAAGCTGTTGTCCGATCGAAACTCGATTATGGGAGTGTAATATATGGATCTTCTGCTAAGTCTGTTCTTCAAGCCCTGGATACTATTCATCACCAAGGCCTCCGATTATCCCTCGGAGCTTTTCGCACTTCGCCAGTCCAGAGTTTATATATAATGACAGGCGAGCCGGATTTAAGACATCGACGTGAGAAACTTACCCTAAAATACTATTTTAAGATTAAAGCCAACCCTTCTCACCCATTGCATAATAGAGTAACTAACCCTAAATTTGGAAGTCATTACTCATTAAAACCTTCATTCATACCGTCACTTGGTTTTAGAGTCCGTACCATAATGAATTCATTAAATGTTGACAATCTGGGAATATTTCCTAGAGAAAACGAACCTCCACCTTGGAATGATAAAAATCTACTTACCATCAATGACTTTTCACATTTTAACAAATCATCAACCCCCGATACCATTTATTTACAATTATTCCATTCCCATAGAAACAAATATTCATCTTTTAAAACAGTTTTTACTGACGGATCTAAGAACGGGACAAATGTTGGAGCCGCGGCCGTTTTTGATAATACAACCATTGCTAGAAAATTGCATGGGTGCTGCAGTGTCTTCACCTCAGAGATCTACGCAATAATTTTAGCCTTAAAAACGATTTCTACACACACTAATAAAAACTGGATCTTGTATACCGACTCTAAAAGCAGTATCGAATCCCTATTAAACTATACACATAAAAGTCATTCCTTGGTTTTAAAAGCAATGAATTTGCTCCTAACATTAACAGAAAATGATTTTCGGATATTCTTTTGTTGGATTCCTGGGCATGTGGGAATCCGGGGCAATGAGAAAGCGGATTTGGCAGCCAAAAACGCAACATTGATTATAAACTCCAATGTCCCGATTCACGACATTAATAGTGTTTTAACCCAAGCCATAAATTCATCCTGGCAATCCGCTTGGGATTTGGAAAACCATAACAAACTTCATGATATTCAACCATCTATAAAGGGATTCAGCAAAACAAACTTAAATAGAAATCATCACGTAAAACTGACAAGGCTCCGAATTGGACATTCCTTTTTTACCCACAGACATTTACTGCTGGGAGAACCAGCTCCTTTATGCTCATCATGCAATAGTATTTTTTCCATAAAGCACATATTGACGGAATGCCGGAATTTTAATCATCATAGACTAAACCGATTTGGTATCTCCCCTATCACCTTAACAGACTTGTTGATGGACCCACATCATAAAAACTTATTTTTATTCCTTACTGACATTGGTTTCGTAAACTTTATTTAGATTTTATAATCGACTGCAACATACACAACTGTACTGAATTTTATTACGTGGCTTTCTGACTCGCTCTAATTAAATACCAGTTATGAACTAGCTATTGTTTGGCGCAGCATGGCCAAATCTGGCCCTTGTGCCATAAAAAACCAACCAACCAACCATCTGCCCCCCCTCTAGTTACGTCTCTGCTGGTGATAGGAGAGACACGCTCTTCTGCTCAGTAGTATGGTTTGGCGTTCATTGTGTCTCAGAACCTGTTCAACTACTTTTCAAGGAGAAAACAATAGCTAAACCTAAAAATGTGGTAGCCTTACTATGGTTAGTAACCCTACAGACTACAACTCGTAAAAAGATAAAACAAGTGGGGAGTTGATGAATTGATTCATTTTGAAGGGAGTCGGTTGCCCGATTTGTTCATTTCAAAGATTCGATTCAACTGAAATAATCACTCTTTCTCTCTCGTCTCACCACTACTCCGTATTAATGTATTTGAGTTGACAGCGAAATGTTGCGGTCATAATTGAGCATTTCCAAGTATTACAAATGTGTTCTTTTTGTAAATAAATCATTATTGTCTATCAATATTGTTCAGAATTCTTTTTTCGAATTGTTCTATTTCCGAATATATTCAGGAAATAGAAATTCGACACGTTTGCTCATTTGCATTTTTTAAGGACTGGAATTTTTTTCCATTTGTATTTATGTGTTCCAGTATTGTACATATTGCAGATATATTATTTAGGAGTTAAATTTAAATGAATTATTTTTATTTTCTTCAAAATATCAGTAGGCAAGGGTAATTTCTTGGTGATATATGTAATATATTGCGATCAATTTTATTTAAGTCTTCGGTTGAATAAATAATGGTCTGTAGAATGCAGTTTCATAAAAATAAATAAAATAAGCAAAACAAAACATTTTTAAGTAAGGTATGTAACTTCTTATTTTAAAATGACTGGTAAAGTTTTAAAAACATCCACTTTAAAATAAGATGGGTTACATTAAATTAAAATGGGTAGCCATATGTTGTAGTTCAAATATATTTCAAAATTTTGACATATTTTCATTACAAGACAATTAAAATGATCAACTCAGCCAGAAGCCATGCTCAAGAGCTCAATAAGGGAACATATTTACATTTAACTTGGCCCTAATTCAGCATGTAGACTCATTCAAAATCATGCAACTCAAATGCTCACTAGCCAGAGAGACTATGTGATTCAGCTGTTTATCTCTTATTCTTGGATGTAGCTTGCCCAAATAGGCTCTCACATTACATTAATAATAATCTCAGAAATCAGAGCAAAACATTCAGGATCAGCAAACATCCTTGGCAGTTGAAAGTTGCCTATTGATTGAATTAATAAAAATTAAGGACAGCTTCAATAACTAATATTTCCATTGGCCTTGAATTAATTTGAATTAATTAGCTGCACCAATACTAGCCAATGATTTACAATCAACTGGAATAACTTTCATAGAAAGGTCCAAGTCTTTTAAAAGATGGCAATAAATGACTGCCTGTTTTTGTAAAAGCAAACAGGAGGATTTTTGAGCCTTCTGCAGAACCCTTCCTAAGAGCAACTGCATTTCTTCGGGTCGAATCAAAAACAGTTCCACTGAAGTTGTAAGCAAAAAGCTCGCCAGTCGCTCATTTTCAAAATTTTCCTCTTCATTCACATAACACTCCACAATGTAGGGGGCATTGTGAATGTCTTTCCCATAATTTCCCACAAACTTCAACAATGACAATTTCGATTCAGCGTTTTTCATGCTCTGGGAATACTTTGAAACAGTAGACAGCACACACTCCTTGATGTCAGGCGATTGGGTCAAGTCCACTGCACTCAGAGCATTCAAGATTTCCTCACTCAAATTGTTGAACTGAATGTCCATCAAGCTAACAAAAGTACCCATCAATTCATTCAACTGGGAATGTCTCCTTAACACTTCTGTAAAACCGTGAATTGCTTGACTCGACACATCCTTGCTAGCGTCGCAACAATGCGCCAACAGTTCCTCCGCTATGTCCAAAATATTGGACGCATTCATTAAACTGACAACGAGTTTGAGTTTCTTGACCTTCACGAATGCAGTGTCTGAAAAGCGGCAAAAGAACATCTTGTGAAACAATGCAAACACAGCACTATGTTCTGGCAGGTATGTTCCAATTATATCCAAAACAGCAGTGAGGACTTCAGCACTAGAGCAATTCAGCAGACGTTTAAGCCGCGGTGAAATCTCCGCGATCACATCCCCAGAAAAGTCTTTCTTCTTTTGGCTGATGTAGTAGAGTATGAGATCGGCAGCCAACAGGAAAACGGCAGGATCTGCATCATGCAGTTTCTGGTCTAGGGCATTCAGAGAGGACAACATCTCCTCGCTGTTCTTGGGCACATACTTTTTCAGCACTGTGTAAATGACAGTGAAGTTCCAGCCTTGGAAGTCGTGAATCCGCTTGATGAGGTAGCATGTGATCTTGGAGTTGATCACTACGCCCCCGTCAGAAGCCAGGATCTCGTTCAACGCTGAGAGGCTGCTGCAGATGACAGAAGGATCAGGATCTCGTATCATCTCGTAGAGCCTGTCGATGATGTCCTGGTTGTCCTTTATGTTGGTTTCGTTGACGAGCAGAGTGCTTGTGGAAGCAGTCGCGCACCGCACGTACCAACTGCTGTCGCACAGGGCCTGGGGCAGCAGTTCCAAAGCGAGTTCGGACAGACACGGGATGGAGCAGACAGTCTTAATGACCAGTCTCCGGATGTAAGGGTTGGGATCCTGGAAGTCCTTCAATAAACTGTTGGTTGCCAGAATGTTCAAATCAGCAATGCTGGTAGAATACCTGAAACATATAATTAATAAAATAATTAAGTGCTGAAGTCCTTTATAGTTAGAATAGTTGGTTTTGGGTGTTTTATAGCATAAGGGCCATGCTGTACCAAACACAAGACATACAATTTCAATTAATACACACACAATGAAAGTTCTATTGGCACAGAAGAGAATGCACCTGACAGGAAATGAACTTGCACCGCCTACAACTCGAAGGTTGCTAACACAGTGGACATACCCACTGAGCAATGACGGCCCCAATAAGAATTAGGAGCAGAGAAAGTAAGACCTTAATGGCACCTAAACAGTTTCCATGAGTTACTAAAATGTTTTACTAGGCTGCATTTTTAAATTGATTTTGTTTCCATGGATATATATGTATGTATGACATTTATGCTGCCAACTAAAAGCAAAATCTACACTTCTGTCAAGTTGGCATTTTGACTACAGGTTCAAACTGGTCTATTTGTTAAATTAGGGCAGTTCAATGTAAACAATGCATTACCACAATTGACTTCTTTAACATGGTTTCTGGCTCTGAACTGATTGTTCGGTGCCAGCAGCAATTATGAGTTGGCAAAAGAAATAATCATTTATGGCAATGACCATGCATGATTTTTCCCTGGGCAGCTTCATTACCTTTGTACAAATGGACTTCCTCAAGGTCATCTGCATTCTCACCAGAGCCACGCCATTCTAATAAAGTGTAAGGAAAAGTGGAGGAAATATTTTTGCAGTTAAGAACTTATTTATCGTCATGGTTTGTGTTAATTTTTAATATATGCAACATGGTGCAATTGTATTTGAGTAACATGCCAAGAAACGAAAGGTTACCAAAACGCAAATGCCCTCTGTATAACACTCGTTACAGTACAATTAGTGACTAAGACCTGGGCTAATTCGCATTTTTTTCTCTAAGGATTTAATTTGGGGTCATTGTTTTGCATCAATGATTGGTAGAAGGAAAACTAAACAGTTAACTGGTTGCAACTTGGGTCACACAAGGGAAAATGTTAAGGAAACTTTTACTCAAATATTTCTCTGCATTTTAATTTTAGCAGATGTCTCGAATAAGAAACTTTTCTCACATAAGAATATTGCAGTTAAAACTAGTTCAGGATGCTGAGAATTCATGCCTGGTGAAGCGGAAAACATACTTTATTAGGCTGACTTAACCATGGAAAATGTATACAAAATTTCTAAACATAATTAATTGCAGTAAAAACGTTTCATTAAATTAGATATGTATTTATTTTTCAGTTATTTCCCAGACAGCAGGAAGTGCTCCTTGTGCTAATCATCACTCTCCTCATTAGTTTATACTTTTTCTGGTAATGGAAATTCTCATTGATAAGATTTCTGGAATGTGTAAGAAATCACAAATTATTAAAACTATTAGGGAATTTATTATGTGAAATTATGGCTTGTTCACGAAGAGAATATTTCAAAGTACTCATACCATCAAATGTGTGGTATGCGAGTGCGTTGATTCAAAATAAATTTCGATCTCCCATTTTCCTAACAGAATCATCCATCCTCCTTATTTTTCTGTTGTAGATTTACCCAAAATGTTAAATGTACTTGAAAACTTCCTTACCTGGTTAAAAAAGCATACATAACTTTCTTGCATGGAGGATAAGGTACTGCTAAAAACTTGATGATTTTACCAGCCAAAGGGCTGAGATCAACATTCTTCATCATCGTTTTGAGAATCTTGAAAGGAACAATACAGAACATTTTGGTTAGAATGATTCCATTATTCAAGAGGTCAAGTTATCATAAGCTTTCAAGAATTAAGCACCCATTCAAATAATCCAAAATTCCTATTGAATATTTTCTTTTTAATTTTTTTACTGAGGAATATATATTTCTGTGCCTTGCCATTGTATAACCTACAAATAATTTATTTTGTCAGTTAAAGATTTTTTATAAACATTTTTACTGTGCAAAATTAAATACATTTGTAAAATTTGGGAATTTGTATTTTAGTTTTAAAAAGTACAGAGTTAATTTCTGCTATTTTAGATTATCTCATCACAGGAATGAATGGATTGATTTGGAATCAGTCCATTGAAAAGTTATGGTAGATTGGCTTTTCTCATCTCAAAGTTTTTCTTCTTATCGATGGGCTGTCCATACTTCTGCTTAAAATTTTTTAAGTGCAATGTCAACCAACCTTGCCAAGCTACACTTCTTCAGTCTTCTTGACCTTGTGTTTGACGAAAAGAGGAGTCAGGGTTTCCATGGTGACCTTGAAAGCGGCAGGAAAATGGATGTGCCCTCCACATTTTTTTTGCCTTTGAAATAGGTCACTAACTTTAAAATTCTCTTTTATATCATCATTGTTACATGAGTAGGATTTCTTGTTCGCCTTTGAGAAAATGTCTAGTTGTGAAGCGATGGCAAATGAAGTTAACTCGTAAGGTTGTCAAAAAGCTGAGTAAGAATTTTTCTATTGAATCTCAGCATTCCTACTTATCAATATGTGTTTACTGTTACTATTATTATACTTCAATGAGTAGTTAATTTCCAATAACTGCTTGGTTAAAGATAAGACAAACAGCACTGGATGCAAAAGGTCCATTTCGATAACATTATCTTTTAAGGCTTGTTTTGGCAATTATGCTGTTGTTTAGATCGACAGAGAAAGTGTACACCAAAGTGCCCTGTATACTAATAGAAATTATAATCAAAGTTAGGAGCAGAAAGTCAGGTATTAATAGCCCCTAGAAACTTTCCTTTAGGTTCCAAAATGTTCTATTTGCATTCAATTTTAAATATGTAATGTTTTTGAGGATGTACTTAGACACAGTGTAATGATTAGGGCCTGGAGATTGGATTTTGAGGCACCTATTTGAAAGAGTAGATTGTTAAAAGGAAGAATAAACAATTGATTTGTTCCGAACGGTTGATTGGCAAACAAGCAAAATAATTCAGCAAAGTTAGATGCCAAATTGATGACTGGATCCCAAAACAAACTTTTTTCACATGCCAGATTATGGATCGTAAAACCCTTCAAACATTCCACATGAATGCTTGAAGATTGGTTGGCTGTTTTAGAGTTTTATGACACAAGGGCCATATTTAGTCAAGCTGAGTCAAACGCAAGACAACTTCAAGTGAAAAATGTCGTGAAAAGTAGAAATTGGGGAAAAAAGTCGTGGGATGAAAGCGGCAAAAGATTGCTTGGGTATCCCAGGAGCACGATTCCCATGTTTATTTAAGACAGTAAATCCCAAGGGAAAATAAAAGATCGCTCAGGTACCTGAAGCCAGTACACACCTAAAGGAGATGTGCCTCTGAGGGCAGTGCTTGAAAGGTCAGACCATAATAATTCTGGCAATGGAAAAAATATTTTTAAATATCTTTTTAACAGCTTATAGGGGAGTGGGGCAAATAAGCTTGATGCCACCCTCAATCCCAAACAAAGTTTACAAATTTAAAATGGAGATAAAGTATATTTTTTTAACAATTAGGATAAAATCTACTAATTGTTATGTAAATAGATTTTAATTTAGTCAATAATAGTTAGCACCACACTAATTAAGTTCGTAAATTATTGTTCCCAAAGCTAGCAAAAGACCATGTTTTATAAATGGCTCCTGTTAACGCATCAAGTAAGGAAAGTTGCCTCACTGTGTCGTCTCCACATTTGAGTTTTATTGCTCTTTTCTGAATAATACGATTGCAGGGCTACAGAAAAGGAGGAATCGACTTTGTAGAGTTGTATTTTAAAGGAGCATAGTATCATTTACTTCACAGGCATAGCACTGGAAAATATTTAGGTGACTGGGACAAAATTTGCTTAAAATTAGAAATATTTTTCCCAAGCTAATCCATGAAACTTTTTAATGACTGTTTTTGAAATGCTGCCCCTTTAGACCCTCTCAGCTATGGCTGTTTCTGTGTATTGGTATATGCCTCCTAAACTGGTACAGGACTGTGGACCTGTATGTGAAGCCCAAATAAAGAAATGCACTTTTCCTTAAGTACACATAATAATGCAGCAATAAATATCTTGGTCACTAAAGAATTTTTACAGAATAAAAAATCTTACTTCATTGGACATTTCCATGTGTTTTCCTTCAGCTTCAAGTAAATCTAACTGAGATGAGAAAGAAAAGAGAAAATTCATTTCTTTGGCCATTTTCGACTTCCTACAAAAATAAAAGAAAATATGGTAAACAAATAGAAACAAAAGTACAAATTAAAAATATATCAGGTATGAATTCCTGATCTTATGTAGTGATACTGACTCAGCCTTAGGTTCACTGCAAGGTGTTCAAGAGATTAGTAAAAGAAAATTTCGGAATGGGTCCTTGACAAAGCAATTGCATAAAGTATCAAAACATAGCCAATAGCAGTGTTTTAATGCATACTCAGTTGATTTGATTAAATCCAAACTGAAAACAATCACAAAGTAGGAATCATCTACAATTTAGAGGTCAATGAATTTCATAAATCTCTATTAACTCATGAAATTTAGCAATGGATATCATTGACCATCCAAAAGACACAATGCTAAAAAAGTATGTTTGGAAAACCTCACATGGGTAACAACCTTAAATGTGCACATGCCAACAGATTGGATTTTTAAGGCTTGGTGAAACCTCTTAGGTCCCAGAATATCAAGAGAATTTTACATACTAATAAGGGGTGGTTATAATTAAACTGAACCTACCAGAGTCCCCTGCAGCCCGTTCTAATCAACAGTTCTTGATATATATGTTGCTGTTCATGTAATTAATTGGTTATTATAAATATTACAATCAATCACATGAACCGTATTAACAGGTTATTAATATTTTAGCTGGTTATCATTAATACTAACTGGATTTATTACATGAATACATATGCTGTTCAGACCATTGACAAAGGAAACTTAATTAAAATTCTTGCCACAAGGTGACGATATGGTGATTCGAAAACCACAATTATAAGACAGATCATCTAAATTTTGTATCGACATTTTACTGTTTTAATAAAGTTATGTCCTCAATATGGGAGTCATCTGATTCGACTCCGCGTTAAAATCGTTATGTGATGTTATCAATAATCACATGAAGCATTTCGAGAGGAAGAGGCATGCCACGTTACCTCCACAGGCAACTTTTCAGGACCTAAGGCAGTTGAAACCAAAAAATTATCACTTAAAATTATGAGAGCTAATTTAAACAATTAGGTTAAAACATACTAATTTGTACATTTAATTTGTTAATAAATTATTGTTCATGTCGATTTTTGTGATGTAATGCGTCAAACCTCCTTGTAGTGCATATGGGCAATGCGAGATCTGCTGCACCCTCTCCAGGTTTCAATCTAATTTATGGACAACATGTTGATACTACCATGCAAAAGGCACGAATCTGCATTTTTGGCAATTTTCACCTAACTGCATTTTTCGAGTCACCATTTCATGTTTTATACTATGAAGAAGCCACGAATCTTGATTCTTAGGGAAATGCCGATTTTCATGAGAAAATAATAACCTTTGAATCGTAACTTGATTTTTCCCATTGCATCAAAATTTTGAATGTTTTTGTAAACTTCAATTTTGCAAATTCGTGCCTTTGGCATGGTGGTAACGATATAATGGATGAACATTTTGTGTGTGCACTGCACTTGGAGGTTTTAGTTGCGTTATTCAGAAGTATTGTTCATGGACTCGTGATATAAGAGCTAATGTCCAGCATTTGTAAACATACTTTTGATTGCATTATAATGGGTTGTGCATAAAATCTCCAAACTTTGGTGATGTGAGTAAGAGGCACCCCTATCTTGTTTCATCTCTCCAGGCATTTATGAAAAGATAATTTTATTGTTCTATACCACCCCCTTTAACATTGGCACTGCCTGCCCTCAGCTTTGGCTCTGTTAGTCACAGCGGTTATGCAGAGATCCCGTCATGTCCCAAAGCATTGGGATGATCATCACTGAAATTGGTATGAATAACTTCCTTAGCTGCAAGAGCAGTATGAACTCCATCTTGCACTAATACTCTTCTCTTAAAACACTTAAGTAAATTACAAAACCTAGCTTTAACCACTTCAAGTTAGTTTGATCATAGATGGATATGAAAGTTTCGAACTCTATCCTTGTTGGGTGAATACTCACAAATTTTGTTGGCCTGAAAAAGTTTACAAATATATTTCACTTTTATTTATAACTAATTTACATAATATCTCACTTTTGGTTTCCGTACTTGAACTGTAAATAACGTGCTGAGTGTCTGCCAACTGAAAACCCGGAGTCAAGTACTCTTAGTATAATTTGGTAGTTAATTAATAGTTACTAGCATCAAGACATGCTACTTTCATACAAAAAATATTAATTTCTAAACGCAATAAAAGCAGAACATGAACGAGAACATTTGAATTTGTCTTTTACTCATCGTGTCATTGAAAACTGCACACATGAAAAATTTGAAAATTTCGTATGAACATTTGAAATTAATGTTTCCGTACGAAACATGATTCGACTTTCAGGTAAACAAACCAGACGGTCTGAAAACACTAGTGTCGTCTGGAACAGTAAATACACTCCCATTATGCCCAGTCGGGATCTTTTGAACAAACAAACTGCGCATGCTTGAAAGTGCAGATGGGACTTCATTGGCGACTGTTTACCGTTTTTCGCATTTTATGGCAGATACAATCTTTTTGTCGAGGGAGGTAGGAAAGTAGTCAACGTCACACTGAAGTAACAAAACGGGTTATGGCTACGGTTCTATAGGTAAGTAGTTAATTAACGTCCCACAGGAGCAACACAATGGGCTATTGGCGACAGTCCAGGATCAATCTCGAAGGCAAAGATCCCAGACCCTCATAATTTTGAACCACGGTCAGGTGACAAGCCCCACTCTCCAAACTTCCACACCACGCTAAAGTGAGGGGTATTTCAATTAACGTCACACTGGAGCAACACAACGGGCTATTGATGACGGTCCGGGATCAATCCCAATGGGAAAGATCCAAGGACAACACCACGTAATTTTAAACCACGGTCAGATGACGAACCACGCCAAAGTGGAGTGGAAACCAAATTGGAGGCCACGACAAATTTAATTTTCACCAGATTTAGTATAAACGCGGTCTTTGACTGGACCAAGTTTGTTGGAGAGTTCAAGTTAATATGTTGAGGGGTGAAAGAAAGGTAAAACTTTTTCCAGCCATTTCAAAATCTTTTCTACGGGTTTGATCCCGGAAAGTCACCAATAACCGCTGCGTTGCTCGAGTGTGACGTTAATTAAATACATACCTATCACAAAATACTCATGGTTCAAAATTACGTGGTGTTGTCCTCGGATCTTTCCCTTTGGGATTGATCCCGGACCGTCACCAATAGCCCGTTATGTTGCTCTAGTGTGACGTCAATTGAAATACCCCCCACAAAATACTCTTTGGTTTGTTTTCGTGTTCCTAAAACTTGTACTGAGTAGAATCGCAAATTGGAAGGGTAGAGGATACTCTCAAAACAAAAAATTTCTCGTCTTGCAAGAAAAATCAATTGATGAACAAACCTTTCTAAAGGGATTACATGTGTTCAAATATGATTGGCAATAGCCCGTTGTGTTATTCGAGTGTTACGTCACTTAAAATACCTAGCAATATGATTGGCAGAAGTTTTGCTTCAAGTGGAAGAAAATCGTCATGTAAAAAATACAGCCATTTAAACCAGTTATTTTCATTGTAAAATAGAAATATGTTGAAAATTTCAACTTGATTTGCGAGGTTAGTATTTTATATGAAAATGAATGCACACAGACGGGCCGCATTAGCCCTGTTGTAAGAAAGACGGATTAGCAACCGGAGGGTTGCGAGTTCGAATCCAACAAAAGAACGTCGTGTTCAAAGAAGGCTGGTGCACGTTCAATCTGTCTTGGCCTTAAATATTCTCACGTTGTATGGCGTGGAAGTTTGGAGAGTAGGATACAAGCTCAAGTGTTGTCTCGTCATCTGACCGTGGTTCAAAATTATCTGGTGTTGTCCTCGGTTCTTTCCCTACGGGATTGATCCGGGACCGTCGTCAATAGCCCGTTGTATTGCTCTAGTGCGACGTTAATTAATTACCAACCAACCAACCGAATGCACCCACACAGAAGTTTTGTTTGGTTAGGTATTTTAATTAACGTCGCACTGGAACTATACAAAAACGGGCTATTGGCGACGGTCCGGGATTAATCCCAAAGGCAAAGATCCAAGGACATCACGTAATTTTGAGCCACATAGCAATTAAATGGTTTCACATCTCTTTCCTTTCGAGTCTTAATCAGGAAGGGTCCTGCAAAATCCAGTCCAATTTTGGAAAATACTGTCTGGCGCAACACGAGCAGTTGGGAGGTCTGCCATTATCTGAGTGGCAGTAGCTGTTCGATTTCTAAAACACTTCATACATATCCAAATTATTTTTCTAACTTCTCGGCAGTTAATGATCCAAAACCTTTGTCGAAGAGTTGGCATTGTTAACGTAGGATCACCATGGAGGTTCACTTCGTGAAAATGTTTGATTATCAAATCTGTAATATGGTGTTTCTAAGAAGAATGATTTGATGCTTCTGGTCTTCTGAAAGGTTTGAATTTCTAAGCCTTCCACCAACTCTAAGGATTTCCTTTGTCAAGAAATGGATTCAAAGCCAAGATTTTACTATTGAGAGTCAAATTCTTCCCAACTTTCAAAAGCTTTATTTCTTCTCTAAATTCAAATTGCTGTATAAATTTCAAAATCAAAATGGTCGCTTTTTCAAGTTCTTGAATAGTTAAAATTCCCTTAAGTTTTGAAGATGTTGGCTTAGCATTATTGTAGAACCTCAAACACCACGCAGTTACGAGTTTGAATTTGGCCCAGGAAGAAAACTTGAAGATCAATTCAAATTCGGACTCTGCTAGCAATAGAATACGTATATAATAGCTCGACGCTGTTCTTGAAATACTTCTTCTACCTTAGGATTTATCAAAGGATCAAATTGAGACGTTGGCAGATTTCCTTCTTTCAATCACCACTAGACCATGGAATCAAATTTCATTCTTTACGAGATCAGATGCCGTGGATCAACGTGAGACTATCGGTAGGATTTTCAGTTCCTTTACAGTATTTCCATGCATAGGTGAAACACGATTTTGAATTTCATGTACACGATTTGCAACAAGAGGTTTCCAATTGTTAAGTGAACCTTTTATCAAGTGAAGTACGATATGAGAGTCACTAAAACAAAATATATTACTGATACCAAATAATTTCTTCAAATATTTAACAATTCTTGATGTAATAACAGCCCCATGAGTTCTAAACGAGGCAAAGCCTCATCAGTAGTCTGCTCCGTAGATCAGATCATCCACATATAAGGACTTATCAAGCATATCAACCACTTCATTATGTTCCTTTTCGTAACCTTTAATGTGATGTTTAATAGTGGCGGACAGAATAAATGGACTTGTTATACCAAATGTTACTCGGCACATTCGAAAAACTTTAAAACCTAAACTGTTGTCAGAAGAATTGTCGAACCACAAGAATCTCAAAAAATTCTTATCTTCATCAGCAATTTGAATTTGGTGAAAAGCCTTCTCTATGTCGGCAAAAAATGCAATTTTGTATATACGAAATTTTAAAATTACATCCAACAGGTTGGGATTTAAATTTGGGCCAGATATCAAAGAGTCATTTAATGATTTAGCATCTTTCGCTTTAGCATCAAAACTATCCCAACTTTTGTTGATTTGTCTTCCCTTATAACGGGTCTATGAGGCATATAATAGTTTCATTTTCAACAAACTTACATTCTTCAATAATTCCCTTTTCAGCTTGTTCTTTAATAATATTATCATGTTCATTACATAATTTCCTTTTAATTTATTTTCTAGTCCAAGAAATCATTGTTTAGCAACAAAAAATCAAATCTGAGTTAGTTTGACCCCTGTAGTGACAACCCTGTACTTCCGTATATAGTCGCAAGATTAGTGGATGAGAAATACGAGGAAAATACTTTAAAAGAACAGTTATTTATACATTTAATTCACTTTTTCTACTGACAACATAGCTTTACTTAATTTGTGAACCAACAGCCTAAAACTATATCATCTATACACAGGAATCATCATCTATCTACACAGGAATTATCTATAATCATCTAAACACAGCTTGATGATTGTAGATTAAAATATAGAGAATTCCAAAAGTTTATCTCGTCTGACATTTCTTGAAAAGGACTTAATTCCAGCTCTGTTTCCAACAAAGAAAGATATTCTCTGTAGGATCACCTTATCTGCAATTCTCCTTACCTGGTACGGTTTTAGAATGCACTAGGAGAAGCGTATAGGTTAGAATAGTGCCTACTACAGACAAAACAAGGCTTCTGAAATAAATAACTTCACAGGCATATAGAACAAAATCCTTCATATCATACGTGCTCTTTTCTAAAATTTCTGGAATTCCAGATATTGCACTAGATTCGATTTTCTTGCTGAAGGTTTCCTTGAGTCTCCCCAATTCTCTGGACAACTGTCCCGCGCATAGTATGACAGCCATCATGCATGTAAAAGAGTTGAATCCAACAAAAAAAAAGCTTCAGCTAAAGTAGCGACCGCCATGAAGCTGCTTAGGTTCATCACAACAATAATCCCAACATGAGCAATAAAGCATGAGAAGAAATTTGCAATGCAAATCAAAAGCGTAGGTAGGGAAAATGTTACTTGTAAATCTGCCAAAACGTCGAAGAGTTTTGCTTTTCGTATCAGAATATCTGCCTGTTTGAAGGTAGTGAATTTCTCTGGCATGCAAGTGTCGATTTCCAGTGTTGCGTTTCAGAACTCTGCAACACTGATGACAAAGCTCACAGTAAACCAAACCAACCATGATCGTTAAACATGGGTAGAGGGAAAAGATGAGGATACAATTGATAAATGTAATTATGTAAATCATTTCTTTATGCTGCATGGGTGCATAGTATGTGAAATGTATCAAAAGTGTTTCACCACTTCCATAATTCACGAAGATGGTCATTGTTACTGCGTAGAAGATAGGACTCACACGCAAACGTAACAGAATATCGCGTTTATTATGCTTCTTTTGTAACGTCCTTCGGGTCCATTTAGCGCTTGAATCTTCTGAATCAAAATGACAGTGTTGTAGTGTTTGCTACGCAGGACCAGATAAATTGCAAGACTCAACGGGGAACTTAAATTAAAGGACAATGTAAATTGCATATCATCCTGTCAAACTGGAAGCATAAAGGTGAGTGTTATTAAATTCAAATACGCGCAAATCACAAGACCTTGAAAAGTGTAGGCAGAAACTTTTCCCTACAAGATGTCTCAGATTTCTCCACGAGTCCACACCAGGTAAGAAAACACAGTAAATAGCTAACACCAAATGGTTTCGATATTTTAGGCTTCGTGGACAGCATGCTTGCTCAGAATTATACTTTTACTGAAAACTGGTTCATTGTGTGGTTAATAAAGCATAGCTAATGTAGTTAATAGGTTAACATCAACCTCTTAACTCGAGGTTTTCAGTGGTCCATTTGAGGTTTTCGAATGGTAGACATTTAGCATTTTGACATTAAACTTGTGGTTATCAAGCATCTGAAAATTACGTTTATATCTATGAAAGGCACTGAAATCGTTCAAATGTGTATCGCGCTTAGGTCGAGAAACAGTCCAAATGATATACAGAGAATAATCAGCTTGTCCAATATGCCAGAAGTGTTCACGTAAACAGCACGTATCAAGTAAGATCGAAATGGTCCTGCCACACAACTTGATCGGTATTAAACAGTCATCCGGATGTTCTCACTACGTTCCAAAACCAGACAAGGAGAGAAATGAGTTTGGTAGATAGGTATTTTTATTAACGTCACACTGGAGCAACACAATGGGCTACTGGCGGCGATTCGGGATAAATCCCAAAGGGAAAGAACCGAAAGAGAGGTGAGTTTGAAATTTGTGCATGTTTAATATACAGTTGAGCAATGATGAAATGAATTCCTAGCTAACCCACGAAAGCAAATTATAATCATTTTACAGCCTTTTCATTGTTTCACCTGTTTAACGTAGATTGTGAATCAAGTCATTTTACGAATTCACGTTTTACTTTCGTACAAGCTGGAGGTTGAATATTGAATTTCAACACCAAATACAATTAACAATCAATAGATCAAACGCTTGAATGCCACGCTTTTGTTTATAGTTTGCTTCTGACACTTAGCAGAAGAATCGAAATCACCTTGAAGTGTCGATGCGATCATTTATTAGATGATTCTGGGTTTTCTTTACTGGCATAAAATTCTTTTATATTAAAGGAAATTCTCAGCCAATTCATTGAAAAGAATTGGTCTTAGAATTAACGCTGGAAATTAAAATCCACATCCTATACAAAGTGCCAGCTTAATAATACTTCTGTAATAAGTAAATTAAAATACTTATTACAGAAGTATTACTAGCTGTTGTGACAGATAGGCTCACATGGGGGTCCCTGCAGTTATAATATTATATTAGGTATAGAAGATTAGTGAGTTTTTCACTCCAATACGTACATACATAAAGCTTTAATTATAATTGTACTATTAGTAATACACAAAGCTTTAATTATATCTGTACTGTCCAATGTCAAAGAAACAAAAACCTTGACTTTGGGTGTCGAAAATACAATTGAACCTTTTACAAGATTTTAAGAGCACATTTGGTGGAATTTTCACAGAGTTGGTTGGGTTTTATGGAGCAAGGGCCGTATTTGGTCATGCTACGCCAAAGAAAAACAACATCAAGTATTGGTCATGTACATGCAAAGAAAGTTTTACTAACACAGGAGAGAAACACAACCAGGGAGGAATCGAACCTACAACACGCAATCGACAAATGGAGTGCGACGAAGATTTAATTTCAAGTTATACCATCTTTACCAGTTATACCATACCAGACTAGTTTCCGGTTCACGATGCTCATCAAATCTGACAAGATCAGAGGAAGTAAAGTCGGTGGCGTTTGGAGAGAAAAGCAGCATCACCATAAAAGGAGGATGCGAAGATCTAGAACATCCAGGACTGTGTATTGGAGGGGAAGTAGGTGTTCTCTACCATTGACTAAAGCCTACAACCAAATTCCAATGTGTGAGGAAGATATTCCAAAAACAGCTGTTGCAACATCTTTTGGACTTTTCTAATTTTTATTCATGCCATATGGACTGTCAAATGCTCCTGCTATATTTCAGAGATTTATTCATAAATGCTTAAGACCGTGGTGTACAAAGGTGGCTGGTGCACGTTAAATCTGTCGTGACCTTAAATGTTCTCACTTTCTGACCGTGGATCAAAATTACGGGGTGTTCTCGGATCTCGGGAATTGTTATCATAAATTCGTTGCCATTCATTTATCTTTAGCAGAATGGCAACGAATTTATGATAACAAATGCATGTTATGAGCAAATTGCGATGCCGTAAGTGACGTCACAGCGCGGGATGTTTAGCTGGTTAAGGGCTTCTTGACTACGAAGTGCTGTGCCTTGTGTGACGTCAGACTCAGTATACGAGAAAGGACTCGTTCTTACATGTCTGATCTTGTTCCCATTGCAAGTTCTCTTAGGAGAAATTCACGTCATGTTTTCATTTCACTTCGCTTTTGAACATGCTAGGAATTTTTTCATTGGTCATCTACAGTTTATCTTTAATTTTGTTGTTTTGGCATATCACGAGACTTGTTTATCATTAAGATTAACGATAATGTAAGACACTATTTCTTTGATTTAACCATTCCTGTTTTAGATTTCAACTGGAGAAGTCGATATGAGTAAGAACGTCCATGGGAAAATGTTTTCAGAGGTAAATATATTGTTAATATTTTTTAAATATAAAATAATTTCATAGTTTAAAGACTATGATATATTTATTTATCTCCTTTCATTTCTAGTCCTCTTCAGTAAGCTGTATTTGTTCTACATCTAATGTGAACGATGAACAACGAGCTACTTCTGGTATGAATGATGAACAATGTGCTGGTCCTAGCGGTGTGCATGTAAGTACATTACTTAATATTTTATTGGAATTAAATGAATTCATTGAAGAACTACGGTCTTTCACTTTTATTATGCGTGCAATTAAAGTTTTCAAATATAATGAATGTGAAGTAATAAAAGTATGTTACCGTTTTAGAGTAACTAGTATTATTAAATCAAGTTATATTGAAATTATTTCTTCCATGCTTAGCCTATAGTGTGTTTTATCCGTTTTAGTATAATCAGTATTGTTAAAAATACGTTGTTTTGAAATTGTATTTTTTTATATGAAATCTAGATTCACTTCAGTGTTCAAAGTTAGTTCTTAATATAGAAACATAATGCAGGTGTAAAATTAATTATAATCAAATATGATTTCATCTTTAAAATTAGAGATTTTCTTTATTCTAATTTTGCAGATTTGCACTACGTGTGGAAAGTCTTTTACTTTAAAGAAGAATTTAAATAGGCACATAAAATTACATTCTCAAGACAAAGAATTTGCATGTTCTATATGTGAAAAAACATTTTGTCGCAACGATAAATTGATTCAACATATGACTACACATGAAAAAAAGTTTCAATGTGATGTGTGTGGAGATCTTTTTTCGCGAGAGGACAACTTGAAAAGGCATATCATGAATCATGAAATTAATGCAAAACAACAAGCTACTACTGGTATGAATGATGAACAACGAGCTACTTCTGGTATGAATGATGAACAACGTGCTGGTCCTAGCGGTGTGCATGTAAGTACATTAATTAATATTTTATCGAAATCGTATGAATTCATAAAATAATTCATTCAATTTCATTCTTTCGAGTCTTTCGGTTTTAGTAGGCGTGCAATTAAAGTTTTCAAATATAGTGAATGTGAAGTAATAAAAGTATATTATCGTTTTAGAATAACTAGTATTGTTAAATCAAGTTGTATTGAAATTATTTCTTCCGTGCTCAACGTATAGTGTATTTTATCCGTTTTAGTATAATCAGTATTGTTAAAAATAAGTTGTCTTGAAATTGTGTTTTTATATGAAATCTAGATTCACTTCAGTGTTCAAAGGTAGTTCTTAATATAGAAACATAATGTAGATGTAAAATTAATTTTATCAAATATGATTTCATCCTTAAATTTATAGAGATTTTCTATTTTCTAACTTTGCAGATTTGCACTACGTGTGGAAAGTCTTTTACTTTAAAGAAGAATTTAAATAGGCACATAAAATTACATTCTCAAGATAAAGAATTTGCATGTTCTATATGTGAAAAAACGTTTTATCGCAACGATAAATTGATTCAACATATGACTACACATGAAAAAAAGTTTCAATGTGATGTGTGTGGAGATCTTTTTTCGCGAGAGGATAACTTGAAAAGGCATATCATTAATCATAAAATTTCGCACCGTTGTGAGGAATGTGGTTATCAATTTACTCATAAAAGTTTTCTTATACACCATAAGCGCACACAACATAGTACCATTCCCCGTAAAAGGAAAAATGATAAGCCTCTCCTTAAGAATAAACGCAGGAAAGAAAACGGAGTTGCTCTTGACGCTTTTAGCACTCACCATTTATCTCCTCCTGAAGAAGTATGCGCTGATTTAATGGCTTGTTTAACTGAAATGCGATTGCCAATCAATGAATTATTAAATGAAGAAATAGAGAAATTCAATGCCATTAAGTGGTATTTAGTAATAAAATTAAGCCTAAGTAAAATTTCTGTTGAGGGAGAGGAAGAAACAATAACTACCCATTTCAGAAGTCTGTGTCAAGTAGATTTAATGAAGGAGTCTATACCCGAACACATAGAAGAAGCATTCACTAAAATAGTGTCTTCGTTCGAAGAATTTATACAACGCGGATCTGGATGGACAATGAATAAAATTCTAAGCATTGAATTATGTTCTGCTAAATACTCTCCTCTTTCGGCAAGCAGTTATATTCCCCTTCCACCAAAACTGCAAGCGAGAAAAGCAATCCTTAATATCCAAAATGAGGATAATAAATGTTTCATTTGGACTTTAATTGCTCATAAGCTAAATATAAGTTTTAAAGATAATCCACACCGGGTCACTCATTATCATGTACATGAACATGGGTGATGTAACGTTTCCTGTCCCTGTAACCAAGGTGCCTATTGTGGAAAAGTTAAATCGTGTAAGAATTAATGTGTTTGGTTATGAGAGTGAAAACGATGAAATTTTTCCGTTGTATATTTCAAAGGAAAAACATGAAGATTGTATAAATTTGCTCCTCATCAGTAATGAAACAAATCATCATTATTGTTTAATTAGAAGTATGTCGAGGTTATTGAATCACCTAACTAAACATAAAGCAAAAGCATACATTTGCTATCGCTGCCTGCACAGTTTTTCCCAAGAAATAGGTTTAATAAACCATCTTCAGTATTGCAATGAGCATGATGTACAAAAAATTGAAATGCCTGCGGTGGGAGATAATATGCTTGCGTTCAAAAACCAGCACTATCAACATTCCCTACCTTTTGTTATTTATGCGGACTTTGAATCAATTATAAAGCCGATAGATTTGAGTGGAGAGTCTAAAAACACTCAAAAAATGGCATCGCACGTCCCTTGTGGATATGCATACGTTGTGGTTGGACCAGATGGGGGTTGCTATAAACCAATCAGATGGTATAGGGGCAGTGATGCTGTCGATGATTTTTTAGAAAATATTATCAATGAAACGGATGATCTTGCTAAACACATGTTCACGATTAAGCCTCTAGCAATGACAAGGGAGCAAGAAAGTGCATTTCAAGCGGCAACGCTTTGCTTTTTATGCAAGAAAAAATTGGACAAAGTGGACCGAGTGAGAGATCACGATCATCTTTCTGGTGAATACAGAGGTGCTTTGCACAATGCATGCAATTTAAAATACAAATTAAGAAAAGTAATTCCTGTAATTTTTCACAATTTAAAACATTATGATGCTCATCACATTATGCAGGGGTTAGGCAAAGTAAAAAATTATGAGTTTAGCGTCATAGCCACTAATATGGAAAAATATATTTCTTTTACAATATCCAGCAGAAGCAAAGACAACCCAGTTCACGTAAGATTCATTGATAGTTTGCAATTTATGCCAGCGACATTAGAAAAGTTAGTATCTAACTTGCCTAAACAAAATTTTCACATACTATTTCAAAATATTCCACTTAATACAGATTTACTATTAAGAAAAGGCATATATCCATATGAGTACATATCATCCTTTCAAAAGTTTCATGAAACAAGTTTGCCACCAAAAGAAGCCTTTTTTTCGACTCTATCTGAAGAACACATTACCGATGAGGAATATGAACATGCACAGAATGTCTGGAGAACATTTAACTTAAACAATTTGGGGGAATATCACGATTTATATGTGAAAAGTGATGTGTTACAGTTGGCCGACGTGTTTGAAAATTTTAGGAAAATTTGTAAAGTTAATTATGATTTGGACTGCGCACATCTTTACACTTCCCCAGGACTGGCATGGGAAGCTTGCCTAAAGATGACGGGGAGATCCTTGGAACTTTTAACAGATATAGATGTGCATCTCTTTCTGGAACGAGGTATTCGAGGTGGAGTGTCAATGATAAGTAAACGTTGGTCACAAGCCAATAATGAGTATGTAGACCCTTTCGATCCTTCGAAACCTAATAAATTCATTATGTATTGGGATGCCAACAACCTCTATGGTTGGGCCATGTCGCAGCCTCTACCCTATGCTAACCTGGAATGGATGACAACCGAATCGGTAGACGAAACGTGGATTCATTCGATTCCTGACGATTCCGCTGAGGGTTATATCTTAGAGGTGGATTTAGCCTACCCCAAAGAGATTCACCACTTACATAATGATTACCCACTTGCCCCGGAAAGAAAAGTAATCAACATCGAAATGTGGTCCGAGTATAGCAAAGAGCATTTTCCTTCAGAGGGTCTTAGTGTATGCTCAAAATTAGAACCCAATTTAAGTGATAAGAAAAATTATGTAATTTACTATAGAAATCTTAAATTGTACTTGTCACTGGGAATGAAATTAATTAAAATTCACAAAATTATAAAATTTAAGCAGGAACCTTGGCTTAAAAATTATATTGATTTCAACACAGATCACCGGAAAAACGCTACTACGCTTTTCGAAAAGGATTTTTTCAAATTAATGAACAACTCTGTGTATGGAAAGACAATGGAAAATGTAAGAAATCGAGTTGATATTCAACTTGTCAATAATCTAAAGAGAGCTGTAAAATTGATTGCTTCTCCCTCATTTAACACATTTTCAATTTTCAATGAAGACTTGGTCGGAGTTGAGAGGATTAAAACAAAAGTAACACTGAATAGACCTATTTACGTAGGATTCGTTATTTTAGAACTAAGTAAATTACATATGTACAATTTTCACTATAATTTTATTAAAAAGAAATATGGAGAAAAGGCTCAATTACTTTTCACTGACACAGACTCGTTAACTTATGAGATTGAAACCGAAGATGTTTATAAAGATATGCACATCCATAGCGATCAGTTTGACACATCCGATTATCCTAAAGATCACTTTGCATACAGCGAAAAAAATAAAAAGAAAATTGGATATTTTAAGGATGAATTAAATTCCAAACCCGCCGTAGAATTCGTGGGTTTACGATCAAAAATTTCCCTTTTGTCGGAGTGTGGGGAGAAAAAGACAGCAAAAGGAATTTCAAAAACTGTTATTAAGAAAAAAATTAAACACCAGCAATATAAAGAATGTCTTTTCAATGCATCGATAACTCAAGAAGAACAGTATGCAATTCAGAGTGAAAAACATTATCTTTATACTACGAAGACAAGAAAAATCGCTCTCTCACCATTTGACGACAAACGTTATATATTAGAAGATGGAGTGTCTACACTAGCTTATGGTCATTACAAAATTTAGTTTCGTATGTTAAAGAAATAATTGAATTGTGGCGGTAAATTCTTTTGCCGGGTGGAGGTGGGCACAATTCTTTAATTTCTTTAAAGTGCATATTTCTCTTAACACGATTCATGGAACTACTCTGAAATAAAACAAAATTCAAGATAGCTATAAACTACTAATTTATATTCAAGTTCAGACTTGCTCGATGGACATAATCGTGACGTCACATCGAAATCTCAGAAGGGAAAAAAAATCCAAGTCCCAAACGTAAACACACTGACGTTATGGTTATGAATAAAGTAAAAACATTAAGAAATCAATTCGTTCCTTAGATTAATTACTTTTAAAGTCACTAGATGGCGCTACAAGTAATTTTGTAAAAGCATTTATTAAAACCGCCATGCAATTATTCAAACCATTTTCTCAAAATAGCCCATACGTAGTACTAAGAAAAAATACAAGTTCAAAAGAGAGAGAAACACTACATTAATTCACCACTGACACCAAAGTCCCAATGGAGTAGTGGTAGCGCACTTGACTCCGGACTCTGTGGTCCCCAGTTCGAATCCAAGAAATTCCTTTTTAATTAAAAATAATAGGGTTTCGAATTTCTCCACCAGATGGCACCACCAGTGATTCATTACCATGGCAACTCCAACAAAACAATCCAACATGATGAAAAGCATAAGTCGAAAACATAAAAAAAGTAGGAGGTGTACAACTCAACAGTAGGTGTACAACTCAACAGTAGGTGGTAAACAGCTCAACTCCTGATGGTTTCACTTCCGGCTCTCCTCATTTCGTATAGCAGGTGGTAAACAACTCAACAGGTAGGCAGAAACAACTCAACTCCACTTCCTGTTACGACGTCACTTCCGGTAAAACAACTCAACTCAACTTCCTGTTATGACGTCACTTCCTGTAACAGTAGGAGAAACAACTCAACTCAACTTCCTGTTATAACGTCACTTCCGGATCCCTGGCTCCCCAGCTCCCTGGCTCCCCTCTGTTGTGGGAGCCCCATTTTCTCCCTACTTATACCAATATGCACTAACTTCAAATCCTTCCAAAATAAACATTTAAGCATATTTTACTGATTATTTTCTGATGAATTTTGGTTTTCTTAAAAAAACTGCATGCGAGTTTATTCTATTTTTAAACTGATTATTCGATTTCCTCTTGAATTAATTTCAGGATTGATCGTCGCCAATAGCCAGTTCTGTTGGTCCGTGTGACTTAAATTCAACTATCTACCTATTTCTACTACTGGTAAAATTTATAAGCTAGTAACCAAAACAACATATGAGGACCTTTTGGAAAATGTAATAACTTCGCATAAAAAATTCTATTTTTAACCTTTTGGCCCCCTCCAAAATAAAATTCTGTCTGATTCGGTCGGTATAGAGCGGCTTGAATTGTAAAATATAAAAGCAGTTCACCCACAATACAGTAAGTGCAACACAGTAAACCACAGCTTCTGATCAGATCAGTAGAGAGTAATCGTGTCAGCCCAAAGGCAGCAGAAAAGTCAAGCCTTGCGTTGAAACTGAGATGTTACGGTAGGTGAATAATAATAATAAAAAAACAATGTTGAGGTTTTTTTGTTAGAGTTTTCAAGTTTTAGAATGATGCATTAATTTTTACAGGTGTGTGTGTTCGGGAAATATTTTAAAGATGTAAAAGTTTCCATTTGGAGCCTTTTAAATGCTCTTCAAAGTAAGATCTTTCAAAAGTGACTTTTCCACAAAATGGACATTTAAAAAACTATCAAAGGTAAACACGAAACTTTGAGGAAGTCATCATAGGAGTCGAATAACAGTCAACTTCATTTTAAACAGAAGTTTAAAAAACTTTGAAACATTTTATTTTTCATAGACGAATGGAAGCATATCACAATTTTTTTTTCAGCAGAAACAACGTTAACAAAGTGGTTGGTAATATCCAATGGTGTCCCTACGATAATTAGATTCTGAATAGGAGCGAAACCAATAGTACATTTTAACAAGGGAAGCAAGCGGGAAGACTGCTTTGTATACAGGGTGAGTCTAAATTGTTTTTACAAAATAAGAGGGGTGATGTACCCATCCAGACGAGCAATAATTACCATGTAACATAGGGTCGCATTCCACTCTGAGAGGCAGAAAAGAGTAAAGTCGAAAAGCGTCGAGCATGAACAGGTCATCGCCTCTGATGTCGTTTTGTATCTGCCTACGTAGCATATCTCCTAAGCAAGATGGCCTGGTCGGTAGCGCATAATGGATCGGACGTGGCGGACCTGTGGCTTGGCCTCCTCGCTCACCGGACCTCAACCCACTGGACTTTTTCTTCTGGGGCACATGAAATTTTTAGTGTACCAGACGCCTGTGGGCTCGGCTGAAGATCTCGTAGCGAGAATCGGTGTTGCCGCAGACAATTAACACACCAGGAATCTTCGAGAGGGTGCGCCAGTCATTCCTTCGCCGATGTGAACTGTGCAACGACACGTGTGGCCGCCACTTTGAGCACTTGCTGTGAGTTTTTCTCTGATCAATCAATCAGATTGTGCAACTTTTGGTATCTGGCTTACTCTGGAAACCTCATTCGCTTTCCCAACACTGTTGTTCATGTTGAAATTCTAATTTTACTCTTTTCTGCCTCAGAGTGGAATGCGACCCTATGTTCCATGGTAATTATTGCTCGTCTGGATGGGTACATCACCCCTCTTATTTTGTAAAAACAATTTAGACTCACCCTGTATATCTGGATTACTTTAAAATTAAGAAAAAACTATTCAGACTTGAAATATTGGCATAAAATGCTTCAAAAATTTTGTTGGAAATGCGTTTTTCCTCAATAACCATAAAAAAATGCGACAAACAGAAAACTTTAAAAAGTAAAACACCTCCAAATATTCAGAAATGCGAATGTGAAAAAGCAGCTCTCAACTTGTTGCTATGTCAGAAGCGAAACTAACTTGTTGGCGACAACTGGCTTGGCGAGATGGTAACCCTCGCTTGTTTTGAAAACTACGTTGACAAGGTACTTTGTTAGTAACCCTATTCGACATTGTGGAGTTACTTTGTTTTATGTTTGGAATGTCACTGAATGAACGTATTGATCTGTATAATGTGCTCTTGAAACACGTGCCCGTATTTTATCAAGTATAACTGGAAACTTCAAATTTTCAGTAAGTATTCTAATCGATCTGACGGGGTTCACCGAAGTGTTTAGGTTTCAAGAAAGAAGAGTGCGCAGATGTATCTCCTGCGCTTCCACATATTTGACATGCTTTTTATATAACTTCCGTTCAGACGTCAGATTGTAAATCTGGGGTTGGTGGTCTTTGCAATGGCAGCTTCCTTGTTGCCTTGGCATTGAAAAGTTTACTGACTTATTTAAGTTTCAAAATCACACACACAGGCGAGTGAAATGTGTTAGTGACGTCAGGCTCTGTTGATGTCTTGTGAGTTTCGGAAAGAAATTTTTGTTTTAACGTGCATGAAAGATTTATTTTATAATGGAGAATTTTGCATTTTTGTTTCAATGCTTGAAGAAACGCTAATTCGTTTCGATTAGGAAACCTATTCATGGCTTTGACATGTGTACTGCCTATTTTGTGAAGATTTCCGCAATTTCATGAACATTTTTTGAAAACAAGCCATGGATCAGGAAGGAAACATTTTGAAGGCAAAAAAAAAACTAGGAGCAAATTATACATGTATAAACACACCAAATCAGTGTAAACAAATCGTCTGAGAATTGAGCTGTTTCTTAAACAAAGTATCCTTTAATTCAAAGACTAAATTATTTAAAAAATATTCGTTATGTATTTTTAAATCAATAACCGTCTATGTATTTAAATGAGATAAATCGGGAAGAATTGGTCCTAGTAGTCAAGCTGATTTAGGATATCACCTGGCATCCTATGCTTTGTTGTCTCCAAATTCTTCATATTTGATGTGAGAGCTGATTTTCACCTGTCTTTGTGATCTTTGATCAAGTAGTATATCCATGTGTTGGGTGTTTGAACTTATTGTTTGCAGATTTAATGGATCAGGTTTGTTTCCAATCTGTTTTTAGATTAATTGGTTTGACTACAAGAGAATTTTCCTGGAATTCAAGTAAATATCTAAACTACTTTACTGCACATGCTATGATTCATTCCAACTTTCATTTTTCATTGGTCCAGCCAATTTACTTGACGTTATTTAGCACGGCTTGGCCCAATATGGCCTTTGCTTCATAAAACCAACCAATCACTTGTCCAGCTAACAAATGTATCTCTAATCTTTAACATAGATCCACTGTATAATTTCTCATTTGTTGTGCTCTAGCTTGCATTTGTACTTGCATACAAATTTCTATTTGTATAACTTTGAGTGTTAAGACACTACCAATCCCTTTCAGTTATCAAAAAACTCAACAATTGATCCCTGGGATCTTAATTGAATAATTTACACACAGTACAAGCTACATCTGATTGAGTTCAATTCGTTTTCTAGTCTTCAAGATTTGTTAAGCATCTGTTTCATCTTTAGACTTAAAAATTCAACAAAATGTATCCTTGTGAGTTAATCAACTATTGTCTTATATTTTTTCCATTTAGAATTCTGAATAGATCATACAGTATGACACCACATATATGTCAAGTTTCAAGAGGCCCCTTTGAAGTTTCTGAATAACTGAAGATGTCTTTCTCTTACAGATTTCTATTTTCCTTCCAATTTTTTCAGTTCACAAGTATTTAGTTAAGACCATTTTAGAGTACTCAGACTTAACAGGACCAAGTCTTCGGAACAGCTGCAGTATAGACCCCCCCTCCATTTGGCGACTTTATACATCGCCAACCCTCGATTGCAATTGATATTTTTGGTAACCCCTCACTTTTTTCCACTCCATTCTAGCAACCCTACAGGTTGTACTGTTTCAATCTTATTGGAATTTCATCTTATTTTTAGTTAGTATTTTTATTTGTTAGTCATGTCCGTTCAAACTACTGTTTCAAGAGTTAGTTGGGAGTAAATTTAGTTTTAAATTTACTAATATGAGACATACTTTTGGTAGGCCTGGCTAATCGAATTTTTCTTATACATTTGTGCCAGGAAAAAAAGTGGTGTTGGATTTTTGGATGGAGGCGTTCTTGATTGCTAATAGGATGATTTGTTCCAAGTGCAATTCTGAAATGAAGCTTAAACTGATATTCAACTTTTTTATATACATTTTTTTGTAATACGTCTGTTAAAAAATGTCGCCAAGTAACGTCAAGGTTGGCGACAAAAAAAGGTCGCCAAATGGAGGGGGGTCTATACTGCAGCTGTTCCGCATGTACCCACATTTCGTATGAATTGGCATGTTTTAAACATGTTTTGGGCCATTAATTTTACTATGAACATATTTTCTCGAAATTGTATAACACACCAACTGACCATTTTCATTATAAATATATGCCCCTTTATTATTTAGTTCTACTTTATTCTATGTTTAACTATATGAGGTACAGACCTTCAATTAACTCTGAGTTTTTGAATGCGCAAAACATTTTATCTGACTGTTTGAGAATGACTTTCCGTTTTAGTTGCTTTTATTTATTCTTGATTCCAAATGCCATTCTGTCAGTTCATCAACATTCAATTTGCTGCTTATTGTCTGGGCTATTCTTTACACATACTTTTTGGTATCTTCACAAATTTGTTCATGCTTTTTTTTTGTAATTACCCTGCTTTGTACATTTTCTTGAATTTTCAAAATTTGTTTTCTCAATAATCAGGGGGCTTATTTCTTTTCCTGTGTATGTCCTCAGTTGTTTGTAGCATGCAATCTAGTTTGGGGAAGAAATTTTGAATTGTCTTTCAGAGATAGACATATCTTGCAATGCAGACCATATTTATCATGCTTAAAGGCATAAAATGTGAATAAGTCGTATCTATAATTTAACTCAATTAAATTTGAATTAGTGAGGGGAACATTGGAATTGTTGGTCTGTTACAAGCTCTTCTCCCCACAGGTTGGTGGCGAAAGAACATATTTTTTCACAATATGTCCGAGTATAATTGATGAGAGCCAGGGAGAATATTTGTGGCATGGATTTAATATCCTTATTTGGCAATGAAGTGAAAATTATTACTGTAATATTCAAATTAGAGGGTTGAAATATGGTTCTAGAAAGGAAGTGAAAATAATTTCCTAAAGGATTTAAATTTCAAACTGAATATTAAGGAAAAGGCACAACATATTTTCCTTCAATTTTCATTATATATATATAGTTTATACTTGATCAGTCAAATCTGAGCACCCCTATAACCTCGGTTGCTGGAGCTTTTGACAGCACTTGTACCTTACCTTCATATTCATTGGGCTGCCATTGCTCAGTGGGTTTGCCCGCTGCCCTACCAACCTGCGAAACAGGTTCAATTCCTGTAACTTAGCCTGGGTGTATTTCTCTTTTCTTTGTCAGTAAAACTTTCCTTGTGTGTGTATCTCCATTACTTGACATTGTCTGTTTTGTGTTTGGTTTGGCACAACTTTGTCAAATATAGCCCTTGTGCCATAAAACCCAATCAATGACAATGTTGAAAAAATCAGTGATTATGTATCCAGTATCTTGTATAGCTTTCTCTTTTAGAGTGTTCCGTCCACAGTAAGAAATCAAAATTAGCTCTTCGTGGTTATCTACAGTGCCCACCACAAGTGGTGGTCCCACACAAAATGCTGCTTCTCGTGATCTTGGTTCGGAGGACAGTGACTCAAAGGACTCTGCAGGTGATCTCTCGTCAGATGCGGAAGGCGTGTGGAGTCCTGAAATCGAGCAGAGCTTCATGGAAGCCATGGCCATTTATCCACCATGCGGCAGGAGAAAGGTCATGCTATCGCACGAGGGCAAGATGTATGGTGAGTTTCTTGCTAATTCCAAAAACTGTCTAAGATGCTTTGTACTGACATCTCGGGTTTATGGACTGAATTTTCAAAATCTATTGTGAAAATCAATGTTTATTGTGAAAGTAAAATGTTAGTAATTAAGAACATAATAGTAATAAAAGCAGAGCTGCCACAGGTGACTTTTGGCCACTATTTTTCAATATTGGCGATTTGAGATATTGTAAGCAAAATCATCTCAAAAGCTGTTAATTTCAAAATTTTGGCGTCTTTTTCGAAAATTCACCATAGGTTAACAAAAATAGTAATACAGTCCCTTTTTTGGCTAACCACAAACAAATTTTTTTCTTCTGATTTTTCTTTAGAGAACACATTTTCCAAGGGACGCCATTTTAAAGTTTTGGTGCCAAGCTGTGGCAACCAGGAAAGAAACAGGAATCTGGTTGCTAGATTGTCACGAAAACCTTATTAAGATATTCAGGTTTTTTATTTATAATTCTGGGCAAAACCGTCATCTGTTTCATACTAATTAGCACATTTGTGTTTTAGGTGGTTCATTTTATTAATGAGCAAGTAAAATTGCCAATTAACTAGGGTTTATGAATAGATTATTTTTGCTACTAATTCAACCAAGGTATGTCGATTTAAATCAAGCTGATTTAAATCGGCATACCCTGATTGAATTAATAGGAGCTTGATTTCAATCACGATTTAAATTGTGTTTTTTAAATCAAGTGATTTTTATTAAAAAATCATTGATTTAAATGAAAATTTTAAATTTAATTTTCCTTTCTGTATTATATTTAATAATATTGAAAATAAAATGACTGAACAAGATACATGTTATTTTATTCCAATAAGTTAAATGCTTTGTTCATCCCCAAAATCATCCTTCCCTTGAAGACACTAAATAACCTTTTTTGATTTGGATCATAATTATAATTACTAGACAACTACAGCTTTCCTTCTTGGGCCATTGACCAACCAGTGTCACTCACAAGCTTGTGCATCAGCATGAGTTTTGTTTCAAACATTCCATTTGACTATAAATCGCACATGGCCCATTTTGAATCCTTTTCCATGTGATGGGTGAATGCTCAAAATATATTCACTCAGATTATTAAAAATGTGGCAACTGTGTATTGTTTATTAAGATGTTCTAGTTATTCATTTAGTATTGTAGTAGGTTCGTGAAAAAAATAGACACAATGAAAAGGTTTTCTGCAGTATCACAAAACTGTTCCACTTTTGCATATAAATCTTTATAATGGACAATTTTAGTATTTTCATTTTTCTTTGTTTTTTGGTGGTTAATTTTTTATTTAAATTTTATTGGGAAATTTTATGCATTGATCCCTTGGAATTCTTTACACAGCTAGCACAACTATTCTGTATTTATAAAATTAAAATATGGAAAGTGAAAGTTAATTTACTCGCCAAAAATTTGAATGATTATGATGATTGCAGTGTGTTGCATTTTTTTATTACAAGCTCAAAATTCCACTGAATTGACCTGTTCTGGGGATGCTATTACACTTGTTCTATGCTGTTCATAGAGCAAAGCTTCATTTTCTTACATGTTATGTATAAGCTCTTTTTGTGTGCTTGGAATATTCCTATGAAATACTTGTCAATGCTCAGAGAATTTGAAAAAATTTAGCTTATTTCATTTCAAATTGATGTATTTTATTGTCTTGTTTTAGTTTTACTATTTACAAATAACAATTTTTTCATAAATTATTTTTGCAAGCTAAATATTAATGAGAAGTAGGAATGTTTTCATGATGCAAGTTCCTTTTTTATTTTCTATTGGTGACATAATCTTTTCTTAAAGGCAAGTCTTGAATCAATCAATTAATTATTTTATATTACAATAATTAAAGAAATTCTATACATTTTATTCATGTATAATAAATATATAATGCAAACAAATACTGAAGTTTGTATGATTGAATAATTTTATACAAAAATTTATAATATGGTGTCGGTAGGATCTAATAACCTAATTTATATAGGTCTAAAAATTTCATGTCACTGGTTATGGATTAAAATCAAAGTAATCTAAGCTATTGAGAACCAGATGGAAAAACATTGTTTATTCTTGGCATTTGGGGCACTGTTTACTTTGCTGAGTCCCGTATGTTGCATTTTAATCTTTCAAAAATTTACCAGCTATATTTCTTACTACATTAATGTTTAACATAAATCAAAACTATCTAGAAAGTACATTGATTTGCATGTCTCATGTCCAACAAATTTAAACTTGCACTGGAAAAGAATTAATTAAAATCATAAAATCCAATTTAAATTTTAAAAAAATCTGATTTAAATAAAATAAATCTGACTGTTTAAAAAAAAATCATGATTTTTTTATATCCTGAATTCAACTATTTCACAAGTGCTTTGGCTGTGGCAGCCCTGCACCCGCCATAAGTTCTACATTTACACTGACAGCATGAGTGTCTTAGAACTGCTGGAGCAATATACCATCACTTGCCATCCTGTCGTGTTACATATATTTACTTTTTGCATATCTTGCAAAGCTTTAGATATTTGTTTTGCTGTGTCACGTGAGCCAAAGGGTGATAAGCTTGCTGACAGTGTTGCAAAGACAGTTTCCCTTCCTTTTCATCAAGGCATGCCTTTTAGTGACATCAATATTTCACAAAGGAGTTCATTAACCCCTTGTGGCAAGAGTCATGGAACCTGCAAGTCACTAACAAATTACATTCTATAAAACCCAGAAATCATCATCAGTGGTCGGTGTCTCCAATGCGGAGGACTGATGTCAAGCTGGCCCTCCTCCGCATTGGACACGATTCACTCATCGCCACTTATTACTAGCAGAGAGCATCCCAATTGTAACTCATGCTCTATTCCTTTTTATGTTGATCATATTTTAATTGTCTGTCCTGTCTTTAATCATCAGCTTAAATTTTTTAAAAGTGCAATTTAGAATTGGCGAGATTTGGTTGGGAAAATCCCTATTCAAATTTTTGTACATATTTATGTTCAGTTTTCTTTAAATCTCTAGTTTTTTTCCAAATTCAAAATGAATCTAATTTTTCAAATTCTTTTATAATTCAATCCTTCAAATTTCACACTTTCATGCATGTGTAAATTAAATTCCTATACTTCTATCTGAAATCTTGATTTCTCATTTTTTAGCATAACACTGCTTTTTGTGGTTTAGCTTTGCAATCTTACGTCTGGTGCAGCTTGTCCTGCTTAGGATCTTGTACCATAAAATCCAAGGTATTTGCCTGGAGAGAATATAAAGTTAGAAAATCTGAACAACTTGAATCAAAATTGATGATTGCATAGTAGAGATTTCCAGCTGTATTTATTTGAATAAGAGTTTATTTTGCAGTTTTAGTGGAAGCTGAAATATATCCTGTATTGTGCATAGATAAATTTTTGTATTGAATTTTTGTAAATGTTAAAATGATCCATTTGTAAGGGAGTTCTTTTTCTCTTCAGGGCGAAATGAGCTGATAGCACGCTATATAAAATTAAGGACTGGGAAGACAAGAACGAGGAAACAAGTCAGTTCACATCTGCAAGTACTTTCACGGAGGAAGCAACGGGAAAAACAAATGAAAATGAAGGTGAGTGCTTTTTATTGTTATAATTAGCTAAGTTAAGTACTTTTCTGGAGTATGCAGTTCCCTTATAAAGAGTCTTAATAATACTGAATTTATAAGAGATATATGAAAAGTCTCTAGATTCCCTTCCTTTATCACAGAAATTAGGTGGATGGCTTTAACTTTCACTGACCGAAAATTTAAAAAAATATTTTTTGTTATATTATTCAGATGCAATATCTTGCGTGATATTAATGAACTATCTCTAATAGGGTTAAATAATGTATGCTTGAACATGTATTGAGTTTTCTCAATTTCTTTGCAAGCGGCCACTATGCTGATAATGCAAACTATACCTTAATCTTTACCCTGCTACTGCTAACTCTTATACTGACAAAGTGCAACTGCCATCGCGTAAAGGTATTTTGTCTTTCTATTTTGACCACATTTTGTCTTTTCTATGAAGTTTGCCTTAACAAAGTTCAACTGTACTGCAACAAGGTTTTCCACAAAAAAATATTAGCGAGTATTTAAAATTGTCATATTTTAAATACTTGAACATTTTTAGTTGACAATCAACACTGCAGTTAAAAAACAAATAAAACTTCTAGTGCTATTGCTTATAATTTTGTGATAAACAGGTTTTGTTGGTGGGTTGATATATTTATTATAAAACATGCTATATGAACATGGTTAAAGATCTTGACCTTTTAAAACAGAATTTTAATTTATGAGCTACATTGAATTTTTCCAAGAGCTTTCTTCATGTTGCAGTTTTAGAACATCAGTTGGTGTCATTCCAACTGAGCACTTGCTTATCACTTTCTATGTTTTCTAAGAATGCCATTTGCCTTTCACTGTAATAAATTTAATAATTACCATTTCCATTGATTTTTTGCAAAAGAAATGGTGAACTTTGAGAAAACTGCAATTTATAGTGTTATGTAGTCCTTTATTAATTTCCAATCAAATTAATCAAGGTTGTTATTTTTATTACTTTGAATATCAATTCCATAGTCCCCCCTCACATGCTGCACAGGGTTCTTGAAAAGTACTTGAATTTTACTTTTCTGTTTCCGTGTCCATGAAAAATGCCAAAATTTTCAATTTTTGTTACTTGGAAGAGTTTTTGAATTTTGGCCAGACGTTACTGTAAACAACTTACCCCAACTAAATCTTTATCTAATTCTTACACTTATTGCTTAGTTTTCTTTTTTTCCCTTTTCCTTGCTTACTGTTATATTAATTAAATAATTATTTAACATTGAAAAAATGGAAAATTGCCTTTATTGAGGAAGGGGGCCTGTGTTAGTCCTTCATTCTCAGTAAATAGATTATTTACTTTGAGACTTTACTTAAGTCCTTCACTCTCAAATTAGATCAATTATTTTAGGTAACGTGTTAAATTGCTATTCAAATTGAAAATTTATATCACATCAACCTGTTTTTTTTTTAAATTATAGTTTAGTTTGTATATCTGTGGAAGAAATTAGTACATATATCACACTCTCGGGCATGTTTAACCCATACTGCTCGTTTCCAATCCGAGCAGCTATTTTTGTTTGATTTACTTTGCTAAGACATCGCACCCAGCGTTTTGATCTTTTGTGATGATCTCTTACAAGGTACAAAGCTTTGTCTGGTTATTGCCAGATCTTGAACCTCCTCTGGTGCATTGACTTTATGGATGGTTTGTAGATGAAAAGCTGAGAGTTAGTTTAGCTTCTTCATCATTAGAGCTGTCACTTTTCCTATTTCCACTGGACAGAATTTCCATTTTCACCATTTCATCCAATTCTTCCAAAATATCTTCATTGAGCCATCTTCTCACAAAAAGAAACTGACCATTTGTTCCTATTCAATGTCCTACATTAGTAAGGCATCACATATTCCAAGTTTAAAAAGTATCAGTCTGTTGCCAAAATGCAGTGTTCACAGCTGGGAACACAACGTTTGTAAAGGGAAAAACAAGGTCTTTGACTGTCACTAAGGTGATTATCGCCACTGAGTGGAAGAATTCTGTGATATCATTGGCTCATTCCATGTGAAATGAACAAAAATCAGAAAAATCTGTGGCCGTAAGGTGACGGATTTTCATGAAATTTGCTACAAGGGTTAAGTTTGCATAAATAGCGATATACAAAATATTTTGATTCAAAATTAAATATTTTGTAAGTTTCAGGCATTTTAAGAACTTGCAAATTTGAAGAGAAGTTGTGAAATCGCTTGATGTTGCATGTTTGAAGATGTCTTTCTCGAAAACAACTTAACGTAGACAACAATATTTCATATTTTTGTAATCTATGAATAATACTCTTTTTATCTATTTTAAAACAGCAATTTTAAACATCATATTTAAGCTGAAAATTAGCGAAAATGGAAAATAGTCGATTTTGATAGAATTAAAAAGGTTTCTTTGGGCTAAAGGAATTTAAATGCATCGTTGAAATTCATGTCGATACAGTGCTAGGTATGATAAAATTACTGCTGAAGTTTGGAAGTCAGCTTTTATTTCCTTCATTTTCCAAACAGCAAAAGAAAATTATAAAATGACGGTTTTCCACTTAAAATAGGCACATAAAATGAAATGAAGGACAGCTCTGACGAAAACTATATTTTGGAAGAGTATACATGCCTTACTTGTAAAAAAAATCAGGATTATATTTTGAGTCCCAAAGCAACAATAACAAAATTAGTAAAATGCAAAAACACGTTCTTGCCTATCCAATCAATTGGCGACTGAAAGTTTCGTCGCCAAATGACTATTCAAGTAGGTCTACGACTGGTTATCATATTCCATCAATATCATCATAACTGGCAATATTTACTATTGCCAATCATCGCATTTCCTTCCCATTCTATGGTATTACTTGTTTCAAATGACAACAATGAAATAGAAACAATGAAACCCCAAATCAGCAATGAAATACCAAATTATTTTTAACTTTTGAAGGAAATTATAAAAGCAGGACATCAATTTTGTAGTTGCTTAAATTGAACTTTTCCTAGTACTGCCGAATTCTTGAAATCTTTACTTATTTCACTAGCGATTGTGATAAATATGGAACAAGGATTCATGTGTGTGTGTGTGTGAATTATGTACATTTGGGAGAATCGATTATAACAGCGATGTTTAAATTCTTTTTTACTCTAAAAATTAGTGCTTACCTGACTACTAATGCTTAATATTTACAAAACATATTTAATATTCACAAGTAATAGTATTTAATATTTAAGTTTCTAAAGGAAAAGGCAAATTGAAAAGACTTCTAACTAAATGAACTTTCTACCTAATTATTTCACTGATGGAAACGCTCCTTGGATTAAGGAAATTTTCTTTTTAAAGTCTTTGACTTTAAGAAAAGAAATTTCATGTGAAATTTTGCACAAGCACCATAATAGTTATTTCATTCTTATATCACATTTTTTATATTATCAAAGGTTATAACTCTCATTATCAGCAGCGATAAAAAAGTAAAATTTACGTCTAGTTAAAAAAATTTCCTGACAAAAATAATCAAATTACAATTATGAAAATTTCAGGACTTATAATAGAGATCTTGCTCATTTATGTTGAAAAGTTTTGGTGTTTTCCCTCACAACGAAATATGCATTTTTAAAAATTGAAAAATCATATTTTTCCATAATTTTACTTTTAAATGTTTTTTCTTTATAATGGAGTAGAAGTTCAATCACCAAATTATGCCACGCTATTTATTAGGAAAGGTTCTTCATTAAGAGTATTTTTTAATATTGTCTTTCCATTTCTAGATATACCAGAGCAATTTGAAATTTGTAGCAAATTGGCAAAATTTCTATTTTTGTCGATTTCTCAGATTCAGCAATGATGGCTATTAAGTTATATTCAGATGTTTCCTAAGAGACCCTTTTCTGGAGAATGCAACGATATAAAAATTTTAAATTTGTGTCAATAACTTATTGAAATATAAGGTCACAAACAGGCCACTTTTAGTGCTAGAAAATCTAAATTTGTGTGACCTTGAACTTTAAATGTCAATATCAGAATATAGATTTCTGAAACCTAATATTTTTGCAGTTGGTCATTACTATATGTGACCTATTTAAAAACTGATTTTCATTAAAATTGGTGATATGTCAGCCACAGACGATTTGCTAATTTTGCTTGAAATGGCCCCATTGCAAAAATCTGTGTCTTTCTAGGTATGCCGTTCTGTATCACTAGTGCTGTGGCCCAGGGGACACAATGAGTATGGAATAAATAATTAAGTCATAAAATAACAGCCTTTACAATGCATTGGTAAGGGAGGCTGGCAAGCAGCACAAAGGCCACACAGTCTGTCTTTCTAGTGTTACATAACAAACTAAAATTTGTGCAACTTTTGCGTCATTTGAATACATAAAGCTGCTGGTGATGCATATTCTTTTCAGTCGATTTCTTGGCTTTGAGGAAACTTCTTATAAAACTCTTGCATTAAATTTTTATTTCAATTTTATTTGGCCTCAAAATGAATGTCCTTCGAAAGTTTATGAATTTGTCTTTGAAAAGGAATTTGTTTTTCCATGTAAAATAGGGAACTCAAGTTGCATAAATAATCATTATATAACATTTTAAAAAGTTGTAATACGAATCAAATCTCATGCTGAATTTTTTGGAAGGTATGAATAAAAGTCTGGGAAACCAAATCAAGATTAGGAATTCCATACTCTGGAGGGTGATCCTCATTCATTAGAAATTACAAAGTTTGCAATTTGATATTAAATGACGACTTCGATGCATATTAGTTTGTAAAAGATGTTATTTATTGAATTATACTTCTGAATTTGCTTTTCTACGATGGATGCACAAATGGGTAGGTTTGGTTCCTTCAGCAGTTGTCCAATCCAGACTTTGTAAGCTAGTTTAGTTATCAGTTTTTGTCATTGTCCTGGGCAAGTAGTAAAAAAGTGAAGTTATTTTTTGCTTGTAAAAATCTCTTAACTCTGCTGCTAAACTACTTCACAATAGACTGATGACAGAAAAATCTAAAACAACTTTTTCCAACAACTTTCAATTTTACATTCTTGTACCTTTTTAAATTGCCAAAATGGATAAACTTCCCAGATAAGCCTGTATGTGTTGATAACATCCGAGGTACTACCAAACCTGCAATCGGGCATTTTGAGTAGAGGGGTGTCCAACATATCTATCACCTGATCTATGAAGACATGTTTGAAATTGGGCAAAAACAGTCCCTCCATGATTTAAGATTTCCGAAACCCCTTCTTATATATTTAGAGATCCTGCAAATATGTTTGCTAACTGACAAATATGCTCACTGTAGTAGAACTTTTCCCGTGCCTCCTTCAAATGTGCTCGGATGAACACTGGCCATTTTGTATTTTTGAAAGATTCACTGATTAAGAGGTCAATTAAACAGAAACTGATTAATGAACTTTAAATTAAGGTTTATTTAGAGGTTGGTTTTATAGATTACAGAATAGTTTTAAAAGGACTGGGTAATTTAAACTTGAGAATTAACATAAACTATTGTCCAAGCAGTGTCCTCACAAGGCCTCTCTTCTGATCGCACCTCCTAAAAACCACTGGTTCTTTGAAGGGTCACACACAAACTGTCAGCTGTCGGTTTTTTAAGTTCCTTGGGGTTGAACTCTACAACTGTATTTAGACGATATGCCCTGATTGCATTAATTTTTCATTGCATTCATTGAACTGTTGTACTTGCATGGAATTAAGGCAAGCACACTTTTTCTGAATGTTGTAGTGGGGGGATAAATACAACCTACGATGGTCTCATTGTCTGTGCCATCAATGGTTGTTATTGTCTATTTTCTTCCAAGGGGAAGGTGCTCCGATGTCTTCGGCTCAGATCATCTCTTGTTTTACTCCCTGGAACAAGGAGAGCAGGTGTCCCCTTCTGCTGAGGCTGCCACACATCTGCACAAGACTTCGCCGGACCGCTCGTGAGTGAAATGCTCTTTTCCAATCTTCCATCTTGCAGACAATTTATTTGTATTCAGATGGGTGGATGATAGAAGCGCTGGATTTGAGGAACAAATAAGCTTTTTGTTTTGAATTCTGCAAACGTTTTCAAAAGATGACCTCTGTAACATCAAGTAATTTTTTAACGATAAGGAATTTCACAATTGTTTACTTTTGTTACCTGTAGAGCAATTCTGGAATTGTATTTGGTGAGAGGACATTGTAGTGTGTTGGTGTGAGGATTGGTAGCAGGCTAGATTAATGACAGTTTATTAACAAGAAATGCAGGTTAACAATTTTGAGACGGGCCATTCCACCTTTCGTGTGGACGGAAGCTGAGCTAGTCCGCGTCATGTTGCTGAGATGCAGAATGAACTCAGCTTTCCCCTCACTGCCAGCTGGGAGGGAGCATGTAAAAGGGGTGCAATTCCAGAATGTGACTGAACATCTGGCATTGAATTACAATATTTCAAATTTAAACTAGGGATTTTTCAACATCCCAACGCTAAAAAGGATTACAAAAAATATTTAAATTAGGTTCACCTGAATAGAAATAACTCAAAATTTTAAAAGCAATCAATGCAATTATCCATAAAGATGTACTTGTACTCGAAGAAATGTCTAAGTACTTAAAAATTGAGCTACATTTATTCTTGAAGAAAGATAAAATGTTTGAAAATAACAATGATAGAGAGAACGAAAATAATTCCAGAGGTCTACAAATCGAAAAATTAGTTGACTATCACTGTCTCCTGAATGGTACATGTAACATGTTTTCATCAACCAGCATGCACCTTTCATACTCTCGACCTAGTGATATGCTCCCCTCTAATCCCCATGTGAAAATTCAATGATCTGATAAAGGCGATCACTTTCCTGTTATTTATGATTTTAATATTTTACTACCCAGACATCCGGGCCGATACATTTTCGATAAGGCTAATTGGTCTATTTTCCAGATGGAATCAAATATATCTAACGACATGGTTGAAATACCAAATATCAATGAAGCAGTTACTTCCACCATAATAAAAGCAGCCAATTTAGCCATTCCCAAAACACCGAGGCTATGGAAGCCATGCCATGTTGCAATGAACTATGCAGACAATCCAATAAATCACAAAAGAAAGCCTGGAATAAATTCTGCATACACCTAATGACACCAAATTTAAGTGGATGGAAGAAATAAAAAATCTTATAAAATCAGGAGACAGTCCTTGAGAATCCTGGCAAAATTTTGTAAATTCCATACAAAATCATACCATCAAAGCACATGGGACAAAGTTCGTAAAATTTCCGGCAAATATAAAAAATATCTTTTTATCGTTAAATGGACAAATTACTGACTGAAAACTATTGTTTATAATTTGGGTGCAGTGTTTTTGATAGTATCACACGAGTGTTCTTATCTGCAAGATTTCATCAATTATAAAAGATGTGAGAACAAAAACATTGAACTTTCGGCCATCTTCACCAAGGGCCTACAATAATGATTTTACGATGTCTGAACTTAAAATTACATTAATGAAATCTCAGCCAACATCACACGAACCTGACAAGATTCATCATGACATGTTAAAAAATCTTAATAAAATTTATTATATCTTATTTTATCTCCCCAACACGAATTTGGTGGGAACAGGTATTCCCGATGCCATCGCGAAAAGCGATTATAATTCCCATTCGAAAACCTGGAAAAGATCCCAAACAACTACAGCTAATTGCATAGCAAGTTGTCTCTGCAAAGTAATGGAACGGATGGTAAATGTCTGATTAATTTAGAGTTAGAAAAACTTCTTTCTATTTTTCAAAACAGGTTTTGTCTCAGTCGCTACACCATTGATAATGCATTCATTACCAAAAACCACTTGATTTCAGTATTTTTTATATGGAAAACGATCAAACATTGTGCTATAGTATCCTGAGATCTACACTGGATGAATTTTTGGGGCAATCTATTTTTATTCAAAAATTTTTAATGACAAGAACATTTAACGTCTGCATTAATGACATTTTACCAGATAACTTTTCACAGGACGAAGGTGTCCCCTTGTTCAGTGTCTCAAGCGTTATGCTTTTATTATTGAGATAAATGGCATATTGGACAACTTCCGCCATATGTGCACAGAACACTATTTATTGACGACTTCCAAATTTTTTGTTTCGGTATAAGTATCCCTTTTATAGAGGCAACTTCAAATGACAATTCAAGTTATTAACAAGTGTGCATAGAAAAGTTTTGTATTCTCATCACAAAAATCAATTTTGGTCAGGATGTGAAAAAATCATGATTTTAAAATATATAATTAATTAAAAATATAATAATTTAAAAATAATTAAAATCATATTTAGAAAAATTAAGTTGGATTTTATGGTGTTAATTAATTTCTTCCTATATGTTTAAATGTGTCAGACATGAGACATGCAAATCACAGTGTAGGCTCTAGATAGTATTGTTATATATTAATATATAAGAGGGATAAATATTTATGTCAAATATCAATACATAAGAGTTAAGGAACTATACCAGGACTTGAAAGATTAAATTAATTAAAATCTTGAGCCTTGTGTTTATTTAATTGTAATTCAAATTTCATGATATTTAAAATTCTATATTAAAAAATAAGCTTTTTATTTGGAAAGATAAAATTTTTAGTTTAATAAATTTTTATGAATCATGATTAAATCTATTTTAATTTTCTAGCCTTTTCATTACCCAACTTAGTCTTAAGTGTTGTTAAGTTGAAAATATTCTTTACATAAATACAGAAGTTGCAAAGACAGAAAGACTTTATGAAAGGCTTTCCAGTCGTCTGCACAAATATTAAAATCGGAATGAGTTACCCTAATTCCAAAGATGATATCTGTGACAGTGAAAAAATCGTGATTCTTTTTTAAAATAATTTTGAAAAAATTGGGTTATTTCCTTCAAATCCGATTTTTTTCGTTTATTTAAATTGGATTTTTAGGATTTTAATTATTTTTTTCCTTATGTGTTTAAACTTGCTAGACATAAGGCATGCAAATCATAGTGTAGTTACTAAATAATATTGATTTATGTTGAACAAGTCTGAAGGTTTAGGAATTCCAAATTCCTTTATCAGAAACAATAAATTCCTTCTTGAAAGAGGGGGAGGCATCATGGCTCAGTGTGCTAGCAACTTTCAGGTTTTAGGTGGTGCAGGTTTGATTCCTGTCAGGTGCACGCTCCTCCCTGGGCGTATTTCTCTTGTGTCAGTAAAACTTTCATTGTGTGTGTCTGTCACTTGATGTTGTATATCTTGTGTCTGGCGCAGCATGGCCAAATATAGCCCTTGCACCATAAAACACCAAAAGCAACCAGGGGGTTGCGAGTTCGAATCCAACCAAATATCGTTGTGTGTGTACAAAGGGGCTGGTGCACGTTAAATCCACTGTGGCCTCAAATGTCCTCACGTTGGTATGGTGTGGAAGTTTGTAGAGTGGGGTGTCAGCTCAGGTGTTACCTCGTCATCTGACTGGTTCAAAATTATATGGTGTTTTTGGATCTTTCGCTTTGGGATTGATCCTGGACTGTCACCAATAGCTCTTTGTGTTGCTCCAGTGTGACATTAATTAAAATACCTACCTACCAAAACCAACCAACAACCTTCTTGAAAGGGCATCAGTTTTAGTCTAACCAACCTTTCCATAGGAAGAGTATGTCAAAATTACCCGAAAACGTTTTGTGCAATTTATGAACTTGTCTTATCTGTAAAACTCAGCATCTGCAGATGAACACATTTGCGAGTGACACATGTTTTAAGTGAGCAAAGAGAAATATTTGTTGGTCAGTTGCCATTAAATTTGAAAAAACTTCCTGCACCAAGCATGCCCGATCCCTTGGAACCCTTTAAAGTTTTTATGGTAGAGAGCCCAGTCCAACAAACATAAGGGATAAATATGCAAATAATATGAGTAACCAAATATGCAGAGTGGTTTGATCTGTGGTAGGTTGTTCATCGCAAAGATCTAGAAACCCGGAACTCCTTGGGTCCTAATATTTTTATAGGTGGGGCCCAACCATCCCTCCAACATGAGATAATATTACAAATATATTGATAACATTGAATATACTATAATATGATTTATATAAACAAAATAGAGTTCTAAAACATTTAAATTGAAGCAAATCTTTTCAAGTTTGAACCTATTGCATCTCTATTGATACAATTATCTATAGTGTCCTCGAAGTAGAGTAGCCAGTAATTGTCAGTTTTAAAAAGGATCAATTTTCGGTGTTACTGAGTAGGAGCTAATTTTAAACTGATTTGTATTGTTCCATTTGGTTTCATTTTCAATATTATTAAACTTAAGAAAATGAAAGTGATTTAAATCAATATTGTTGTGTCCATTTCTGAGTTAGATGTCACTTTATTTTGCACATCTTTGGCGATGTCAATTATTTTCTCACTGTAAAGCTGTTCTTGAGGATGGTAATCGATAGTTTGAAGAGCAGCTACTATTGCAGGGCAGGTGAATGTATGATTAGGTGCGAGTTCAACACCCGTCAGTTGTTACGAAGCCTGTATGTTCTGGTTCCATCACTTAATTTTCATGCATTTAAAATGTCCTGTGGTTTTACTATCGGTGTTACTTTCACAAATGTGTTTTATTTTAATTTTTTCTGATGTGAGTTTGAATTTTACTAAAGCATTAGCATAGATAAGAGTTATGGGTTTGTTTACTAGCATTTAATTATCTTTGCCAATTGATCTGCTGCTTCAATTCCTTCAATATCCACATGTGCGGGAATTCGCTGAAGAGTGCACCTTTTCTCCAAGCACGTGAGTTTGTGCAGAAGTGAATGGATATCTTGGGCAAATTTTGAGTCGCCTTTTGCTATTGCTTCTAAGGCAGATCTGGAATCACAGAAGATAATTCCCTCTGTTTGCTGTGCTGATGAGATTTAAATACGTTTCAAGAGCCTTGTTTATAGCTATGAGTTCCTGTTCCAGCCTTTATTTGTAATTTCCCTCCACCTGGAAACAGTAGAAGTACGCCAGCACCTCCTTTATTGATATTGGAGTCCGATGATCCATCAGTGTAGGCTACGATGCGTTTATTAGATGATAAAGCGTCAATGGTTTTTAATCCTTTTTCTTTAAGTTTAAGATATGATTCTTAGTGCAGGGATCTGTGAGGTGGACATTTATGGTTGTACTTAAGGGCAGTGTTGTAGTGAACAAAGGTTCCTCGTGTATGTCGACATCTTGATGGTTCAGTGGTATTTCTTTCCTGATCATTCAATAGAGTCGATCTGTTGAAGTCAGCATTTTTGCATCCAGGGGAGCTTTTGGGGAGATGTGTCCATTTTGGTAGCTTCTGATGTGATTGATGAATTTGAATAGACAATTTTTATAGGTTTCAAGCAGGTCCAATCCAGTCTCTTGTTGAGCTTTGGTGTTATTTGTTAAGGAGATAGCGTCAATAGTGGTTTTAGCTGCTTTTGCTTGTATCCTATCAAGTTTCCTGGTGCTGCATATTCCATTATTGGTCTTATTAGGGTGGAATAGGGGTTTTTTGAGAGTTTTTGGTTTGGCTCCACATCTTGTTCCACATAGTCTTTTCATGATCAGTTTTTGAGAGCCTTGTCGGAGATTTTGTTTATGTGCTGATTGAAACCTAATTCTGTATCAAGCATAACTCTCACATATGTTGGGTTTACAACATTTCAGTTAAAGTATTGTTAATCATGATTCAAGGATTGAAGGACTATTTTTCTATCAGAACTGAAGATGGGCTAAGTTTAGTTTTATTTGGGTTGATACTAAGTTTCAGGTCCCCTGCCCTTTTTTCTAGTCCTTTCGTTTACTCATTAAAATTTTCCTTGGTGTTTTCACTGAAGTGCCAGATGGCAACGGTCATCTGCATAACTGGCAACTTCTGCTGTGAGATGAGGGTGAATGTTATTGACATACATTAGGAAAGGCAAAGGACAGAACTGAACCCTGAGGAACACCAGCCCAGGTTGTCTGTTCTTTTGACACAGTTCCATTCATTCTGACCATGATCTTCCTTCCTTGTAAAGTCTGCTATCTATATCAAAGCATTGCCTCTTATCCCAATATCATTAACTGTTTTAAGTAGTTTCTATCTCCACAACCGATCAAAGGCAGAAGTCATGTCAATTGTCTTTTTTGTTGGCCTTTCTTGAAGGGAATCAATAACAGATTAGCAAAAATAAAATAATTGATTTGTTGAATGATGACTTCTGTAAGCAGTTTGATAGAAGTTAATTTTTTCGTTGTTTGTGAGTCAGAGTACGAGAGCCTGGCATGTATAATGTTCTGTTTTACATAGTATGCTGGTCAATGTGATTGGTCTGTAGCTTTTGCATTCTGATGCATTTTTATCAGCTTTCAGAATGGGAACAATGATGGAAGTCTTCCAAATCTTTTGGAGGTTACCTATGTGCCATGAGGTATTAGAATGTCTAATAATTGTTTGGCATTTTTGCCAAGGTGTTTGAGCACATGACCAAAAATAAGGTCTTTCCCTGGACATGAATGAATATCCAAACCCTCCACCTTTAACCATTTATCAGAGAATTTTTTTCATCCTCTAACTCTAATCAAGATATTTAATGCTTTATGATCAAAAAGTGTCTTTCTAATTAAATATTTGTAATGTATTTATAATAATAAATAGCAGTACTTATTAGACAATGCCTTTACTGCTTAATCAATTTCTAAACTTGCTGTATTATGGCCTGCTCTGGACACAATACATCATCAGGGCCACCGAATGTCTATTGGGGCTTTTCGAACTTCACCCGTCCAAAGTTTGTATGTGATGACAGGTGAACCAAGTTTAAATCTTAGACGAAAGAAACTTGCTCTGAAATACTATTTTAAAGTTAAAACAAACCCTTCTCTTCCATTATATAGCAGAATAACCCATCCCAAATTTAAAAATCATTACTCTTGAAAGCCATCTTTCATACTTTCATTTTGACTAAGAATTCCTCATATCATGGCTCCACTCCATACTGAAAATCCAGAGGTATTCTCAAGAGAGAATGAACCTCCACCTTGGAGTGACAGAAATTTACCTGTTATAAATGATTTTATTCTATTGACTAAATCTTCTGCAACAAACTATTTGCAAGTTTTTTATTCTCATAGACAAAGATATATATTCATCTAACAAAACTGTTTTTGCCAACGGGTCAAAGAATGGCAGGCATGTTGCTGCTGTGTGGCTGCAAAAAATGCAACTGCATCTAAATTTAAAAGTTCCATTTCCAGACATTGAACTATACTTAAAACAATCTATAAACTCATCTTGGAAAAAAACCTGGGATCTAGAAATACAAAACAAACTAAATTTCATTCAGCCATCCATAAAGGGATTTTATAAAAACAATCTTAAATCGCAATTACAATACTAAATTGACGAGACTCCGAATCGGATACACCTATTTTACCCATGGACATCTATTGTGCACCAATATGCCACAATTGCAATGCTATTTTATCAGTCAGATACATCTTAATAAAATTTTAACAACCAGACAAACCAATTTCGTGTTTATCACCCTATCTTACATGAATTTTTAGCAGATCCGTACCACAAAGACTTGTTTTTATTTTTAAGACATTGGTTTTATAAACTATATTTAGTTTTTATCACCTGATTTATATTATATCCTACATCCTTCGATTTGCAATATTATGTATTTTATGTTTCGTTTTAATAAAAAGGAAACTTGTAATTGAGAAATGCTTGATGTATGTATATTGTTTGGTGCAGCTTGGCTAGATCTGGCCCTTGCACTAACAAACAAGTTCTACAATATCGAGAGTGAAAAGGCATGATACCCAGTTTCTTCAATCTATCTTCCTCAGTCAATGATCTAAAATTCCCTATTTCATTTTGAATCTTGTCTTGTCAACCTGCTTCTTTCCTCTACTGCTCATCCTTATTATTCCATCTTAATTCTTCTCCAGCTCAAATTATATTGGTCACTTCCCTACACCATCTCAGCTTCCATCATCTTTTCCTCTTTTTATCTTAACCTCCTTTTCTTCCAAATTTGTTCATGATTGATTCTAGCAATCCTTTCATAAATTCCACTGCTAAACTAATTAGATCCCATTTTCCCCTGAAAGCCAGTTTACAAACATTTTCATTTCTTATTCAGGTGAGAACAATGAAGATAATAACTAAGCCCTAGATTTTTAGGTTTTTAAAACCTATGGTTAGGTTTTTAACCTGTTTTAGGTTTTTCTAGGTTTCTAAATGGCTCTTTTAGGTTCTAACAAAAATATCACTTCAGATAGTATCGAAATATTAATGAATTGTTTTCATTGATATGATGACAATTTTTGAAACACTGTTTCTTGAACCCCTCACTAACCAAATAAAAATTTGGATTCAACAACTGAAACAGAAGACTGATTAAAATTCTCTATTAGATTGTCAAATTCATCTCTATCAAGCCCTGTTCTTATCATTGGTGAAAAATTATCTCTCAACCCTACCCTTTACATTTGGGTTAAACTGCACAGATCTAATTTAGTCCTCATGTAACAAGAAACGATCATGGAGTGACAAACCAAACTCGACTATGTTTATGAAAATAAATTTTTACACGTTTACATGACATTATTCTATCAAATACATTGATAAATTTTATTTACGAAATTTCGATTGCTGTCCACCGTAGATCGTTTTCCATGTTTCTACCTAGAACTTAGGACACATTTCCGATTATTTTGAAGTCGGCTTCTTGCTAGGACAGCCTCTAACTTCCTGGATAGAGCTATGCCTACTGGTTCAGATGCAAGGAGCCTTCAGGGGCATACCTTCTTTAGGTTTGTACTGGCTTCACAACCCCGGGGTACCTGAGTGATCTTTCCTCCCTTTCATTCTTCTCCTTCCCTACCCTTCTGCTTTTTCTTCCTCCCTCATTGTCTGGCATTTGACACAGCTTGTCCATTTCTGGACCTTGTGCCATAAAGCCTAAATCAACCAACCAATCAGGTGCAAGGGGTCTCCTGCATCAAAAAGGCAATGATGCTCTCTCCAGTCTTCCGCACAACTTGTCCATTTTTGGACCTTGCGTCAAACATCCAATCCCTCTAGTCTTGTAATGACAGAAGTTAAGTTGCTGTGCTTTTATGAAAGCTAGAACAGTAATAGAGGTGATGGTTAATGCCTCCTCTTCTGAAAACGACTCCAATACATTTTTAATATTGTACCTGTCGGTCTCCCACTGCATTCCACATCTGTAATTCAGACCTCCCTCAACTACCAAACAAGTTGTCAACAACTAAATTATCTTGAGCCCTCTATGAGAAAAATGCAGACAGGCCACCCCAGGCAAACACTTGTTTACAGTTCCGTGGAAACCCGGGCCAGAAAGACATTAAATCTGTCCTCGGGTCGGGCAGCTGTGGAGGTTCTCATCACCTTCTGTTGCAGGTGGCGTTGAGACCACCGGAATGAACATTCCAAGACTGAGACAGACTTTCCAAAAAGAGAGCATAGTAGACTGAAACCGCGAAAGGAGCAGTCGATCCTTCAGACTCTCAGATTTTGGCGAGTCTCCTGGCTCCTTGGCAGTTTCGATAATTAAAAGCTGTGCCCTCATACTTTTAAATGACTTAACTTGTAAATAATCTTCAAATTTCTCTTAAATAAATATTTTATTGTGCTGTAACCAATGTCACTTCTAAATAGAGACCAGAAAGGTTACAATATTCACGTTATACAATGCCGGAGACAATCATGTCCTCCACCTAGTAACAATAGGTTCTGGTGAAAAAGAGAAATTTGGAAGAGCCTCACAAAAATCAGGTGCTTTTAAAAATCTTACTAGTGATATCAAAGCATTTACTGCTGGATGTGGGCACCTTGTCTCCTCAACAAGGCGGTGGAGACCATGAACTACGCAAATGATCTGCAGCATTTTTGGATAAAATGCCTTTAGGCATTGTCCAGCTTTTAGCATATAGGGTGCACCATCGATTACAAACAACCTAAACATATGTATCATTTCTCTGTCCTGTTCTGACACTGTAAAAAATCACCTCTTAAAACACTAATTATCAGGAAGCCAAGAAAAACCAATACACTTTTAGCCTTGATCTTTATGCTCAGTTGCAGCCTTACATTTTCAATAGATGTTTTCACTGAATTTTTTAATAGACAACAGCATTGGTCTTAATAACCATGATTTTATGATGGCATTACATTGATTTGAATCGTTCACAGAAATTTGATTACATTGATTATGGACATCATTTCTAAAAATTCAATTCACATTCTGATTTTTAAGTTTCGGTTCTTTAACTCTGCTGTAATGACCCTAAACAGGGAAAAATGTTCCCATTCAGATATGAAGCCAAACTGATGTTCTGATTCTATCTCATTTGCTGAACGCAATCACAAAAATATGTTTGAATGATTTCTTTTCATGAGCACTTTTTAATTTACCCTTAGTTATTAATCACAGCACATTAAACTATAATTATTTTATTTTATTTTGCGCGTTTTAAATCCTTTGCCATTTTATCATTAAGCAGCTCGCTTTATGTGCACCATCAAACAAATTTTTAACACTGAATGAATGTCAATGATGAACCCTTACCTACTACCGATGACCCAAATTCATGATCATTTCATGTTAGATGATTTAAATTTGACGGATTCTGTGCAGGTTTCAACATGTGAACTGGATTTATAATCTGAAAGTGACATTTCAGACGTTAGTGTGGGAATTCCCATTGAATACTAGAAGAAACTGAGCAACAAACTGATCGATGGCGAAAAAAGTCCCATTTGATAGGAAAGAAATATAAATAGAAGAAATGCCTGAGGTCTTCCTAAGATAAATTCCCACAAAAGATTGTCCAGTATAACAAACCCAAAGCTATAAATTGTAGTAGATGTCTCTTCAAGTGTTCTGATACTTTTGCAGAAAATGATCGCGTTACCTTACGTGCTGCATATTGGAGTCTTAATTGTAAATGACAAAAAGATTTTATATTGAAACATTAAGTAAGAGGAATCCAAACGTCGTTGCTCAAATCCTTCCAGAAAGAAAATGCTTACGACTTTACTACTTTGTAAAAACAGCGAAATGAAAAGAGTTTTCCGAAAATAGTTTGAAAGAACCCTTTGCATCAGTAATGGTCCCATAAATACAGCTTTCGAAAGAGCTCACGATATTGGCTTATTCGCAGACATTGATTACAGAGGAAAAGGTGAACGTACCCAGTGATGAAGATGTCACTGATTAAAACACATCAAATCATTCCCTACTCTTGACTCATTGTCAGAAGACCTCTTCCAGACTATAGATTGGTATCGTATAACTACAGAAAGTGAGTTTTACAAGAAACACTGCAATGAAGATAGGAAGACAGTCCTTGTCGCTGTATGTCGACTGAAGAATATTTTGTATGGACAATAACTTCTCATTCCAAACTCGAGAAAGATCAGTGCGCAACTTACTGAGCATTCACTGAAGTTAAGATTTCCATGGCCTCGATTCCAGCTGAACTCCAAACTAATTGATGAGCACAATTAAACTTAAGAATGACAGAAAAATGACGACAAAGAAAGCCAATGACGACCCAATATTCCAATCCATAATACTCTTGATTTGCAGTGTTCAAATCCCTAGGGGCAACATCTCTTCATTATGTTATAGTCTAAACCTTGTCGTGTATAACTTAGCGATCTATGAGGTTAAACTCCCAAATGATGGTTATTATTTGTCTGGTCAGATAAATGGAAAAAAGGAAGCAATGAAATCGGAACAGCATTCTACAAGTGGATACGTTCTTCTCTTTCTTCGGTGGATGAGATATCCATTTTCAGTGACACTTGTTTTGGACGAAACCTAAATCAATACATAGTTGCTTTATGCCTGTACCAAGTTCAAACAACTCAGTTGGATGAATCAAACTAAAATACTTGAGTCCTGACATTCATGAAAGCAGAGAGCATGCACAGCGCAATAGAGCGTAAAAAATACATCAATATTTTCTCCAAGAATGACTGGTTGAATGTGATGTGATTGGCAAGATCTACAAGGAAACATTCATTTGCTTGTCCTTACATCTGTACAGAAATGGAGTGTGAAGACTACTTTTACACTTAAAACATTTAAACAACATATTTGTTAGAAACAAGAACATCGACAGTTATGAAGAAACTAAAGTTAAATGCATGTGGTTTGAAAGTAGCATGCTAAACCAAGTGAAATTTTGCTGTAAGTAGAAAGGAGAATACAGAATAATCAATTTTGCTATCAGAGCTCAAATTCTGGATAGAAAGACACGTAAAATGATTGGACAAGAAAATTAAAGTGTGTTTGAACCGAATTTGAGGACTGGTGCGAGTCAGTCCGGTGCCTCCCTGGGTAAAATGAGCAGCAGAGAAGTGTTCTCTCTAGGCTTCTCGGCGGACACTTAAAACCAATGAAGATGGAATTGGATTGAAAGCATTTTTCAGTTCAGGATTTGCATGAGCACACTACTACTCCCTCAGGCCAGCTTATTCACTGTCCTGTGCTGGTTCTGGAGGGCTTTGAGTTTCACCGGCTAATAAACAGTGTCATTTTTTTATGGCAAGTTAGAATAGTAAGAAGTTTACTTCATTTGAAGATTGCAAATGTGCATATCGATGCACATATTCATTGTAAATGAATTTAAATAAGATAGGATATGTGAGTAATGACATTGGCCATCAATAGATATAAGCAATTAAGAAACTAGCACAGAAGTCATGTGTGGGTAATGCTAGTAATGTTAAAAACTCACGAACCAAAAAATTTGGACTTGGAGGTTTTGATAGTAAAATGGCAGTATATATAGAGAATGACAAAATTGAACTAACCACTGCTTTATCTCTTAAAGATTTATGTTTGTGTGTAGTATTGTTATTCAGCCATTTTAATGTTTCAGATCAATTTTTAACTTGGGAAGGAAGTGGAAAGGATCAGTTAATCCAATGAGATTTATTACGTGCACACACAGTTACTCTGATAACACTCGCATTCTACACATTTATTTTAATACCAACAGGATTTTAGTGCCTTTAACGACTTGCCTCATAAAGATGCAGACAGACTAACATGTGATAGATTATTCACCGATTGCTTTAAAATTATGAAAATATATTTAGCTAAATATATTTTGATATATTGTAAAACAATACTTACCCAAACATCAGAAAACTGGTACATGCATACAAATTAGCTGGAGGCACTGAAACCACTGATTTTAATTTGAAATGGATGAAAACAGATAAGTTTAAATGGGTTAAAAGTATTCTTTTAGAAAAATACTACTTTGCTAGATTTGCATAGATTGAGAGTGTCAATTTTTTGTTGTGTAGTAAGATTCAATTGTTTTTTATTTTTCAGTTCTGGCAATCTGGTACTACACAACCTGGGATATCAGAAGAGTAAGTAAACTATTGATGCTATGTAAATTTATTATGCTCTAATGCATTATTTCCCTAAGTGCCAATAAATTCAATGAAGTGTTCAAAAGTTACAGTAACATGGTAAACATGCAACGGTGATAAAATGCCTTTAAAGGCATAAAATTGCAGGTCTTGTGTTTAAGTAGATAGAAATGCATTCTAATTCTCAGTGAAATTAAAAGAACAAATTTAATTCCTGAAAATATTTTCAGAACATTCCAGTTCATGTGTGCCTATATCATAATAATTTTACTCAGAACTAAAGCAAACTTTTTCTGGTTTTCTTTCAATAATGTCATGTTTTGATCCATAATCAAGGCTTGTGACATAAAATGAGCGAAAACAGTTTCTATTAAATCGCTCTTCACTGTTGCAATTGTTTTCGCAATAGGCTGCATTTACACATCGATATCAGTGAGGTGGTTCATTAAGGTACATTTAATTCATCACATTTAATTATTTAAATGTAACTAATCGCATTTTTTTAATTTAGTGTCTACTTTAGATGAGAAATATGAGTTTTAAGTACAATTTTAAGAAAATTGAACCAGATTTCCCAACAACTTGCAAAATTCTACTTAAAACATGTTTTCTCATCTAATGCAGATACAAAATTTAAAAGATGTAACTTTAATCAGCTACATTCAATTGATGGTGTGTCTTAAGCTAACCACTTGTGTAAATACAACCTAATACAAAACGATGCATGCAAACAAATAATAATAAATGTGTGTCTGAAAAATAAAACAAAATGCTAATAATTTGAGACTGATCTGTGCTGGATTCATCTTTAGTCTGTTCTAGCTTTAGTGATAGTTTCTTTGAGAAAAACAATATTCAGAATTGTGTACCATTTATCAATGTATTGTTTATCTTAGTTTGACATACATTTCTTTTCATGTTTGTTAGCATCAAACCAATAGTTAGTGAATCCTATGCACTTGAGCATAAACCACCTGTTCCTGGCATGAATCTGAATACAGCTTCTTTCGAAGGAAGGTCCATCGCTACTCACAGGTTAAGGCTGGTTGAACTGTCTGCATTCATGGAGCTGAAGCAGGGGACAGAAAGTAGAAAGGCATGTAAAGTTTCTAATTGTAAGTTTTGTTTGGAGGTAATTTTGCTCTAGATGTTGAATAAAGTATATTTTCTTTCTACAGCTCCGCAAACACTTATTTGTACACTTGGAAGGATTGCCTAGCTATACCGATCCCTTATTAGAGGTAATTATAATTTTCATAGCTAAGCTACACTCAGTAGTTCAGTTGTCCCACATTGCAAATAAAAACATGAATGTCAATCTGATTTCATCTTCAAACTTATCAACGCATATTTTCCAATTTCTAGATCTACTCCAATAGAGTTGTTGAATCTTAATTTATTTCAAAAAATAAAAACCTCCAAATACTGACAAATTTATGACTTGAAAAACTTGTTAGCAGAAAAGAGACAAATTTCTTGTTTCCAAAGAAGTACAGGTAACCCTCCTGTAACACGATAGATAGATGTTCCTAGAAAATGCCGTGTTCTGTGAAACCATGTTATATGAGACCCAGAGCCAGTACAAAAAGGGGGTTACACATTCCAAAAACCTATCAAAAACAAACAATTTTTTAAAATTCCATATAAAGCAACTTAATTTTTATTAGAAATATATAAATGCATGTATAACACAAAAACGAAATATATATATATATATATATATATATATTATTTTCATTTAATATAACCTTAATTTAATAAATTTCTTCCTCATCACTACTCAGTACAATCAAACGAGAACTTTTTCGGTTGAGCGATATCACCTTCACTTCCTAAACCTTCTTCATTTAGATTTTTTGCTCCTTCTATCCTCTAAAAAATCTAATTTTGGTTTGTTTGCTGGTTCATATAAGGTCATTGTAGATGTCATGGTATTTTCAATTAGGCCTTCTAATTTTTTTAATGTTAAATTATTAACTTCACAATCTTCATCAGTGCTATTGTCCTCAGAATCGATTTGATTTCCAACTTCGGATGCCATTTCCATCAAATCCGCTTCATCAACTTCTTCCACTAATAAGTCTTGAACGTCCTCAATAGCCATATCCACAAAGCCTTCGCCTCCGATAGATTTAGCAAGTTCTAATATGCCACCAATTTCATTTTCTGGCGATTCAAGCACATTTTCTATTTCAACTGAAGATGGCCATACCTTCTTCCAACATGCATTTAACGTTGATGTTTTTAGTTCTTTCTGCGACAAAGATATGATGTCGATGCAGTGTTTAATTGAAAATTGCTTCCATTACATTAATTGATTTTGAATCGGTTACGTCTAAATTCCACTAATGCTCTTATGTAATAAGTTTTTAAGGTATAAATAATACCTCAATCCAATTGTTGGAGCAACGAAGTAGTGTTAGGTGGTAGGAACACTATTTTGACATTGGGATGACTCAAATCTTGTGGGTGACATGGAGTCTAATAGTAGTAGTGCCTTAAAGCTCAAATTTTTGCGTTTTAAATAATTTTCAACGTTTAGCACAAAACAATTTAAAAACCAATCTTTAAATAAATTTCCAGTCACCCAAGCTCTTGGATTTGCTTTCCAATATACCGGTAAGGTGTTTTTATTTACGCCTTTAAGTGCACAGGGATTTAAAGATCTATAAACTAGCAAGGGTTTTGTCACAAAGTCCCCCGACGCATTACTGCACAAAAGTAGCGTTATACGATCTTTAGACACCTTAAATCCTGGTGCAGTTTTTCTTTTTCGATATAAAGCTTCTACTGGGCATTTTTTTTTCCACCTAAGCCCAGTATCTTCGGCATCAAAAACTCCTTGCTCTTCTATAATGTTTTGAATTTTTTCTGGATACATCCTGGCAGCTTCATGATTAGCAGACGCAGTTTCTCCTTGAATTTTTATGCTATGAATTAATTGCAAAGCGCTTTTTGAATTTTTCGAACCAACCTTTACTTGCCACAAATCTGGGTTGACAGAAGGACATCCAATGGAATTCTTTTTATACAACTATCATCAATCCAAATGCTGAGTGTCTTTTCCATTTTCTCAATTATTGACACCCGTGGACGAGCTGCATATTTTGTGGATATCGAAGATCCTGCAGCAACTGCACTTCTTATTTCTTTTTCATTTTTCTTAATAGTCCGAACTGTTGCTTCCTTTAAATTAAGACTTTTTCCAATGTGAGATGCTTTTATCCTTTTAAAAGACGATCCAAGATTTGTATCTTTACTTCTAAAGAAATAAATTTCCTCTTAAATGTTTTTTTTTATCTTTATCACACATGGCTTGGGACTGAAACTTGATTTTTCAAAAATTTAGTCTTAAAGACGAAAAAGTCACTCTTCAACATATCGTGGCTCGACGCAGACTGCTGACCAGCCGTTTCAGACACTTTGTCTCCAGACCATGGAAATAAAAAGAAAGAAAAAAGGTCCTGCCATTCACGGGCCCTTGGCTGCGATGGCATTTCACAACAGATTGATACAATACGACGATGTCGCATTGCACTTTATCCTTTTAGATAAGGCGTGACTTTCCGCAATACTGTATCTCTGAGACGGCAAGTCTCACCGCGGATGGCGCATAAACTGTGCATGACGCTTTCCGCTGTAACATCAGAATAGTTATAAATGGGTAAATTATAATTTATTTATATCTTTTAATGTAAAGGCACTAGTTCATTATTCCTTCCTGTCATTATTTTTTAAATATGTTAAACAAAAATCATGTTATCCAGTAGTGTAGAAATACAGTGTTGTACAAAGGTTTTCGCAATTTATCCTATCGTGTTAGAGCGAAGCCGTGTTGTAGAAGGGCTACCTGTACATGGGTTACAATCATGGGAACCTCAAAAAGTTCTCATTGGTTGGTTTCAACCCCATTAATGGATTCCCCAAGAATGACCCTTTTCAATTGAAAATTCTGACAAATTCTATATGATCTCATTCACTTGGATGGATGGCCCATGATGAGTAGTTGAATTGCAATGCTAATAACTTCCAACAACTGTCCTGTGGTAACTATCACAGCTTCACTATTCATTGCTGCTCAGTCTTATTTCAACAGAGGCCATGATAGCCCAGTTGGAAGAGCAACGGATTAGCAACCGGAGGGTTGCGAGTACAAAACTCTGTCCAGCCAAAGACCTTAATGTACACTGGGGCTGAATCAGCCATGGAAGTTTGGAGAGTGGGGTGCCAGGTCAGGTGTTCTCGTCATCTGACCGTGGTTCAAAATGACAAGACGTTGTTCTTGGATCTTTCCCTTTGGGATGGATCCTGGACAGTCGCCAATAGCCCAAGTGTGACGTTAATTACCTACCAACCTCACCTCATTTCAACAGTGCTGACGGCAACACCAGACAGCCTGTTGCAATATTTCCATTGCTTGATTATGCATTCATCTGTGATCCAGCTCTCATGCATCTGGTCTGTTGAATTCTGCCATTGCTAAATTCTGTTTTGTGGTCGAATACAAAAATTAAAATTTGCAACCCAACTCTACCATGAAGTGTGTTTTAAACAGTTTTTTAAAAAATTTTGGTAAGAAAATCTTAAAAGTATAAAAATTTGCCCTGTTATAACTCATATTCAGTAATGTTTGATGTGTAATTCAATTCTTCCTAGAAACTGCTCTGACTTTTATGTTTAAATGTGCAAGGAAGCAAATCAGTATAAATCACAAATTCAAGTTTTTAAAATCTTGTTTTAAGTTAAATGAATCCTATTTTATTTTAATAGTGATCATGATTTTTTCAAACCTGGTTAATAAGTGCAACATTCAAAATGCATCTATAAATGATCGTGTAGCTAAAATTGATTTTTGAAAGCAGCATTGTGTCCATTTCAGACCGTGGACATCCGTCAAATCCACGACAAGTTTCCCGAGAAAGGTGGACTGAAGGAGCTGTACGACAAGGGTCCTGAAAATGCTTTCTACTTGGTCAAATTTTGGGCAAGTATTCAGTTTGAATCATCAGTTTAACATTTCACATTCATTTTGTATTTGTTTAGGTTATTTGATGAGGGAACTTCAAACAATTTGAGAAATGAAATAATGTGAAGCATTATGCATTTATTTAGTGTTGAGGCTTAATTTACAGGAGAGGAGACATCTGCATTTTGCTTTTGTGAAACTTTGATTAACACTGGTTGAATTAGCTTCTGTGCATTTTTTATTGTTTTTCACGTTTCAAATCTTTTGGAAAGGGCTCAAGCCCTGAACCTTTCCTTTGTCCATCGTTTTCGAGATGAATAGACAAGAGATTTTGTTGTGTTCAATCCCTTCTTGTTTAGACAATCACCTAGATCAGGAATGCAGACTTGTTAAGACCAAAGGCCACATGGATTCACTGACTTATGGAAGTTTATCTATTGTTTATTTTATTTACATTTATCATAGTGTTACAAAGAAATTTTGTAAAAAGTAAATAAGGAATTTGATTGATGCTTGACATTGCATTGATCTAACAATCATTTTAATATTTGGTTTGATTGTAGTAGCCAAGCGCAAAATAGATTCTAAATTTTTATTCGTCAAGCAGTTATCCTGTTTTTTGATTTGTTAATATTCATGACTAAAAGTTTGTTCACAGATATATGTGCCATGTCTGCCAACAGCTATTTTGTTGTGCAATTTTTAAAAATTACCTATAGTGTTAAAGTTAAAGTAGTGAGACAAGCCGCCAGCAAATCATCGGAGGGTCTGTGCATCCCAGACCTAGATGGATTATTCGCTTGCTTTAGCAATACTAAATGAACATTTTGTTTTGACTTTTTCAAAAATGTCCAAGAGTTGACGGGCTCAATGAAGCTTCGGTTGAATTGAGCTAACTTCAACAATTATTTTCATAACATTTTGGGAGGAGGGAATTAAGGAATAAATACCAATTATGGTGAAAATTGATTTTCAGAACAAAATTTGTTCTGTAAACGCAGATACATGTAAAATTCTTAACCCAAATTATTGTTCTTGCTTGTGGATGCTTTCTAGAATTAAGAGAATAATCTTGTATAGTTTATCAATTTATAAAGCTAATTGTTGAAAATTTATTTTAGGCTGATTTGAATATGAGTATTCAAGATGAAGAGGGTGCATTCTATGGAGTAAAAAGCCAGTTAGTATATTTTAATTTAATTCTCACTATTTTCACTTCAATGCTATCCTTTATGAATTTCAATGAATACCTATACCAGGTGATACAGAGAAGATGTTATGCGGGTATCTTTAGAAACATACCTTTAATTTGAAAGTATTAAATTTATGGCATAAAACTCAGTGGCATAGTGTCCACGGAAATCCCCGATAAAAAAATTAGAAATGGATAAAACCTGAAGTGAAAAGTGACTATTTTGTAAAACTTAAATCTGAGTGAGATGCCAGTTTCTATTTTAACGTCCTGATTTTCACAACAATCAGAAAATGGCCAATCATTTCATGGATTAATGGTGTTTGTCATAGGTACCTTTCCCCTTGGTTGCTCCCTCATGAGGAAATTAGTGATACTTCACTGTTGGCCTCTCACTTATACTACACCTCTTTTGTTATCAATCATCGGATGATGATGCTATTAAAATTCTTTATTGATTCATAGGTGCTTAGAGGGAATATACACTCTGTCCCATGAACACAAATAGTTACAAAACTTTACAACAAAGGACTTACTTTGCTAATCTCCATGTCTAGCTTCAGCTAGACCCAATCCACAAGTCCATTCACCCACACAAAGTCATACACCAAAGGAGGTTCAGGAAACAGGTCGTCTCGGGACAACCCCAGCCACTAGAGAATGTGTGTTGGGGTTGTCCCGACTGGCCTGGTTAGACTGGCATTTAAGGCAAACAGGATGGCTCTTGCGACCATGGCAAAATGCGAGTCACCTCAGATGGCCACTTAAAAAGCGGGAGAGCGCTGTCTGATTATATCTGTCGCAATTGAGAGCAAGAGATCTTCCTGATATCAAGAGAACATGATACCAGGGAAACATTCCATGCTTTATCAAGATTTTTTCTAATAGAGCAAAGCTCAAGAAACGTCAATGAGTCGAGTGTTGGACAATGGTGCATTGACACCCTCCTTCGCCAAAACATCCGCTACTTCATTTACAACAGATCTTTATTGTTTTAAGTAGAACTGTCCCAATACATGGGAAAAGCAAGGTCAAAATGAGGGTGTGACAGATTGTGTCGGTCATTTAAATTAAAAGTAATAGGCAATTATGAGAGAAAAGTAGTAAGAAAGGTAGAATAGTAGAACTATCCCATATCTTTTTTTCAGTCAATTTAAGTCACATATTGATTTTTAAAAGAACCAGGCAGCGAAGTGAGACTTTCCTGGGGGTCAATTGGTTTGAAGAAGTCCATCAGTTCTTACTGGGAGCAACCATTTTATAATGTTAGAATACAGGAGACTTGGCTCTGCCCCAAGGGCCAGTTCAGGGTTCAAAGACAATACTTCATAATATGTAATTCAATTGAAGCTGAGGTTGTCACCATGGTAAGAATACTTCCTTTTTGGGCTTTTTCAAGATCAACACAGCCACAAAACATTTTACTGTCTTTTGTAAACACGGGATACCCAAATGATATTTTTTCTACTTTTATCCCACTACTCTGTTCCCTGATTCCTCTTTTCCCCTCTTTCACGACATTTTGTACTTGACATTGTCTTGTGTTTGGTGCAGCTTGGCCAAATGTGGCTCTTGTGCCATAAAACTTCCAAAATAACCAACCAGTCAACCAAAGATTGGCCTTGCTTTTAACTACGGAAAATGAATGCTTTAGTCGTATTGTCGAATACAGAATTGATTTCTTTGTTTATCTGCAAGTTTAACTGTCTTTCTAATTGAAAAACATAAATTACTGTATCTCTCCTTGCCACATTCTTTTTTTTTTCTATTGAAAGCCCTACCAACCTCAGAGGCACCAGTTCTGTGAATTTTCTGGACAATGGATTTATCATTTCCAAAACTGCCCCATTCAGCAACATGCTTTGAATTTTTAATCAGTTGCTCCTGATGTAGGCTATTAAACAAATCAAATTAACAAATATTCTCAAAATGTTGAATGCGAGACAGCCATGATGATTAAAATCAGATGATACTTTCATCCTGATAGTGTGCAGCTATGATATATTGCTGGATAAAGTTCTTGTTGCTCTAAATTTTGTGTGTATGAACTACATATTTCTGCTAGTTTAATTGTGTACCACTGACCATTCAATATTTGCTTTCCATATAACAATCTCTGTCCTCTAAAGAATTACATTGCTAGATGAATGCTAACTATCAGCATCTGTTTCAGAAGAACTACACGATGATGATTTGAAAATATATATACTCAGAAGCATGCATTCTAGATGAGATGTTTTGGTTCTTATGATATTCTGGTTCACCACGATCTTAGTAAAGTGGTATTCTCAAATAAGATGAAGTACCTACCCATGTGCGCACTGCATCCTCAGTTTTATAAAATGGCATGATAAATGAGTGGCATTCTAAATTTTACAGTATCACTGCTCATAAAAATATTTTAAACATTATTATTGTAAAAAGTATTCAAACACATAAATGCTTTTTTTTGTCAGGTTTGAAAGCAATGAAAATATGACTATCATGTGTTCTACAAAAGTTTGTTCTTTTGGCAACATTGTTGTGGAAAAAGTAAAGGTAAGTTATGTTTAGAACATCCTACTGTCCACACACAGTAGGATGTTAGTACTTAACATCCAGTACTTAACATCCAGCTGTTTTGCAAACAGCTCTTTAAAAGTGAATGCTGTAGCTCTTTAAGTTTAACTAATGTTCTTTAATATTGAATCCAGTGTTCTTTTTAAGTATATTTTTTTGCTTGCTTGTGATATTTTCTTTTGCAAAGAAGCGCTGCATTTGGAAGTTCACCAAATCAGAAAATCTTTAAGTGGAAAATGTTGAACTTTTAATTTTGAAAAATTGATTGTTCACAGATATTTTGAAAGGTTTGGTATGTTAGGTTTTCTATTTTTAGGATTTTATTATTGACTTCTTTGCAAATTGTGTCCCATCTGTACCTTAACCGTGCTAGTTTGATAAGGGCCGCTGTAGCCTGGATTAGCAACTGGAGGGTTGCAAGTTCAAAACCAACCAGACTCATGTACGGGGGCTGGTGCATGTTAAATCTGTCTTGGCTTCAAATGTCCTCACGTTGGCGTGATGTGGAAGTTTGGAGTGCCAGCTCAAGTGTGACCTCGTCATCTCACCATGGTTTAAAATTACGTAGTGTTCTCGATCTTTCCCTTCATGTTTGATCCCGGACTGTCACCAATAGCTCGTTGTGTTGTTCCAGTGCCATGTTAATTAAATACCTACCTAGTTTGATAATCTGTATTGGCTTTCCCAATTGTGATAATAATCAGGTAGTGGAAACTTTCAAAGGTATCTTCTGCTATTCCATACTTAATTTGGATGAAGTGAGTAGATGAGTGCATCAGGGGAGTGTATCGAGAGGTTGATAAGAGAAGTAGATCCGTTGGAGATATGAGTGGGGAGATGATTACTGATGAGGCATAGATAATTTATTATCCAATTTGCAAGATTTTCTCCTTTTCTTGTGTTGATTTGAGCATTCGAAAAGTTATGGTGGGCATTTACATCACCTAGAATGGGGATGGGATTTGAAGTGCTAGTACAAAATAGGTCTTACTCTTGTTTACAATTTCCCTTAGGGACAATAAATATTGATGATGTTTAAGCATTAATTGTTTGAGTCATGGTTGATAATTCCTAAAATTTCTTATTTATTGATGAAGGCAGAGAATTTGAAACATTTGTTGACAGATTTTTACTAACAACGATGAGAAGTCCTCTTGCTGTTAGGTTTGTCTTTTCTGATTTTTTTTATTATTTTGTATAGTTTGAGATATTCTTGGTTTCGTGATTGTTAATTTATAGGTTCTTGCTTCAGTGAACAATAGGTGGTTCAAGGATTTGTATTCGAGAAATTTGCATTCCTCTTTGCGTTTTGCACAATTAGGGTAGTCTGCTGAATGGTGTTGTTTGCAATAACAGCATTTTATTGTGTTGTCATGGTTTTGACTGCATTTTATTTCATTATAACATCACATCTGTCGTAATAGGGATGTTCAATAGTTCTTGCAAGTTGGCTATTTCAGTGCCACATATTCCATCTTTAGTTGTGATAATGATTTTGTGGTTCCATGTGCAACACACTTTTAATTTTCTTGTGTGCGTGAATTTTTTGCATTAGTTCTTTCAATTTTCTTGGATACTGTTGAGGTATTCTGTTTCTATGGTCTTTTGAGCTGATGAATATGTAATATCTTTCGGTTCCATGGTCAGAGGCTAAGGCGATAAGTTCTGGTGTTTCTTAAAATTACAAGTGCAGAAAACAATGAAATAAAACTAAAGTTCGAGAGGTAAAAAGTTGTCCTGAAAGTATTAAATCGTGATTTTTTTTATCTCGTGATCTCGCATAGTTGCCACAACTTCTAACTAAAAATAGAGCAATATTTTAAAATGTGAAACAAATTCCAAGCAAAAAATCAAAGTAATATTTTTAATTTGAAACCTAGTAAAAAATGCAAGTTTTAATGTTTTGTAAAGGAAGCCCGTGCTAAAATGTAAAAATACTTTGAATCAATTTGATCAGCTACCAGTCAAGGTTTTATGCCCTTTGTTTACTTTTATAAAAAAGGTATTTTACAACCCACGTGTATTAATCCAAGGACAAGGTATGGTAAGAAATAGGAAAAGCTTCTATTTATCACTAACTTAAAGTTAAATAAATTACAGAAGTCATGATTCCTCTTTACTCAATAGGATCTTAACAAGGACTTAAGTTGAGGATCCTCACACATTGTGCTTCTCACAGTAAAGAAAAGGACAAATGCATCGTATCAAACGTTGACTTGTCGAAAAAGTTGTGAAGAAATTGAAATATGTTGTGAGAACTCTCTTGTTCCGATTCATATAAAGAAACTGGATTACATGAAAATAAATCAGTTGAACCTGAAGAAAGTGGCAGATTCCTACGGTAATACCTAGGATAATTTGGATTTATTTGGCTTGGGATGGCATAAAATGCAGGGTTGCCACAAGTGACTAAAAGACCTCCTGCTTCTAATTTTAAACCTGGGCGACTAGGGGTATCTTTTTAAGCAAGATCGTGTCAAAAGCTACTCATTTCAAACTTTTGGGGACTTTGAAAATTCACCAAAGATCAATAAAAATGAAGTGTCACCCTTTTTTAACAAATAGCATGAATCCTTGTCACCATCACAAATGTATCTTTCTTCATCATAAGGGGAAATTTTTTTTTATGAATTTGACCTGCACTATGGTATAAAAATGTTTGGTAAATGTAAAGATTTTGATCGCTTTAACAAGACGTGCTTTTTAAACATGATTCATTACTACTCACTCCAAGCTACACCAAATGCTTTTTCCTACTTATTTCTTGAAAAGTTGTGTCCAAAAATTTTCTTCCATAACACATATTAATGTCAAACAAGAAGAGGCAATTTGTGATAATTTATGTACATTTTGCAGTTAAAATATTGCAAAATTGTTAGCGTGGACTGGATAACAGCAACAAAGAGCAGGGCTACATTAAAAGGTTTATTTGATGTAATCATTGCTAATTTAGAAATTTTAATATTGTTAAATTTGCAGTACTGCAAGTCTTTGTATTAAAAAATCTTCCTTCTGTTTGAGAAGTAACACTTGAGAAACTTTGCTAGAATTGAAATGAAGTCTTAAAAAAGAAATAGCTTTCAGCAGAGATGCCAACCATTATTGATTTTCACCTCTGTTATGGCAAATAGTGAAATTAGAAAAACTCCGACTTCAGAGATGAAAGAAATGGTGTGGTCGCCCAAATTCGCCAAGTTGGCGACACGTTCCTTTTTTCACAAAAGGTTGGAACAATGTAAATTTCACTCAATGTTTTATCCATGTTATAATGCGATGCCTTTCATCCCTTTGGCATAACGGTGGCTTGGCGACAAAAAATTAACCAGAATTTTACCAAAATTCAAGGAAGAAAAATTTGAATAAGCAGAGATTGAGTAAAAATATTTAAGAATTCCACAAAAGCTGAACTGATTTCCGTGTTCAGATGGAAAATTGGTAAGAAGCTGCTACAATTTTAACATGAAATTTTTTTCTATCTTTATGCAAAGGAGTATTTTTTCAAATTGCCGTATTTCATTACAAGTACCAATGTAATCGAATGTTGCCTTATTTTGATCAATGAATTTTTTAATTAAAACCACTTGATTTAAATCTGCATACCCTGCTCTCTGCTGGTGTCTTTCCAACTCTAAAGGGTTTTTCTCATGTTGACGTGGTGTGGAAGTTTGGAGAGTGGGGTGCCAGCTCAGGTGTGACCTCGTCATCTGACTGTGATTCAAAATCACTTGGTGTTGTCCTCTGATCTTTCCCCTCTAGATTGATCCCAGACCACCGGCAATAGCCCGTTATGTTGCTCCAGTGCGACATTAATTAAATACCTACCTAAAGTGCTTCTCCTAGACTAACAGCTTTCGTTCAGCAAAAAATGACCTTAGTGTAGCAAAACAAGCAGATTTCCAACCGCAAGACATTTCAAAATGCTTTATTTGACCTTGAATACATTGGTATCCCTCTTCAGATCTGGAAATGTTTTTGTCTATGCACTTGAAAAGTTGTGCATCTTTATAGCATTTATTTTTTCAATTATTCCAAAGCGATTTTAGATCCTATCAGACACCAAAATGATGTCGGAGGAAGGTCTAAGTCACAAATGAATTGCAAATCTGTTTCAAGAATTAACATGAAATAAATCTGATGGTAAATTCTCTTCGTATTTAGTTTTGGAAACCAGATTTTGAAAAAATGAACCTGAAGAATGACAGATAATGCTGTCAAATATGCAGTGTATTTTGGATTTGCGTCACTTTTCGGATGGCACATATTGGAAAATACTGAATGAGCAACTGGATCAATTGGCTACTAGAAATATTTTGTGTGGAAGCAACAGTCCTAATTTTTGCCACCATGTGCCAGTTCAAGACTCAATGAGTTATGAGCACCAAAATTGTGCCCAGAATCAGTCTGGGAAAATTGTCTCGAAACAGGAAATGAAATGGATATGGATCAAACAAAACATGTTATCCGAGTATTGAAATGGTACATAGAGTCTGCCTAAAAAAATGTCTATTTCTCTTATCATTTGTAAATAATGTACACATGATGTACAATGTAAACATGAATACTCTAAATTAGATAAATTCATATTTAATTATTGTACTTTCAATAAAAGTACTTTTTCTAAATTTCAGTGCCTTTTTTTTATTCTAGTATCGATTTGGTGTATTTTTTATGATATAAATAATTATATTCTTATGAATATATTGTAAAATAAGTCTTGTTAACTAAAACGAAAAATCATAATGTCGCTTAGATATTGTAACAATTTTATGCAATTTAATTACCGTCTTCGAAGCAACACTGGCTGACATTTTAGGGTGTTGGAATCGTTAACTCTTTCTAAAATTTTGTTTAGCATGAGTTTTTGAATCTATTTTTTGATTATTATTGATAGCTTTGTAAATCTTTGCAGACTGGATTTGCTCGATTCGAAAGTGGGAAATTTGTATACAAAATTCGTAATCCAATGTGTGAATACATGATCAACTTCATTTCCAAACTCAAGCATCTGCCAGAAAAATATATGATGAACAGTGTGTTGGAAAATTTTACTATTTTGGAGGTGAGAAATTGAGATTTTTATAAATTTATACCTTCGAATAAATAAGTTCTGTTTTGATTTAAAAGCATTCACCATTGAAACACCGTACGTCACAAGAATCTGCTCTTTAAATGTATCATTTTGTTACTCAACTATAAAATGTAGCTAAGAGAATGTGATTTTCATTGTTCAAATTATTGATGCACCATCGTGATTAGAATTTTATTTTGGAAAAGGTTTTGGTTTGTCAAGTAATCGTACTCTGGATGCTAAATAGCTTTTTGATTTTAAAAAATATTACATTATAATAATTTACTGCTTGTGTTATCAGGAGACTAAGATGGTATCAGTTCATTGATACTTTAGCTATGAATTGGGATGCAAGGAAAGAAAGTTAGCATCGCATCCAGTAAGATAATTTAGTTCATAATTCCACAGCAAAGTGTTGCATTAAATAAATGACCCACTTCATATCAATTTTCTCATTGCTGATGAAGTAAAGCAGCTTTATTGACTAACATGAATTGGTTAGAATTTCAGAGGATTGTATCAACTTTTCTTCTATGAGAACCTCTCACAGAAATGTGAGGAATTACACACTACTATAATAATAATTATCAATATAGAATCTCAACTTGAAATACTTTTTGGTTGACTCAAGTCTACACGTTCAACAGAGTTGAATTTGTGTCACCCAATATCTATAAATGGTGTGAGTGCTATGCCTTCCAACCCACGTTTCTTTTAGATGCGAACTATTTAGTGTAAAGTAAGAAGTACAGTATCTTCGATATAATAGAGTATTAACAAACAATGGAAGGGAACAGCTCTTGGTCTGAAATGGCCTCTTAACATTAGAAAGGCGCTCTTTACCAGTGTAACATCGTGAAATGGATTGATTTAAGTCATGGCAAGTAAATTTAAGCAATTAGAAACAGCTTTAAAACAAGCAGCACATTCTATTAAATAAATTTTATAGTATTTACAAAGTTAAACAATTTAAGGCAGATGGTTTCAAGGTTTATCTAAAGTTAAATCAAAATGGTTTCAGTCCCATCTGAGCAGACCAGCTCTACCGTAAAACCTCAACGGGTCACTCCGAGGGGCCGGGAATGAAGATCACCTCTCCTCCAGTGCTTCACTAACAAAGGCTCGAAAAATGAAGGTGCTGCTGGACATTCCTTCATCCAGACACTTACCTTCAGGAGGAGGGCTGTGGTAGCCCGGTTGGAAGAGTAACAGATTAACGACCAGAGGGTTACAAGTTCAAATCCAACCACAGACCGTCATGTACAAAAGGGGGCTGGTGCTTGTTAAATCCATCATGGTCTCAAATGTCATCACGATGGCGTGGTGTGGAAGTTTGGAGAGTGGGGTGCCAGCTCAGGTGTCGCCTTGTCATCTGACCATGGTTCAAAATGACATGTTGTCCTCGAATCTTTCCCTTTGGGATTGATCCCGGACCGTCACCAATAGCCCATTGTGTTGCACCAGTGTGACATTAATTAATGAATTGAATAGGTTGACATTTTATGATATTTGATCCAGTGCTCTATAAGAGCATGGGGCCACCCTTCCATCTTTCTAGGTATAAGGCAATGTCTCTTTAATGTTCAGTCCCTGTTTAATGGAAGGTGGTCCTTAAAATTTCTGCGAAATTTAAATGAAATGATACCAATCTTCCTAAAATTCTCTCCGAGTTGAGTACAGATCAACAGTATCTAAATCAGGTTTTCTTCACAATTAGAAACAGTCCTTGCTGTGGCAACATGTGGCTAGAAAACTCATCCAATATCTCAACAGTAAATAAGGTGTATGTAGAAGCCAAGAAATTTTCAAAAGTTGTAACATACATGCTTAAGGTAACACCCATGTTACCTGAAATTCTTCTGGGGAGCATCCACGTAGAGCGCCCTCACATTTATGTCTGACAAGAGCATTGAAATCTGAAAGCTTGGATTGGATGAGAAATTCATTCAATACAGAAATGGTGGCAGTGGGTTAAACAGAATATTGCAGACAGAGAAATTAAGTACAACTTTCCTAGGCTCCTGAAGAAATAAGTTCTCAGTGTTTACAAAACAACTTCAGCTTATGCATTGGATGAAAATGGATCTCCGATTTTCTGCCTACTTTTAAAATCATCCATACTTGCCCTGCCACACTAGAATTTGGAGAAAACTGGGATGAGTACATGCTCAAAGTCATGGCCCAAATCATCTTCAAATGAGACTATCATACACTAAGTACTGAGGGACTAGCCACCTCTCCCCCTAGTGAGTTGTACAGGTCTGAATTGCATGTTACACTTTAAATTGTATATATTTTAAAGTAAACCAGGTAGAAACTTCTGTATTATGTCATTCGAAGTTAGATCCACAGTGTGGCATTTAAATGGAAATTGAGCTAAATCGATGTTTGATGCAAATTGAACTTAAAATGTTTCTACATTTGAACACTACCCATGTGAAAATTCCCTTGTCTATGGAACACCAAAACTTCAACTGCTGGTTTCTTCACTGAAATATTTTTTTAATTTTGAAAACATTAGCAGATATATTCTTTGAAATGGACTACCAAACTTTTTTGCTATTAGAATTTGTTCCAACAAATTTCAATTTTTTTTGCCCAACTTTATGCATTCTTATTAATATGCTTAGAGAATATTGAATTAATTTCATGCAGGTATTTTTATCAAAATAGTCTAGACGTTTCAATGAGTTAAAAATACCTTTTTTTACTCTTGCATTTTCATCCCTGAAAATTTTAATTGTGCAGTAGTTTAATTTAATTTAAAATTAGCCAGTTATCTACCTAACAGAAAATATTTAATTGGAATACCTTTCAACATAACTTTTTCAGAAATCAAAAATGCATTTCCTGTTGTAAAAAATGAATTCAAAATAATTTATACTCCTTCGTTTTACAGGTAGTGACTAACAGAGATACACTAGAAACTTTGCTGTGTATTGCATATGTTTTTGAGGTGTCATCAAGTGCATACGGAGCTCAGCACCATATTTATCGCCTTGTGAAAGACTGAAATCTGTGTTCATTTCGTCCATTTCCCTCGTGCCTTCACAGCCATGTACATACAAATCATCCACATCACCTATTGACTGAGCTTCCAGTGACTTTATTTTTATATGCAGCTTTAAAGACTACTTTTGTTCATTGTTCTCATCTTTCAGCTGATTCATCCATAGCATCCATCTGTGTGATAATGATTAAAAATCACTTTTATGTACGCTTTGTTTACTTTAGTATTCTACTTCCAAGTGAATAACTTAGTTTTGATTCCTCCCAGGCCTTAATTTTGTGTTTATTTTATCCTTTTGCTAGCAGCAGCTTGGTAAGGCTGACTCATAATGTTTGTGTTGGTATGTTTATGTGGATTTGTGATGCTTATTGTTTTGGCATAGAGTAATTCATCCAATTAAACGAACTTAATTTAGATATCGGAACTTAGTTCCCAAGTATTTGGTCAGTGTGAATGAAATGTCTGGAAAATGACCATCACACTTCGATGGCGATAACTGAAAAATACAGTACCTGACCTACTCGAAATAATCTCCCTCTGAATTGACACACTGTTGCCGACTGTCTGACAAGGCCATGATACCGGAACGAAAAAAGTCTTGTGGCTGGGATGCAAAGAAGTCATCAACTGCACTGTGAACCTCCATATCTTGGGTGAACCGTTTGCCAGACAGAAAGCGATGCAGGTAACAAAACTGATGAAAATCTGAAGGTGACAAATCAGGGGGATGAGGCATCACTTCATAGCCCAACTCGCGAAGTGTCAGCATCGTCCGGACATTGCGACATGAGGACGGGCATTATCTTGCAAGAGAACGTGTTGCCTGTTTACCAAAGCCGGTTTCACCATCAATTTTCGGTGCATCTGTCTTAAATCACCACAATATCATTCGGAAGTGATAGTTTGTCCACTTGGCAGGAAACTGCGATGAATTATTCCAGCTGTAGACCACCATACAAGAAGCATAACCTTCTTGGAAGGGTGGCTTGGGATGTCATACAGGAGGCTGTGCTTTGCTCAACCATTGTACAGATCATTTCCGATTGTCATAAAGGATCCATTTCTCGTCGCAGACGATTCGCTGCAGTAGAGGTTCTTTCATTCCTGGAAAGGAGCGATGCAGACTTCCAAACGTCTCATCTTGTTGGCAATTGTCAATTCATGAGGCACCCAAGAATCCATCTTTTTGACCTTCCCCAGTGCAAGCCAGACAGCGAACAATTGTAGTGTGGTGGACACCATCTCACGACATGTTTTCCGGTTTAGCTTCAGCAGCACTTAGCAGAACATCGTCAGAAACTGCAACTTCTCGGTGACCACATGGTTCGTTTTTAGCTCCATATCTCCATTTCGCAAACCATCGCCGAATTGTTCGTACATAGGCTGTATTCTCCCCAAAATCTGTGTTAATGTTTCGAGCAGCAACTGCAGCAGAATGTCTCAGTTTAAATTCATAAAGGAAGATGACTCAAATCTGAGTTTTCCATGTCGTATTTAAGCACCTTACACCCAAACAAATCAAATCTGGAACTGGGAGGAAGGTGAACTCACGTTCCTCTGCCTTTCGTGGAGTCCCATGTCCCTGGAAAAGGGAATCCTTGCAGTTGAGGTGCTTCGGCCCAGCTTCAGGTAAACGAGAGGTGTACATTGGTCCCATGTACATCAATCGGCTGGTCGATTGAACTTTGTCGTTGGCTAGGGCTAAGCAATCGGAAACTTACTGGACACCTCGCTAAGGGCGGAGGCTGTTTCAGGGATGTGCCGTGCGTGTATAGTTACCGACAAGCACCGGTGCAGGTGTCTGCATCCCCTTGTAGGACTCTGGTGGGTGGTGCAGTCTGTTTCTGAAATTCTCTATTACAATTATAATGAATGTGAAAATATAAATTTTCCCTCACCAAGGGTAGGTAGGTATTTTAATTAACGTCACATTGGAGCAGCACAACAGCTATTGGTGACGGTCCAGAATCAATCTGAGGACAACATGTAATTTTCAACCACCGTCAGATGATGAGGCACCTCACTCTCTAAACTTCCCACGCCAACCCTCACCGAGTGAGCAACACAATGAAAGTAAATCTGCCTAACTTGTTTTTTCTCAATAAAACTTGAACATTTCTCTTAGTACAAACCTAATTCAAAACTCTTTTCATCTGTTTCGCCATTCTTGATTCACAAAACATTTCAATCTATTTTAGGCACCATATAGTCTTAAAAAACTTTAGGGGATCTGAAACTTTAGAGGCCTCAAATGAAAAACAGGCACACTTACTAATCGACTCAAAAACTCGACTCATTCACAGTTACTTCCCACTTCAATACTTCATGTGGTGTCATCTCAGAACCGGACCTTCTGTTCTCCCAAGAAATCCTGGAAAATGTTCATGATCAGCACGTAGTGTTCGCATTATAATACGTTGAGATGGGAAGACCCTTCCTACCAAACGTGCCGACACGAATCTGAGCTGCCTATGTCCCGAATCCTCGGCGCTGCTTCGGCTGCCAGAGTTCCGGACATTCTAAGATCTGTCGCAGCCCATCAGATGTGCCACCTCGGCTCACTGCGTGAACTGTAGAGATCCTTCATTTTCCAGGACTTCTCCGAAGTGGGTTCTCGAGAATGAAGTTCAATCTGTGAAGGTTGAACCTTTCCTATCCCGAGGTCCGGAAAATAGTTGACTCACGAACCCCCAAACAGGAATATCTTATGCAGCAATAACCAAAAAACCTATCAAACCATAGCTGCACAGACAGAATCTCCCTCAGCCATCCCAAATCTATCTGGTCAAGAACAAAAAACTACATCTAATAAAAGCCCTTCGCCTTAAAAAATATTTCAACACCAAAATCTAACTCACCAATCAATCCATTAACCAACATCTGTCTCGTCTCAAATTCCAACAGCAAAGGAACACAAAGCAAACGACCTAAATCTAACGGATCTACAAATTATAAAAAATTAAAACCTATAAAGAACCTAAACATCTCCAGCACGCAGCCGAGGATATAGAATTAAGCCTCCATGCGTCGGACTTTACTGAGGACGACGCAGATATAGAAATACAGATTCATCATGAACTTCCAGATCAGGGTAAACCAAACTCCCTTTTGTAAACAATAACTTCCTTTATTTCTTGGAGCTGTCGTGGTTTCCAGTCTAAGAAAGATGACGTGAAGGAACTTTTATGGTGGTCCTTCAAGAGACATTCTTGAAAGCACATCACTTCCAAAATCAAAAGGTATAGTTGGGTTCGTAAAGATGTTGATTCTGGTACTTCAGTGTCTGGAGGCGTGTATTTTTATTTCGCATGATTATTCCAGCACTAGTTTCACTACACATCTTAGCTGGCTGTGGCAGCGTGAATCCATTTGCAATCCCTTGTTACAGTCTGCTGTCTACCTGCCACCGCATGACGTCATCCAACAAGAGGAACTAAACAGGCTGGTAAACCAATTTCCAGCCCCTTTCATACTAATCGATGACTAATGGTCACAGTACCTTGTGATTGTCTCTGAAAATATGGACACTTGGATATATTTATTTACTCAGTCCAACCACTTTTGTGGATATTTTCAACATTTCCGTAAAACAAGTTGATGTATCAAATTCGCCATACAGAATTGTCAGCTATTTTCTTATTTTTTTCTATTTACCCAATTCATTCTTGGGAAGGTCACTTGATACACCAGTTTGAAAGCTCGTGGGCAATATAACTCAGGTGGATATTTTAGCATTTTATCTATATATATAAAATAGGATGTGTGTATATTTTCTATACAAATCTACACCGTTTGACCAATCCACACCAAATTTGGTACACTTATACTTTAGAACACTGTAGTCAGCATAGGCTAACTCTTAACCCCCGTTGTATTGGTCCTAGGGGGCAAAAAACTATTCGAAATCGATATAGAAATAACATTGAGCATAGATTGATTGCTTTAGGCAGCTATGATTGCTTTACCAGTGTTGATCCAAAAACAATTTTTTCCGAAACAAATTAAATTACAATATTTATGTGTGAACTGACTTTTTAGTTCTAACCATGATGTAAATAAATTATAGATATTTTATTGATGAAGAAAGAATATTTTAAAATATTTATTTTTGGCAAGGAAATTCAAGGAAAGGTTTTCAGGAGTTCAAGGAAAGTTGGTGTATATTTCGACCAACTTTCCTTAAATAATTTATTGAATACGAAATGATTTGTAGAATTCTGTTTCATAAGCTTTTTAGGTAAGGCGTGTAACTTATTTTAAAACGTCCGGAATAGATACATGTGAATCCTCCGTTGAAAGCAGTGATTTTCTTTCTTAAAAATTCTGTAAAATCGACTTTCTGATTTTTGAAAAAAAATTATTTATTCAGTTTAATTTGTCAACACCGATTACGTTTATTTCTAACCCAAGCACCGTTATTCCGAAAAGCACAAACGAAAAACTCATTGATCATAAAAGCGTAATTTTGCTACTCGGTATCTGGCAGCTCCAGAATTAATGTTTACTTTTTTTATAAAACTTTGTAGACCTTTCTAGAAAGTTGGGGAAACTGAAACTTCCTTGGACTCATGGTGGAGAACATTCCAGCACCCACTCGATTCTTAGCTGGTCGTATTTGAAGGAAGCTAACTCGGTAAGTCTTCCAGTTTAGTGGTTCATCATCTTTCAGTGAATCTGGCAGTTTTATTTCGCTCTTTTAGTTGATTGTATAAGTGTTTCCTACTTTATTCGCGACAGTGATAGTGTACATTTTGGATTTATATTTCTAAACTGATGTAAATACTACATAATTTTGAATTCGTTTTTTCGTTTATTTTAGCTTTTTTATTGTATTCTATAATAGATTTCATTGCTCAGTGAGAGTGGGCCTTTTGCTTATTTTATGAAATAGCATTTCTTTGTATTCTTTTACAGATTTCTTTGCTGTAGCAATGCCTCCAAGGAAGCGGAAGGCGATCGGCCAAGTGCAGTCAACGGCTAAGATGATGAAAGATGAGCGTAGTCCAGAAACTTCCGAGGAGAGGAATAGAAGACTTGCGATTGCGGAGAGAGCTACAACATCTAGAGCAGTGATTCTCAACCACTGTGCCGCGGCACTTTTGTGTGCCGCCAAATTTTAGAAATGTATATAGTAAAAATTATAATGCTTTTTTTATTACGAGTAAAGTTTGTTTAAATTAAAGAAAAGTACACTGTAAGAACTAATTTCGCTTTCTAATAATCGAGATTTAATTTTAAAATATTCGGAAGAATCAATTAATTCATTTTTGATTAACATTTGATGCGATTATCCCATGATAGCCAAAAAAGCTTTAAAAATATTATTACAATTTTCTACATCTTTTTTGTGTGAATTCGGATTTTCAGTATTAATCAACATAAAAACGAAAAAAGATCGAGACTGTTAAATGTAGAAGACGATATGAGAGAGTAACATTGTCATTTTTACGACCAAATATAAATGAAATTATCAAAAAACATCAAGCTCAAATTTCTCATTAAAAGTATTCTTATTATTACCTTGTAAGAATTAATTAATTATTAATCCCTTAACCCTCTCGCTGCGTAATTTTTTTTATCAAAATAGGTTCAAAAATTGCGTATTTTTTATTACATATTTCGATTCTACATATAATTTAGAGTTAAAATATACAAAAAATTTTGTAAAAGAGTTTTTTTTTCAATATAGAATTTGATCATAAAAAAAGGTTGTCGGAATATTGAAATTGAAGAATAATCATATAAAAGCAAAATTTTGAAAATTAATCTTGGTTAAATTATGATTTATTTTATGAAATACAAAGGTAAAACGTATATGCTAATGAAAATATGCAAAATACTTACAAAACATTTATTAGAAATCACTATTCGCAGAGGAATCCGAGAAATTCTCATCAGTTTCGCTATAACTATCTTCAATATACTTGATATCAGAGTCAGAACTGCTATCAGTGTCGGAAATATTGTCAGGAATGTAGGTTCTATCACTCGCAAAATGCTTCCTGCCAGACATCTTTGAGCTTTGAAAAGAGCGCGGAAAATGCTGCAAAAAATGCTTGTATATTTCACAGAAATGTGGACATCTAAAGTCATCTGTTAACCCAGATTTGAATAAACAATTAAACATCACAGAAAAGCCAAAATGAAACCATGAATGGAAAAAGAGCGGGTTGCACAGTTAAATAGACGGCAAAAATAGACGCAGCGAGAGGGTTAATAAACGTACTGTTGTTTTTGTAGTACATATTATATTATTTTATTTAACATTCACAATTATTAACATAAACTATTTTATACAGTGTATTATAGGTAAGTAAACAACTTTTAAACTTATCTTTTTCTTTGTGTGCCGCCAAATTTTGAAATCGTTAAAAGTGTGCCGCGACAAAAAAAAGGTTGAGAATCGCTGATCTAGAGCAACAGAGACGGCACAGCAACGTGAGGCCCGACTACAGGATATGAAAGAGAGGTACTACATTTAGAGCAACAGAGACGGAACAGCAGCGTGAGGCCCGATTTCAGGATAAGAGAGATGAAGCCAAACGATCACGGACTGCGCACCATTTTAGCTTAGCATTGGAAGAATTCCACTGCGATTCACATAAAGACTACTTGCTGCATGCAAGTGTTACCATCGGGAAAATGGAAATGGTTTGTAGTTACTGTCAAGCCAAAAAGTTGAAATCAGAGTCTACTGGTATTTGCTGTAAAAATGGAAAATTTAAACTCTGCCAACTGGAACCACCACCACAACAACTTTTGACTTACACATCAGGAGATACGTCAGAGTCGAAGCATTTTCTTAGTAACATCAGAAAATACAACTCAATGTTTCCAAATGACATCATTCGGCGCCACATCAGTTATCGGACAGCCCGGATTTCCGTCGACATTCAAGGTGCAAGGGCAGATTTACCATAGAGCGGGATCGTTGCTTCCGCTGCCAGAATAACCACCAAAATTTCTACAACTATATTTTATTCAAAACGAACAAATGGAAACTGATCAGAAGTGCGCCTACATCTCGGGAACAAGATGTCAGATTGTGTTAAACTTACAGAGGATGTTTCATGAGCACAATAATATTATTAAAACGTTTGAAACAGCATTGGAACGTATGCCAACAGATGAATATAAAGTAGTCATAAGAGCAGACCGAAGACCAGCAGGCGAACACGAGCGGCGCTTTAACTCTCCTCAAGCAGATGAAGTCGCGGTGGTTATATCAGAAGATGAGTTTCATCAACGGGATATCGTTATTTAACGACGAGGTGAATCATTGCAGCGTATTTCGGAAACAAGTCGATCTTATGATGCTCTGCAGTACCCAGTGATATTTCTCCATGGTGAAGATGGATATCATTTTAATCTGAAGCAGATCAACCCAAGAACAGGTGAAACAATAAGCAAGAAAGTTTAAGCGATGGATTTCTATGCGTACAGATTAATGGTTCGAGATACTGAGCAGTACCACGTATTGAACTGCAGGCAATTGTTTCATCAGTTCATCGTCGATACGTACGCAAAAATCGAGAGTGAGCGTCTCCTTTACATTCGTCTAAATCAAAGTAAACTGAGAGTTGACGAATATATTCACTTGAGAGATGCTATGGCAAATGACGAGAACGTTGAAAACCTCGGTGGCTTGGTCATACTACAAGCTACATTTACAGGAATCCAAGACACATGCACGAATACACGCAAGATGCTATGACGTATGTGAGGACGTAAGTTAGACCAGACTTATTTATCACCTTCACCTGCAATCCGACTTGGACGGAGATCAAGGAGGTTCTTACCAATGGTCAATTACCCAGTGAGCGCAACGACTTGATTGCGAGAGTATTTAAACAGAAACAGTTGAAATTGCACTTTGCGCATCTTTCGTGTTTTAGAATTCTGCATTTTTTCGTCGGAATTTCGTTTGTTTGTCTTTATGTCTTAATCTTTTACATATTGCAATATATTCAGGAATTAAATGTATATATTTGCGTCCGAAGTATATTGTAGAAGCTATGAAAAAGTTAAAACGTATTTTCCGTACAACTTAAGTGATTGCATTTTTCTGTGAATGAAAAGTGCATATTATAATTCACTTTTCAAGCAAAATTTAACCATTTCAACCCGAGCAAAGCCGGATAATTCAACAAGCCGAAGTGAGAGAGAACTGCAGGATACAGAGAAAAAAGAAGATAATCTCAATACTTCGTTATCAAGTATTAGTTCTTCTGAAGAAATACTTCTGCAAACTTTGCTTGTACAGCTCATATCAAAAAAGGGAAGTCGTACAGTACGTGCAATTGTTGATAGTGGTTCCCAGCAGTCGTACATCCTGAAATCTACAGCTGACAAGATGGGTTATCAATCAATTGGTTCTAAAGCGTTAACTCACATTTTATTTGTTGGAACTACAGTACAAAGTCAATCTCATGAATGTTACCGGATAAATGTGAGCAGCTTAAGTAGTAACTTTAGTTGTATGCTTCAAGTTCTGGATCAAAGTACCATATGTGGAAAATTGCCAAGAATAAGAAGAGGACCTTGGTCGAAACAATTGAAAGAAATGAAAATCTGGATTTCCGACTATGGTGAAGGACAACCTGAAATTGAATTACTCATCGGGGCAGATATTTGTGGAACTTTGTTTACAGGAAATGTACGCCAACTTACCTGTGGACTGGTAGCTATGGAAACAAGAATTGGTTGATTATGGGAAAGGTTCCAGACAGGTAGAATTGTGAATTGGCAAACTTTACTATAACATCCCTTTTTTCTCAGACTTCAATAATTAGTAATCTATGGGAACTCGACATTTTGGGAATTAGAGATCCAGTTGAAAAAAATCAAAAGAAGAAAAGGAATTTGTAGCACTAAATCATTTCAGAAACACTGTTAAAGAATGAAGATGGACGCTATGAGGTTCATTTACCATGGCTGGAATCCAAGGAATTTCTGAAAGAAAATAGGAATGCTGCAGAAAAAAAGATGTTTATCAATGTCGATCAAACTTCAACAAGAAGACAGATATGCTGATTATGGAGATGTATTCAAAGACTGGGAGAAATCTGGTATACTCGAAGTGGTGCCCGAGAATGAACTGGAAACTCCATCACATTACTTGCCCCATAGAGGTGTTTTTAAAGAGAATTCAACGACAAGAGTTCGACCTGTCTTTGACGCATCCAGTCATGAAAAAGTTTCCCCATCATTAAATGACTGTCTGGAAAAGGGACCTAACCTTCTAGAAGAAATATCCCCACTACTGATGAGATTTCGCAAGGATAACATTGGAGTTGTGTCCGACATCAAAAAGGCATTTTTGAAGATCTCTGTTAAGAAGGAAGATTGTGATTTTCTGCGTTTCTTGTGGTGGGAAAATTTTGAAGAAAGAAAGCTTAAGGTATTTAGGCACAAAAGAGTAGTATTCGGTCTCACATGTAGTCCTTTTCTCTTGGCTGCCGTTTTGGATTCTGTTTTAGAAGATAATCCACTAGCTATGAAAGAAACGGCAGACATTTTGAAGAAATCCTTTTATGTGGATAATTGCGTAACTTCTGTGTCCAACAAAGAAGAATTGGGGAAATTCATTCGGGAATCGAGAAGATTGTTGGAAGGTGCTTGTTTTGACTTACGAGGATGGGAACATACTGCTCTGCAAGAAATTTTGAATTTAGAAAAACCCACTCACGTTTTAGGAATCCTATGGGATAAAGCGGGAGATTATCTGTTCTGTGATTTGAGCACTCTGCAAGAAGTTAAATCTGCCGCAACCAGAAGAAATGTTTTATCAACTGTTCAGAAAATTTTTGACCCTCTTGGAATTTTGTGTCCAGTCATTTTACCGCCTAAGCTTATAGTTCAACAGACCTGGAAACTTAAAATAGGTTGGGATCTGGAGTTACCAGAACACAACCAAAGAGACTTTGAGAACTGGACTAAAGATTTGCCTTTACTATGCGATGTGAAAATTCCTAGAAACATCGGTATATGCAATCCTAATGCAAGAATTGATCTTCATGTTTTCTGCGATGCCAGTCAGGTTGCATACAGCGCAGTTGTATTCATTAGGAAGGAGCTAGATGAGAACATATCAGTACATTTTGTACAAGCGAAAAGTAGAATTGCTCCTTTACACAAGATGGGAACATACATACCACGGTTAGAACTACTTGCCTGTTGCATTGGAGCACGTCTTGGGTCTAATATAACTGCAGCCATGGAGCGCAAAGATATTTCTATCACTTACTGGTCCGACTCATCTACCGCACTTTGCTGGATAAAAAGAGATGACAATTAAGGAGTTTTTGTCAAAAATCAAGTAAAAGAAATTCGAAAGCTGTCATCAAAAGATTCATGGAAACATGTACCAGGAGAATATAACCCTGCTGATTTGCCCTCCAGAGGTTGTTCAGTTAAAACTTTCATAAAATCCAGATGGTGAGAGGGACCACCATGGCTAAAGTTAAGAGAAGAAAAGTAGCCTGAAACCAAATTCCAGGCAGAAGTTGATATTTCTAAAGAGAAACAAAAGTGCATTGCTTCTACTCTTGTTTGTAGCGAAGAAGATAATTGGTACAGTAGATTTTCGGAATATCCTAAAATCTTGCGAATTTGTGCTTGGATGTGGAGACTCATCAACAATTCGTTTAAGCTTAATGTCCAGAAAGAGAAGGAACTTTTAGTAAATGAATTGGAGTCTGCCGAAAAGAAGCTTTTAAGAGTTGTTCAACAAGAAGCACTAATCAAAGAGGATTTGAAATCGCTCTGCACCTTTACGGATAATGAAGGACTTATGAGATTAACAACAAAAATTATAAGAAGAAAGGATGATGAAAACTTTTTGTGTCCTACTGTGCTGCCGTCAAGACACGAAATTGTTGCGAAACTCATATTCGATCGTCATCGGAAAACACACGCTGGAGTGCAGTCTGTGTTGGCTGATCTTAGACAGAAGTTCTGGATTGTAAGAGGCAGAAAAACAGTGCAACGAGTTATTTCGAGATGTATAAGATGCAGAAGACATGATGCAAAAGGAGTCGAGTCTATTCCAGCCCCACTACCAGAAGACAGAATTAGAGATGCCCTTGTGTTTGAAATTGTTGGGGTAGACTTGGCAGGTCCTTTATACTTGAAAGATGGGGAAAAGGCATGGATTTTACTCTTCACCTGTGCCGTCTACCGTGCTGTTCATCTAGAGCTGATACAAAGTCTATCAACAAACTGTTTCCTTTTGGGCCTCAGAAGATTCGTTGCCAGACGAGGGCGCCCAAAAGTACTATACAGTGACTGCGGAAGTAACTTTATGAGGACTGAGAATCTCCTAAGAGCTATCGACTGGGACAAGATCATTGCTGATGCTTCAGTTCTCAGGATACAATGGAAGTTTAACCCTCCTGCATCACCGTGGTGGGGAGGATGGTGGGAGAGAATCGTGCAGATGGTTAAACGAATGCTAAGAAGAATTCTGGGCAGGGCTTCACTTGCATATGAAGAAATGTTAACCGTTCTGTGCGATGTTGAGTCTGTCATCAATGCTAGGCCTCTCACCTATGTTACTGAAGATCCTAACGAATTGCTTCCTCTCTCCCCTTCAATGTTTGTGGGGACCTGCGAACAGTGGGAATTCCAGACAGATCACTTGGACAGGGTAAACCTTTCAGGTAGGTTTAAGCATCAACAGTCATTACGAGAAACCTTCAGGAAAAGGTTTAGAGAAGAATACCTCAGTCTTTTAGTGCAACGACCGCTCAAGAACAAACATTTAGTAAGAGACATGAAAGTTGGAGATGTTCTCGTTGGTTGCGATAATAAGAAGCGCCTAGACTGGCCTATGGGGCGCATCGTGTCTACTATTCCTGGTAGAGACAATTGCATACGTGTGGTCAAGGTAAAGACCACAAATGGAGAACTGACCCGACCTGTGCAAAGAGTGTATCCTCTGGAGGTGTCCAGTTGTCATCCTTTAGTGATGTCCACTTGTGATCCTTCTCCTGGCGGATCCTTTGAACGAGCCTGGGAAAAGGAAAACTGTTAAAGACCAAGAACAGAAGCTGATCAAGAAGATCAATCCTCCTATGAATACCAAACGAGGAAGATCTATTGTGAAGCCAAAACGTTATAATGACTGATATTGATTTCGTGGTTCTTAACAAATTTATTTGTATTTCTGAGCATAGAAGAGTTTGTTTTGATTTCCTTGAATTTTTGGGGAAAATCAAAAGGTGGGAGGATGTTAAAAGTTGGTGTTTTTATGTCTCATTTTGGATTAAAACTATACATTTCACTTCATAATGCTTAGATGTACAAATATATAGAGTTAGTTTATTTATGTTACGCTTTTGGTATGTTTAAGTCATTTTGTAATTTACTTTATGCTTTTGTGAATGGCAACGAGTTGGTTGCCGGTTTTGTTTTCTTGCTATGAAAGAAATGACGACGTTTTTAGAACATGAGAAGTGCCGTTGAAATAAAAGTGGTTTTTGTTTGGATAAATATGGAGTCAGATTAATATTATAGATAGTAGAGAACGACGGTAAAGTAATTCCGATAGAGTCTCGCAACAGTTAAGAATCTGGATAAGTGGGGTTCCACATGAATTAAACGAACGTCAGAAGAGAAATTGTTTCGAAGCTTGCCTTTCTTAGCTGTCGCGACGTAAAGGCGAACTAATTTTACACCGTATTGTTACGTGTGTTGAAAAATGGATTTCGACACAGTGGTTGGATAAAGATGAAGTGTCAAAACACACTCCTAAACCGAATATTCGCCGAAAAAAGCTAATGGTGTCTTGTGGTCCTGCGCAAGTGTTTCCCCTACAGCTTTATGAGACCTGGTCAATCGATTACGGCGGATGTCTACTGTAACCAACTAAACGAAATGATGAGGGAGCTTGGGATTAAGCAGCCGAAATTGGTGAATAGACAGGCCAATCCTCTTGCAGGATAATGCTCGACCACGTATCGCACGAATAACGTTGCTCAAACTGCAGGAGACTTGGAAACTCACTCACCGTATTCCCCCAGACCTTGCACCAATTGATTACCATTTCTTCCAGGCATTGGACCACTTGCAAGGAAAAATATTGAATTCCCAACAAGCTGCAGAAAACGCCTTTCGCGATTTTATCACCACTCGCTCTCCAGTCTTCGCTGCTGGCATTAACAAGTTACCATTAAGATGGCAAAACTGTATCGATAGTTAAGGCGCATACTTTGATTAATTATACTGCTTCTTGCTTGAGATAGAATAAACCAAACTTTCAGTTCGACATTTCATACTTAATGACCTAATAAAAACGTGAACATTTTTATGACTAACTTCGGATGCAGGTGAAACTAGATTTTTGGGACCTGGGGTAAATTAAGCGGAGGTCGCCCTGTCCTAAGCAAAATTTACATATTTAAAATGAGGATAGGTAGAACAAACCTTACACAAGGTAGGTATTTTAATTAACGTCGCAACACAACGGGCTATTGGCAACGGTGTGGGATCAATCCCAAAGGGAAAGATCCATTTGCACTTGGCACAGGCGCTCTATCTCTATGCGGTGTGTCATACAGGTGCTCTACAGGCGGTGTGTCATACCTCTAGACATCATTCATTTTCAAGAATAGGTCCGCGGTAACTCGTTGGTAGAGTAGCCGATTAGCACCGGAAGGTTGCGAGTTCGAAACTCGATCCAGCCAAAGACCGCCATGTACGTAGGGGGCTGGTGCACTTTTAATCGGTCGTGGCCTCAAATGCCCTCACGTTGGTATGGAGTGGAAGTTTGGAGAGTGGGGTGCCAGTTTAAGTGTCGACCTTCGTAGGGTTTTTCGCTCCAGTTCGACGTGAATTAAAAACCTATCTTGTCATTTGGAAGGTTTTTCAAAATTGCGAGTTGTTCTCGGATCCTTTCCTTCGCGATTGATCCCGGACCGTCGCCAATAGCCCGTTCTGTTGCTTCAGTGCAACTTTAATTCAACCTCTACAAGAATAAAATCTAAATCAGTTGAAAAAAATTTCCTCTAAATAATCGATTCCGTTGCGTCTGGCGCAGTTTGTCCTGCTTAGGATCTTGTGTGTGCCATAAAATTCAAATCCAACCCAATCCGCGACTGTACCAACTGGGTTACTGCGGCCCCTTAATTTAATTCTGAGTTTTTGTGCGATTTTTACTGAGACGGGAAAATTTTTGAGTTTTGAAGTTTATTAATTGGCTTTCTGAGTATTTTCAATTTATATTTTGCTTCCGAATTTCTATGCATGAACAATGCAGAATATTAAGGATATTCTCACAATATATGCAGTGGATACACAGGATATATACAATAAATACACAGGATATATACAGTTCGGATATATACAGTGCGCTTTCATTATTTATGATTACTCTATGAAAGATAATAAGCACTTGAATAAAAATAAGTGACAGGTAGGTAATTAATTAACGTCGCACTGGAGCAACACAACGAGCTATTGGCGAGGGTCGGGATCAATCCTCAAGGGAAAATCTAAGAATGCCTCGTAATTTTGACCCACGGTCAGATGAGAGGTGAACACCTGAGCTGGCACCCCACTATATAAACTTCCACATCACGCCAACGTGGACATTTGAGGCCACGATAGATTTAACGTGCACCAGCCCCGTGTACACGACGTTTTTTGGCTAGACCGAGATTCACAACCTCCGATTGGTAATCCTTTTCTCTTCCAACTGGGCTTTCGCGGCCATAATTGAAATAAGTGATTTGCCCGTTGTATTCTTATTTCAAGGGGCCTTATAGTTAGTTTAAATTAGATTTCCGAAAAAAAAACAGATTAAATGTATGTCCTGCTAGGTTCGGATATACAAGCGTCCAAAAGGTTTACATTTTTTTAAACTCTCATTTCAGCTTGGAGATAGCTTTTTCTGGAAACAATCCATATAACTCCTGAAATTCTAATTCTCAAAAATGAGAACTATCCTAATGATCAATAACGATAAAAGAAAATCATCTTCAAGTGTCGAAACTTTGACGACAACCGACCCAGTATGAAAATAAGTATAGAAATAAAAATTTATGTTTAAAGGTATGTTCCGGATGCTAATTTCATGTATTTTATAAAATTTTAAAGTAAGATTGATAACACTTGAAAACTTTGAGGGATTTATGCACAATGCATTAAATTTGTTTCAGTTGGCACAGTGAAACTTTCAAAAACGTTATCTACTTAACACTGAACATAAGGATTTCCGTGATGTCGCAAAGAGGAGAAAAAGGGAAACGTTTTTTCTTTTTCATACGCAACCTTCCTCCTATGAGAGAAAAATTTTTAGGACTGTGACAAACGAGCGAAATATATTTTTATACACAACATAATTATATACAGAATATACTACAGAAATGTACAAAAAACTTTTCACGCAGCCATAACAACGTCAGTAGGGAGAAAATGGGGCTCCCACAACAGAGGGGAGCCAGGGATCCGGAAGTGACGTTATAACAGGAAGTTGAGTTGAGTTGTTTCTCCTACTGTTACAGGAGGTGACGTCATAACAGGAAGTTGAGTTGTTTTACCGGAAGTGACGTCGTAACAGGAAGTGGAGTTGAGTTGTTTCTGCCTACCTGTTGAGTTGTTTACCACCTGCTATACGAAATGAGGAGAGCCGGAAGTGAAACCATCAGGAGTTGAGCTGTTTACCACCTACTGTTGAGTTGTACACCACCTACTGTTGAGTTGTACACCTCCTACTTTTTTTATGTTTTCGACTTATGCTTTTCATCATGTTGGATTGTTTTGTTGGAGTTGCCATGGTAATGAATCACTGGTGGTGCCATCTGGTGGAGAAATTCGAAACCCTATTATTTTTAATTAAAAAGGAATTTCTTGGATTCGAACTGGGGACCACAGAGTCCGGAGTCAAGTGCGCTACCACTACTCCATTGGGACTTTGGTGTCAGTGGTGAATTAATGTAGTGTTTCTCTCTCTTTTGAACTTGTATTTTTTCTTAGTACTACGTATGGGCTATTTTGAGAAAATGGTTTGAATAATTGCATGGCGGTTTTAATAAATGCTTTTACAAAATTACTTGTAGCGCCATCTAGTGACTTTAAAAGTAATTAATCTAAGGAACGAATTGATTTCTTAATGTTTTTACTTTATTCATAACCATAACGTCAGTGTGTTTACGTTTGGGACTTGGATTTTTTTTCCCTTCTGAGATTTCGATGTGACGTCACGATTATGTCCATCGAGCAAGTCTGAACTTGAATATAAATTAGTAGTTTATAGCTATCTTGAATTTTGTTTTATTTCAGAGTAGTTCCATGAATCGTGTTAAGAGAAATATGCACTTTAAAGAAATTAAAGAATTGTGCCCACCTCCACCCGGCAAAAGAATTTACCGCCACAATTCAATTATTTCTTTAACATACGAAACTAAATTTTGTAATGACCATAAGCTAGTGTAGACACTCCATCTTCTAATATATAACGTTTGTCGTCAAATGGTGAGAGAGCGATTTTTCTTGTCTTCGTAGTATAAAGATAATGTTTTTCACTCTGAATTGCATACTGTTCTTCTTGAGTTATCGATGCATTGAAAAGACATTCTTTATATTGCTGGTGTTTAATTTTTTTCTTAATAACAGTTTTTGAAATTCCTTTTGCTGTCTTTTTCTCCCCACACTCCGACAAAAGGGAAATTTTTGATCGTAAACCCACGAATTCTACGGCGGGTTTGGAATTTAATTCATCCTTAAAATATCCAATTTTCTTTTTATTTTTTTCGCTGTATGCAAAGTGATCTTTAGGATAATCGGATGTGTCAAACTGATCGCTATGGATGTGCATATCTTTATAAACATCTTCGGTTTCAATCTCATAAGTTAACGAGTCTGTGTCAGTGAAAAGTAATTGAGCCTTTTCTCCATATTTCTTTTTAATAAAATTATAGTGAAAATTGTACATATGTAATTTACTTAGTTCTAAAATAACGAATCCTACGTAAATAGGTCTATTCAGTGTTACTTTTGTTTTAATCCTCTCAACTCCGACCAAGTCTTCATTGAAAATTGAAAATGTGTTAAATGAGGGAGAAGCAATCAATTTTACAGCTCTCTTTAGATTATTGACAAGTTGAATATCAACTCGATTTCTTACATTTTCCATTGTCTTTCCATACACAGAGTTGTTCATTAATTTGAAAAAATCCTTTTCGAAAAGCGTAGTAGCGTTTTTCCGGTGATCTGTGTTGAAATCAATATAATTTTTAAGCCAAGGTTCCTGCTTAAATTTTATAATTTTGTGAATTTTAATTAATTTCATTCCCAGTGACAAGTACAATTTAAGATTTCTATAGTAAATTACATAATTTTTCTTATCACTTAAATTGGGTTCTAATTTTGAGCATACACTAAGACCCTCTGAAGGAAAATGCTCTTTGCTATACTCGGACCACATTTCGATGTTGATTACTTTTCTTTCCGGGGCAAGTGGGTAATCATTATGTAAGTGGTGAATCTCTTTGGGGTAGGCTAAATCCACCTCTAAGATATAACCCTCAGCGGAATCGTCAGGAATCGAATGAATCCACGTTTCGTCTACCGATTCGGTTGTCATCCATTCCAGGTTAGCATAGGGTAGAGGCTGCGACATGGCCCAACCATAGAGGTTGTTGGCATCCCAATACATAATGAATTTATTAGGTTTCGAAGGATCGAAAGGGTCTACATACTCATTATTGGCTTGTGACCAACGTTTACTTATCATTGACACTCCACCTCGAATACCTCGTTCCAGAAAGAGATGCACATCTATATCTGTTAAAAGTTCCAAGGATCTCCCCGTCATCTTTAGGCAAGCTTCCCATGCCAGTCCTGGGGAAGTGTAAAGATGTGCGCAGTCCAAATCATAATTAACTTTACAAATTTTCCTAAAATTTTCAAACACGTCGGCCAACTGTAACACATCACTTTTCACATATAAATCGTGATATTCCCCCAAATTGTTTAAGTTAAATGTTCTCCAGACATTCTGTGCATGTTCATATTCCTCATCGGTAATGTGTTCTTCAGATAGAGTCGAAAAAAAGGCTTCTTTTGGTGGCAAACTTGTTTCATGAAACTTTTGAAAGGATGATATGTACTCATATGGATATATGCCTTTTCTTAATAGTAAATCTGTATTAAGTGGAATATTTTGAAATAGTATGTGAAAATTTTGTTTAGGCAAGTTAGATACTAACTTTTCTAATGTCGCTGGCATAAATTGCAAACTATCAATGAATCTTACGTGAACTGGGTTGTCTTTGCTTCTGCTGGATATTGTAAAAGAAATATATTTTTCCATATTAGTGGCTATGACGCTAAACTCATAATTTTTTACTTTGCCTAACCCCTGCATAATGTGATGAGCATCATAATGTTTTAAATTGTGAAAAATTACAGGAATTACTTTTCTTAATTTGTATTTTAAATTGCATGCATTGTGCAAAGCACCTCTGTATTCACCAGAAAGATGATCGTGATCTCTCACTCGGTCCACTTTGTCCAATTTTTTCTTGCATAAAAAGCAAAGCGTTGCCGCTTGAAATGCACTTTCTTGCTCCCTTGTCATTGCTAGAGGCTTAATCGTGAACATGTGTTTAGCAAGATCATCCGTTTCATTGATAATATTTTCTAAAAAATCATCGACAGCATCACTGCCCCTATACCATCTGATTGGTTTATAGCAACCCCCATCTGGTCCAACCACAACGTATGCATATCCACAAGGGACGTGCGATGCCATTTTTTGAGTGTTTTTAGACTCTCCACTCAAATCTATCGGCTTTATAATTGATTCAAAGTCCGCATAAATAACAAAAGGTAGGGAATGTTGATAGTGCTGGTTTTTGAACGCAAGCATATTATCTCCCACCGCAGGCATTTCAATTTTTTGTACATCATGCTCATTGCAATACTGAAGATGGTTTATTAAACCTATTTCTTGGGAAAAACTGTGCAGGCAGCGATAGCAAATGTATGCTTTTGCTTTATGTTTAGTTAGGTGATTCAATAACCTCGACATACTTCTAATTAAACAATAATGATGATTTGTTTCATTACTGATGAGGAGCAAATTTATACAATCTTCATGTTTTTCCTTTGAAATATACAACGGAAAAATTTCATCGTTTTCACTCTCATAACCAAACACATTAATTCTTACACGATTTAACTTTCCCACAATAGGCACCTTGGTTACAGGGACAGGAAACGTTACATCACCCATGTTCATGTACATGATAATGAGTGACCCGGTGTGGATTATCTTTAAAACTTATATTTAGCTTATGAGCAATTAAAGTCCAAATGAAACATTTATTATCCTCATTTTGGATATTAAGGATTGCTTTTCTCGCTTGCAGTTTTGGTGGAAGGGGAATATAACTGCTTGCCGAAAGAGGAGAGTATTTAGCAGAACATAATTCAATGCTTAGAATTTTATTCATTGTCCATCCAGATCCGCGTTGTATAAATTCTTCGAACGAAGACACTATTTTAGTGAATGCTTCTTCTATGTGTTCGGGTATAGACTCCTTCATTAAATCTACTTGACACAGACTTCTGAAATGGGTAGTTATTGTTTCTTCCTCTCCCTCAACAGAAATTTTACTTAGGCTTAATTTTATTACTAAATACCACTTAATGGCATTGAATTTCTCTATTTCTTCATTTAATAATTCATTGATTGGCAATCGCATTTCAGTTAAACAAGCCATTAAATCAGCGCATACTTCTTCAGGAGGAGATAAATGGTGAGTGCTAAAAGCGTCAAGAGCAACTCCGTTTTCTTTCCTGCGTTTATTCTTAAGGAGAGGCTTATCATTTTTCCTTTTACGGGGAATGGTACTATGTTGTGTGCGCTTATGGTGTATAAGAAAACTTTTATGAGTAAATTGATAACCACATTCCTCACAACGGTGCGAAATTTTATGATTAATGATATGCCTTTTCAAGTTATCCTCTCGCGAAAAAAGATCTCCACACACATCACATTGAAACTTTTTTTCATGTGTAGTCATATGTTGAATCAATTTATCGTTGCGATAAAACATATAGAACATGCAGAACGTTTTTTCACATATAGAACATGCAAATTCTTTATCTTGAGAATGTAATTTTATGTGCCTATTTAAATTCTTCTTTAAAGTAAAAGACTTTCCACACGTAGTGCAAATCTGCAAAGTTAGAAAATAGAAAATCTCTATAAATTTAAGGATGAAATCATATTTGATAAAATTAATTTTACATCTACATTATGTTTCTATATTAAGAACTACCTTTGAACACTGAAGTGAATCTAGATTTCATATAAAAACACAATTTCAAGACAACTTATTTTTAACAATACTGATTATACTAAAACGGATAAAATACACTATACGTTGAGCACGGAAGAAATAATTTCAATACAACTTGATTTAACAATACTAGTTATTCTAAAACGATAATATACTTTTATTACTTCACATTCACTATATTTGAAAACTTTAATTGCACGCCTACTAAAACCGAAAGACTCGAAAGAATGAAATTGAATGAATTCATACGATTTCGATAAAATATTAATTAATGTACTTACATGCACACCGCTAGGACCAGCACGTTGTTCATCATTCATACCAGAAGTAGCTCGTTGTTCATCATTCATACCAGTAGTAGCTTGTTGTTTTGCATTAATTTCATGATTCATGATATGCCTTTTCAAGTTGTCCTCTCGCGAAAAAAGATCTCCACACACATCACATTGAAACTTTTTTTCATGTGTAGTCATATGTTGAATCAATTTATCGTTGCGACAAAATGTTTTTTCACATATAGAACATGCAAATTCTTTGTCTTGAGAATGTAATTTTATGTGCCTATTTAAATTCTTCTTTAAAGTAAAAGACTTTCCACACGTAGTGCAAATCTGCAAAATTAGAATAAAGAAAATCTCTAATTTTAAAGATGAAATCATATTTGATTATAATTAATTTTACACCTGCATTATGTTTCTATATTAAGAACTAACTTTGAACACTGAAGTGAATCTAGATTTCATATAAAAAAATACAATTTCAAAACAACGTATTTTTAACAATACTGATTATACTAAAACGGATAAAACACACTATAGGCTAAGCATGGAAGAAATAATTTCAATATAACTTGATTTAATAATACTAGTTACTCTAAAACGGTAACATACTTTTATTACTTCACATTCATTATATTTGAAAACTTTAATTGCACGCATAATAAAAGTGAAAGACCGTAGTTCTTCAATGAATTCATTTAATTCCAATAAAATATTAAGTAATGTACTTACATGCACACCGCTAGGACCAGCACATTGTTCATCATTCATACCAGAAGTAGCTCGTTGTTCATCGTTCACATTAGATGTAGAACAAATACAGCTTACTGAAGAGGACTAGAAATGAAAGGAGATAAATAAATATATCATAGTCTTTAAACTATGAAATTATTTTATATTTAAAAAATATTAACAATATATTTACCTCTGAAAACATTTTCCCATGGACGTTCTTACTCATATCGACTTCTCCAGTTGAAATCTAAAACAGGAATGGTTAAATCAAAGAAATAGTGTCTTACATTATCGTTAATCTTAATGATAAACAAGTCTCGTGATATGCCAAAACAACAAAATTAAAGATAAACTGTAGATGACCAATGAAAAAATTCCTAGCATGTTCAAAAGCGAAGTGAAATGAAAACATGACGTGAATTTCTCCTAAGAGAACTTGCAATGGGAACAAGATCAGACATGTAAGAACGAGTCCTTTCTCGTATACTGAGTCTGACGTCACACAAGGCACAGCACTTCGTAGTCAAGAAGCCCTTAACCAGCTAAACATCCCGCGCTGTGACGTCACTTACGGCATCGCAATTTGCTCATAACATGCATTTGTTATCATAAATTCGTTGCCATTCTGCTAAAGATAAATGAATGGCAACGAATTTATGATAACAATTCCCGAGATCCGAGAACACCCCGTAATTTTGATCCACGGTCAGAAAGTGAGAACATTTAAGGTCACGACAGATTTAACGTGCACCAGCCACCTTTGTACACCACGGTCTTAAGCATTTATGAATAAATCTCTGAAATATAGCAGGAGCATTTGACAGTCCATATGGCATGAATAAAAATTAGAAAAGTCCAAAAGATGTTGCAACAGCTGTTTTTGGAATATCTTCCTCACACATTGGAATTTGGTTGTAGGCTTTAGTCAATGGTAGAGAACACCTACTTCCCCTCCAATACACAGTCCTGGATGTTCTAGATCTTCGCATCCTCCTTTTATGGTGATGCTGCTTTTCTCTCCAAACGCCACCGACTTTACTTCCTCTGATCTTGTCAGATTTGATGAGCATCGTGAACCGGAAACTAGTCTGGTATGGTATAACTGGTAAAGATGGTATAACTTGAAATTAAATCTTCGTCGCACTCCATTTGTCGATTGCGTGTTGTAGGTTCGATTCCTCCCTGGTTGTGTTTCTCTCCTGTGTTAGTAAAACTTTCTTTGCATGTACATGACCAATACTTGATGTTGTTTTTCTTTGGCGTAGCATGACCAAATACGGCCCTTGCTCCATAAAACCCAACCAACTCTGTGAAAATTCCACCAAATGTGCTCTTAAAATCTTGTAAAAGGTTCAATTGTATTTTCGACACCCAAAGTCAAGGTTTTTGTTTCTTTGACATTGGACAGTACAGATATAATTAAAGCTTTGTGTATTACTAATAGTACAATTATAATTAAAGCTTTATGTATGTACGTATTGGAGTGAAAAACTCACTAATCTTCTATACCTAATATAATATTATAACTGCAGGGACCCCCATGTGAGCCTATCTGTCACAACAGCTAGTAATACTTCTGTAATAAGTATTTTAATTTACTTATTACAGAAGTATTATTAAGCTGGCACTTTGTATAGGATGTGGATTTTAATTTCCAGCGTTAATTCTAAGACCAATTCTTTTCAATGAATTGGCTGAGAATTTCCTTTAATATAAAAGAATTTTATGCCAGTAAAGAAAACCCAGAATCATCTAATAAATGATCGCATCGACACTTCAAGGTGATTTCGATTCTTCTGCTAAGTGTCAGAAGCAAACTATAAACAAATTATTTAGTCAGTTAATGTTATTAACGCTTAGTCGTACAACTAAAGAAAGAAAATAGGCGAGACATTAAGAGCATTGCAAAAGCGTGGCATTCAAGCGTTTGATCTATTGATTGTTAATTGTATTTGGTGTTGAAATTCAATATTCAACCTCCAGCTTGTACGAAAGTAAAACGTGAATTCGTAAAATGACTTGATTCACAATCTACGTTAAACAGGTGAAACAATGAAAAGGCTGTAAAATGATTATAATTTGCTTTCGTGGGTTAGCTAGGAATTCATTTCATCATTGCTCAACTGTATATTAAACATGCACAAATTTCAAACTCACCTCTCTTTCGGTTCTTTCCCTTTGGGATTTATCCCGAATCGCCGCCAGTAGCCCATTGTGTTGCTCCAGTGTGACGTTAATAAAAATACCTATCTACCAAACTCATTTCTCTCCTTGTCTGGTTTTGGAACTTAGTGAGAACATCCGGATGACTGTTTAATACCGATCAAGTTGTGTGGCAGGACCATTTCGATCTTACTTGATACGTGCTGTTTACGTGAACACTTCTGGCATATTGGACAAGCTGATTATTCTCTGTATATCATTTGGACTGTTTCTCGACCTAAGCGCGATACACATTTGAACGATTTCAGTGCCTTTCATAGATATAAACGTAATTTTCAGATGCTTGATAACCACAAGTTTAATGTCAAAATGCTAAATGTCTACCATTCGAAAACCTCAAATGGACCACTGAAAACCTCGAGTTAAGAGGTTGATGTTAACCTATTAACTACATTAGCTATGCTTTATTAACCACACAATGAACCAGTTTTCAGTAAAAGTATAATTCTGAGCAAGCATGCTGTCCACGAAGCCTAAAATATCGAAACCATTTGGTGTTAGCTATTTACTGTGTTTTCTTACCTGGTGTGGACTCGTGGAGAAATCTGAGACATCTTGTAGGGAAAAGTTTCTGCCTACACTTTTCAAGGTCTTGTGATTTGCGCGTATTTGAATTTAATAACACTCACCTTTATGCTTCCAGTTTGACAGGATGATATGCAATTTACATTGTCCTTTAATTTAAGTTCCCCGTTGAGTCTTGCAATTTATCTGGTCCTGCGTAGCAAACACTACAACACTGTCATTTTGATTCAGAAGATTCAAGCGCTAAATGGACCCGAAGGACGTTACAAAAGAAGCATAATAAACGCGATATTCTGTTACGTTTGCGTGTGAGTCCTATCTTCTACGCAGTAACAATGACCATCTTCGTGAATTATGGAAGTGGTGAAACACTTTTGATACATTTCACATACTATGCACCCATGCAGCATAAAGAAATGATTTACATAATTACATTTATCAATTGTATCCTCATCTTTTCCCTCTACCCATGTTTAACGATCATGGTTGGTTTGGTTTACTGTGAGCTTTGTCATCAGTGTTGCAGAGTTCTGAAACGCAACACTGGAAATCGACACTTGCATGCCAGAGAAATTCACTACCTTCAAACAGGCAGATATTCTGATACGAAAAGCAAAACTCTTCGACGTTTTGGCAGATTTACAAGTAACATTTTCCCTACCTACGCTTTTGATTTGCATTGCAAATTTCTTCTCATGCTTTATTGCTCATGTTGGGATTATTGTTGTGATGAACCTAAGCAGCTTCATGGCGGTCGCTACTTTAGCTGAAGCTTTTTTTTTGTTGGATTCAACTCTTTTACATGCATGATGGCTGTCATACTATGCGCGGGACAGTTGTCCAGAGAATTGGGGAGACTCAAGGAAACCTTCAGCAAGAAAATCGAATCTAGTGCAATATCTGGAATTCCAGAAATTTTAGAAAAGAGCACGTATGATATGAAGGATTTTGTTCTATATGCCTGTGAAGTTATTTATTTCAGAAGCCTTGTTTTGTCTGTAGTAGGCACTATTCTAACCTATACGCTTCTCCTAGTGCATTCTAAAACCGTACCAGGTAAGGAGAATTGCAGATAAGGTGATCCTACAGAGAATATCTTTCTTTGTTGGAAACAGAGCTGGAATTAAGTCCTTTTCAAGAAATGTCAGACGAGATAAACTTTTGGAATTCTCTATATTTTAATCTACAATCATCAAGCTGTGTTTAGATGATTATAGATAATTCCTGTGTAGATAGATGATGATTCCTGTGTATAGATGATATAGTTTTAGGCTGTTGGTTCACAAATTAAGTAAAGCTATGTTGTCAGTAGAAAAAGTGAATTAAATGTATAAATAACTGTTCTTTTAAAGTATTTTCCTCGTATTTCTCATCCACTAATCTTGCGACTATATACGGAAGTACAGGGTTGTCACTACAGGGGTCAAACTAACTCAGATTTGATTTTTTGTTGCTAAACAATGATTTCTTGGACTAGAAAATAAATTAAAAGGAAATTATGTAATGAACATGATAATATTATTAAAGAACAAGCTGAAAAGGGAATTATTGAAGAATGTAAGTTTGTTGAAAATGAAACTATTATATGCCTCATAGACCCGTTATAAGGGAAGACAAATCAACAAAAGTTGGGATAGTTTTGATGCTAAAGCGAAAGATGCTAAATCATTAAATGACTCTTTGATATCTGGCCCAAATTTAAATCCCAACCTGTTGGATGTAATTTTAAAATTTCGTATATACAAAATTGCATTTTTTGCCGACATAGAGAAGGCTTTTCACCAAATTCAAATTGCTGATGAAGATAAGAATTTTTTGAGATTCTTGTGGTTCGACAATTCTTCTGACAACAGTTTAGGTTTTAAAGTTTTTCGAATGTGCCGAGTAACATTTGGTATAACAAGTCCATTTATTCTGTCCGCCACTATTAAACATCACATTAAAGGTTACGAAAAGGAACATAGTGAAGTGGTTGATATGCTTGATAAGTCCTTATATGTGGATGATCTGATCTACGGAGCAGACTACTGATGAGGCTTTGCCTCGTTTAGAACTCATGGGGCTGTTATTACATCAAGAATTGTTAAATATTTGAAGAAATTATTTGGTATCAGTAATATATTTTGTTTTAGTGACTCTCATATCGTACTTCACTTGATAAAAGGTTCACTTAACAATTGGAAACCTCTTGTTGCAAATCGTGTACATGAAATTCAAAATCGTGTTTCACCTATGCATGGAAATACTGTAAAGGAACTGAAAATCCTACCGATAGTCTCACGTTGATCCACGGCATCTGATCTCGTAAAGAATGAAATTTGATTCCATGGTCTAGTGGTGATTGAAAGAAGGAAATCTGCCAACGTCTCAATTTGATCCTTTGATAAATCCTAAGGTAGAAGAAGTATTTCAAGAACAGCGTCGAGCTATTATATACGTATTCTATTGCTAGCAGAGTCCGAATTTGAATTGATCTTCAAGTTTTCTTCCTGGGCCAAATTCAAACTCGTAACTGCGTGGTGTTTGAGGTTCTACAATAATGCTAAGCCAACATCTTCAAAACTTAAGGGAATTTTAACTATTCAAGAACTTGAAAAAGCGACCATTTTGATTTTGAAATTTATACAGCAATTTGAATTTAGAGAAGAAATAAAGCTTTTGAAAGTTGGGAAGAATTTGACTCTCAATAGTAAAATCTTGGCTTTGAATCCATTTCTTGACAAAGGAAATCCTTAGAGTTGGTGGAAGGCTTAGAAATTCAAACCTTTCAGAAGACCAGAAGCATCAAATCATTCTTCTTAGAAACACCATATTACAGATTTGATAATCAAACATTTTCACGAAGTGAACCTCCATGGTGATCCTACGTTAACAATGCCAACTCTTCGACAAAGGTTTTGGATCATTAACTGCCGAGAAGTTAGAAAAATAATTTGGAATTTAATTACGTCGTCCTGACATAGAGATGTGGATTTTTATTTTTCTGTTGCTGTTGGTGAATGCGCAATCCTATTGGCAATCCTGGATTACTTAGAGGAAATTAAGGTTTCTGGACATAGTGCCAAAAAACTTTAAATTCCACTCCGAGGGAACTCCATTTACACCCACCCTAACAACTATTATTTTTTAAACTGTCCACCTTTTGCCCTCTTTTTATCACCACAGCCCTTTCGTTTACTACTTCTTTTTCGGTTCTGGTTGTCTTTTGCTTCTTTGGAACGCATTCCGTACTCCTAACCGTATCAATTACCCTAATTTTATCTTTCTTCCCAATTATCCTCCCCTTTTACCAGTAAATAATGACACTCTAATTTTCTCCTACAAATCTTTTGTTTCATAAAAGTTTCTTATTAATTCTGATGTGGAGGTAAGCAGTCATCTGCTAGGTACTCCTTAATTGATATGTCCGTTCCGTTCCAAGTGTCATGAATGGTGGTATCGGCGGCAGCTTTTTGCCTTTCTGGAGGGGAAAACACAAATTTATGGCGATTGGTTCTTCCCCAAGGACGACCCCCTCGGTCATAAAGTCTGTCCCCCGTACAGCTTCAATGCATAGAGCAGAGATCTTTATCTTTGCTTCTATGGGTAGTCAGCGGAAAGACGTCTGGAGCGGTTTGTTTTGTCTTTCGTGACCTTGCTTCCCCGAAGTGACCGAATTCAAGGCTCTCTTATCAGAGATAACTGAAACGGTGTTGAGGAGTCCGAAAGGAAGCAAAGGGAACCCAAAGTGTGAAGGGGTGTCAGAAGGAGAGTTAAATGGATCCTCCCGGATCAGTTCTTAGTTGGGGGTCCTCCCCTCCGACTAGCTGAAGCTTAGAGGAGAGATTTATCTCTGCTCTATGTCTCTATCTAGTGTCTCAACAGTTATTGGCAAAAATCGTTTATCATTTGACTGTCTTGAAAATGAGAGTCAGACGTCGCTTGTCCACCGCAGGTTTTGCAGCATGCGCGTACAGGCGGAGGTAGGTGTCTTTGTCATCCCTACTTGAACCCTAATCGATCCTACTTGAATTCCAAAAAATCAAGGTCAGTTTAAACATCCGCGTAGTTTCGACGAGATATCTCGTCCGTCAAGATCTGGCCAATTTTGCCAATGACGAGATATCTCGTCCACCAAGATATTGCTGATGTTTTGAAGAGGACGGGGTCACGATCTTTTCAGTTTTCTTCTAATGACGAGATATCTCGTCCACCATGATCTGGTCAGTTTTCTTCTAATGACGAGACATCTCGTCCACCATGATCTGGTCAGTTTTCTTCTAATGACGAGACATCGCGTCCACCATGATCTGGTCAGTTTTCTTCTAATGACGAGACATCTCGTCCACCATGATCTGGTCAGTTTTCTTCTAATGACGAGACATCGCGTCCACCATGATCTGGTCAGTTTTCTTCTAATGACGAGACATCTCGTCCACCATGATCTGGTCAGTTTTCTTCTAATGACGAGACATCTCGTCCACCATGATCTGGTCAGTTTTCTTCTAATGACGAGACATCGCGTCCACCATGACCTGGTCAGTTTTCTTCTAATGACGAGATATCTCGTCCACCATGATCTGGTCAGTTTTCTTCTAATGACGAGACATCTCGTCCACCATGATCTGGTCAGTTTTGCTAATGACGAGACATCTCGTCGTCTCGCCGATATATATCGACGATTTTTTATGATAACGAGATCAATATCTGGTCACTTTTGCTAACGACGAGATATCTTGTCCAAACCACCACCAGGAGGCTTAAGGATTTAAAAGTGTGTCATCCATTACCACTTTTCTTTGAAAATCGAAGCTAAGCAGTTGTAAGTACTTTGAGTGGACCGCAGCAACAGTTGACTTCAAAGCGGGTGAAGCACCAGAGTGTCAATAACCAATTCTCCCCAGCTGTGCCGAGACGATTTATGCAATGTAAAAGCCTGCAACTCGGAAATCAACATCTGTGTTCTGTCTTGTCACATCCCCACACAGGGGATCACCGAAGGGCGGAAGAACTTGTCATCTCCCTCTCCCCGGCAAGTGTCCTCCCCTTCCCTCCCCATTCTCATTTTCTAGAATCCACGTTCTTGTTGTCGTGTCCATTTCTGACTCAGTCAGATGTCGCCGTGTGCAGCTTTGGCAATGTCGATTATTTTCTCGATGCAAAGCTAGCTGTTCTGGTTTTCAGGATGGTATTCTATGGTTAGAAGAGCAGCTACTATTTCTGGTTCCTTCACTGCTCATTTTCATGCCTTTAAAATGTCTCGTTCTCAGTCTGGATAGTGTGGTGGTTTTTCTATCGATGTTAATTTACCAAATTTATTGTTTTATGTGTAACATACATAAGTTAATGTTCCATTCAGACTGATGTTTTGAGTTTGATGTTTGATCTTTTACCAAAGATCGTCGTGTACACGGGGGCTGGTGTACGTTAAATCCTCATGTCTTCACGTTGGCGTGGAAGTTTGGAGAGTGAGGTACAAGATCGGATGTTGACTTCCTCATCTGACTGTGGTTCAAAATTACTTGGTGCTGTCCTCGGATCTTTCCCTTGGGGATTGATCCCTGGCCGTCGCCAATAGCCCGTTGTGTTGCTCCAGTAAGACGTTAATTAATTTCTAGACTGGAAGCGCAAAATAATCCTTGACGCCACGTTTTGTTCCATGGTGGGTTCAAATCTTCGCCTCGAGTGACATGAAATCTGTTTCACGACAGACGTCAGCGAATGCAACATGTACGCATTGTGTCCTGGTGTGTGAAGGTAAGTCAAATATCCTTAAGTTAAGATTTATCTGCTATGATTAAAGTAATTATCTAAACTAGAGAATGCTACACGAAATTGTAAGGAGCTTCTTGTTTTTTTATGGAACTGTTTCATCCTAATCAGTACTTTGATTTGTAGTTGATTTTGTATTTCTTTATCAATTTAACCTCTGCTTATATTAATTTGAAAAATAGATTTTTTTTATTGAATTGTAGCCAGCGTAAACTTTCATTGATTTTAAAACATTGTATTTTTTTGTGTGTGTGTTTGTATTGTTGCTTGTCTTTTATGGAACTATTGTAGCTGAATTAGTTCTTAGATTTATTTATACACGTTTTTGTATTTTTTCCCAATTTAATCTGTTTATCATATTAATTCGATGAACTGTTTTGCCTTGCGAGATGAGTTAGAACTGAACGGATTAGATTAACTTCCGGTCATTAAGTACATTTCTTATTTGGGACTGTTACACTGCTTTAAAACATTGGCGCTCTTAAATGTTTGATTATAGTATATGTGACAGTCTGTAAAACAAGTATTTTGCAAATCCAAAATGTAAGATATAAATAAAATTTATGGTCATTTTTGTGCATTTTTAGGTCAACAAAATTCTGATCCTGATAATAGATTTGTTTTCAACCATAAATGTTTAAAATATACCCTTATTTTAACATAATGTCCTTCAACGAGTTAATGGCATTTTATTAATTTTAAGGGTATGATTTTTTTGTATTTCCTTAGCATTTTGTATAACTTAAGATCCTTGTCCCGGCAGATCCATGTTCAAGTCTTGATGCAGAGCTATTGGCAATTAATGCGTTCTATCTCCTTGAATGATAGTCCTATTCGTATTCTGACAGACTGCCTTCACTGTCTTTGCCAGCATAGACCAGGCAATTACTTTTTTAGAATTGAGGAAATCAGACTGCTTCTAGTCAAATTAAAAGACAGGCACCACTTTACAGTGGGTTCCTGCGCATTGCAAAGTGTGTGGCAATGAAATGGCTGATAAGTTAGCTGAATTGTCAACCACAATAGGCCCGGCCCAGTTTCTTCATCAACTACCCTCTCTAGGTGTCTGGATGGGATCAGGATAGACTCGATCACTTTGGTGTACTTTATGGAGGAACACTGAACTATAAATCGTGATCTTTTTCAATTCCAGAATGAGCATAATGACCTCCATTACTTCAAAAAAATCCCTTGATCAGTTGCAACTTTTTCTGCCGAAGCCAGAATAGGCCAAATTGTAACTCAGGCCTACTTGAATCGTTTTCGCCTGCCTGGCACCAAGTGTCTTCTAAATACATCCCTGCATTGTATGTAAATATTCTAAGTATATTAAGACCACTAAATATATAAATTGTCTCTCATTTGAGGTTCAGGAGGACAGATTCCACCCCTCCCCTTAAAAAAATTGTATTTTGTTAAGTGAAAAATACATTCATCTGTGGTGATAGGCCTTCACCCAAAAAATTTTCTTATTCTATACAACTTTTTGGCACAGGCCATAGCTACAAGGGGCAAACTCTGACGACCACCTCTCATTTCCTTGTAGCCCCGCCACTTAGAATATTTTGCGAAACTAAAGTCCAAATGTGCTTCAAGGAAAAGTACAAATTCAGGGGCGACCACAGGTAACGCAATTTTTTTCTTGTTCTCAAGTTACTTGCGAAATTGGTTGGTTGGTAGTTGAATCAACGTCACACAGGTCTATTGGTGACGGTCCGGGATCAACCCCGAAGGGAAAGATTCGAGGAAAACACCACGTATTTTTGAATCACGGCCAGATGGCAAGGCAACACCTGAGCTGGCTCCCTAGTCTCCAAACTTCCACACCACGCCAAAGTGAGGACATTTAAGGCCACGACAGACTTGTGCACTACGGTCTTTTGGTTGGATTCGAACTCGTAACCCTCAGGTTGCTAATTCGTTACTTTTCCAACCGGGCTACCGCTGCCCCCTCGTTTATGCAGGGATGCACAGACCTAAGGCCTCATAGGAGGGCCGACAAAAAACATGAGTTATCTATCATATTATTTATGTTTGTTGATATTTATATATAAAGCTTGGCGTCTATTTGTACGTTCTCTATACAAATCTATACCTTTTGACCAATCCACACCAAATTTGGTACACTTATACTTTGGAACCGTGCGAGTAACGCCCGTTCTCTTTAACCTAGGTGTGCAGAGGGAGCTAAATCGATTCGAAATTGCCATAGGAAAAACATTGAGCATAAAACGACTGCGGTACGCAACTCAGTTTGTTTTACCCGTATTGTTCGAAAATCAAATTTTTAATAAACTTGTCGTATCAGTATTGCTCGAAAAACATTTTTTCCCGAAATGTTATATTTAAACAATTTAAAATTCTAATTGTTTGAATTAATTTTTTATTTCTTTCCCCAATATAAATAATTTAGGAATATCTGAATGATGAAAAATGAATATTTTAAATAATTAATTTTACACAACTTGCATTTTGTAATGGAACACGAAAAGGCAAACAAAAAACTCTTTGATCATAAAAGCGTAATTTTGTAATTTGGTATCTGGCAACGCCAGAATTAATGTTTTATTTTATAAATCAGATTTAGAATTCCGTGTTTGTATATTTGAGTTGACAGAAATGTTGCGGTCATATTTGAGCATTTCTAAGTTTCGTAAATCTGTGTTCTTTTTGTAAATAATTCATTAATGCCTATCAATATTTTCAAGCGTCTTTTTCGAATTTCTCTATTTCAGAATATTCTCATGACGTCGAAATTCGACACACTTGCTCAGATCTTTCGTTTTTCAGAATTCGACATTTTTCAATGACCAGAATTTCGTTTCTGTTTGTATTTGTGTTCCATTACTTTCCATATTACAGATATATTTAGGAGTTAAATTGTAATGAATTATTTTTATTTTCTGCCAAATATACCACTAGGCATGGATAATTTTTTGGTGGTATATGTATATTTCGACGAACTGTCCTTATCTCGTTAAATACGTTATAGTTTGTAGAATTCTGTTTCATAAAAATAGATGGAAACCTTTTTAAGTAAGGTGTATAACGTCTTATTTAAAATGACTGGTAAAGTTAAAATAAAGTTATTCGAAAATATATGTTACGTTAAATCAAAACGGGTAGCCATACGTTGCAGTTCAAAGACATTTCTAAATTTTGACACCATATTTTCGTTACAAAACGATTAAAAACAATTTAATTTACATTTTTTTTTTCATGTTTCATGGATATTATTGAAAGCTGTACTCCATAGTCAAGTAACTACATCTTGTCATTATAAATAGGTACGTGGTTTCCATGAAGAAACTGAGTCTCTCAATTGAAAAAACTACCTTAAGGATTCGATTCAAAACTAAGTTTTTCTGTTGGAGGAAAGCGAATTTTAAATACGACTTTGCTGATCTTGGAATAATATCATAGTAAGGAAGTAAGTGAACTAAGACTATTGAAAAATAGAATTTTTTTTGTCTTAAGTGGTAGGAAGTCGAGGTGGCTTACTTGAAGTTGAAACTGTTCGTATACAACTTAGGTACCTGTGAAATATTCATTGAAAGCAGTGATTTTGTAAAAAGCGTAATCGATTCAGTTTGCTTTGTATACACTGATGACATTTGTTTTAAAAACAAGCTCCGTTATCCCACGTGCGGCTGAATCGAATTTTTAAGAAAAAAATGTGTGTTTCAAAATAAATTAACCACGAATGCCGTAACAGTTTAATTTGCCGTCCCCTCACAATGATAATGTAATTCGAAAACATCGAATCCATGGTTTCATGGGTACCACAAATAATAAATATTGATTGGAAAACTGAGTGCAAGACTATTCCCTGAAAGTTCCTCATTTTTACTGAAAATGAACTTAATTGGCATTCGTAATCACTCCAAAACTCAAAATCGACTTCTGAAGAAGTCATCTCAGAAAAAGCTTTTGTAATTTGTCTTACAGTAAGAGTGACGAATATGAAATGGATGATATGGATGGATATATTATGTATACATATTTGCGTCCGAAGTAAATTGTAGAAGATACTAAAACAATGTTAAAAAATATTTTCTATACACTTAAATGATGCTTGCATTTTTCTATGAAATAGAATCAACATTTAACCAATTCAACCCGAGCATCGCCGGGTAATTCTGCTAGTTATTTATATTATTTGTATTTTATGTTGTTACGAAAGAGAAAGAATAAAAGTAAATGTGAAAAATTTAATTCGATGCGTGACATTGCTTTCAGATTTAACAATTGTTTTAATATTTGGTTCAATTTCTGTAGTAGCCAAGCGCAAAATTGATAACAAATTTTCATTAGTCAAACGGTTGCTATTTTTCGATTTTTAAATATTCATGATTGAAAAGTTTGTTCACAGATATGTGTTGCCCAAAAGAGACTTTTTGCACAAAGTTAAAATAACGCATTATGAGGCGGGCCGCCATCAAATCAACGGAGGCCCGCTGGCCGCGTTCTGTGTATCTCTGGTTTATTGCTTTGAAGAGAACGATTATGAGATATTTTGTATTAAATTGATTTCTCAGATTTAACCCATGGGAAGATGATACTGGGAACCCCATACCATCCTGCATACTGAAGCTTAGGATGTTAAGGGGTTCTCAATTTTTCTTGTCTTGTGTAGAGCTTTTCCACTCACCAAACACTTTATATTACTTATTCATTCCACATTCGAGTTTTAGAGTATTCCAAGGAACGATATTCGCTAACACACGCAGTTGAACAAGGAGGATTCCTGTTTTTTAGCTAACTACTCAAACGGTTATGTTCTGTATTCGATAGTGTAGCATATTCGTGTCTTATTCCATTCTCAAATACAGCTTTGGCGTGGAAGTTTGGAGAGTGGGACGCCAGCTCGGATGTTGACCTCATCATCTGATCGTGATTAAAAAATTCCTTGTTTTGTCCTCGGATCTTTCCCTTCGGGATTGATCCCGGATCGTCGCCAATAGCCCGTTATGTTGCTCCAGTGCAACGTTAATTGATTGCCTCACTTGCCAAATTGATTAACTCCATAAAACAAAAAGTTGAGAAAAATGATAAAGAAGTATACATTGTTTTTTAAAATTCCTTTTAAATTATAAATTCAAATAAACTGATGTAGACTGTATTACTGCAGATGTATCTTTTATCTAACGACATATAGAAAGTATAAGATAGAATATCCTTGGAGTAATCGTTATTATTACTAGAATTTTTGCGTGATTAAGGGAGTTAATCGATTTGGCAAGTGAAAGAAAATTATTAATTCAAATTCAGTCTTCAAATTATTTTTTTATTACAGAAAAACTTCATTATATACATTTTTTTATTTAAGATTTTAGAAAAAATAAATAATAACTGTTCTGTTACTGTTACATATATTACGAGTATTATTACTTTGTTTAAATTGATTCATCAGCAATATAAATGATGTCTTCTTCGTTAGCTGTATTTGAGCTGCCGTCATTTTTGTGTTTGTTCGGACTGTACGTACAAATTCCTTTCATTTTCTTTGGTGTTCGGTTTTTACTTTGACTCACTGTAATAAGTAGTCAATTGCTTTGTTAAAAAGTGTTTTAACTAAATTGTTATTACGATTTACATTAGAGTATGGAGTTAATCAGAATGGCTTCTGAAATAAATTATTTATTATTTAATGGCTAAAAATTTTTTGTCATTTAGTGGTGTTAATACTTATTATTAGAGAAATTTGTTTTGAATATATACAGTTAGGAGTCAATCAAGTGCTTTGACATTAAAATTTAATAAAATTCAGAAAGTGGAGTTAATCGATTTGGCAAGTGAAGCATTCAATTAACTACTTGCCTGCCTACCTTTTATAAAAACTTTTATTTGCCGATTTAAATTTTTTTCTCCAGGGTTCAATTACTTACTAACAAAACTGTTTCCCGAAATTTTGACCAATGTTCACGCTGACAGCTGGGTAAAACTAACCGAATTTAATTTTTTAGTATGTTTACTTTCGGTAGGTATTTTAATTAACGTTACACGGAACAACACAACGGGCTTTTGGCTGCGGTCCGGGATCAAACCCGAAGGAAAAGATCCGTGGACGTAATTTTGAACCACAGTAAGATGACGAGGTCACACCTGAGTTGGCACCCCACTCTCCAAACCTCCAAACCTCCACACCACGCCAACGGCAATGTTTACTTTCGATTTCTCACCTTTCAATTAAGAACTTCCTTAAGTTTATTGGTGAGTTATAGGCTTGGTTGGTTGTTTTGTTGTATCATGGCGCACATTTATGGCCAAGCTGCGCACAACAAGACGGACAACTTCAAGTAAAAAACTGAAAAGGAAAAAAGAATGGGATTGGGGAAAAGAGTAGTGGTATGAAGTCAGAAAAAGATCGCTTGTGTATCCCGGTATTGCGATACCCGTGTTTACTTAAAGACAGTAAACTCCATGGGATCACTAGATTACCTCGGGTCTATGAAGCTTGTACACACATAAAGGAGATTTGCCCATGGTTAATTGAAAGCAGTGGTTTTCAACCCTTTTTGAACTCTTATCTTATGCTTTATTATTCTTTGCAGACTACCCAATTTTGGTTGATTATATCATATTCGCTGTCATAAACTTTTTTAACAATGACTAAATTTCGTCTCTCTTAGAGAGCAGAAGTCATGGAGTTCCAGCTCTTGGCGGGTGTTGCGTTGCCTGGAGAACCTGAGCTTTCTATCTCCGATTAGATGTCTTGCTTTACTGAATCCATGGAAGAATTGATTGTTTATTCAGGAAAACTAGCCCCGAAGGGGATTTAATCCCTTATCTGCATATCTAAAAACATCTCAATAAAACATAAATCAAGGAGGTTTTGTTGACAAGTATTCTGTTTTTGATATTGTGTTCAGAATTACGGGTGATTAGAGGTAAGGTTGTTCGTAGTGCCCTCTGTTGAGGGAAGTTGGACTCTGTCGATGCCTGGTAGGCACGAGGGGAAAAAGATTCCCCCTGCCTTTCATCCCTCCTGACGGATAACTCGCACTCGCTCTTCTCCGGCTTGCGCGTCCGAAGAGAGGATCGTTTTCAAACTGTTTTTCCCTTTTTTCTTGTCAGCTGTTTGATCAGCTGTTTTTCTTATTTCGGTGATGTTTGTTTCTCTGTTGAACTTAAGAGATAGGCGGGCAATGTAGCAGTTTAGGGTATTAATGTAGTTCTGTGAATTTACTTATTGGTCTTTTGTTTCTGCGGTTATTATTATGTGTGTAATCTTCCAAATCGCATATGGTGGGATTATTAATATTAATTAGATTATTATGGAATTTTTCAGATATAGAATGTGGTTTTGGATGGTTTTGATTTCTCTGTAGATGTGTGTGTGCGTCTGTTAGTCTGTAGAACCATGGTAATCTAGTAATCATTTGAATTGTGCAGTTCTGCTGTTTTTCGAGAATATTGATATTTGAGACTACTGCACTACCCCATGCTTGGCAAGCGTAGCTGAGTACTGGAAACAAAAAGGTTTTGTTTTTGATATTGAGTTCAGAATTACGGGTGATTAGAGAGTATAATTTTCTTTTAGCATTGCGGAATTTTTGGGTGGTGTACTTGATATGGTTAACTGAATCCATGAGTTCATAGAAGCTTCCTGTTGTTGAGCAGGTCTTGATGATAGTGGTCAATCAGAAGTGAAGGTGGAGTCACTCGACGATACTGCATATCAAATGAGCCAAGGGAGGAGGATGTAAACAGAAAGGGATGAAAATTCTGTCTGAGCTTGGGGATGTAAACAGAAAACGATTTGAGCGGAGTTACGTTGAAAAAAGATTACAGGGTGTTTAAAGGGTTAATGTGATTTAATGATTACGGATGGCTCTTGGCCGCTTACTGTTTATTCTTCGACGAAAGTCATATCTGAGGATTTGCTGTATCGCGGTGATATCAATTGCTTCCATATTGCAGAAGAATTTAAGGGCTACTATATTAGTGAAGAATTTACAGAGTTCTAACACATTCAGGTCTTTACGAATTTGGAGGTTCCTATAGAACCATGGGGCATTAATAATTACTAGTGGCCGCCCAGTGATCGAAATTCGACCATAATTCATTTAATTTTTAAGTTTGAACGTTAATAAGGTTCTTTTGTCAAAGAGTATACTCTAAATTCATTGCACATAATTTTTTCGAATTTTGTTCTATTACGTAAGCTGCGAGCATGTGCAAATACGTCATAGGAAAAATGCGGTATAGCTTGGTTAAACCATATCTAAAAAACAATAACGCGTTGTTTGACATTTTCTTGAGTTTTTTTATTGCTATACTGGCCACAGGTTTCGCCAAGGCTACACAGTTCATTTGCCTATCTTTTTCAAATTATATAAAATTTAAATAAAAAATAAATCCAAAAAATGAAAAATGAAATAAGGAATACGTGCTTCGTATTTTTTATATATTTTTTTATTGAAACAAAAAAAAAACGGGTGGCTAAAAAAATAAATGTTGTCCATTGAACTTGAAATAGTTCGACAATGAATTTAATGATTCAAAACTTCTGTGTAGACGATGTTTTTTGTAAAAACTCTTTCATCGTTTGCTAAATGCCCTTGACCGTTATATTCTGAAATATAAAATCTCAAACCATCGAATGATCGAACTCTACTTGCTGCGACGTACAATTGACCATGTGTAAAAACTGGCTGCCTCAATAAAATTCCAATTTTTTCGAATGTTTGTCCTTGAGACTTATTTATTGTCATCGCAAATGCAGGTATAATTAGAAATTGAGTTCTTTGAAAGTTAAATGGTAAAATAGTTCCGGAATATGTTAAATTTATACGTGGAATCAAAATTCTCTTATTGCGTGCGGTTCCAGTTAAAACTTCGCAATCAATACTATTACGATGCATAAATTTGATGCGCATTCTTGTTCCATTGACTAAGGCTTCCTTTGTATTTAAGTTTCTGATCAGCAAAACGATGCAATTAACTTTCAATACTAACTTATGTGGTGGCAAATTATGCCAAATCTCATACTCCTCCGTGAGCGCAATGTGCTTAAAAAGGAGTACAAAGTTTTTTCTTCACGTATTAATATATAGATTACAGTATATGAACGTAAACAATGAATGTTTTATTTTGTTTAATTTAATATATTTGTAACGCATATTATACATTAATTTTTATCTTTCTGCACTCCTTCTCCATATGAACTTTAATTATGCCAAATCTCATACTCCTCCGTTCGCGCAATGTGTTTAAAAAGGGGTACAAAGTTTTTTCTTCACGTATTAATATATAGATCCTGAGTGTGGAATTTTGAAGTTTCAAGTTTTTTAATGTGGGTCTTTGCTGCATATCCCGAGACACGACTGGCTTATCTGACTACTGGTCTAAGCATGGTTTTATAGGTAAGCACTTTGTTATCAATAGATAGCACTTTGTTATCAATATCATATCATAGATAGCACTTTGTTATCAATATCATATCATAGATAGCACTTTGTTATCAATATCATATCATAGATAGCACTTTGTTATCAATAGATAGTTTCGAATTTCCAGCAATTTGGGGATATAGGATTCTTCTAGCCGCTAGAAACTTATGTTTAAGGGAATTCCAGGTTAATAGCGAGTCCATCGTGACATCAAGGTAAATACAGTTAGAGGTTCAAGGAATAAAGTTTCCATAGAGTTTAAGGGGGAAGAAGTTTCCTTTTCTAGTAAAGAGTACTGCTTGGCATTTATCCACATTGATTTTAATTTTCCAGGCAGTAAGCCAGGACTCAAGTACTTGGAGGTAGTTTGTTAGTAAGAGCATAATATAATAATCATGATTTCTTGATAGTGGAGAAGCCCTGTGGTATGTCGTTCACATAAATATTAAATAATTTGGGTCCTAATATGGAGCCCTGTGATGTGCCTTCCTGAATGGCACGTGTGGTAGAGAGTGTTTTGTTGGCTTGAACGACAAAGTGCCTATCGGTCAGATATGAAGGTATAAGTTGTGTGAATAGTGAGGCCTAATGTAATGAATTTATGGATTAGTCCATTGATCCAAACCCTGTCAAAAGCTTTAGCTATGTCCCGAAAGACTGCTCCTGTGCTTTGTCCAGTTTCAAAGCCATCAAGAATATGCTCCGTTGATCGGAGCAGTTGATGGGGTGGATAGCTGTCTTCCGAAACCGAATTGTTGGTCTGTCAAAATTTTAGCTTGAGCAATATTGTTCAAGTCATAAGTATGGCTTCATTTGTCTTACTAAGGACGAATAACAGGCTGATAGGCCTGTAACTGTCGACTTTATCGGGTGGTTTTTCGGTTTCAGGATGGGGACGATGACAGCTATTTTCCATTTAGTGGGGAAGTATCTTAGGGACAAAATGAAGTTTATCAGGTGAGTTATGATGAAGATGAATTTTAAAGGTAGCTTCTTGATCAAAGTAACACTCCTTACTTTGTCATCACGACCTTTGTGAATTTCCATCACTCTAGCTAACTTCCAAAATTGTCGAGGTAATTTCTCATCACCTATCAAAACTAGTATATCATTTATATTAAATTCACAAGTTACATTAATTGGTTTGACATAATTTGAACCTTTTAGTTGGAGAAAATACTCCCTTTTCCAAAAGTTATTTAAAAGTTTTTTCACGATACATATATCTTTTAATTAAAATTCTTTTGTTATTTGGTATAACAACTTCCTTATTGTGACCAGCCCGGTGGGGGAAGGACGTCAGCCTTTTTCCTGTCAAGAAGTGAGCAGGGGTGAAAGGGAATGGTTCTGATGGTTCATTATAAATATAGGTAAGAGGTCTAGAATTTAAAATCGATTCTATTTCTGCAAGAACCGTTTGTAGTTCTTCAAAAGAAACGAAAGCTCTTCCCAGCACTTTTCTCAAAATAATTTTTGTCATTTTTACCATTCTCTCCTAGTATCCACTTCACCAAGCCGCTCTTTCAACAATAAATCGCCACGTTATACCATTTTTACCAAAATAATTTTCTACGGATGTGTCAGTAATATTAGCATACAACCTTTTCAGTTCACAGTCTGCTGCTTTGAAAGGTTTGGCATTGTCCGAGTTAACAGTTCGGCAGACTCCTCTTAAAACAAATCGTCGGAAGGCCAATAGCAAATGTTCCGCACTCAGACTTGATATCACTTCAAGATGTATTGCACGAGTGACTGCACTAGTGAATATGGCAATATAAATTTTGTCACTGTCCTTTGTATACGAAGGTCCCGCGAAATCAATCCCTGTTCCATCAAAAGGGTTTGCCTCAGCTATTCTATCAGCTGGTAGTGGAGCCATTACTTGTTTACCAGGTCTGGCCTTGAACCTTTTGCAAATAAAACACTTATTCAAGCAGGATTTTACAGCCTGTCTGCCTCGGATTATCCAGTACCTTTCTCGAAGTTGAGTCAGTGTATCTGAAACACCAGAATGATGCAAGTGCTGATGTTCCTTAATAATAAGCAATTCGGTGAATTTAGATTTGCCGGGAATAAACCAAGGATGCTTTTCCTGAAACTCAAATTCAGAACGTTGCAATCTACCGCCGAGACAAATTAATCCATCAGCAGATATGCTCGGATTCAGAAAGCAAAGTCTCGATTCAGAGTCTATAGGAACTCCCCTTCTCAGCTGAAGGTATTCACGTTGGAATTCTGTTTTTTGCACAAAACAAACCCAATGTTCTTCAGCGTTAGATAGTTCTGTGGCTGTAAGTGTTCCAGTTCCTTTTCTAGAATTTGGTTTGGATTTTTCACAAACCGCATGACGTCTGCAGTTATCCTCAAAACCTTATCCAAATCACTATATTTGTGGAAATCAAACAATGTATCCGAAGATTCAAAACACATTTGTAAGGTAACTCAGTTGATTATTTTTTCTTTCTGGATTTCCTGAGAGTCCGTGTCCAGTATTGATACTGTACCATCACAGGACATCTCGTGTTTTAAAAGCCAGTGAGAACCGGTCCACCAGATCTCGTTATCGATGAGAGAACGTGCACTTACTCCCCGAGTAACTTTAACGGCTGGGTTGGTTTTCCCATTGGAATGATTCCAGTTTAAAGGACTGGATTTCCCTTTAATTTCCAAGATTCAATTCCGGACAAACGGTTTCCAATCATCAGCAACACCCTTAATCCAGTGTAGACATATCTGGGAGTCAGTTCACAAGAAAATATCACTTTCCTTCAATGAAGGAAATGTGGATTGCAAGTAAGAAGACAGCCTCACTGATGTCAAGGCACCCAGCAGTTCTAAACGTGGTAGGGTCATTCTCTTAATTGGAGCTAAACGAGTCTTAGAAATATAAAACTAGTCGCACACTTATTTTGATATTTGATTTTGAAGTACGCAACAGAACCGTAAGCCTTCGGACTTGCATCTGAAAATATGTGTACTTCTAATTGCTTCACTTGTATTTCATCAAAATAGGGTCGGGGTATGACGAGTCTCTTGAATTCGTCTATTTCATTGAGCCACTCTTTAAACAATGTCTCTATTTCCACAGGAAGAGACTCATCCCATTGAATGCCTCGCTCCCAAAGAGTTTGCATCATTAACTTTATTCTCACAGTGAAAAGCGCTGTCAGTCCTATAGGGTCATATAACATTCCGCATGCACTCAGCACAACACGTTTCGTTGGAGTTACACCTTTAATTTTCGAGAATTGATTGAGCTCAATCCTCAGGGTGTCCCTTTCATTGTCCCATATTAAACCTAGGAGCAGAGACGTAAGTAGGGGGGGGGGAGGCAGACGGGGCATGTGCCCCGGGCGCCGGATTTGGGGGGCGCTAAATTGGCAAAGTATTTTTTACTATAGATATTTACGTATGACAAAAAATGAAGAGGAAAACTTATTAGTAGACTACAAAAACCAAAAACTATAAAAGGAGCTAAATGCAGAATGTGTGAAGAAATAGCAGGAAAGCTTAACCTAGATCCTCATTTTAAAGAAGTACGGAGGAGGAAGAAGCGGAGGTTTGATGAGAAGGGCGAAGTTGAAAGCTATGATTTCTCAGAAGAAAAAGTTCAGATTATTGATTATACAAATAATAGATCGAATTCTGAATGAGCTGAGGCAAAGGTTTCAAGTCATTCAAAACATGAATAGTTTGTTTGGTTTCCTCAATGGATCTCGGTTTGAAACAATGAATGGAGAAGAATTGAAGAACCAGGCACTTGAGTTAGTTACCACATATAAAGAAGATTCAGACAAGGACTAGCTGGCGATAGTAGAAGTGGAGAGTTTTAAGTATCATGCCTTGGATTTAAGCCCTAATATGAAAACGGCTACACCATCAGGTCTTCTGACGTTAATATACAAGAACGGACTTGAAGACGCGTCCACCAACATAACGACAGCGTTGAGAATTTTCCTCACAATACCAGTCTCAGTCGCCTCAAATGAAAGGAGTTTTAGCAAACAAAAGATCATAAAAAATTACCTCAAACTTAACAGGACGACAGCGACTAACCAACCTGAGCATCATATCAATAAAGCACAAGTTAGCTTCAAAGCTATCTTTTGAGGACACTGTAAAAATGTTTGCAGACGAAAAAGCCCGTAAAGTTAAGTTTTAGTTCAAGCTTTCTGTGTTCAGGTTGTGGCAACACTCAAAAACATCTCTAGAATTTGTGTTCTTATTGTAGCAACACTAAGAAGAATGTTCTTATGGTTATAAGTGTTCGCGTTAAGAATTCTGAATGACAGTGTGCCGCTCATCTTTTCTCAGTACGCATGTCGAACTATTTGCTCTGCATTTATTTACCAGTTTTTAATTGTTATGTTTGAATAAAATTAAGTTTCCTTGTTCCTGAGATGCTTATGGCACAGTTGATAACACGCAGAAATAACATCGAATAATTAAATGCTGCTAGCCAGCATTTTGAGTTGGGATTCTTCCGGAAGCCAGAACCGGAACTACCAAACCCAGGTGACATCCCAAAAGATTAACTTTTTTCACATTTTGTCAATAGATTAAGAGATTGTGTAAAATGTCAAAGTATAATGCTCAAGATAATAACTTGAGTAAAATCTGTTATTCCTAATTCTTGTTCTACAGTTTTCCAAAATCCTTGAATGGTTTTCGGTCGACGTTTCGATAATGCTCTTTTTAAAAGTCCAAAACTCCATGAGTGAGACATCTGGAGATTTAGCAGGAATATCAGTAAAGGACTTGATACAAGTTTCTTGTTCCATTTTTTTCCAAGAATTTAATAGTGGATTTAGATGTGTGGCTGCTTGCTTTATCCAGATGCAGTTTTAATTGTTGGCATTGTGGGTAACGATATGGTATTTATTTTTTGAATATTGGGGATAAAATATGATCTTGATAATAAGTGGGAGTTGATTTTTACATTTTTCCCCCTCTTTTTATTTTTAATTTTCCATTATATGCAAAACCGGCAACAATCATAAATCTCTTAGAGAAAGTTCTCAGTTACCAAGTTGAACCACGTTTTAATATTTTTCTCCTCTTTTATGATAATAAAGTGTTCTTTTTTATTGCAACCTTTTAAATATACCCACGCCTCCTCTATTGTCACAACATTTTTCCATCTTTCTCCAGCTAAATGCTTCTCATAAAGAATTCTACAGCGAGTTCTGCGTTCTGCAATATGTCGTGGAGATAGACGATGAGCATTGTATTTTTTGGCCTTTTTAAGATTCAAATCACTGTCACTTATTTTATTTACGTTGAACTGAACATTTTAATGACTTTGTAATAGTCCTTTGACTTGGTGGATTCTCTTTTAAAATTAAAGATCTTACCTTATAAATATTCTCCGAAATTCTTTTCTTTTTTTGGATACGTATTTGGAAGTATTTTTCCACTTTTACGCGTTTTTTCCTTTCTCATTAATAATATTAATTATAGTACCTTTAGATATCGAAAAAACCATGACTTTTACAGCGTTTTTGAATAATTGAATTAGCATAATTCTCTTCTGAAAGAGCGGAAACAGCCTTCCATCCATTGCTTATTTAAAAGCGCCATTTTGAAAGTAAACAAAACTCTGAGTTAGCAGATGATAAGTTATACTTTAACTATTTAACTGCTGCGAAAATAACTATTTCATAGCATACAATTTTTTTACAGCTCATCAAAATCATTCAAAAAATGTCTGAACAGCCTCTGTATCTATCTATATATATAAAATAGGATGTGTGTGTGTGTGTATGTGGGTATATCTATATATATAAAATAGGATGTGTGTGTGTGTGTATGTGGGTATATTTTCTATACAAATCTACACCGTTTGACCAATCCACACCAAATTTGGTACACTTATAATTTAGAACACTGCGGTCAGCATAGGCTAACTCTTAACCCCCGTTCTATTGGCCCTGGGGGGCTAAAAACTATTCGAAATCGCAATAGAAATAACATTGAGCATAGATTGATTGCTTTAGGCAGCGATGGTTGCTTTACCACTGTTGATCGAAAAACAATTTTTTCCGAAACAAATTAAATTACAGTATTTATGTTTGAACTGACTTTTTAGTTCTTCCCATGATGTAAATAAATTATAGATATTTTATTGATGAAGGGGGAAAGAATATTTTAAAATATTTATGTTTGCAAGGAAATTCAAGGAAAGGTTTTCAGGAGTTCAAGGATTATTTTCAAGGAAAGTTGGTGTATATTTCGACCAACTTTCCTTAAATAATTTATCGAATACGTAATGATTTGTAGAATTCTGTTTCACGAGGCTTTTTAGGTAAGGCGTGTAACTTATTTTAAAATGTCCGGAATAGATACATGTGAATCCTCCGTTGAAAGCAGTGATTTTCTTTCTGAAAAATTCTGTAAAATCGACCTTCTGCTTTTTGAAAAAATTTTATCTATTCAGTTTAATTTGTCTACACCGATTATATTTATTTCTAAACCAAGCACCGTTATTCCGAAAAGCACAAACGAAAAACTCATTGATCATAAAAGCGTAATTTTGCTACTCGGTATCTGGCAGCACCAGAATTAATGTTTACTTTTTTTATAAAACTTTGTAGAACTTTCTAGAAAGTTGGGGAAACGGAAACTTAATTGGACTCATGGTGGAGAACATTCCAGCACCCACTCGATTCTTAGCTGGTCGTATTTAAAGGAAGCTAACTCGGTAAGTCTTCCAGTTTATCATCTTTCAGTGAATCTGGCAGTTTTATTTCGCTCTTTTGATTGTATAAGTGTTTCCTACTTTATTCGACAGTGATAGCGTACATTTTGGATTTATATTTCTAAACGGATGTAAGTACTACATAATTTTAAATTCGTTTTTTCGTTAATTTTAGCTTTTTATTGTATTCTATAATAGATTTCATTGCTCAGTGAGATGTGCCTTTTGCTTAATTTTTTAAATAAGTTTAATGGGATCAGAATTAATGCTTTTTTTACACCAGAATAAAAGTTTATTTTTAACATGATTTAGAATTCTGTGTTTGAGTATTTTGATTGACAGCTTTTAAGTAAGGCATTAATTTTTTTTATTTGTGTTAAAAGTTTGATATTCTCCTAAACTGATGTAAGTACTTCACAATTTTAAATTTGTTTTACCATTCAGTTTATATTAGTTTTTTATTGTATTCTATAATAGATTTCATTGTTCAGTGAGTGTGCCTTTTGCTTATTTTATGAAATAACTTTTTAATGACAGATTTCACTGCTCTGTGATAGTGTGTCTTTTGCTAATTTTATGAAATAGCTTTTCTTTGTATTCTATAATAGATTTCATTGCTCAGTGAGAGTGTGCCTTTTGCTTATTTTATGAAATAGCTTTTTGTATTCTTTTACAGATTTCTTTGCTGTAGCAATGCCTCCAAGGAAGCGGAAGGCAATCGGCCAAGTGCAGTCAACGGCTAAGATGATGAAAGATGAGCGTAGTCAATAAACTTCCAAGGAGAGAAATAGAAGACTTGCGATTGCGAGAGAGCTACAACATCTAGAGCAACAGAGACGGCACAACAGCGTGAGACCCTACTACAGGATAAGAGAGATAGAGCAACTACATCTAGAGCAACAGAGACGGCACAGCAGCGTGAGGCCCGACTACAGGATATGAAAGAGACAGCTACTACATCTAGAGCAACAGAGACGGCACAGCAGCGTGAGGCCCGACTACAGGATAAGAGAGATAGAGCTACTACATCAAGAGCAACAGAGACTGCACAGCAGCGTGAGGCCCGACTACAGGATAAGAGAGATAGAGCTACTACATCTAGAGCAACAGAGACGGCACAGCAGCGAGAGGCCCGACTACAGGATAAGAGAGATAGAGCCAAACGATCACGGACTGCGAGCCATTTTAGCTTAGCACTGGAAGGATTTCACTACGATTCACATAAAGACTACTCGATGCATGCAAGTGTTACGATCGGGAAAATGGAAATGGTTTGTACTTACTGTCAAGCCAAAAAGTTTAAATCAGAGTCTACTGGTATTTGCTGCAAAAATGGAAAAGTTAAACTTTGCCAACTGGAACCACCACCACAAGACCTTTTGACTTACACATCAGGAGATACGTCAGAGTCGAAGCATTTTCTAAGTAACATCAGAAAATACAACTCATGTTTCCAAATGACATCATTCGGCGCCACATCAGTTGTTGGACAGCCCGGATTTCCGTCGACATTCAAGGTGCAAGGGCAGGTTTACCATAGAGCGGGATCGTTGCTTCCGCTGCCAGATCAACCACCAAAATTTCTACAACTATATTTTATTCAAAACGAACAAATGGAAACTGATCAGAGGTGCGCCTACATCTCGGGAACAAGACGTCAGATTGTGTTAAACTTACAGAGGATGTTTCATGAGCACAATAATCTTATTAAAACGTTTGAAACAGCATTGGAACATATGCCAACAGATGAATATAAAGTAGTCATAAGAGCAGACCGAAGACCAGCAGGCGAACACGAGCGGCGTTTTAACTCTCCTCAAGCAGATGAAGTCGCGGTGGTTATATCAGGAGATGAGTTTCATCAACGGGATATCGTTATTCAACGACGAGGTGAATCATTGCAGCGTATTTCGGAAACACATCGATCTTACGATGCTCTGCAGTACCCAGTAATATTCCCCCATGGTGAAGATGGATATCAATTTAATCTGAGGCAGATCAACCCAAGAACAGGTGAAACAACGAGCAAGAAAGTTTCAGCGATGGATTTCTATGCGTACAGATTAATGGTTCGAGATACTGGGCAGAACCACGTATTGAACTGCAGGCAATTGTTTCATCAGTTCATCGTCGATATGTACGCTAAAGTCGAGAGTGAACGTCTCCTTTACATTCGTCTAAATCAACGTAAACTGAGAGTTGACGAATATATTCACCTGAGAGATGCTGTGGCAAATGACGGGAACGTTGAAAACCTCGGTGCCTTAGTCATACTACCAGCTACATTTACAGGCAGTCCCAGACACATGCACGAATACACACAAGATGCTATGACGTACGTGAGGACGTACGGGAGACCAGACTTATTTATCACCTTCACCTGCAATCCCACTTGGACGGAGATCAAGGAGGTTCTTACCAATGGTCAATTACCCAGTGAGCGCCACGACTTGATTGCGAGAGTATTTAAACAGAAGCAGTTGAAACTGATTGACGTTATAACAAAGGGCCATGTATTTGGAGTGCCGAGATGCTGGATGTATACGATTGAATGGCAAAAAAGAGGGCTGCCACACTCGCACAATTTGATCTGGTTAGCGGACAAAATTCAGCCCACTCAAATCGATGACGTTATATCTGCCGAGTTGCCAGACCCGGAACAAGATCCCGAACTTTTTGAAGTGGTAACGAAAAACATGATCCACGGACCGTGTGGAAATCTCAATCCCATTTCTCCGTGTATGAAGGACGGAAAGTGTACCAAGAAATACCCTAGAAAATTGATTAAAGAGACACAAACTGGAAATGACGGCTATCCCCTGTACAGACGGCGGGCTCCGGAAGATGGAGGGTTCACGGCGAAACTAACGATACGCAGCAACACGGAAATAGAAATCGACAATAGGTGGGTTGTGCCCTTTTCGCCGCTGCTGTCGAAAATGTTTCGGGCACACATCAACGTGGAGTACTGCAACAGTGTGAAATCGATTAAATATGTGTGCAAGTATGTCAACAAAGGTAGTGATATGGCTGTTTTCGGTATCAGCGACGAGAGATCGAACGATGAAGTGACGCGGTATCAATTGGGAAGATACCTCAGCAGTAACGAGGCAGTTTGGCGAATACTGGGTTTTTCGATTCACGAAAGACACCCTACTGTTGTTCACCTCAGCGTCCATTTAGAAAATGGTCAGAGAGTTTATTTCACAACAGAGAGCGCCCCTAGAGTGATTGATCAGCCACCAAACACGACTTTGACGGCATTCTTTCAACTGTGTCAGCAGGATTCTTTTGCGAGGACTTTGTTGTATCCTGAGATACCTCGATATTACACGTGGAATGCGTCGAGGAAAATTTTCTGTAGGAGAAAAGTTGGCCAGCCCGTCCCTGGACATGATGCAGTCGCGAGTGACGCCTTGGGTCGAGTGTACACTGTTCACCCCAACAACGCCGAATGCTATTTCCTTAGGATGCTTCTTCACTCGGTACGAGGACCTAGATCTTTCGCAGAGATGAGAACGGTAAACGACGAAGTATGCCAGACATTTAGAGAGGCCTGTCAGAAGTTGGGTTTGCTGGAAGGAGACCAGCACTGGGATGACACGTTGCGAGAAGCCGAATTGATCTCCCTACCAGAGCAAATCAGAAACCTGTTTGCTATAATATTGACTACATGCAGTCCATCGAATCCAAACACTTTATGGGAAAAGTATAAGGAGGCCCTGAGTGAGGATATACTCGCCAAAGTCCGGAGGGAAACCCCGACATTAGAAATCGCGTTTGGTCCGGACATTTTCAACGAGGCTTTGGTTATTCTTGAGGACAAATGTGTGGCCATGACAAATAAAACATTACTGCAATTGGGCCTGCCTGCACCAGTAAGAGATCGACGAGACGTACTTCGCGCAGATTACGTGCGAGAAACGAACTACGACGTCGAAGAGCTGAGTGCATACGTCGCGGACAAGAAGCCACTTCTGAATCGAGATCAGAAAAACGCATACCAAATTATCATGGATCAGGCAGCAAAACAACAAGGTGGTATCATTTTTCTTGATGCTTCTGGGGGCACAGGGAAAACATTCTTGATTAATATAATACTGGCCGAAATCAGGACTCGGGGAGAAGTTGCTCTTGCCATCGCCTCTTCGGGAATTGCGGCGACGTTAATGGAAGGAGGGAGGACGGCCCATTCTGCACTTAAGTTGCCACTTGACATCGCCAGGCAGGGAAATCCTACCTGCAACATAAGCAAGGCAAGTGGTCGGGCGCAGGTGCTCGAGACTTGCAAATTAATCGTGTGGGACGAATGCACCATGGCTCACAAGAAAGCTCTCGAGGCCCTCGACGTCACTCTGAGAGATCTGAGAGGAAACGACAACCTGATGGGAGGAGCTCTGGTACTCCTCTGTGGAGACTTTCGTCAAACTCTGCCCGTCATCCCGAAGTCGACGCCGGCCGATGAGATCCATGCATGTTTGAAGCATTCGTTTTTGTGGAGACATGTGCGAAAGATAACTTTGAAGCAAAACATGAGAGTACATCTGGGGGATGAGAGTGCTCAAATTTTCTCAGACAAACTCCTGGAGATCGGAGAAGGCAGATTGGCAGTCGAGTCTTCTGGCAAGATTAAATTCCCATCCGATTTTTGTAATCTGGTGTCGTCCGTCTCAGAGCTGATAGATGCAGTCTATCCGTCTGTTTCCCAAAACTATCACGATTTGAACTGGTTGCGAGAGAGGGCCATTCTTTCTGCTAAAAATGAAGACGTCCACGACATAAACAATCAAATACTTGTCATGTTACCAGGCGTGGTCACTGAATACAAGTCCATCGATACCGTAGTAGATGCCGATGAGGTCGTCAATTTCCCGCCAGAGTTCCTGAACTCGCTTGATCCGGCTGGATTGCCACCACATCGTCTTTTACTTAAAGTGGGATCTCCGGTTATTTTACTGCGGAACCTCGACCCGCCAAAACTTTGCAACGGCACGAGGCTGTGTGTCAAGAAGCTGCTGGGCAATGTAATGGAAGCGACTATCTTGACAGGAAAGGGAGAGGGTGCAACAGTTTTTATCCCACGGATACCACTCATTCCGACGGATCTCCCTTTCGACTTTAAGAGATTGCAGTTTCCAGTAAGACTTGCGTTCTCGATCACGATCAACAAGTCGCAGGGGCTATCAAGTACTGCGGAGTGGATTTGAGATCGCCGTGTTTCTCCCACGGACAACTTTATGTTGGTTGCTCGAGGGTGGGTTCACCCAAGAATTTATTTATTCTTGCTCCCGGAGGTGAAACTAAAAATGTTGTGTATAATCAAGTTTTGTGTTAAATTTATATTGCAGTGAATTTGTAAAATATTTTACTTTATAATGCGTGTACTGTACTTATACTTTTAGAACCTGTTAATATAATTACTTTGATTTTACACTATACATTGATTTCATTCCTTTTCCTGTCCAATAGAAGATTGGGATAAATACCCGGGCAAAGCTATGTTGCCGTTGTTTGAGCATTACTAAATCTAACTTTTAGTTGATTGTATAAGTATTTCCTACTTTATTTGACAGGTGTAATGTGCATTATTGAATTAAAGTTTATTATTTTATTTCTATATGAATTTTATATTTTTACATGAATATTTGTTTGATAAAAAAAGGATATTTAAAATATTTCATTATTCATAATTTACATTTTGTAATGAAACACGAAAAACTTCAACTCATTAATCATAAAAGCGTAATTTTGTTATTTTAGATTTGGGAAACCAGAATTAATTTTTATTATTTTATAAATTTGATTTAGCATCCCGTGTTTGTCTATTTGAGTTAACACAGCGAAATGTTGCAGTCATATTTGAGCATTACTAAATTTCATTATCGTCTTTATCAATATTTTCAAATATCTTTTTTCGAATTGCTCTGTTTCAGAATACACTCAGGCAGTCGAAATTCGACACTGCGTATCATTCGTTTTTTAGAATTCTGCATTTTTTCGTCGGAATTTCGTTTCTGTTCGTATTTATGTCTTAATCTTTTAGATATTGCAATATATTCAGGAATTAAATGCATATATTTGCGTCCGAAGTATATAGTAGAAGTTATGGAAAAGTTAAAACGTATTTTCCGTACAACTTAAATGATTGCATTTTTCTGTGAAAGAAAAGTGATTATTCTAATTCACTTTTCAAGCAACATTTAACTATTTCAACCCGAGCAACGCCGGGTAATTCAGCTAGTATATATATATAATAGGATGTGTGTGTGTGTATGTATGTGTGTATATATGTATATTTTCTATACAAATCTACACCGTTTGAACAATCCACACCAAATTTGGTACACTTATACTTTAGAACACTGCGGTCAGCATAGGCTAACTCTTAACCCCCGTTCTATTGGCCCTGGGGGGCTAAAAACTATTCGAAATCGTCATAGAAATAACATTGAGCATAGATTGATTGCTTTAGGCAGCGATGGTTGCTTTACTAGTGTTGATCAAAAACAATTTTTTCCGAAACAAATTAAATTACAGTATTTATGTTTGAACTGACTCTTTAGTTCTTCCCATGATGTAAATAAATTATAGATATTTTATTGATGAAGGGGGAAAGAATATTTTAAAATGTTTATGTTTGCAAGGAAATTCAAGGAAAGGTTTTCAGGAGTTCAAGGATTATTTTCAAGGAAAGTTGGTGTATATTTCGACCCACTTTCCTTAAATAATTTATTGAATACGTAATGATTTGTAGAATTGTTTCACAAGGCTTTTTAGGTAAGGCGTGTAACTTATTTTAAAATGTCCGGAATAGATACATGTGAATCCTCCGTTGAAAGCAGTGATTTTCTTTCTGAAAAATTCTGTAAAATCGACCTTCTGCTTTTTGAAAAATTTTTATCTCTTCAGTTTAATTTGTCTACACCGATTACATTTATTTCTAACCCAAGCACCGTTATTCCGAAAAGCACAAACGAAAAACTCATTGATCATAAAAGCGTAATTTTGCTACTCGGTATCTGGCAGCTCCAGAATTAATGTTTACTTTTTTTATAAAACTTTGTAGAACTTTCTAGAAAGTTGGGGAAACTGAAACTTCCTTGGACTCATGGTGGAGAACATTCCAGCACCCACTCGATTCTTAGCTGGTCGTATTTAAAGGAAGCTAACTCGGTAAGTCTTCCAGTTTATCATCTTTCAGTGAATCTGCCGGTTTTATTTCGCTCTTTTGATTGTATAAGTGTTTCCTACTTTATTCGACAGTGATAGTGTACATTTTGGATTTATATTTCTAAACGGATGTAAGTACTACGTAATTTTATATTCGTTTTTTCAGCTTTTTTTGTTTTCTATAATAGATTTCAGTGCTCAGTGAGAGTGTGCATTTTGCTTAATTTTTAAATAAGTATAATGGGGGATCACAATTAATGCTTTTTTTACACCAGAATAAAAGTTTATTTTTTAGTATGATTTAGAATTGTGTTTAAGTATTTTGATTGACAGCTTTTAAGTAAGGCATTAATATTTTTTATTTGTGTTAAAAGTTTGATATTCCTAAACTGATGTAAGTACTGCACAATTTTAAATTTGTTTTACCATTCAGTTTATATTAGCTTTTTATTGTATTCTATAATAGATTCCATTGCTCAGTGAGAGCGTGCCTTTTGCTTATTTTATGAAATAGCTTTTTATTGCATTCTATAATAGATTTCATTGCTCAGTGAGAGTGTGCCTTTTGCTTATTTTGTGAAATAGCTTTTCTTTGTATTCTTTTAGATTTCTTTGCTGTAGCAATGCCTCCAAGGAAGCGGAAGGCGATCGGCCAAGTGCAGTCAACGGCTAAGATGATGAGATGAGCTTAGTCAAGAAACTTCCGAGGAGAGGAATAGAAGACTTGGGAGAAAGAGCTACTACATCTAGAGCAACAGAGACGGCACAGCAGCGTGAGGCCCGACTGCAGGATAAGAGAGATAGAGCCAAACGATCACGGACTGCGCACCATTTTAGCTCAGCATTGGAAGGATTTCACTACGATTCACATAAAGACTACTCGCTGCATGCAAGTGTTACCATCGGGAAAATGGAAATGGTTTGTAGTTACTGTCAAGCCAAAAAGTTGAAATCAGAGTCTACTGGTATTTGCTGCAAAAATGCAAAGTTAAACTCTGCCAACTGGAACCACCACCACAAGAACTTTTGACTTACACATCAGGAGATAGGTCAGAGTCGAAGCATTTTCTTAGTAACATCAGAAAATACAACTCATGTTTCCAAATGACATCATTCGGCGCCACATCAGTTATTGGACAGCCCGGATTTCCGTCGACATTCAAGATGCAAGGGCAGATTTACCATAGAGCGGGATCGTTGCTTCTGCTGCCAGATCAACCACCAAAATTTCTACAACTATATTTTATTCAAAACGAACAAATGGAAACTGATCAGACTACATCTCGGGAACATGACGTCAGATTGTGTTAAACTTACAGAGGATGTTTCATGAGCACAATCTTATTGAAACGTTTGAATCAGCATTGGAACGTATGCCAACAGATGAATATAAAGTAGTCATAAGAGCAGACCGAAAACCAGTAGACGAATAGGAGCGGCGCTTTAACTCTCCTCAAGCAGATGAAATCGCGGTGGTTATATCAGCGATGAGTTTCATCAACGGGATATCGTTATTCAACGACGAGGTGAATCTTTGCAGCGCATTTCGGAAACAAATCGATCTTATGAGGCTCTGCAGTACCCAGTAATATTCCCCCATGGTGAAGATGGATATCATTTTAATCTGAGGTAGATCAATCCAAGAGGTGAAACAACCAGCAAGAAACTTTCAGCGTTGGATTTCTATGCGTACAGATTAATGGTTCGAGATATTGAGCAGAACCACGTATTGAACTGCAGGCAATTGTTTCATCAGTTCATCGTCGATATGTACGCAAAATCGAGAGTGAGCATCTCCTTTACATTCGTCTAAATCAACGTAAACCGAGATTTGACGAATATATTCACCTGAGATGCTATGGCAAATGATGGAAACGTTGAAAACCTCGGTGCCTTAGTCATACTACCAGCTACATTTACAGGTAGTCCCAGACACATGCACGAATACACGCAAGATATTATGACGTACGGGAAACCAGACTTATTTATCACCTTCACCTGCAATCCCACTTGGACTGAGATCAAGGAGGTTCTTACCAATGGTCAATTACCCAGTGAGCGCCACGACTTGATTGCGAGAGTATTTAAACAGAAGCAGTCGTGTAAGACTGTTTAGAATGGAGAGAGAGAGAATTGGCGACCGCCAATAATAAAAACGTTCGCCAACTTCCGACAGGAAGTGACAATAAGTCCAGTAGTACCGAGGAGGCCTTAGGAGCGAGGTAGATCGCTCGGTGTGAGAAAAACACAGGCGTGTCACCTGTGTGTGATTTGTAAATCCCATAGAGAATATATTATTAATTTCAATTTTCTTAAATGTCTTATATTCGTGTTGTGTTCTGTTAAATAAACGTGTTTGTGATTTTAACTGAAGTGGTTATTGAAGAGCCAAATCATCGTGGTAAAACAGCATCACCTGCTGGGACTAACCTAGTGAAGTACACCAATTATACTAGTGAACTAAAAATACATTAGTGTGAGTAAGAAACTGTAGTGGCGCAGTCAACAGGATAATCTTGTACGCGGATGTCAACAAGCGAGAAAGAAGGTAAGAGTCCTGTATTATTCGTTTGTCCCAAATATTGTTTATAATGTTAAGATATTGACATACATGAAAGTAAATAGTATTTATGAAGAACAGAGTAGTTGCTCTAAATAGTTTTAATAATGTTTTTCTAACATAGTTAAACTTGAAAAATATAGTAAAACGAAACGTATACATTTAAAAGGAAACTTGTTCTGATAGAAGTTATTTTGATTTTATTGATATTCAGTAAAACGAAAGCGGAACTGGTATTAAATTGTGTTTTATACAATTAATGGTAAAGATGTAGAATCCGAGACATGTTTGTCGCCAAATCAAGATGGCGTCCAAAGCCAGGAGTTCTTAAAAAAAAACCGCGGACTTTCCTACGCGAACCTTTTGTATAGGGCAATAATAAATGAGGAATGCACAAATAAGTAAAAAAAATAACGGTCTAATTAATCCTGTGGATGTTCTTAAAAAAAACGCGGAATTTCCTACGCGAACAACCTTTTGAATAGGGCAATAATAAATCAATCACCTTCAAGCTCTCCGGTTTTGCTAATATATTCCGTTGCGACCCGGTTAAGCGGTAACCAATTACAATCATTCTAAAAAGCTAAAACATCAACTAACACAAAAGAATTCAAATTTTAAAACGGTAACCAATCATAGAACGCAAAACATCGATATTTTGTTAAAAAAAATGCGTTCGTTAAAAAAAGAGAAGCGCTCTTTCCTTCCGAAAAACCAACCTTTTCCATAGGGTTGCCATAAATATGGAGCACAGTAGCAAGGTTACCATATTTGGCGATAAATCGCCACGGTCTCGGATTCGACATCTCACCCCAATTAATAATTGTGTTCGTATCAATGATAATATAGCAGTGTTGTGACTAATATGTTTAGCGAACGAAGATATTTTCATTCTATTGGTATTCAGTAAAACGAAAGCGGAACTGGTATTAAATTGTGTTATATACAAACCTTTTTCTCTTTTTGTATGAGAAATAAAAATTGGCAGTGTTCCAATTTCGTTTTGGCGTTAGATGAGACATTTTTTTCTTCCTTTCAGAGAATTTTCTATTTCCTGTGTTAAGTAAGGTAGATAAGTTTGTTGTGTTACATCAGAGAAAATAATAGTTTTTCCGCAGTAAATTTTAATTAATTGATTTCAATTGTTTTAAAACGAGTGTTGATTAGTGTATAATTAACGTGACCATTTATTTTTTGACTCAAAACGGGACAGTGGTTTATTTAGGTCAATTAACAGGTAGTCAATGAAAAAAAAAACATTTTTTTTAAAGTTATATTTAGAAAAAGTTAGCTATTATTACAAATTAAAAAATATATCCAAAATGTTTAGTTAGTATATTTATATTTATCAGAGGAACTAATTTGCTTTAATACATCTGGTGATGATTTTAAGTAAGAATAAAACTCTTGGCATGTTTTTTTATATTCACCTTATAACTGTCCTCCTGTAATTACTGGGGTAAAATCCAAAGTAATCATTAAAAAATCTCGGGGTAAAGTTTTATATATATTTAATTATAAGAGAACACAGTTACAAAGGACGGTAAAAACATAAACACAAACAATTAAACATTTAGATACAATTTTGGGCAAAAAGCAGGCGAGGCGTCCGCTAAATTTAAGGTCCAAGCTCTCTCTGCCTGCGTAATAGCATATCAGCACGACGATAGATTGGTCACGTTTAGTGGCGCCATCTATATGTCAGAATTGGTAGTATAGTGTGCGTTATAACCTTAGTTATCAACATCGCCTTTAGAACTGGAATTTGTAACTGGGTTTTTTCAGATGTCCACAATTTGTTCATCATAGAAAATACTCTTTCTACTGGAGCATTTGTAGCAGGCAAACATAAAATATATTCAATTAAAATACAAAAGTTTTCATGCTGAAGATTGTTAGTGTGAAAGTGTTTGAATACTTCAACCCAACGAGTTTCTGTGGAAACATTTAGATTATTCCATTCGGTTACTTTTTGCGACGTGATGTAGTTAGAAATTAATGAAAATTCGTCAAAAACTTCTGTATCTTTATTACAGTCAATATATTCCTTTTCAATTAATACATCCAGAGATTTTTGAATGTCTTCCCATGCGGGTACTTTTTTTAAATCTGCCCAGTAAAATATCTCCATTTCTTTGGTAAGGAAACAAGTCCACTGCTCTAGATACTCACGGCTTGTTTTGTAAAATTCTGTAGCCGCCCTTTTCACAAACTCTTCATCGATATCAGTACCATTATCTTTCAATTTCACCATTAATTGACGGACTGTAAATGGAACAAACTGATTGGTATGTTTTTGAGTCAAATTGTCTTTTAGTTGATTGATTTCTTTTGCAGCTTCAGTTGCCGATACAGTCTGACCTTTCAAGCTTCAATACAGCTTGATGAAAACTTGATGACTGAGCGTGTAAAAAATAAAGCCATAATTCTGATGTGGGATCTTCAAAAAAGTTTTTTAGTAATAAGGGACATTTTTCAATGCTCAAAAAGTAGTTTTTTAATGGCTGATACATTTTTAAAACCCTTTCCAAGGCATGCATAAGAGCAAGCCATCTGGTTTTGCTATAGCCGAGCATTTGTTGATATTCCGTTTCAGTTTCAGCGCAAAACTCCTTTAGAGCTTCAACTCGAACCGTGTAAATATAAAAAAATGAATATATCTTCACAATAATGCTTTCGTAATCTAAGGATAGCCCGTCTGCAGCAGATTTTATTGCATTGTGAATTACATGGACTCCACATCCAATATCTATTAATGGCTTTTTAAGAGATGATTGTAATTTCGTTAACACATTATTAGTTCCTCGCCTAGCTGCGCCCCCGAAATTTACGTTGGCATTGTCCCCACAAAATGCCACGACTTTTGCTGTCAAATTATTGTCTGTCAACACTTGGTTTAAATAATTGACAATGATATCAGAAGTCTCACCTGGTTGGTCTTGGAGGTCTAAAATTTTTACTTGCACACCTACGTAAGATTGAAAAAAGCGTACTACAATAGGGTATATTTTCTTGTTACCGTGGTTTGAAGCGTCGGTTAGAATCGTAATACAATTCGACTTATCAAGGTTATCTTTCAATTCTTTCATCGCTGTACGCGCCAAAACCTTTTCTACAATAGCTTCTGATTTCGTACGCGCGCATGTAAATTTGGGATCAAAACATGAATTAATTTCGAAGCACAATCATTAGAGCGAAAACTGTGGTTTTCTTGTATCGTGTGATAAGCCCAGACGCCTTCTGCCGCGGCAATATCCAAATCCTTTGATGTTGGCGCGTCCGATTTCTTGAAAAAGTTTAACATTGAAGAACTCGAAGCGGCAGCACGATCGGCATTTTTATGTTTTTCAGACTTCAAATGCTGTTCAATATCACCGGCACCGCTGTGGGAAACACTAAATTCTGTACGACACTTTTCGCATCTGACATCTGAGGGAGTATTTATTTGCTTGATAAACGGTTATTTTGCTTGTAAGCTAACATTGAACAAACACTTGCGTTTCGGCATATTAACTTAGATTCCAAGACAAAAGAACCTCAAGTTATTTACTACACGAGCATCAAACAACAACAAAACAATAGCGAGAGGTGGGCGATAAATCTGTCAAACAATAGTCAACCAATAACGCGCGCGAGCGATGACGTATCGGCTATCGTCGCGTCGACCGACGACGCGGTCTCGCTCCCGCACACTGCTCGCGTCCGGCCGGCCGGCTCCTCAATTTTCGCGCGGTTTCCGAAAACGGGACAATTTTGCGTCCCGGAGTTCATTTTGGGGACACCGGGACAGGTAATCTAAAAAAGGGGCAGTCCCGTTCAAAACGGGACGTCTGGTCACGTTATGTATAATCCAGTTTAGAATTAAATGTGTATTCTAAATATGTTTGCAACGTGTAACCAAAACGAAAGTATAGGTAGATATATTTATTTTGTTACAAATCGAAACGAGTATTGAGTTTTAAAATTATTACTGATTTTATTTCATTATTGTTTGAATTATGTATTTGTATTATGAATATTTCGATTTTAGAGAATAATTAGGAGGGTTAATCACATATCGTATATTTGAATAGTAATTTGAATTTATTGTCGAAATTCTTTTACCATGTCGTTCTTGGGTAGAGGGAGGAAGGAGGACTTGATTGAACTGGCGACTGAACTGGGTATAGGAGTTAGTGCTGTGAATAAAGTGATAGAAATTAAAAAGTTAATTGTTGAAAGTGAAAACTTCAGCGTAGATGATGCCAAAGTTTCTCTGGGCAGGATTATCGAAGAACGAATTCAACGAGAAACAAAAGAAGAAACAGAACGAATTCGGCGAGAAACCAAAGAAGAACGAATTAGGCGAGAAACCAAAGAAGAAGAACGAATTCGAAAGGAAGAACGAGATGAGCGAATCAAGAAAGAAGAAAGAGATCACGAGCTTGAAATGAAACGGCTGGAATTAAGACGTAGTAATTCACCTGTGGATGAAGTCATTGAACGTTCGAACGAAACAAGATCCAGAGTACAACTAATGCAGATTACCCCGAAATATGATGAAAAGAAAGATGAAATGCAATTATATCTAGTAAATTTTGAGCGTCGTGTAGAGATGGCTGGTGTGCCCAAGTTAGAATGGGTAGCTTATTTGCTGGGACTGTTACCAACAGAAATAGCTAATAACATAGCTCGAGAACCTCCTGAGAAAGCAAACGACTATGACTTCATTAAGAAAATGCTGTTGAAACGCTATAAGTTAAATCCCGAAGAATTGAGGCAATTATTTTTCCGACATCAGAAAGATCCAGAAGAGTCCTGGAGAAGTTACACTCATGTATTGAATAACTATTTCACTGAATGGATCAATAAGCTAGAAGTGCAGAGCTTCGATCAGTTAAAGAAATTAATGGTGGCTGATCAACTCAAACGCAGAGTTCCAAATGAAGTGAAGGAGCATTTCTTGGACAAATGGAATAAAATGATCGACCCTCTAGAAGTCGCAGAGAAGGTTGATGAATATGAAAGTTTGAGAGACGGATTGAAGAAAAGGACATCCCTCAACAAAGCAAAGGATATTCCTAGATGGCAGCAAGAAGAGAAATCTAGATTTAATGGAAAGTTCGAAAATAGCAGAAACCAGCGATTTGTGAACACGATTAAGTATAGGGATAATGACAAACCCTTCGACAAAACAAAATATCAAGGATATTATCAAAAGGATTGCCAGAGTATCTAAGCCTGCTTGTTTTACATGTGGGGATTCAACGCATTTCGCACGAGCTTGTCCTAAGAATAACAACCAAGGACCACGGAACAGAACTGATAACTTTAGTAGTAATTTGGTCACCACAGAGAAAACTTTAGAAGATAGAGAAGTATTATCGGCTCAGATTATAGTGCCAACATTGACTCCAGTCAAAGCAAGTTCAGTCAAGTGCGATAAACTGAAAAGAATAGAATTAAAGTGCGGTTCTGCTGTTTTCGATGGCATTTTAGATACGGGTGCGCAAATTTCAGTTATCAGACATGACCTAATTCCCATTGAAGATAGTGAAGGAGAAGGGACTGTTAAACTCGTATGTGCTTTTGGGTTAGCTGAAACAGCACCATTGGTGGTTTTCAACATGAAAGGAACGATCCACAACATTGCGAAGTTCCAGTTATATGCGCAGTATCCAAAAAATTAGTGAGCGATATGTTGATATGTCCTACAGCGTTTGAGGCACTGAACGAAAATATCCAACAATGCCAACCAGTTGCCCCTCACGTGGGACATGAGAAACCAGAACTGAAGTGCAGTTTAAATGAAGTTACAAGGAATGATGAGGAAGAATCCTCTGAGATAAAGCATCTTACCCCATCACGTGAAGAAAAGGAAGGTTATAAAGAAAATAGGTCAGAGTTTATAAAACTACAGCAGGATGACGAATCCTTGACGAATATCTGGAAGTTCGCGGAAGAACGTAGGAACGGCTTTGACGTGGATGATGGACTATTGATACACTCTGAGTAGGTGTGTGGAGAAAGAATCAAGCAAGTAGTGCTACCAACTATTAAGCGGGAGTTCGTATTGAAAACCGCCCATGAAATTCCGTTAGCTGGACATCTTGGGGAAAAGAAAACAAAAGACTGAATAAAATATTCATTTTTCTGGCCGACCATTAAAATTGACGTAAGAAAATTTTGCGGAAGTTGCAAGCCTTGTCAAGTCAGACGAACTGTAACTTATCGAGATAGAATCCCGATCCAACCAATTACAAGACCAGATAATCCGTTTGAGGTTTGGAGCGTTGACTGTCTGGGTCCGTTAGAACCCCCGTCCAGAAGAGGACATAAATACATCATTTGTGCCGTTGACTTATGCACTCGATGGGCTGAAGCAATTCCAACCAGAAATGTAAAGGCCAAAACTACGTGCGACGTGTTGATGCAAATTTTCGCTCGTACTGGATTTCCAAAAGTGATTTGCACTGACCAGGGCACGAACTTTACGTCCAAACTAACTGGTGCTTTTGTGAATCTAATAGGAGTATCTTCAAGATTTTCAACGCCTGGGCATCCTGAGAGTATGGGAGCAGTGGAGAGGTGGAACAGAACTCTAAAAGATATGATGAATAAAAACATCCAGGAGTATGGAAATGAATGGGATGTGCATCTTCCACATCTCCTGTTTGCATACAGAGAAGTCCCTCATTGCACCACTGGTATATCACCTTATCAGTTGGTGTATGGACCCAAGGGACCAACCGCATTGCTGAAGGAAGTTTGGACGGGAGAGAAAGTTGTTCCAATGACTGCTTCACAATCTGTGGAAAAGTATGTCGAAGAGCTACAAGAGAAACTCAAAAATGCTCACAAAATTGCCAATGAGAATGCCCAACTAAGTCAGCAAAATTATGCCCATAGGTATAATTTGTGATCCCGAGAGAAAACATCAAGTAGGAGACAAAGTTCTTATTTTGATACCAACATCTTCTCACAAACTATTGAATACTTGGTCTGGACCAGCGACTGTAGTCCAACTTAGTAGACTACATTCAGCTATTGTTGAACTTGATGATGGTTCAAGAAGAGAACTACACTTCAATAAAATTCGACCATATGTGACACGTGTTCAGCACATAGGGCTTGTTTTTGATCAAGACCAAGATTTTGGACAACTACATGCTGCTCCTACCGAGCGCGTTACTACTACTAAAAGTAATGTGGAAGAACATATCATCAGGGAAATGACAACCCCCTTAGATGCCAGACAACGTCATGAACTGAGCTCCTTGCTTTGTAAATATTACGATGTATTCAGTACTAAACCTGGAATAGCTAAAGTCGAAGGACATGTTGTTAAAGTTACAAATGACTGTTCACCCAAAAGACTTCGTCCGTATCGAATTCCAATTACTCTGCAAAACGAAGTAGATCGTCAGATTCGAGAACTTCTAGAACTTGGTCTTATTGAACAAAGTGATAGTGAGTGGGCTCACCCTTTAGTATGCGTTGCTAAAAAGAATGGTAGTGTACGTCTGTGTATAGACTTTAGACTTTTGAACAGTTTCACTATTCCGGATGCATATCCAATGAGACATGCTAACGAACTTTTATATCAAATAGGGGAAGCACAAGTAATCACTGTGCTCGACCTTACAAAAGGATACTGGCAGATTCCTATGAGTGAGAAAGACAGACACTATACTGCTTTCGTAACTCATTCCGGCCACTATCGATGGAGGGTTATGCCCTTTGGTATGAAAAACGCGGGTAGCACTTTTCAAAAATCAATGGACAAAGTGTTAGATCCCCATAAAGATTATTGCAGGTCCTATATTGACGATGTTGCCATCTTTTCAGGATCATGGTCTGACCATTTGAAACATATCATTGGAGTTTTCCAGACATTGCGTCAAGTGGGTCTCACTGTAAATCTAGAAAAGTATGATTTTGGAAAAACGGAAGTGAAATTTTTAGGACACGTGGTGGGGTCAGGAAGATATTCTCCAGACCCAGAAAAAGTAGAAGCTAAGAAGAAACTGTCGGCACCAACCAACAAGAAGGAATTGAGTACAGTGTTGGGGATAGCAAGCTATTACAGAGATTATATTCCAAACTTTGCAAGTATTGTGTTACCATTAACCAACCTGACAAAGAAGAGAGTTCCCAAGGACATTCCATGGAACCAACCTGAAGAGGAAGCCTTTCAAAATTTGAAGAGCCATTTAGTTAAAATGCCTTCCTTGTATACGCCACAGTTCGACAAACCCTTTCAGCTTTACACCGATGCGTCTGCTACTGCAGCCGGAGCGTGTTTATCACAGTTTGATAAGGATGGAAAAGAGCATCTATAGCTTTCTACAGCAAGAAGGCTAGGTGGTCCACTATAGAGAGAGAAGTTTACAGCGTCTTAGCCGCACTTCAAAGGTTTGACACCTGGATTTTTGGAACTAATATCGAAGTTGTGTCTGATCACAATCCTCTTTCCTACCTTGCCCAGGGATTACCACATGGCGCTAAACTAGCACGATGGGCTTTGGCATTACAAAGATATAATTTAAAAATAACCTATCGGAAAGGAAGCAGGCATGGCAATGCAGATGCACTTTCAAGTTTCCATAATGCAAAGGTTAAATTGTATCATTTTGTAGTAATTGTATCAGTGTATATGTTATATTAATATTTTTGTTAACATTATTTTAGTGTATTAGAATCTTTAAATACTAAAAATTGGGCTAGCGAACAGGCTCTTTCTTCTATTAGGACACATTTAACAGTATTTTTTTTATAGCAGCATAGTCTCTAAGGAGAACTATGTGCTCCTTATGGAGGGACATGTAAGACTGTTTAGAATGGAGAGAGAGAATTGGCGACCGCCAATAATAAAAACGTTCGCCAACTTCCGATAGGAAGTGACAATAAGTCCAGTAGTACCGAGGAGGCCTTAGGAGCGAGGTAGATCGCTCGGTGTAAGAAAAGCACAGGCGTGTCACCTGTGTGTGATTTGTAAATCCCATAGAGGATATATTATTAATTTCAATTTTCTTAAATGTCTTATGTTCGTGTTGTGTTCTGTTAAATAAATGTGTTTGTGATTTTAACTGAAGTGGTTATTGAAGAGCCAAATCATCGTGGTAAAACAGCATCACCTGCTGGGACTAACCTAGTGAAGTACACCAATTATACTAGTAAACTAAAAATACATTAGTGTGAGTAAGAAACTGTAGTAGTTGAAACTGCACTTTGCGCATCTTTCGTTTTTTAGAATTCTGCATTTTTTCGTCGGAATTTCGTTTCTGTTTGTTTTTATGTCTTAATCTTTTACATATTGCAATATATTCAGGAATTAAATATATATATATATATATTTGCGTCCGAAGTATATTCTAGAAGCTATGAAAAAGTTAAAACGTATTTTCCGTACAACTTAAATGATTGCATTTTTCTGTGAAAGAAAAGTGATTATTCTAATTCACTTTTCAAGCAACATTTAACCATTTCAACCCGAGCAACGCCTGGTAATTCAGCTAGTTTATCATAATTAAATATCCTATCCTAAAGCAACAGTCTGTTCATTTTGATTCAGCCCACACATATTCCGATATCATTTGATAAAACCTTTTTATTTTATTTACAGCGATTATAAGTGTAAAAGAATATACCAAACATGCTACTCTTAGATTACTTGTCAATGAAATATCTTAGAATTAATTAGGTATTTTATCTTGCACTAAAAATTAAATTACGGTAAATTAACCTATTTACCTTTGAAATCAAGCATTTACCATCTAAGTTGAATAAAAAAAATTTGGACCGGTGGAATTAATGTATGGTTGGGCCGACCGAAATCGAGATAAGTTCCCCTTTTCCCATAAGAACTGCAAATACTTTCGGTCTTGCTCAACTCTGCCAACCTCTAAAAAGGCTCTTTGAATATCTGCGCAAAATGCTATTGGGTGGTATCGAAATTTCAAAATAATTTTCAGTAAATCTGGATTGAGACTTGGCCCACTCTCTAAACAATCGTTGAGAGATTGTTCCCCTTTAGTTTTTGAGGACGCGTCGTAGACAATCCTAACCTTAGTACTCTCTTTTAATTCTTATACCACTGCATTATGGGGCATAAAATATCCTATATTTTTATAATCATTGGAAACAATTTTGACTTGTTCAATTATACCGTCTTTTAATTGTTCGTCAATAATTTCAATATATTGGAAATGCAACTCTGAATTGTGCCTAAATTTATTGTTCAAATTAATAAGGCGTCGCCTTGCAACCTCATAATTAGAGTTTAATCCCTTATAATTATCTTTCCATAACAACTTAGTTTGATACCCCTTGTCCTTAAAAATTGTTTGTTCAAACATATTCATGACATCCGTATCTGATCGAGAAATTTCTTTATCCTGATTTATTCCAATCGCTTCCAATTCCCATAAACTTTTAACCCTTTCATTATCTGATTCTTCTCTAAATACCGTTGCATAATTTACACAAACATTCTCACTGTCATATTCCATTTCCCTGCTTTGAATTACATACCCAAACATACTATCAGTTACTACTAAACGTTTGCCTATCCTGATATTTCTTTCATGTCAAATCTCCCATGTATAATCCGATCCGATCAGTATATGTATCATTTGTGGTTCCATATCGGCTAATTCGATTCCTTTCTCGAAAGCAATGTTTCTAACCCACTGAGAAGGAATTTCAATATGGCCATGCGTAATGGACTCAATGACCACCGCTTCTAATTTGATATTTTGATCAGGTTTAATTCTATTCTGCAAATCGAACTCAACTATATCATAAATTTGTTTCGTCTCAGCTCGAATCCCACCGAACGCATGTATTGTAAACACTTCTTGGCGAATGACCTTCAACCCCAAGGAGTTGGCTGTTCCCCTTTTCACGAATGTTCTATTGCTGCCGCTGTCAAGCAGCACTCGAACCACTCCAATTTTCTGGTCTGTTTTAGGCCCCGTTCACATGAGGCGTTTTCCAACGCGCATTTTACGTCTAAACAAAACGCGGGTAGCCAAAGTACATAGAGTTCTACTGGAGTGTTCACATGCAGAAATCGCGAGAATCCAAGCGCTAGACAGCTTCGGCGCTTCAACAATCTCCGGTCGTTCTCGCGATTAGAAGGCGCTTCGAGAAGCATAGGTTTCTTCTGCAGCGTTCACATGACACGCGTTTTGACGGGCGTTAGGGCTTTTTTATTCCTCTAGTCCAAGTTTCTATCTTCGCGATCGTTAAAGATAGAGTGAAAAATTTCAACGGATTTGAAATTTGCGGAAAATTTTACACTGGATCGATACCTGAAATGTGATTTTCTTTAAATAAATAATTTTGCAACTGTAATTTTACTATTTTCGCGATACGGATTTGACGAATATATTCATTATGAACACAAAAGGGAGTATTCATCTCGTTTTTATAGAAAAGATATAACTTGATTGGAGTATTTGTCTTAATCCACTGCTTTATGTTTATGGCCATTAAAAATAGGATGAGAAAATTGAATCGCATTCGATTTATTGAAGGAATTTTCCCTGCTTTCACACAAAACTTGTAAAAAGATGACAGTTTATAACTAAAGGGTATAGTGGGTAATTTTATTTCTGAGAATAACGAATACTGACAACTGCCCGTTCTAGTTTTCATGTGCGGTAAACTTCTTTAAAATAAAGCTTAAATTAAATATTCAATTTAAAAGCTAAACTTTAGTTATTTTTTTATTTGTCCTCAACGGGTGAAATGCGTAATATAAGTTTCAATTTTCATTCATTTTTCACATCCTCGTGTTACAGTGAACTCGATATCACTTTTGAAAATGAACTTAAGTTACTGTGAGCTTATTTTTCATAGAATTTATATTTTAATCGTGCAGTTAGTGTTATTACTACTTTAATCGAAATTTTTATATTATATATATACGTGTAGACGGAAATTCTATTAGCAATCTCCTGGTTTTCGATATGTATACTGCTTTTTGTTTTTCTTTGAGATTTTTTTAGTTTTAACATAATTTTCTCGTTTCATCGTGGGGTTTAATCAAATTTTAGTTGAAATATTTCCCAATCATTCTATTCCTGGTTCCATTTGTGCTACAAAACTTCTGAAAGAGGGTAGGTTGGAGGGTTAGTTTTCGTTTCCACCGTGATCACCCCTTAACACAAAACAAATCCTTCTTACTATTTTTTATTGGTGGGTGCATCATCAACACTGGAGAGTGAAGGTTCTAGAGTTTTTCCTCTAGTCTTGAAGTAAAAAACGAATATTTTAGGATTTTAGAGTTAATGAAAATGTTTAATAATGCCACAATTTGAACTACATAAAACACTGCTTCTCTGATATCCGCTGGCTCTTACCGGTTCCTAGGTCCAAAATATCCCGTCATTCGAAAAATTTTGAAAAACGTACGAAAAGCTAACGTTCGAAAATTTACAACCGAGGTTGATGGCATTGGCATCGTATACTATACGTTACGAAAGATTTACCTGTTTAGGTTGTCACTTCTGGTCAGCAAGTCGATTATATTGCATTTATTTATGTATAATAAATACAAAACATGGATACCCTTGAAATTGGTAGGGTGTAAGAGAAGTTTTAGGAAAAAAGGATCAGATTAATGAATTTGTACCTGGTTTTGTAGCTTTCTGGGAGCACATGTTTAACTTGGTACTTCGCTTAGAACAATAACTTGCATGGAAGTTACTCGAATCTTGTATGTAATAAATCCTTGAGCATTAATTTGTAACGTGCAATATATCGGGATTAAATTACTGAAAAGAAAACTATTTTATCTTATTTAGATACAACTATCTTTTGGCATATAGATAATGCATATCTGACAATTTTAGCTTTGTTAATAGTAATTTGATTATTTTCATTATCTACTTTAAAAAATCGTGTACCAGACAATAATTCATAATGTTTAGCTTTTGAAACAAGCTATATTTATCTAAAATGTTGTGATCTTAATTAAAATACAACCTTCTAAATATATGGTGCCAATGCATTTCATGAGGGTCCAAAGAAAGTGCATTTTAAAATCCGGGATAGTGTCAGCAATAATGCAACTTTTATATATCAAAGCAACTTTTATATTTCAAAAGAAAGTTGTAGTGCCTATGTGTACATAATAAAAATGAGAGAAGAATGGTGGTTTGCTCTTTTCACCTAAAAATATTTTTATAAACGTTTTCATTTGTATTGTCATCATATGTATATAATTGCTTTAATCTTTGAAAACTATTGAGCTCAAATATCTTAAAGCCTTTTAGCTTAAGGCTGTGTTCATGAGAAGGTTTTCCACTGTTTGTATACTTGTGCGATTGAATATTTCATACAGATTGGTTGAATATTGACCTAATGAAAAAGATGAGCTGCTTGTAGAAAGTTATAAAATGCAGTTTATGCTTGTATGTATCAGTCAATTGCTTCCTAATGAATCAACTGTTTGACATAATTGTATTTGATTTTAGCTATTCTTAACAATATTTTAATTTTCTTTTTGCATGTCATCAAGGTTTTATTTTGAAGTGTATGTTTGAAAATTACTGGTACAATTTCAAATTTTAGTCTGTACAAACCAAAAGTCCATGAATGCGACTTACTTCGAAATTTTTTGAATTGTATTAGTTGTGAAGTTGAATTCATTTCTTTTTGCTGTTTGAAAATTGTGGTTATATACACTAAAATGGTTTCTTTCAATTTTCTTTTCAATGAATTGTTTTTGAATAAGTAAATTAATTTTAATATTAGTGCAGTATCTCTAAGTTTGATCTTCATGAATCGATTGTTGAAAATGCTGTGTTTATAAGTATATAATATTTAGGTAACAGTGCGATCTTTTAACTTTTTGATTGTGTCCTGTTTTCTAACTATCATGAGGCATTGGATATTTACATACAGAGCACTTTAAATCATTAATCCTTAAGACCAAACTTGGATTAATGGCTTGCCTAATATGACAGTGATAATGCTTAATTCTAACAAGTTTGTTTCTATTAAATTAAAAGGTAAATTTTTTCATTTAAAAATATTTAATATTTGTCTTGCTTATGCTTAACAATTTTACCCAGACATTATTTCATAAATTTAATGTTTTTTAACACTTTATGTTAATGTTAATCAATTAAGAAAAGTATAGTTCATTTGCTTTTGAAAAACGAAGTGGTGGTTAATTTGTCTTCCAATTTCCTTATATTCTCAGTCGTTAAGTGTGTGTGATGTAGGAAATTATGTTTTAATATATTTGTAAATTTTCTGACTGTTGCCAGGAAATTATTGACCGATACAGATCTATTAACAAAAATTTAATATTAAAGGAATTTTAAATTTTACTGAAGTTATCCTGCTTTTAAATACGTTGTCAATTCAAATCAAAATGGCTGCAAGTTCACAAATATCTTATTTTGAAAGTTAATTTTTAACTTGAAAACAACCATATAAAGCCTTAACTGATGAACAATTTTATGTTTTTAAAAATGTGCAATTTAGATAAATGATATATCTTATTAAATAGAATAATTTCAATTTTTGAAATCAGGATAACTTCTGAGTGAAGTTTAAGATTTTTCTTTTCATACAAGTCAACTGAGTGTACAAAGTTTCTTTCTACATTCTTCCTAGGCTTTATAATTTGCAAAATGTTAACTGTTTCCTAGCATTGCCAGAATTGCCTCAATCTCATGTTGAAGAAATATGTGCTCTGCTGTGTTAAGAATAACACATATATCTATAGGGCGGAATATTTTAGAATGGTAATTTTGTATTGACTGACATAAGGAGAGAAGATCTCATTGTATTGATAACTGGAAATGTTCTATCTTGTGCTCAGCATTTGAAAGAAACTAGTAGTATTTTTTGTGTGTACTCTGTGTAGTATTTAATGTATTTTTGAATAAAAATGTTTTGTTAATTTAAGACAAAAATGCTACTTTTTAAATCATACTTTATTATTAAAACATGATGTATGTCGAAATAGGAGAAAGCTTAAGTAACAGCACATGTAAATAAACTGTTGAACCTAACGTGCACGTCGTGGCATCGAATCATACAGATTCTGAATGTCATGCTGAGGAATGGCATTCCAGATGGCTTTGATCTGATGCCAAAGTTCAGCCGTACTCTCTGCCTGACGAGCGAGTCGCGGTCCGATGTAATCCCAGACATGCTCAATGGGTGACATCCGGGGAAAGTGCTGGCCTTGGAAGAAGCGGAACCTGTGGTGCACTGAAGAAGGCCTGTACATTCCGAGCAACATGTGGACGGGCATTGTCTTGCTGAAACACAGCTCCGGGAATGCGTTGAGGGAGGGGTAGGGCTCCACAACTTCCCTGATGCAGCTTGTCCATTTTTGGACCTTGCGCCATAAAACCCAACAATCAATCAAACCAATATGGCGTCATACTGTTTCAAATTTCGATTGACGTTATGATTCAGAGGTTAAAGTTCGTTCTCATTGACTCATTCTGGGAAATGGATGTAAATTTTAAACATCTTACAATATTTGTATTGCCTTTCAGGTGATATTGGAGCATGGCAGCAAAAAAAAACAGACGAAGAAACAGACTACGGCAAGACTAGAACTTTCTGAATCGGCAAATTGCCTACGCATTCTTTCCGCTTGACATATTGTCTCAGTTTGCTGCAAACGTGGTTACCCACTTTATAACGAAAGTGGTAAGTGCCCGTACAATGTTAGTATAACGCTTGAAGATTGTGTCGTCTTCTTATTGACTGGATTAAGTTAAAATAAAGCTAGAACTTTCAGTCGTGATACATCGGGTAATGTCGGAGACTGAAAGGATGTTATTTTATTAAAGTAGTTAAAGGGAAGGAGACCCCATACAGTAATTGCGGGGCCTTAAGGTGTATGTATCCACTAGTATATTTTTTAATTTTGACTTTAAAAATCCACTTTTTTCACAATAGGTCATTGGTTTGAGCTGAAACTTATTTTAGTGTGAAAAATTCCGATTAAACTACTCATTTATTATCTAATTTAGATACAATTAGCTAATTAGCATGTGATTTGAACAGTGATATCACAAATTCTAATGTGTTCAGGAAGACAATTCTTGTTGGAAATAATTCCTAATATTATTCTTCATGTTTCGACCCTCCATCCAGTTGCTAGAGGGAATACGTTCTTTTTTACAATTTTTTTCGCGAAGGAAGTCTCAAAAATCAAGATTTTTTCAGGAATTTCAACATTTAAAAATCAACTAAAAATTCATTTCTCAACCCATAACTTCGACTGAGGGTCGAAACATCCACTGTATTATTACATAGATTATAACGACATAAAAGTAATTACAATAGATCGATTCATTGTTGAGTTATCACTGTTCGAAAGAAGCATCCTATTGCAAAAACATAGTTCTTCAGATATCGAGTTTAAAGTTTTGGAAACGTGTTTGTCTACTATGGTGTCAAATCCTAATCCAAACACTTGCAACTTGAAAACTATTTCGAATATTGACAAGATCTCGGTATCGTTTGAAAGCTAAGGGGTTGGACACTATTTCGCATTATTAAAAAATCTATCGATATTTTGATCAATTTTCGTGATTTCTAGTATATACTTAAGAAAAGAAGTTAAAAACTTTTACTTTGTTATGTATTTTATAAGTTAAAAATATATTGTACGGAGCATATAAAGATGCACAATTGTTTACAAAGGAAATCATACATTTATTTGGTCAAGTGAAACATGGAGTACTTGAAATTATATTTTCATTTCATGAGAGGAATTGTCACTTGGACACAAAATGGAGATCCAAAACAACCGTCGGGGCCACGGTAGCCCGGTTGGAAGAGTAACGAAGTAGCAATTGGAGGGTTGCGAGTTCGAATCCAACCAAAGACCGTCGTTGACAAAGGGGGTTGGTGCACGTTTAATCTGCCTCAAATGTCCTCAGGTTGCCGTGGTGTGGAAGTTTGGAGAGTGGGGTCATCATCTAACCGTGATTCAAAATTACGTGTGCTCTCGGCTCTTTATCTTCGGGGTGTATCCGGGCCGTCGCCAGTAGCCCGTTGTGTTGCTCCAGTGCGACGTTAATTAAAATACCTACCTACTCTTGGATTTAGAGTAGTTTTAAATTCATGACTTCCGCATGCGCTGTGGTATGGGCGACTGACTGCATTCTGGGCGCAATTGGCCGTTCTTTCTCGTTCCACTGTAACTTTTCTGCCATTGGTCCAGTGTGTTTCCATGTGGTGAGTTGCATTTTGCAATTGTTTTGAAGAAAGACTTGAATGTCTGGAATAAATTTTGAACCTCCATTTGCATTCTTCGGTACTCCCTAATTTGCATTCCCAAGTTTACAACTAAACGGTAACCTGATATGCTTAAATAGAGTACCTATTTAAGTTAAGTGTTGTGTAATGTCTTCTGGCCTTGTTAGCTTGAATCAAAAGTGGCCATTTGCAAGAATGCCAATTGAAAAAGCCACATTATGTATAAAATGTCAGGTACCCTTTATTTTTAATGTTGGAAGTCAGTTATTTATCCAAAAGTGACGAAGGTCAAAGAGACATGTTTGCAATCCTTTTACTCCCAGTGACATTTTTTAAACTAATACTTAGCATAAAAAATTGGTATTTCAGCATTCAATTTAAGTTCTCTAGCATTTATATATTTGTAATGAGTAAATGAGCTCTTGAACCCGTTAAAAATGACCAAGTTTTGATTTTTATTTATTCATTGGTTTTCCAATATGTATCTTAATTATCAGTTGCACTGGGCACTTTTAGGTTCTTTGCCAATTGTTTAATAAATAAAGGAGGATAAAACTGAAATTTTGGTCATTAAACAACATCCATAATGGCCTGGTACATTTTAAGTAGATTTTTCTGGATGTATTGTCTTTTGTACACATTCAAAATTCAAGGTTTTAAAAGGTAGGATTAATTGTATGTGAAATGTGCATCCAAAATAATTTCAAAATACGAGATTGTTTTCGCCTTTTTTATTATTTTAGCTTCTGCTCCGAACAAACTCTGCAGTGTTGATTACGGTATTGTACAGTGCTATATAGAACACTGAACTGTATTCTGCTTCGAACGTTTAGTAACTGAGTATTCTGCCTCTTATGACATTAGTTACTTATATATTTTAATCTTTCAGTCCAAAATACACCACTATCTTAACCTTATTAGAGTTCGGGTGAAATATCTATTTGCTGTGACTATCTCAAAACTAAATTTTTGATAAGCGGGTTTAATTAAATTTCTTATTAGGTAAATTTGTCCTTGACTTGTATTCAATCGATTTCAATGCAAAGAATTGTAAATGAACAAATTTTTTCGAGACAAAATGCGACATAATTTATGGTTTGAACCCTGATAGGTTGAGAACACTAGTGAGATTTGAATTTGCACTAACGGGGAATATTCTACACTCCTATTTAAAATCAATAAATGAGAGCCCCGGTAGCCCAGTTGGTGGTGACGGATTAGCAACCGGAGGGTTGCTAAGTCGATACAACTAAACACCTTCATGTACCTAAATCTGCTGCGGCCTCAAGTTGTCGTTGTGTGGAAGTTTGGACGATGGGGTGCCAGCTGATCTCGTCATCTGAGCGCGGAACGAGGTGTTGTCCTCTGATCTTTCCCACGGGATTGATCCCCGACCGTTGCCAATAGGTAGTTTTGTTTCTTCGAGTGCGACGTCAATTCGTCTACAAACTTAAAATCAACACATCTTGCAAATAACGTTTCAGGCTGTTTTCTGTTGAATTTATCTTAATCGCTTTCAACTGGAAAAGATGAAAAACTATAAACCTATCTATTGCACACAGAAAAAAATTCAGTATAAGGAGTGGAGTGGGCCGCTTATGTTTCATCACCCGTATCAAACCCTCCTTAACATGTAAGTATAGAACGAGATTAAACACCTGAGTAGCTTTAATATACTTATGTATCTAACCTTTCAAGGGGACATCCAACCACCTTTGGCCGAATTAGTCCTTGTCCTACAAAGCAAAACCACCCCCTTTGAAAGGGTTAAAATGGATTCACTCGGATTGTTCCAAGAATGCGATCAACATAAAATTGGCCTTTTATCTAGTATAATCCTTTCATGCATTTTTACTAACAAGCTTAGAATAAATTGAATTGTACTTCTATGATGGTTGGCCATTTTCTATCTAACTAAATATAGGTATCTCCCGTGAGAAGGAAGGCAATTGGCTCATGAGATTTTGAACGAGTCTATTAGTTGAATTAGGGGCGTGGAAATGTAAGCAAATCCCTTCTTCAATTGCTACCCGATTTCTTAACTAAACAAAAAAAAACTTCAATGTTAGTGAATTTTTTTCCTAAAAAACAAAAAATGAAAGAAACAATTGTAAAATACTATGAAAGTGTGTGACCTGTTTCAGAACCACTGATAAATGTACTATGTAGCGCATCAGCCCCTTAACGTGTGTCTCAGCGATATGCGCCTTGATTGGCGATGGCGGACCACGTGACACACTCTCCGCGAAAGAGAATGAACCCTTTTTCTCTAGTTGTTTCCCAAGGCGAGCGTAGAACTGACGCGCTGAAGTTTTGTTCCCCCGAGATGTTACTTTTTATGTTTGTTTATTCTTGTAATTGTTTTGTCTTGTGCTTAGTGTTAATTAAAATTGCTCTTTTGGCCAATTCTTGCATTAGTCATTGGATTCAGCTCTAAAATTGACGCCCAATCTTGTGGCCCGAATTAAAGCCTTTGGGAACAACTCGTTTTTTGTTCAGGAATCTAGGTCCAATACTGTTGGTATTGAAAGAAAAACACACCCTGTGTTTCATTGATGTTTAGAAACTCATCCCGAGTTAGCATACTGGTAGGAAAAGCCATGGTTTTAGTGTTCTGCAGCGGCGTCGAACTCACTATTTTTGGAAGCCTCATCCCAGGTGTATCCTATTGAATATAGGTGGAAATCCCTTCCACGGATCATCCTTATGCTCGTATCCCCAAGTGGTGATGAAGAATGAGATAAGTTTATTTTAATTTGTTTAAAATCATTCTTGTCTAGCAGTACTTTCGATTTGGCCAACCCGTGTCCAGCAACAGAATTTTGAAGTTTCGTTTTGTGTTCAAACAGTATTCTTGTTTAAAATATAGTGTGAAATCACTTCTTTAAATGTTATTCCTTTGGTTCACAAGTGCAAAGTATTTGTGTTTTGTGAAAAGTATTTGTGTTTTATGAAAAGTTTTGTTCTTAAAGTAAAAGTGCAAAGTAGTATTGTTTTGATTAAGTGTACTGCTAGAATAAGTTTTTTTGAAAATACATTATGTGTATTCATTTTGTAATAAGCTACTTTGTAAAATTAATAAGTGGTGTGAATTAATTGTGTTCAAAAACGAAAGCCACAACAGCGTTATTTCGTTTGAAAAGTGCAAGAACCGATCGCATTCTGATTCGGTCATGTTCATGAGTCATAACTCAATAGATTCAAGGTCTGTTTTCTGCCAGCTGCATTAAAAAAAAAACCTTTCTAGATGTTTAAAGCGATTTTTTTTCTTTATTTTGTGTTTGAGCTACATTGGGATTTCCTTTTGAGTGTTATTGGTTTTGTTAATATATGTATGAATCAAGTGCAATGTGCACAGAAATGTGTTTATATTATGCCTTTAAGGATTAGATATTAGGAAATATGGATTCATTTTGTTTAAGCATTGATGTTTCTTTTTGAATTTTGAAATATTACGAGAATTTATCATTTCTTTTGAAGTATTATTGAAATAAGACTAACTCACGAGTGGAATGTTATCTAATGTTTTGGTTTTGAATATTTAAAAGTGTTTTGGAATTTAATGTTCATAAATAACATGTGTTTAAGTGTTATTGGACAAATGTTAATGTTTTAAAAGTAATTTGTTTAACAATGCTGAACAAGTAGTACCTATAAGAAGTGGTCATTAATTTAATTTTTTTTTCTTGAAAACAAACTGTGTGGGATCTATTTAAAAAATTTTTTTACTGAACTTGTTTACTTTCGTATTCAAAATTATTTGTACACTTCGTAACCTAAAGATGTCTTATTTGGCAAGAGCTCTTAAATGTGACCTGATAGAGTTGGCGAATGAACTCGGCATCGAAATACCTGCTGATGCTAGAGTAGTTGATATAAAAAGATTTATCACTGGAGATGAAAGTTATGATGAAGACTTCACGAAAAATCTGCTTCTGTCTATAAGCGAAAACCGTGCAAAAGAGAAAGCAGAAGAAAAAGAAAGAATAGCACGTGAAAATGAAAGAATAGAACGGGAAAAGGCTGAGGAAAAGGAAAGAATAGAACGGGAAAATGAAAGAATAGAACGGGAAAATGAAAGAATAGAACGGGAAAGAGCGTACGAGTTGGAAAGACTCCGTCTGCAGGTAGAATCACAGAAATTGGAGCAGGTCTCTGGTTTTAATCCTCTGTCTGCAGACCATCAACCCAACTTTAACTTGAAAAAGTTGCTTCCTGATTTTGATCCAAATGATGGTGATATGACATTGTTTCTTCAGTTATTCGAGCGACAGATGAAAGTTCTTAAAGTAGGGAGACATAACTGGGTTGCCTATCTCCTGGGCCTATTACCTAATAGCGTGGCACAACTCATCGCCAGAGAACCAGAACAGAAGTCTCATGATTTTGATCACATTAGAACAATGCTGCTTCAGAGATTTAAATTAAGTGCTGAGAGAATGCGACAACTCTTCGCAACTCACAAGAAAAGTCCTGAGAGCACATGGAAGGACTTCCATTTTGAACTGCGTAGCTATTTTGAAGCATGGCTAGCAGAATTGAACATAACGGATTTTGAGAAATTGAAAGACCTCATGATCCTGGATCAAATGAAGAGACGTGTTCCTTCAGAGGTTAAAAACCATTTCTTGGACGTATGGAGCGAATGGGTCACCCCAAGTGACCTAGTGGAGAAGATGGACAGTTACGACAACTTACGTACTGTCAACCCGAAGCTTCCACCGAAGCAACATGAAACAAAACCCGTGTACCAAAAAAGAAATTACTATAGAACCCAACAATCACAATTGGAACAAAGAGTTGACAGACAAAGTCTGCCAGGGATTCCCAGTAACAGTAGGCGGGATCCCGGGGTCCTCAGTCAAAGTAGGAGGGACTCCTTTTCACAGGGCAGAATTACACCAAGGGGTATTGAAGAGAAGAAAGAAATATCGTGCTACGGATGTGGAGCACCAGGAACCATCAAATCAAAATGCAAAAACTGTTCGTCATCGACAAGAAGGGAGCCATTCCAAGCGAACTCTATCCGCATGTATACCTGTCACACCGATGCATCCCCGTTAGCGCTAATAGATATCTGTATATCGGGAGTAAGAGCCAGGGTTTGTGTTGATAGTGGTGCCAGCAGAACAGTCGCTGGAGAGATCATGTACCACCAATTAAAAAAGAGAGGAGTAGAGTTCCAAAGAGAAGTAGTAACAATGACTTTGGCAAATGGCTGTCAAACAACTGAAGAGGCTTGCACCGCCATGGTGACAATACAGATTGAAGGAAAATCAGTCTCGCTGAATTTACTGGCATTACCAAATGCAAAAAAGAATCGTACTCTACTAGGAACCGACTTTTTGGAAAAGTCCGGAATTGTTCTAGACATGAAGAACAAAAATTGGCATTTCTCTGACAATCCCTGTCGGAAGATTGGTTTCAAGAAAGATATCCCTGTAAAATATCTTCTATCTGTTGAAGACCCACCAGTAAAGAGTCAACAGCCTGTCGACAACTGTAGCAACAAAGGAAATTTTCATGAAGAAGATGAACGTTCAAGTTGCAACCAGCAACTCTCATACAGCCAAACTATATCACCAAGCTCACTGCGTTCTGATGAAGGAGAACATTTAACGTCCGATCAGCGCAGAAAGATGAATGGTTTGTTGGAAAAATTTGAGTCTACCTTCAAGCTAGGGGGAGAGCCTACCCCTTTTATAGAACATCGGATCAATACTGGTGATCACGTTTGGGTCACCATGCACCCTGTGAGTAACGCAGAAAAGAAAAGGACTGCCAAATTCATGCCTCGACGTGACGGACCTTACGTGGTGCTCACTCACGGTCACCTACAACTTATGAAATTGCAGATCCCAAAAATCCGACCACACCTATAGGAGTTTATCACTCTTCAGCTCTCAAGGCATGTAAAGCTACTGACAGTACTCCTGTGGTCCCACTAAGAAAGAGAGGACGCCCTCCTAAAGCACGTAATGCTGACTCCTCGTCGGGACGTCGTCGGAGCCAGAGGGGGAGGTTGTAGCGCATCAGCCCCTTAACGTGTGTCTCAGCGATATGCGCCTTGATTGGCGATGGCGGACCACGTGACACACTCTCCGCGAAAGAGAATGAACCCTTTTTCTCTAGTTGTTTCCCAAGGCGAGCGTAGAACTGACGCGCTGAAGTTTTGTTCCCCCGAGATGTTACTTTTTATGTTTGTTTATTCTTGTAATTGTTTTGTCTTGTGCTTAGTGTTAATTAAAATTGCTCTTTTGGCCAATTCTTGCATTAGTCATTGGATTCAGCTCTAAAACTACAAGTTTATTGCATGAAAAATGCAAAGTTTTGAAATTGCAAATATCAAAAGGTTATTTATGGAAAATGGATTTAAGTAGTTTACGTTGAAAATAGATAATATAGTATAGTGCTTTCTTAAGTTAGAAAAGAGTTTGAAGTGACATTCGACTTAGAAACCACGGAAGTGTATTTTAATGCTATTATGAGAACGACGGTTCCGAAGTGGCCGGTTAAGAGGGAGTCAGTGTACTAGATGGAAAAGCTGATAATATTTCAGTGAACCACGAGGAGTTAAATAATTATGAGCAACAAAACAATCGTTCGCAGAGAACCAACACCCCAAGCATCATTAGAAAATTTTCGGAAAAGTAAGAGAAAAATAAGTAAATCTTATGTAGAGTTAGGTTAAGTGCGAATTTTATAACAAATTAACTCTCAAAGCCTTATGATTAGTGATAAACTAATCAAACCATTAGACGAAGAAACATCCGTAGAAATTCGCAAGGGAGGGCTTAAACCTCTGGAATTAGCCAAGGAATGCGACATACATTATTCATCCCCAAGGGGGAATATTTGTCAGTAGTAGGAAATCAGTTTGAACTTTTAAAAATAGTGAAATTGTAGCCATTTTAAATATACGCCACCTCAATAGAGACAAAGGAAAGATATAGGGGCCGCGGTAGCCCCTAACGGATTTGCAATCGGAGAGTTGCGAGTTCGAATCCAGCCAAAGACCGCCGTGTACAAAAAGGGCTGTTGCACGTTAAATCCGTCGTGGCCTCAAATGTTCTCACGTTGGCGTGGAAGTTTGGAGAGTTGGGTTCCAGCTCAGGTGTTGTCTCTTCATCGTGGTTCAAAATTACGCGTTGTCCTCGGTTCCTTCCCTTTGAGATTGATCCCGGGCCGTCACCAATTAGCCCGTTGTGTTGCTCCAGTGTGACGTTAATTAAAATACCTACCATAGGAAAGGTAATTATAATAAACCTAAAATATAAAGTCGCCAAGAATGCTCAATTTGTGGTAAGTATGCTTATATTGTCAGATTCTGTCGGGAAAGAAAAGCGAAGCGGTTATAGCGAAAGTTGATTCCCTTTACTTAAGGTTTATGTATACACTAGAACATTTTTTTAATTTTGACTTTAAAAATCCGGATTCTCATAATAGGTCATTGGTTTGTGCTTAAACTCATTTTAGTATGAAAAATTCTGATTAAGTTACTCATTAATTAACTAGTTTAGATATAATTATCTAATTAACATGTTTTTTCAACAGTGATATCTCACATTCTAATGTGTTCAGAAGGACAATTCCGGTTGGAAATTATTCCTAATATTATTCTTTATGTTTCAACCCTCCATCAAGTTGCTAGAGGGAATAGGTTCTTTTTTACAATTTTTTTCACGAAGGAAGTCTCAAAAATCAAGATTTTTTTTCAGGAATTTCAACATTTAAAAATAGACTAAAAATTCATTTCTTAATCAATAACTTCGACTGAGGGTCAAAACATCCACTGTATTATATAGATTATAATGACACAAAAGTAATTACAATAGATCGATTCATTGTTGAGTTATCACTGTTCGAAAGAAGCATCCTATTGCAAAAACATAGTTCTTCAGATATCGAGTTTAAAGTTTTGGAAACGTGTTTGTCTACTATGGTGACAAATCCTAATCCAAACACTTGCAACTCGAAAACTATTTCGAATATTTACAAGATCTCGGTATCGTTTGAAAGCTAAGGGGTTGGACACTATTTCGAATGATTAAAATTGATGAATGATTATTTGGTCAATTTTCGTGATTTCTAGTGTATACATACACCTTAAAAACCACCCCTGTCTGCAATGAATGACCATTGGAAAGGCATCTCTTTTCCCACAGACGTGTTTGTCGCGGTGACAGATAAATCAAAGGCTGTTTCCTCCCCTGCTGGTCGAAGGGGTTCGGCTCAGATGGAAGGCGAAAACGGCACAGCAGGTGGCCTGTTTGAAAACTTTAGACGGTCATAAACATTCAAGGAACGGTGATGAGGTGGAATGTTGAGGGGATATATCAGAATTGGGAGAGGGGGAATGAGTCAGCCCGTTAACACCGAGATAACAAGGCCAGACCGCTCTGACGTTTCAATCACGTGACTGGCTAATTAGTAGTCATCACAAACATCGCCGGCTACTAATGGATTGCCTTTAATGTAGCGTAAGAAATTAGGTTCTTTTATACTATTTTACCGGAAAGTAAGTGCAGTTAAATGGTGTTATATAACATTTGTGGAACATTACAGTGTCAAGGTGTTAAAGGCTTTCGTCAAACAACACGTTTAACGTGTGTCCAGACCGATTTCTTTAGGCTTAACCACGAGGCTATCCAAAATGCCCTTTAGATGCTGTGTGCCTTCTTGCTCTGGAAATTATGGATAGGGTGATGCAGCAAAAGTGGCGGTTTTCTCCTTTCCAGAGGATGAAAATATTAGAAAAAGATGGCTCAGGGCGATGACTTTACACCATCAAAACGCAGCGAAAATGAAGTCTGTGAACTTCATTTTCAAAACGATGATATCGTCCGGAATGTATCGTCCGAAAGCCTTTAACACCTTGACACTGTAATGTTCCACAAATGTTATATGTGGAACTATTTAACTGCTCTTACTTTCCGGTAAAATAGTATGAAAAAACCTAATTTCTTACGCTACATCAAAGGCAATCCATTAGTAGCCGGCGATGTGTGTTTGTGATGACTACTAATTAGCGAGTCACGTGATTGAAACGTCAGAGCGGTCTGGCCTTGTTATCTCGGTGGTAACGGTCAGCCTCGATCGAATCGGCTCTAAATAACAGAAATAATTCTGAGGCAGTTAGGCAAAAAGATGAGCAAATCATTAGAGAAAGTGAGATAAGATAACTAATAAAGGGAATTATATTTTAGTAGATTTATCATAGATAAGATATTGGGAGAAAAAGTATCGCAATCAGTTTTACCTGAAACTAGTACTAGAATTGGTTCATGATTTTGTTTTTGGCACTTAAAAAGGCCGAAGAACGTATAATTTTTACCGGACTCTGATCCATGTCAGTCACTCACATCCATGCGCTTACGAACGTGGAGTCGAACCATCAACCTAATGGGTGGCAGACAAGCAATATGACCAGTTTGGCGACCACGCGACTTTGGCAAGACGTGTAGTGATTGTCAGAAAATAAGTGACCCGTAACACCAGACCAAAAGTTCCAAATTAGGTTCTCAATGTTATAATAAATCCAGCATCGGGAAGGGGACATAAATATATGCTCTGTGTGAGATCCGGAAATCATTTCCTTGAACCAACCGATTAGGCAAGCCTTGTTGCAGATATTTTCTCACGCTGGCATCTAGAGGCGACATTTTTGAGGTAGGTCAGACAGTTAATTAACATCGCACTGGAGCAATACAACGGGCTATCGCCGACGATCCGGGATCAACCCCCCAAAGGAAAAGATCCAAGGACGCCTCGTCATTTTCAAGCACGGTCAGATGAAGATGCAGCACCTGAGCTGGCACCCCACTCTCCAAACTTCCACACCACTGTAACGTGAGGACATTTGAGGCCACGACAGATTGAACATGCACCAGCCCCCTTTGTACACGACGGTTGGTTAAGTATTCGAACTCGCAACCCCGGTTACTAATCGGGGTTGCGGTAGCCCGGTTTGAAGAGGATTAGCAACCGGAGGGTTGCTAATCCTCTTCAAACCGGGAGGGTTTTGTTCTCCCCATCCGGCTGTGATTCAAAATGCGTGGTGTTGTCCTCGGAATTTTTCCCTTCAGGATTGGCCTTGGACCGTTGCCAATAGCCCTTTGTATTGCTCCAGTGTGACGTTAATTGAATTGCCCCCTAGAATTCGATGACGTATTTGATAGCAAACCATTTGTTGCACTCGGCTAGTCGTTTTTTTAACCAAAAGATTTAATAGAGCACAATTTAAAAAGTTGGGAGCTTAAAGGAATCTATATATTAATACGTGAAGAAAAAACTTTGTACCCCTTTTTAAGCACATTGCGCGCACGGAGGAGTATGAGATTTGGCATAATTAAAGTTCATATGGAGAAGGAGTGCAGAAAGATATTAATACGTAAAGAAAACACTTTGTACCCCTTTTTAAGCACATTGCGCGCACGGAGGAGTATGAGATTTGGCATAATTAAAGTTCATATGGAGAAGGAGTGCAGAAAGATAAAATTAATGTATAATATGCGTTACAAATATATTAAATTAAACAAAATAAAACATTCATTGTTTACGTTCATATACTGTAATCTATATATTAATACGTGAAGAAAAAACTGTGTACCCCCTTTTTAAGCACATTGCGCGCATGGAGGAGTATGGGGGGGGAATTTCAATTAACGTCACACTGGAGCAACACAATGGGCTATTGGTGACGGTCCGGGATCAATCCCAAAGGGAAAGATCCGAGGACAACACCACGTAATTTTGAACCACGGTCAGATGACTGGAGGAGTATGAGATTTGGCATAATTTGCCGCCACATAAGTTAGTATTGGAAGTTAATTGCATCGTTTTGCTGATCAGAAACTTAAATACAAAGGAAGCCTTAGTCAATGGAACAAGAATGCGCATCAAATTTATGCATCGTAATAGTATTGATTGCGAAGTTTTAACTGGAACCGCACGCAATAAGAGAATTTTGATTCCACGTATAAATTTAACATATTCCGGAACTATTTTACCATTTAACTTTCAAAGAACTCAATTTCTAATTATACCTGCATTTGCGATGACAATAAATAAGTCTCAAGGACAAACATTCGAAAAAATTGGAATTTTATTGAGGCAGCCAGTTTTTACACATGGTCAATTGTACGTCGCAGCAAGTAGAGTTCGATCATTCGATGGTTTGAGATTTTATATTTCAGAATATAACGGTCAAGGGCATTTAGCAAACGATGAAAGAGTTTTTACAAAAAACATCGTCTACACAGAAGTTTTGAATCATTAAATTCATTGTCGAACTATTTCAAGTTCAATGGACAACATTTATTTTTTTAACCACCCGTTTTTTTTGTTTCAATAAATAATATATAAAAAATACGAAGCACGTATTCCTTATTTCATTTTTTGGATTTATTTTTTATTTAAATTTTATATAATTTGAAAAAGATAGGCAAATGAACTGTGTAGCCTTGGCGAAACCTGTGGGCAGTATAGCAATAAAAAAACCCAAGAAAATGTCAAACAACGCGTTATTGTTTTTTAGATATGGCTGAGCGAGCGAAGTCCGCCATGTGTGTGTGTGTGTGTGTGTGTTTGAATCGCTCATATCTTGCTGAGTGCGATTGGCGGATTCTTCCTCTTCCCATTGGAGGAGGAAGAGTATGACGTCATGCCAAGGAATATCAAAGTTTGTCTTCGTAACCATGGTACCTGACTCTGCTCGCGAAGGAAAACCGAAACCATTCGCAGCTGCTGATTGGCTTAGAAGTGAGGAGTGGAACACTTTTCGGCATTAATTGTAACTATGCGCCCCTTCTTTGTTTCGTGATCATCGTGTGATTAGGCTTGTCTTATTTCAGATATTCAGCGTACGATTTGTTCTCAAGTTTTTTGGATATGTACAATTTGAGAAGTATAAAGTCCATGGTGACTAGAAGCATGAGGCGTAAAACGGTGAGTCTATTTCACTTGCAATATATATTCTGGTTTTTCCCTTTTTCTCGAAATCCGAATCTGAGCATTAAAATTTTGTCCCAAGAGATGCGTCATGGCGGTCAGTGTTAGTTTGAAGTCCGCCATTGAGAAAAGTCCAAACGGAAATTTCATTAAACGTTAGACTCGACTGCTTTGGTGCTTCTAATCCTAATGTTACTGATTTATTGAGTAAGCCTTCTCTCATGCTAATCTACTTTTATTTATATCATATATAGGTTTTTATAACTATTTAAAATTTCATTTGAAATTTAAATGTGGTTTTGTACCATTTTGTTTCAGTTAAATTTTGATACTTCGTTTTAAATTTACGGATAAATCGCGAAAAATTTATTTAATTACCGATAGTTTGGTGACAGCTTGGCTAAACCTGACCCTTGCACCTTAAAAATGTAATTAATCAATCTAAGTAAAGTAAAAGCTATAATATATATATATTAAACAAGTAAGCATGATAGTTAGTACTGATATAAAACAAGTAAAGTAGCTACAGCTTATGTAACAAACTTATCTTATACAAGTTAATAAATGTTGCAATAGTATTGAAGAATTCTTGGGCATTAATTATAACAGAAATAAGTTGGTCACTGCAATCAAAGAACAAATTAGCACCATCTTCCCGCACTTCAATTTCATCAGAACAATGAATCTTATAGTTCTATTTCTTATTTTGAACTTAAATCTGCCATAAAGGTAAATAAATATATCTAATTTTGATATACATAGCATTTTTTCATATCTAAATTAATTTCAAGTCCTAAACATTGTGGTCAATTCACTGGTAGAACGAAACTTCATGTGTTCCAATAAGTGACAAGCTTGTTTGTCAATTACTGGATTTTGGGGCTAACTTTGATTTTAAATTTGAAGTTAGATATTTGACGATCACTGTTTGACAAATATTTCATGATCACTAAGTGTCTGACAACTGTTTAGGGTATATTAAATATAAAAAATGAGCCTAGTATTCAACAAAGCGGTCAATTACTGAGATAATAGAGCACTGAGGATGAATGTGATGAAAATTTTAGTAAAAAAAAGAGTATACTTTATTTTTACACTAAACCTTCTGTTAGTCCTGCATTTTAATTCGACATAGATCATGTGATCTAGACCTAGTGAGTCCTACTTTGAAAGATTCGAAATGAAAGGTTTCCCATATAGTTTCATCAAAAAGAAGTTATTTAATTGTGAAACAGATAAAATATTAAAAGAGGAAAAAGAAAGACAGATTAGAACTAATTTACTTTTAAATGTAAATACTAACCATTATCATCGTGTTTACTTGTTTACCATTTGATAGTTTGTTCTTTATTAAGTTTTGCTTGGAATATGTATCATAAAAATTTTTAGCCTAGCTATATTTCATACAAATTTAATTTTTGTTTGCTAAAATATTTGCACAAATGTTTCAATTTGAATTTTATTTGAAAAATCAAAGTGGTCAGTTAATTTTCCAATTGCTGCTTTCAGATAAACATATTCTAAAAACTATCAAATATTAAAATTGTACTAAAGCTTATTTTATTTACTATCGTTACAGGATACTAAGTAAAAAAATCTTGAAAGTGCAATTATAAATTAGTTCAAGGGAAATTTTTTGATGAAAAATGATCACTAATTGATTAATTACTGGATGGTTCCCCCAAATGAGAAATATGAGGAAATGGTCAATTAGGTGGTAGGTGGTCAGGGACCCGCTATATTTGATTGCAATGCATTCCAAACTTGGAATTTGACCTAAAAAAAGGTAAATTCCATATTTATCATTTAGTTTCACCTGTAATGGTTCTCCTTAAACTTGAAGTAATAGATTTTGAAAACAAGTTCTTGTTTTAACCCTCTGAGGCGTTTTATGCTAATAATTCACCATGCAGTCTTCTCTGCATGACTTCCAACCAGTTTTCACCTTGGAATCTTCCTAGAATTCTTTCAACTAATTCATGTGATAATTTAGGCATATATGTTGTGGTGGAAAAGCAGTACTACACTACTTGGAAATCTCGTCACACTCAGGATTAATAAAGATGGAATTTCGTAAAATGTCAGTGAGAAGCAAAAATTATACTCCGAAGATTTTCTAGCTTTTGGCTCCTTTAACGACCACTCGTTTGAGTAGGTGTGCTTTTCTCATAAAGATGTAGAACTAATTTTATTTCTGAAGGAATTTTTTTATCATAGGTATTTATTTAAATATCCCAATCTATTTTTGCCTTTGCAAATTAAACATAAATTGAATCAGTTTTGCGATAATTTTTGAAATAAAATATAGTAACGTTTCCGAGTTTGTGTTTGAAAATGACATTTTTAAGTGCATTTTTCAAAATCACAATTCAGTTCTGATCCCTTTTTCTCTGTTAAACACTGGCAAACAATTAGATTTTAGTGCCTGTCTTCTCTTGATGCAGCATCACAACTGCACATGCGCTTCTTTCTGGATTTTGTTTATTTACATTTTGCATTCTACCTGCGAATGCTTCAAGAGCGTATGCTTTTACGTAGAATTCAGAAATCATGGCCTGACATGATTTGTATTAAGTTTTTATACTAATTGCTCTGCTCGATTACCAATTCCATATTTATTATTTAACTGTTCTGAACTATTAATATTTTGTGAGATTGCATCACTAGTATTCAATTTATAAAACACTTTTTTGAAATCCACATTTGTAAGGGGACATATCGGATTGTGGCAAAAAAGAACAAAAGGATGACAACCGAAGCAGAGTTAATTGCTGATTTTTTAACTTAATACTTATAACAAAGTAAGGGTGGGAAGATTGCGTGCGCAGTTGCAATATTATGCACTTGTTCAAGACTTAGAATTCTGGCAAACTTGCCTACTTCCACATTTCTCGTCTTCTGTCCTAAAAATATTTCCCGAATTTTCTTTCAAAATTTTCTGTATGGGCTAAATTTAAATTGGACATCATTTTGTCTAAAATGTTACAAAGACTGAACTTCAGCCAAGCGTATAAATAACACTGGTATGAAATGTTTTCTTATATGTTTAAGTATCGTAAATTTAGCACTATAATTTTTTGTCTTGAGAATTGTTTTTAAGAATTTTTCTTTTTTGTCAGGAGTTATCTTGCCATGCCAACCAAAATAAATTTTCTGAATTTTTGTTAATTTTCACCTCTTTTTTGCAACGAATAGTGAAATTGTTATGGAAACTCACTTGGGGGATGGCGTGTTCGCAAAAGTAGCAATATATATTATTTTTAGACGGTCGCCCAGTTGGTGCCTTTTCACAATTTGAAAATTCTAATCATATTTTATCTGCATAACAACATGGTGTTTTTTCAAACTCACAGTCCTTTTGCAGTGGCTTGGCAACAAATAATTAAAATTACACCAAGGCTGTTAACGTCAATTGGAATTTGATTCAAGGTTGAAAAAGGAAAAAAATCCAGCTTTTCGGCGATTGAGTAAAAAATCGCGCAAGAGCCGATGACTAGAACTGATTTCGTATTATGATGGAAAATACAGAAACTTACAATTAATTTTAACATTAAAAATTTTCATTCCCAATCTATTTCCATCTCAATCAAATAAGTATTTTTTCAGTTGCTATATTTTCTATTAAGAGTCAACTATGAGTAAACCAAATATTGTCTATTTTTAATTCTGAATACAAAAATGTATGATTTCTTTTGTTACTTTATCTTGTTTTGAAGACAATTTTTCAGTCAAAGCATTCAGTCTACTCAATTTTTCACTTTTTCTATATTAAAAATATTTGAGACTTAATGAAGTATATTTATCAGGAAAGTACGCTACACTATTTTAAAAGATCTACCTTTTTCCTCCATTTGTATGTCATATCTATTTAGGCTCTTAATAATAAATTACATTTAAATATTAGGTTATAACAAATGCAATAAAATAAATTCTATGTAATAATAACTGAAATTCTGGGTATCATTACGGAAAATTGACAAAGTGAGCCAAAAGTCATCCTATCTAGTATTAAGCACATGTTGGTTGTAAAACGTCAGTTTTCATTTCGAAAAAATTACTCAGGAGTTAATTAAAGCCAGTGCGAAATCTTGATGCATTGTTATTTTAAATTATATTTTAAGTGACCAATTTTAGTTTGAGTTTTTTTTAATGCTGTTTAACACTGGAAAAGTTATTTCCTTTTGTCCTTGAAAATTTTCTGAGATTTTTTCAAAACTTAATTTATTATTTCTTTGAGAGTTCTGGTTGTCAAAAATGTCCCCAGCAAAGCAGTGATATTTCTATAAGTATATTGATTTTTAGTATTAGTTTTTGTAGGGCATGTTTTTGGGGAAACCACATAGTTTTATTACACAAAATAAGTAAAACTGAAGTTGAGCTTGTTGCCTTGATTTGTTTTACAAATAATTCATTGGTAAGTAAAACAAAAAAATTAAGAGTTGTAACAGCAAGTCAACAGATTATGTTATAATTTTTGGATTCTGTTTTGTTTCATATAACTTTTTTAACAAGTCTTGTATGCCCATGTAAAAAATGAAAGTTTTAGAATTTTGGCTTATGAATACTTTTTATGGGGTATTTTTTAAGCAGTTTTTAGGTCAGAAATTTTTACCTTAAAATCAGGAATCAACTGCACCTGATTAAAATATATTTCTCATAGATCTTACTTCAATCTGATACTGCTTGCATTGATTATGCTGCTTAGCTTTTTTTGATCATATTGAGTATCAACAATGTTTTTGTACAGTAAAAATTAACTAGATTTCCCTCTTTAAGGTTGGTGGGTAAGAAAACGAGAGTTATATTAAAATGTTGATTTGTAAATTTAAACCCTAACATAATAAAATAATATGATAATTTGTTTTTCAATAATTTTTAGTTTTTATTCACTATTGATTTCTAAGCAAGTTAGTTTTCAAATCACTGATAAATAATGTTTGCTCAAATGAATATGCCCATGTACACACAACTTTAAAAATTGCTGGACATTTATCAATTTTGACCAAATGTAAGTTATAGCTAGAATGAAAATATTCTGATGAATCCTGAAAAAATTAACTATTACTGAAACCATTCTATGAAGTCTGAAGAAAAGATGCATACTAATTTTGAAACATTTTTTCCCAAGTAAAACAACAAGACTTATAAAAAATATTTCTGAAATGCCTCCTGGACATTGATGCCTTGGGTCCCTGACCCTGTTGTCCCCTTTTGGCGAAGTCTGTCAAGCTCTCTTAAAATCATGCAATGCAACTTTATTAAACTTGCTGGTCCACTTCTACATTTCTTTTTAATCCCCTTTGATGAAAAGTTTGTAGTCCTACTTCAACCTAAATGCTCTAGCATTATAAGAACAAAAAGTCAGCCAAAGGTTAAATGTATTGAGTAGTGAGGCAAAATAAAAACTTGCAAGTGGGCATAATAAGTAAAACAATATTTATTTTATACCGACAAAGCAAAATAAACTTGTTTTAACTTTTTTACTGGAGGTAGGACTCCCAAACAACTGGAGTGTTTTTTTACCCCCTGAAAAACTATGACCCTTGAATATCATTAAATTAATTTCAAATATGGGGAAGTAGGAAACATATTAGAGCATGCAAGGGAAGCCATTAAAGAGGCAGGGCTTGAAGGAAAAAAGCCATGCTTTAAAAATAATGAATTCAATTTGCAAAAGCTAATTAAACCAACTTTTAAATCAAATTTACGTTTATTGTACAGGTAAAACACACATTGAAATGTCTGAAAACAAAAATAATTAAATGTACTGTTCATTTAGTATTACAGCCTGTTGATTGGAATAAAAACTCAGGAGTGAAGATCTGAAATTATTTTCAGGGTACATGCCCAGTCTGATAAGCCTTCATGTTGCAGAAAATGACCATTGAATGACAAATCAATGTTTGAGCCCTTGTTACCCTCCCCTTCTGCAGACAGTGCCATTCCTGAGTGGTGCGCAATTGCACGTAATCAGAAAAAATGGGGTGCCCGAAAGATAGTATCCTTGAAGTTTAAATAAATCCTGTCCAAGAGAAATTTTCAGATATTATTTTCATACTTATGCATTCTTTGTGGGTATTTTGCAATTGTAATAAAAGAAACTTGTATTTCTGCACATGCTGTTGATAATTTACATTAAATTGTTCAAAAGCACTCAATGTATTTCTCTCTTCTGTGTCACTAAAACTTTCCTTGTGTGTATGTCTATTATTGGTGTTGTCTGTTTGGTGCAGCATGGCTTTGTGTGTTGTGTATACTGTGTTTGGTGCAGCATGGCCAAATATGGCCCTTGTTCCAAAACACCTAACCGACCCAATCCCCCAGATGAACCTTACAGCGGAGCTAAAAGATGTTATACCTGTTAATTGTATCAATTACATTCAATTCTATTTTTTATCTAACTTTATTGAAGTGCTTAATGACATTTCCTTCTCTCTCTTTTATGTCATAAAATCCCAACCAAAAACTCTCAAGGCTGAATGTATTCTGGGAAAACCCCATGGGGGCCCTAATTTTCTTGAAATGATTTTGTAATTAAAAATTATAAAAAACAAGTTGGAGCTACTGATAGGAACAAATCACAGGTATAATCTGACTACATCAGTAGTCTAAAAACAGTTGAAAATATGGTTATCGTATCTGGGTTCTGGGAGAATAAAGACTGGGTTATCCCCGAAATGTTTTGAATGCATGCATGATGAAGGGGTTTGAGAAAATAAAATGGTTTTGAAAAGAGGACAGCTTTAGTGTGCACATGGGCAGCTAGTCTGCACACTGTTAATGATGTGTGTTAATACTTTTTATTACTTTTGTGTAAGAAACAGTTATCAGTTAGAAAATTTGCATGCGCTTCAAAGCAAAAACAAAGTTCCTGCATTTGCAAGAGGAATTTTATAAATACCTCTCGCACATCAGTTCAATTCTCTTTTAATTTGTAGCCCTATCCCCTATGGACGCTGGAAAGCATCCAGCATAAGGGGAAGAAGAAGGCTAGGAGGACCACTGCCAACCAGGTGCCTCCAGCACCTTTGCCACCACCAGTCGCGCCACCACCACAGCCAGCACCAATTGTGCAAGCAGCACCAGTTGTGCAGCCACCACATATGCAGCAATTGCGAGTCTGTCTGCAACGGCTCCCTGTACAGAGGTATGTTATCTAAAATTTTCTTATAATCTTTTATTAATGCCCTTCAACACACTAAAATTTCCTTTTGGTGTCTTATTTTCGGCATACTTGATACATCTGACTACTATATTCAAACGAGTATAATGATACAGTTTGGCCAAATCCTGGCCCAACCAAACTAGTATTGATCCTAGAGGAGTGCCTGGATGTCTTGTGTCCTATCCCTTCAAAATGGTTAAACTATGTATGTAGTCTAGGACAGCTGGAAGCTTTTCATGTTGGAGGGCTGCATTAATTTAATTTAAATCAAATAACACATTCAAAAAATTTTAATTAGATATTCCTTATTTTGTAAAAATCTTATTACTATGTACTCAATAATTTAAAAAATCAAAACTATATACATCAATTTTAAAGTTAATTAATCTTTTAAGGACTGGTGTCAACTTTTTGTTGAAAATATTTGGTTGTAGCAAGATCTGCAGTTTCAGTTGATCCTCAAGATAGGTTTCTGTCATTTGTGACCTGTCTTTATTTGTGTTAGGTAGGAGAATGTTGATGCACAGCAATAAGTGATTGAAAAGCAAGGAAGCATTTTTCTGGCACATCGCATGGATATTTTACTGCATTTTTCCGTGTTTCAATGAGATTTTTCTTAGCATCAGAGATTTTAAAGTGCCATCTATTGGGACCTCAATCGATTCCATCTGTAGTTCTTTAGGTGACAGCTGAAATGCTAGGTTAGGATAGGTAACCTCACACTTGGAGCAACACAATGGGCTATTGGCAACGGTCAAACCCGAAGATCCGAGGACAACACCATGTCATTTTGAATCATGGTCAGATGGCGCGGTTATACCCCCCCCCCCCTAAGCTGGCTCCGCACTCTTCAAACTTCCACACCATGCCAACCTGAAGACATTTGAGGCCACAGCAGATTTAACATGCACCAGCCCCCAATGTACACAATGCTCCTTGGGTGAATTCGAACTCTCAATGCTCCTGATCCGCTACTGTACCAACTGGTCTACCGCAGCCCTTTGAAATGCTAATATGTCATAATTCTCCAAGTTGGTGAACCTTTCGTTGCAAGTTATGGGACATTTTAGAGCCCCTAAATCATTAATTAGCAGCCATCAGTTTAGCCTTTATGGCTACTAATGTTCTAATTGTGCAGGTCAATTGGGAGGATTATTTGAAACTTATTTCATTCTTTGGTATTTTTAAATATGTTCATTTTAAAAATAAAGTTTTTATATAAAAAGGCAAACAAATGTTTTAATAAAAATAAAAGGATTCATTCTTTAAAATTTGGATTCAATCGAAAAGCCACGCCTAATATCCTAAAAAGACCACAGGTTCCCAAACCCTGGTCTAGGAAAATAACATGTTCACACACAAAAACAAAATTCTGCAACCTGCAATCTTTCCTGCATAACTTCTAACCCCAGTATTGACCAGTATCATCCTTTCTAGGATTCTTCTAACCAATAGATATGGTTATTGAGTCATGTGAGTTGTGGTGTGAAAGCACTACTCAGAAAGGTTAAGAGGGCCCAGAGGGTTAAGGCTGCTAAGGTTTATGAACTAATTTTTTTGAATAGTGTCCTTCAAATGACTGAAATGTGTTTGTCACCAAAATGGTAATTGTTCATCTCAAATTAATGTATTAAACAATGTATGCATATATACTAGTACATAATTTAATGGTACTTGCAAGCATGATATAGTACCTCTTTGCTATATCGCTCTTAATGGGAAACAAAGGAAAAAAGTAGTGTCTAAAGAGGCGTCATTGCGAGAACCAGGAAAACACGTAATGGGGTAAAAGACGTAAATTATACATTACATTATGCATTAATATTTACTAAAACAAAACTGATGGCAAAATAATTCAGTAACCCCTAATTATATCAACGTTCTGTGGGAGACAATAAAAATGAATTTATCATGGGGAGTGATATTTAATGAGGACTAAGAAAAACTGCCTGCAAATGAAAAAACTGGAACTAGGCTTGCACATCTGCAGTGCACAGTATTAGGTACTAAACATGCGACATTTTATGCCTGAACTACAAGCTTTATGCAGTAAGAGGTTACTTATCAATCAAACCTCGTGTAATTTTTGTTTTCTTTTTTTACTTAACTGATAACATACATGTTCAATACTTGTGATGTGAGTGGCTTCACTAAGTCTGGTAAAAATTGGGCCCTGGTTGGAGCAGTAATGGATTAGCAGTTCGAGGGGGTTGCTAGTTCAAATTCAACCCAAGACTGCTGTGAACATGGGGGACTGGTGCACGTTAAATCTGTTGTGGTCTCAAATGTCCTCACATTGGTGTGGTGTCGAAGTTTGAAGAGTGGGGTGCTAGTTCAAGTATAACCTTGTCATCTGACTGGTTCAAAATTATCTGATATTGTTCTCCGATCTTTCCCTTCGGGTTTGTTCATAGACCGTCACAAATAACCCATTGTATTGCTCTGGTGCGATGCTAATTAGATACCTACCTGATTATAATTATTCCATGTCAATAATTTAATGCTGGAGAACATTCATGTGAAACATTGCCCACCAAGTAGTCATAAATTAAGTTTGTAGTCCAAAGTAGTTTTTCTTCTGGTTTAGGTTTCCATTCAAAAACTTCCCCACTTACAGTTAGACAGGTTGGTATACGAGTCATGGTTTTGGGTGCATATTCATTAAATTCACCTTTATGGCTGTTGTACTGTCACAGTATAAGAAGTAATAGTAACCCATATCATAGAGGTTTAGGCACAGATTAAACATAAGGGGCCCCCTTATGTTTAATCTGTGCCTAAACCTTTATGGTTCCATAATTGGCTATGTTCCCATAATTGGTGTAAGCTCAGGTTGTGCCTCTGAATTGATCATTTAGTGCCAGAGGCCATAGCGCAGGAGTTGTAAAATAAATAATCACCTATATCTATTGCCATATATTTATTATCTTGAGTATGACAGCTCCTCCTGTGAGCTTAACGAACTATCTTTCAACAAATGGACTTGTTCAAGATCATCTGCTTCATCACTGGGCGCTATAGCATCTTACAAACAGTTGAGAAATTCATATAATATGGCACACCAAGGGGGAAATAAAACAAATATATAAAATAAAATAAATTGCAGAAATATTTAGTGAATAAAAAAGTGCTTTCGCAAACCAATACTTTTTCAATGAATAATATTAATATGCCTTTGCACCATAAAACCCCAAAAACTAAACCAATGATTAATAACAGTGAAAACAGGCCATTCATATCTGGCCCCCAAACGGGGCCCCACACACTCCAAGGAGCCTCGTCATGAATGAAATAGATGCACTTATTATAGTTTAATCCCTAATTTATTTAACGATGCATTCAAACGATTTTTACCCCTTTAACCCGGGAAATCCATACAGTACTGTTTGGTATTAATGAAAATTTGTTTCAGAAATTTGCAATTTCCTCCGATGAATTCCAATATCTTCATTTTTGACAACAGATGTTTTATAGCAGTGAAGGAAGACCTTGATGTGTATTTACAACAAAAATTGACTGTTACTACGTTAATAACAAAAACAATATACTAAAAGGAAATTGAAATTTGAAAAAAGTAATGGCGTCTTTCCGGGTTAAAAATGTTCTCTACTGTCAACTACTCGATTTACTTCGTTTCAAAGTGTCTAAATTAAATCTTTTTAAAAATATTTTATGGGCCCCCTTAGAGATTGATCAAAATGAGCATGTACTTCCTCACGCTGTTTTATTTGCATCATTTCTCCATCTAATTGAAAATATACATTGAAAACATTTAAACAAATATTTAAAAATCATAGTGTAATATTTTTTCTCTGTTCCACAGCTTGATACAACACCTTTTGCAGTGCAAGGTAGTGCTGCAAAGACTCCCTTCCAACAAGTGAGTTTCTTTCATGTTCTTACCTGTATTCGTTTCTCAATTTTTTTCTTCATTTGAGTCATGACAGTAGGCTAGCGTGAAATTTACTATGGGAGGTAGGCTATAGACATTTGATCATCTTATCTACGCGATGCCTATCGATTATCGTCAGCTCGTCTTAAATACGCACCTGCTACTTGGGATGTAAAAGTACACTGGCTATACACACTTCAAACATGTGCATAGCCACTTCAGATGAAATATTTGTTAGTCTTTTAGAAATAAAAAATATTTTAATGAAGGGGGACTGGTGTTCTCAAACTGGCATTTTGGCAATGGCAAACAATTGTTTTCAATTGTAGTTGCAGAGAATATTCAATACTATGAAAGTGTAACCAGTTTACTTCAAGATATATACTATTTAAAGTGGAAATTGAAACTTGATCTGGTGCTTTAGGAAGCAATCCAGGATGCACAATAAGACTAGACTTGGCTAGACTTCAAGTCCTACTCATTCCCGGAGCTGCGTTGACCCAGTTGGAAGAGTAACGGATAAGCAACCAGAGGATTGCATGTTCCAATCCAACGAAACACCATCATGCACAAAGGGGGCTGGTGCACGTTAGATCTGTTGTGGCCTCCAATGTTCTAACTTTGGCGTGGTGTGGGAGTTTGGAGAGTGGGGTGCCAGCTCAGGTGTTGCCTGTTATACTGATTCAAAATGATGTGGTGTTGTCCTCGAATCTTTCCCTCTGGGATTGATCCCAGACCGTCACCAATAGCCTGTTGTGTTACTCCAGTATGACGTTAATGAAAATACCATACCTTATCATGTTTGTCCAAACAGGTAAAATCTCGATTGGAATTATGCATGTACTGGTGTGATGTAAAAATTGTCTTTAAGAGCTTTGACTATAATAGCATTTTTGCATTCTTTCAGGAAGAGGAGTTTAGAGGAGGATCAAGAGGAGGAGGTGCCAGAACCTCCAAGGAAAAAGCTTGCTGTAGGCAGTTTGCAAACTGAGTAGGTATACTATTCCTATTGCTTTCGACAAGAATTAGGATCATAATGAATTGGAACTTTTTGATGCAGTTTTATTCCTCTAAAACGAAAGCTATAACAAATTTTCAATTGGCTGATTTTATAATATTTTTGCGTTTAGTTTGGCGAACTTAGCTACCACTACAAAAATTAACTTACAATTCAATAGTATGTAGCAGTATAACCCAACTATACCATTGAGTACTTTTTGGTAGACAAAAGTTGCACTGTTTCCATCGAGCATGCCAAAAGAAATCTTCCAAATAACCCCAGCTCGACTTTGGGAGAATCTGAAATTTTTGCTCTGGTTATTATTGTGATTCCTTTCTAAAAGTTAACTTAAAGAATAAATATCAATGGAATAGCATATATGTAAGCGCAGCATACACAGGAAAAAGATTGTAAGTCATCGACTGAATCAAGAAAATCTAACGTTACAAAGCTTTTTGTCACAAATCTTAGCAGACATCTGTTTTGATTTCTAATATGCATTTTTGCATCTGTTGTCTACCTGTCACCAAACTATGCAGTTGATGATTTTGGTATCTCTAACACCACTCTTTCCCCATGTCTCCGATAGATGTGCCCAGCTGATGAGCACATTTGATCCTAGCTCATGATCCATCAAAGTTCAACTTCATGACAGCTGATTTGTGTCGGCTGCATTTTGAATAAAATCCCCACTCACAAAAATATTTAACCCCCATTTTATTTATGCATCATTTATAGTGGAGCAAATTCAAGTTTGACACATCCAATCACAAATGTTTTACTACACTACTGATCAATAAGTGCCCTCAGCCATTGAAAACACAAATCTTTGATAGGACTAAGGATTATGTACTATGATAGATTAATGAAAATTCTGTAAATAATCTTCTCACGATAATTCTAAAACCCTAAATCAGATATTTCTGGACTTTACTCGTCAAATGATGGATAAACTTGCCAAAGAGTATGTGCAAAGGTAATGCTCTCAACTGTTTTTATATGCAGAGAGTATTTCCAATTTGGTGATAATTTTATAACTTCCTTTTATTGGGTCAGCTTTATGAATTCTATGTGATTTACTAGTAGTGTAGCCAAAGCAGGGGCTCTTGAGCAACTCCTGAAAGTGTTAGTTGCATCTTAAAATCCTAATCAAGTTGAATTATCTTAGCAAAGATAAAAAAATTCCTGCATTTATAATCTATTTTTTCAAGTAAAGTAATAGTTATTTTATCTTAAAATAATTTATTTTATGAATTAATACTCATTAAGTCTTCATGTTATCAAGTAATATATCTTTTTAAAGTATGACAATAATGATTAGGAATTATATCTGCTGATTCAGCCATGTCATACTACTGTATTGTAGCAATCCTCCCAACAGTGACATAATAAAAAGGGACATTTCATAAACATGATTGCAATATTTGGTCAATGCTATTTAATGAATTTATTTTGTAATCTGTGGAACAACATTGGTACTGTCACCTGTAATTGAGATTTGGAAATTTTCATGTGTATGCGAACAACACTTTTAAATTCATAGTTCAATTTCTTAAAACCAAAAGTAACATGTTGAAAATTTATTTCAACATTATCATGTCATGTTACATTTTCGTTTGTAACAACTTAGCACACAAAATTCTATTTTTAACTTTGAACCTCATCCAAATTCAAATCCTGTCTGCTTCTGAACAAATGTGGTCTACAGGCAGTCAGAGCAGCCCAAGTCACTGCCGAAAGGTGTTCATTTCTGATTTCTTAAAATATCTACAATTTTTCTAATATTTTCAATGGCAGTAGACCACTGAAAGTGGAACTTAAAATAGATAAAAAAATAAGAAACTCAAAAGATAATCTAGAAATCTATTCAGTACCTCTCACCCTTTCTCACAGCAAAGTAGAGAACAGGCTGCTTCACCTGTAGATCACAGGGCTTGTATTAGGGCCAATATCCAAGTTAATATGGTACAGAATGTTTAGGGAGAAAACATTTGAGATGGAACACAACTACAGCTTTCTGTCTTGGCCACATCAGGATCTCAAATGCTATTTCACCATTTCCAACAATTTGTTTACCAGAGAGCATGAGAAAAAGAATCTAATTAATTTCAGTGCTCAAAGAGACCTGAGAATTTGACATCTAGAGAATTTCTGTTCTCTTTTTTGCCAAGAAGGCCTCATCCTAGATGCCAGTGTCCCGTATCTACTTCTGGATGATCTAAGTATTGTTTTACTAGTCATTAAAAGCAGTTAATATATTTGTATACGTCGGCTGTCAGGAATCTTACTAGGCAAAATCTTTATTAATAAAATAACAAAATTATTTTTATACCTTTGATGACATATAGTTACATTGCTTAACAAAATTATTTAATGAATCCAGAACAGCTTAACGACTTATAAAATAGGAAAGCAATGATTATGGACATTGTTTATTCTGTGCAGAGTCAGCCACCTTCTTGCATACCTACATATTTTATCAATCACCGGACAGTGACGCAAAAGTTAGTGAACCCCAGAAATGAGGTTTGAGCATTTGCTTGGTACTATGTAATTTAATTTATTTTAAATTTTGAGAAGCAACCATTGTGTACAGTAATTGTATACTTATGTCAACTGATATAAGTATACAATTATACATGTATGTTTATATATATATACACACATACATATATATGTGTATACACTTATACATACAATAATCCAGACATTAGATAAAACAGAAATTCTTTTAAAATTCAAAACCTTTTTAAATATCTGATACGATCTTAACTTCCATAGCCCTTAGGGTCACATCTCCTTTAGTGTACTGTACCCTTTAGTGTACTTAATGTGGAGGTCGTGCTCCTGGGATTCACATGTTCCCAGTCACTCTTTTTCCTTTCCCAATATTTTTTACTTGACGTTGTCTTAACTAAATATGGCCCTTGTGCCATTAAAACCCCAAAACCGACCAACTTGGCACAATATAATTCCACTTTTGAATTCGAGACCCATGCGAAATACAATCCTGGTGGCATTACACTATAGGAAAGTGTTGAATTTTTTTTCGGGTTCCCAGAACTGAATTCTGGGTTTATAACTTATCTTCCTTTTACTTACAACTTTCACAATTATCTAGGTATCCATGCCTCAACACAACTCAAAACATCTATTCGCAAGGCACTCGCTGATTATGTTTCCTCTAATTACATCCTCCTGCAAAAGCCTAGCCTTAACATATGCCATTAGGTAAGGCTAGGCTTTTACCATCCATTATCGGGACTTCAGGACCATCGATTTCAATTATTAAATTTTCGATTCCACATCCCCAAAGAGCTGCCATTCAATGTTCTATAATTGAAACATGAATATTATGTTAATTTTTTATGGTTGTAGATAAAGAAGTTTCTGAAACATTTAAATTTAATTTAGCTTGAATAAAATTTATCTCTTGCCTTACATCAGTTCTGACAGAAACAATACCGGTATTTTCTACAGCTGGTCTTAAAGTCATCTGAGTAATGTTACCGGAATGAATGCCCACACCATAACAACTTTCTGGGTTTAGTATTGATACTTGCATTGGCAAGGAGGATGGCTTGACTTATTGAACCATCTGTTATCGAATATTCAATCTATCTCAGTTTTATGAATTATATCTTATCTAGTATTAAATTGGACCAGAAATTAACTCGTATATCTCCACAGCCTAGAAATGTCGGCCGAGCAGCTACCTGTAGCTGAGGATGCTCCATCGGAGAGGTAATTGATTTTGTTTCCTCTAATAAATGTTTAAAATTAGTCATATGTACGAATAATTTTAGACCAGTTTCAGTTAGGATGGCTATGGAGGTGGGATGGTAGGGAGAAACTAGGAAGTGTTGGATGAGATCACCTACTTGTTCATTGTTTTTGTTGGATAACTTTAAGTGTATTGATTTAATCAATAGTTAGATTTCAAAAAATTATTTCTTAGAAGTTTTTTTCAAGCCAGTTTCAATCTAGATGTAATGACTTGTGCAGATTTCATGACATTGACGAGTCACTCGCCTGTATGAACCAATCATTATTTTTTCTAATTCCTGGCCAATTAATTAAAATCATGGCACTACATCAGTACGAATCATTTATACATATCTATATCGTTTGCTGCATTTAAAGTCTATAAAGTGCTGCATGTCTTGTTTGTTTTTCTTGTCAAGTTTTTTCATGCACTGCCTGTGACAATTTTTGCCAGGTTGGCAAAGTAAATGAATTTAGCAATGTTTTAATCATCTATATAAAAATCCTTTTTTTGGGGGATTTATTGTATATTTATAAGATCTTCAGTGATCTACCACTGCCAATAAAGTTTGCTTCACTATTTCTTTAAAAAGGATCTATGTTTTAAAGTTGAAAATTTTTATTATGAATAATTTGAACTAGTAGAAACTGGATAAGTTAAACTCAATCCGAGACTTGATTGGAACAAAACCAAGAGAAAAGCTACAAAATTATTTCCTGAATATGTTCCACAGCTGTTGGCAGTGCAGAATGCTCATGGATTGTGTAATGAATGTTAGAACAGTATGACTACTTGGTCTTGTGTGGTATTATAATTATGTATTTATATTTAGGTGCAGTCCAACTCCCGAGGCTGACTTCCTACCTCCACAGGTAATATTCATATTCATTGATGCAGTGTATTTCGTACTATTCATATGCTAGTAAAATTTAGCAAGGATGCATGTAAGTGGTAAAGTTAAAAAGTTTCTTGTCCAAGGGTATTAAGTGGTCATGGAATTAAAGAGAAATTTTTAATTTTCAATAGAACCACCTTTCATGTCAACACGTTTTTTAGAACGACTAAAGATTCAACTTCAAATTTTGAAGTTGAAAACTTATGACCATGCACTAACCTTTGAAATAAAGGGCAAAGTTTAAACCATTAAAAATAATTGGGCAACTTGTATTTGCGATGCCAGTCAGTTCTAATGCCTGAGTTGCAAAATTTCAACTCCAGGACAAAGGGGCAGTGAAGGACTTTCTAATTCTTGTTTTAACATTTAAAGCCGCACTTTTGAACCTTACTACGTATATCGAAATTGAAGCATGCGAAAAGAAACTTAGTAACTCAAAATAAGAAAATCAATTTAACTTATGATTTCTCAATTGGTAATTTTCCCCATTTATATTTATATTACTTCATATCATTTTATGTGACTTGGCAGACCACATAAAATTGTACACCAGGCCTCATGCTGGCCTCAGGCTTGCCGGCCTTGTTTTAACTCATTCTTTTCCCATGTGTCATTAGCAACTGGAGGGTTGCGAGTTCGAATCAGACCAAAGACCATCGTGTACAAAAGGGGCTGCTGCAGGTTGAATCTGTCATGTCCTCATCTTAGCATGGTGTTTGGAGAGTTGGGTGCCAGCTCAGGTGTGACCTCGTCATTTGACCGTGACTCAAAATGACGTGGTGTTGTCTTCAAATCTTTCCCTTCGGGTTTGATCCCGGACTGTCACTAATAGCCGTTGTGGCGCTCCACTGTGACGTTATTTAAAATATCAACCTACCTCAGGGGGCTGTCGTGGCTCAGTGGGTGCTCTACTGCGCTAGCAACCTTCGAGTTGTAGGTGGCGGAGGTTTGATTCCTGCATTCCTCCTTGGGTGTATTTCTCTCTTCTGTGTCAGTAAAACTTTTATTGAGTGTGTGTTTATTACTTGATATTGTATGTCTTGTCTCTGGCACAGCATGGCCAAATATGGCCCTTGCACCATAAAACCCAAAACCTACCAACGTACCTCAGATATATGTCGATGGAAATCAGTCACGACATGAGTGGTTGTCATTCAATGTTTGTTCCATTGGGATGGAGTGTAGTGTTGACTTCCGAGTTCACTAGTTCAATATTGAGGCAAAGATATGCAGGGAAAAACATTTGATAAAGTCCTTCAGTGAAGTTATTGACTAGTCATGACATCGTGCCATATTATGTGAAGAGAGACTGTATTGTATGGTGTTTGGAACAATAGCTCTGCCATCTTCTAAGGGGAGGTCATGAAAATCAAACCCGAAGGGAAAAATCTGAGGACGACATCACGCATTTTGAACCAAGGTCCCCCCACTCTCCAAACTTCCACACGACGCCAACGTGAGGATATTTGAGGCAGAAGCAGATTTAAACCAGCCCCCTTGTACACGAGAGTCTTTGATTGGATTCGAACTTCCAACCGGGCTATCACAGCCCTCGAGAGATTTTGGAGAAGAGTATTAGGTTAACCCTTTCGCCCCGATCCCGACTTTTATATGATTAAAATTTAACTCTGAAAGTAGTTTAGTAGTTTTTGCTCTTTTTGACGGACGACCGTTCTTTCGCGTTCTTTTTGTGTTTGCTTTCTCCCTTCCTACATTTATTAATTGCTCAGCTAAGGGAACCATGAATGAATGATAAGAGTGGTTCTGTTTTATGTTCCACATCACACTTCATAATCCATGCATTCACAACACAAATCATAACTAATTTCCAAAAAATCTTTTTCCACCACTTGTCTGATTTTCTGCCATGACCCTAAAAAGTAGCCATTTCATCACAGTGGTCAACTCCATTCATGTACATATTGTAGTGGGAAATGGCTTCTGGGCAATTAACGTCTAATTTTGTACCATCTTTTTGTTTCCGAACCACGGTCACTAATTCAGAATGAATGGGCATTCTCAAAAACAAGTCCGCCATTTGCAATCTGAAAGTATTGCCAGGTTTCTTTAGTCATATTTTTATTCCCTAATTCCTTAAGAACACTGAAAACGTAAAAACCATTCAAAAGTGGGATTTATTTACCCAATCTAATCTCGGACGTATATGCCCATTAGGCCCGAAAGGGTTAAAGGAGCCATTATATAAGAAATTTGACTGGAAAGGTGGGGTTTCCGTTAAAGTGTGCATCTGAAGTGTAAAGGAAAGAAAAAATAGCTCAAGTGAATGGGGTTGTTTGAAGGCATGGTTAGTTAATGAGATGGGATACTTCAGAAGATTTAAGACGTGTAAACATGCATTGGGATCAGGTGACTAGCTGACATAGACTAATGTGGAAGAAGGGAGAGCTATTCTGGTATATCTGGCCAATATTATACTTTAGGTGGTTAATTATAGAAATGCTTCACATATTTAACACATATGTATGCTGTAAAGCTAAGGTGTGTGTTCTGAGTGCATATGTGAGAGCCCTTAAAATAATCTTCATCCATCCATGTGTTTCATCTTGTTCTTATCTTGTATCCTTAGATGGAGGAAATGGAAGTGGATGAAGAGCCAGAGGAGGAGGGCGTGGCCCTCGAAGATGACGAAGCAATGGAGGTCGAGGAGGAGCAGGAGGAGTACTTCCCCTGCATGGAGAGGATATGCCAGCACGTATCCCGGTGTGCCATTGGCCTGAGGCACCACAGGCTAGTGGTGCACAAGATAGGAAGATGGTTTGGACTGCGCCAGTTGAACGCCCGGGGACAGCCTGAGATTCCAGCCGATGATGAGGACGACGACCCGGAAAGAGTGCAGCAGGTAGCTGATTTTGTTCTGTGTTGATTAAATCCCCACATGGGGCACAGGTTCCAATTCCTTGGGACCCGAACCCCTTTTGGAACACCAATATAATGCAACCCTTGGCGAGATTAGCATCTTTCTGAAAGTAACCTTGTGTATGGTTATTTGTCCTTTTACCAGAACCTCTCTTTGCATCTAATGTGGGCCATGAAATGTGTGAAGTTCCGTAAATGTTCTGATGTATAAATTTAACAAATGGAACTTCTTAAAGTGGCCCTCCAATAGTTTTTTCTGAAGCATGGGTCCAGATCTTTACAGAAACAAGCTAAACCATTTCCATCACTATTTTCGTAGTTTTTGAGCTTTTTAAATGCCTTTTTTCTTAAAAGAACGATTTTGATGATCAATGCATAGTGGTGCCTACACTATCCAAGAACTCGAGTTCACTTTGATATAGTCAAAGATTTAGTTTAGATCTGTCGAAAGTATTTGTTGTGAGTTAAAGATGGATTTTTTAAATTTCAGCTCTCTGAAGAGGCCGCCATCGAACGGGCGATAAGGAGATCCTTGCAAGAAGAGGAGCATCGGAGGTGAGGCACTTCTCGTATTTTTCGACATTGTTTCAGGTGCCTTAAAAACAAGGCCATCAGCATTAAAGGCCTCGATCAAAACAGTACCCTCAACCATTCACAAGTATAAATCTTAATTTATAAAGCAAAATCAAAGAAATCAATTTATAAAGCAAAAACTTTGTCCGAAGCAGCAGTCATACAGTTTAATATTTTATTCAAAGTTTTTCATTGAGTTGGCAATGCTATGAACGAACGCTAAATGTGTAAATAGCCGAAAACAAAATTGACACATGTCAAAACACATTCGTAAGTTGTCGCTGTTGTGATGAAGGTGGGTGAATTGTGTGGTGCAGTGAATTTTTGTCTTTCATAATAAAAGTAAATGCTTTTTTCGTAAAAATTTGTTATGAGTGACTAAATCGTTTTATAATAAAAAATACCATGTTGATGTTTTATACTAATTTTGAAGCTGAATAAGTGAATAAACAATTCTGGCAACTTCGTTTTTTCTTTAAAATCGTGTACATCAGGGGTTAAAGGTGTACTCCCTGCAATGATCAATTATAGCCTATCAGATTGTATAACAGTAATAAGTGGCAAAATGTATATAACAGTAATAAGTGGCAAAAGGAGTTTCATTTCCTTCCAAATACAATTATAATTCTTTAGATTGTTTTCTGCGGAAATGAGAGTAACTATTTTATGGGTGAATTCAAACTGATTGTCACTATTAATATTGCCACTGGCCCTTCAATAATCAAAGCCTGTTGCTTAAGGGTTAATACAGTACTTAGACACGTTCAATATATGGTTTACTTGACATTTTATAGAGATCATTTGCCTTTTCCCATACAATCATGCAAAGTGCACACTACTCAAGAACAGAGTTGACGAAATATATTAAAAATATATCTGTTTGAATTTATGTACATGTGGGTGCTTTAAAAATGTTTCTTATGAATCTAATGAGCCCATAAAAATTATAAGATTTCCAAAATTGACGTGCTGGCAGTTTTATTTGTGGAGATAATTTTAAGAAACCAATACTGAGGATGCTAGTAGAATTGAAAATTTGTTTCATGTTCATTGTTTTTATTTCTCTTTAGGCTGTGGGAGCAGTGGGAATGGGAGCTCCGAGAAGACAGCGACTGAGGTAAGTTCCTTTTCATTTCTGTGGTGATGTTCCTTTGAAAATGTCGGTTTTGTGCATTACAGTGTACTTGCATTCTTCTATTCATAAATGCATCCAATCGCATAGCACATTACAAAATGACTGCATACATAGTTCCCACTTTCATAAGTTTTTAGTTGAATGATTTTATGTATGAGGGATATTACCGAAGTTCTAGGAATAGCTGAATAATGCAGGTGAATGGCCAACTTTTAGATAGTGACGCGTCCTGACAGCCTTTCGGAGAACAGACGTGTTTATTAGTGTTATCAACCATTTTCATTATTTATTAGTGTTTTCAACTATTTTCACTTTGCAACTATGGTAAATGCTGTTAATTATCAAAGGGACAGTATTTTCTATCGAGAGAGGCAACTATTATCTGTTTCCAGAATTGGAAACATTTCTGATGATTTCTGGACTTGAACTAACACTAATCCAGTGGATAAGAGACTCCCAAAAAGAGTTTTAGATTGCCTTCTAATTGTTTCTTTGGTCAATGGTGATTGTCATGTGTAATGGGCACTTACCCCATGCTGCCACTTGAGGCTACCATCTAGATAATATGTGCATTTAGTCCTTGTGCAGTCTCCCTTTCTCTCACTGATCACTCCTTTTCCTGTCTTTGGAAAAGTTTTAAGACTGGATCATCCCTACAGAATTGCCAAGTTAGAGTGCAATTGCATCTTTTGGGCTCTGTTTTAAGATGTAGAGAAAAAACAATGTTGAATTTTAACTTGAAGTTACTTGAATAAGATTGAAGCTAAGAATAAGATTAATTTTTTTTGCATTCAATCCAATCTCGGGCCTCCCCAGTTACCAATGCTCATCATTTAACTTGTTAATCAAATGATGAATGTGTTTTAATTATTGTCACTGAAGTTGGCGTTCATTCCATTCCAGGATGTGAGTCGGTCTCCAAGGAATCGTTGAAGAACATCTGAGCGAGCCTAGACTCGAGGAAGAGCGGCAGGTAAGTTTCTCACTTTCTGTGTTTCTTTCACATTGCTACACCAGTGTCATTGTCCATGCCAACGCAATGTCAGGTCGCTCGTTGTTTCCCCCGTGTTGCACTTTGAAAGAATTTATAAAAAGTTCAAATCTCTTAAGTGAGCAGATCATCACGACTCAAGCTCTCGACAGGAAAAGCATTGAATGCCGGCCATACATCAAGATGGCTCGACTCATCAAGCCATCTATTATCAAATATTCAATCTATAACAATACGTTTCTGTGTTAAATGTCCTTCAAATGATGTTTTCAAATGAAATTTTCATGGAATCACTGAAGCAAGATGAAAAAATTACTCTTAATTTAGAAAAAGTTTGTTTATGAACTATGAAACTGAACTATGTGGTAGGAAACAAGATTCAAGTGGTCATGGAAGGCAATTAATCATAATCCTTCTCTTGGATATGTTTTGGGCAGGGTACATCATGGAACTGATGTAAGTCTGATCATGAGACAAGAAAAACCTCCCATTTTATGCTCTATGTGAACATATTTTAAGTCAATTTTTTTACCATTTATATTTACACAAATGTAAACTTTTCTTTATTTTTTCTCTTTATCTTAAAAGTTTAAAATTACTTCCTTTTGCTGAGGCTTGGAGTTGCTTAACGGTTATAGTACCATTGAAAAGTTTAAGTCTGAAAATTCATATTGATTATCAGTCGTTAAAGTAGATTACACATCCTAAATAAAATGCATTTCTAATGAACAATCACTTTTTCATAGTTTGTAATTGATAGGAATTTGGATAAAATAATATAAAATTTTTGGGTGCTTCAATTTCTTTAATAAGTAGACAATTGGGTGGGTACTGTATTAATTAAGTTATTAATCTGTTTCGTTTCCATACGTTGCAAAATATTCTCCCAAATATTTAGGAACTGATTATATTTTGCAAAGAAAAATAAGGCTCAAAATAAAGTAAGTTAAAATTCCAAAAAATTGTTTATGAGAAAATTATATTTTTGACAGTACTGGTAAAATCATCCAAGTCATCGCAATGCTCAATATACCTTCCAGCTTCTCCCAAACTACATGAAACGTGTAAATATGTAAGCAAACGAAATTCAAATAATATATCCATCAAATTAAAATATGATTTATAAATTATAGACATTGTATTAAAAATTCTGAATGAATTTTATGTGATCTTTAAACACAGACCTAAAAACAGTTGTAAAACGGGAAGACAGACCAAAGCTAGAGTTTAGTCACTAAACGAATATAAGTATGCAGATTTTCATGAAAATACTCACCTTTTTGGACGTATGGGCACACTCTTACAGACACTAATGCACAAGACACTGATTTTGCATTAGGTCTCTAAACGATTAAATAACTTGAAATGGGTTGAAAATATTCAATGTACAAACATCCATTTTTATTTATATAGAAAAAAGATACCAATTTAATGTGGCTCTTATACACACATCAATATTTGTAAACATGCTGCTATTTCACTGGCATCTGTGCCCACATTCCTACTGTCAAAAGTAGTTTTTCAAATCTACGAGGGGTTGGGCATGTGCAATGCCAGATTGTAGATCATGTATCTAGACAGTAAAGTAGGTCCATCATGAACCCTTGTTGATGCTATCCGGTTAAATGAGTAAGGAGCTATTTCTATGGGACTACTTCACTTACTGCTTGTACTAGTGACTTGTAAACTATCCCCTAAACTTTACAAAAAATTGTATGCCAAATCAATGCAACCCATAATGTTATGATACTACAACAGTCGTGTAATTTGTTAACTAGGGTGAAAGGATTTGACCCATGTGGTTTACATAACCATTCTATGATACTTCTATCCTTAAAGCATTACTTTTTATGTTGTGATCAATAAAAATTATCCGAACTTTGATTCAAAACGATATTGACAGTACAATGGAAAATTGCGAGATGTAATTTGCTTTTCCTGGCTTAGATTTCATTACTTACACTGACAAAGACGAAATTATTTAGCAAACTATGCCTAGAGTTAACAATTTTTAGAGTTGGATTCTTAAATCCTGTTTCCTTTGCGTCTCATTTTGTATTCAAACTGGTAAAGATATTACTGCCAGGAATCTGTAAAAGCTGAATAGGATTTGTTTTTTGATCTACCCTAATTGGCAGAGATAGTTAAGGGGGAAATTAATTAATTTTCTGAGTTCTCATTGACTTCATCAGCAGATTTAAATCGTTTGATTTACCAATCAATATTACTCATAGTTGTAGAATTGCATTTGATTCTTCCTTTCTATAGTGTTTATTTCATCTACCCTATAACAATTGCTTTGTATTATAAATTTTTTAAAATTTCTATTCCAAATAAAAAAACTGTCCTGGAATTTCCTCTTTCTATCAAGAAGGAAATTCCAGGACAGCTTCCAAGGATTACCAGGAAGGCTTCTGATTTTCCATCTGGAAAATCAGAAGCCCTTTGCATGAAAATTTCATGCCTTCAAAATAAAATCTCCTATTTTCCTTTGAAAGTAATTTGGACCTAAAAACATTCTGTACATTATAGTAAAATTGAATATCAATCATGTGAATTATTGAAAGATGCTGGCTTCCACTTAGCAAATGTAAATCAATTTCTAAGATCCAGCTGTAGCTCTAGCTCGGATTCTTTCTGTTTAAAACTACAAAACCTGAAAAATTCTCATTTTATAGTTTGTGATCAATATTAATATTTTAATAAATTTAAAATTTAGTGGAACACATTAAAATTATTTTATAGCCTGCAAATAAAAATTTTAACTTGCTACATTAAAAAAAATAATTTTATAGATGTACAATTTTCCAAAGCTTTGTAGTTTTAGATAAGAGGATATCCCAAAATGGTTTGGTAACCTCGTCAAATTCCGTATGCAGAATTCGAAGAGTTTTCAAATCTAGCATTCATTTGAAGCAAACTGGTAGAAATACCCCAGTGATTAAGTTGTAGTTCTGTATATTTCAAAAATATTTATTTTAAACTTTTTTATCATGTTACCTGCATAATCCTTAATGTCGCAAAGATTTTATAAATTTAAATAAAAACATTTAATCATGATCTTCAACTGAAATTTTCCCCCATTTCGTTCACTTTGATTTACTGAGTGAAAATAGTGATCCTCTTTGTCAAAATTAATGATTAATAATGTATTTTGAAATGCCTATTGAAATCTAAATGTGAAATTACCTAGTTTTGCTTGAACATCTAAAACCAGGCATTAAGTGTTAAAATGAAAAATTACAGAATATTTAATGCATCGTTATCCAGCTTTAAAATAAATATGTGATGTCATTGAATGAATGCGTACTGCAGATGTTTCTTTGTAAACTTTACATATTTTGTTTATCTAGTACTTAACAATGAATCATGATTTAATAATCAAAAGGCTAATTTTACATACTGATGAATCGTGATTGACTATTTAAAAAATCTTTTCAACTGAAGATTCAAATGTAAAACATTTAAAGTATTAAAGTTGGTAGAGCAGTAGTTGGTAGGAACACTTTTCGGATAATTTTATGGTATATCAAAATGTTGCATAGCTCAGTTAATTTAAAGTCGTATTTTAAGGAGGTGGTATTGTTATATAGTGAAGTTGTCTGATAGTTGTTTTCCTTGTGTATGTTATTTAATATAAAATAGGTTATATAACAATGAGTTGAAAATCCTGTCCAAAGTATATGGATGCTAATTGCTAATGTCTTGATAAAAATAGATGAGTGATTTACATATGCCCCATGAAAGCGTAGAAGACATTGATGCAACTACTGTAGATCAGAATATTGAAACTGACGTATTCAAAACAATTCTTTAAGAACTGTATGTATCATTTTGGCTCTTCTGGGGCAAAAATCTTCAGTGTTCAGTTTGTCAAAGCTTATAGACTATCCTCTACAACCTTCAAATGACTATTCTATTGCAGTTGAAAGTATGCTTTCTATTGTAAACTGAAAGGTATGATGAAAAAGCAATGAATTGATTGAAGTTTTATGAATTTTGAACAAATGAAACAGCTGCATACCTATGACATCTATACATTCAATAAAGAATCATTTCATTTGGCGACTACACATTGTTGCCGACGTCAAGCATGCAGCCGGATCTGTATTCAGCTATTCATTTGGATTAGCACATCCAGAAATGCACATCTATTCACTCGATATTCAGGTGAGGCTCAAAGGGGCAAACCAGTGAACTCGTTCCCCTTTCACTTGTCACTCACCCATCAGTTGAGAGGACTTAGCGGCCTATGAACACAAGAGGCGAATGTAATATGTGCATTCCTCATAATGAAGGTTCTATAAACTTTGAGGAACAGAACTCACATGAGCACTCCAAAGAACTATCCATCTCTTTACAAAACCTTGATAATCAAGTCATGATGTGTTGTGCTGCAAATGCTTTTGCAAGGACTATCCTTGAAATGGATGCGATAAATTGGTTAATGTGTGTTGCTGAACAAACGGCATACAGAAGTGCATCCCCTCAAGAACATTCATCTCTGAAACTGCAACAATCTGCAATTTCAAGACAGTGCTGGAAATGCCCTCTCTTAACTGGCATCTACTGAAAAAATATTTCTTCACTCATCCAAAGGACTCAATGATTGTAGCATGTATAGAACTATTTCCACGAAGCTGAACAACCTTCTGAGAATCTACCTATTAGCCTTCCTGATACTACTTAAACAAACAACAAGGTCACCAAACGTTATTTCAGGATTGTTTTATGTCCTGACTTGAACACTGAGTGCATCTGATGGATGGGAAGAAAAGTATTTGTACAGACACATTGTACATGATACTTTCTCCAGGATGAAACATCTCATAGAAGAATTTTCCTCTCATCCAAGACTCCACGGTTGTGGGTAACAGCATGTGCATAACTTATTTCCACAAAGTTTAACAACTTGATACTAGAATCTTGATCTGCTCATCAACCTAGAAACCTGCCTGATGTACCTACATTGACAACAAGGTTGCTGCACTTCAAGCTTACATTGTGTCATGATCTGAACACTGAGTGCATCTGATGGATGGGAAGAAAAGTATTTGTACAGACACATTGTACACGATATTTTTCCAAGATGAAACATCTCATGGAAGAATTTTCCTCTCATCCAAGACTCCATGATTGTGGGTAACAGCATGTGCATAACTTATTTCCACAAAGTTTAACAACTTGATACTAGAATCTTGATCTGCTCATCAAACTAGAAGCCTGCCTGATGCTACCTACATTGACAACAAGGTTGCTGCACTTCAAGCTTGCATTGTGTCATGATCTGAACACTGAGAGCATCTGATGGATGGGTAGGAAAAGATTTGGACAGACATGAGCATACTGCTGATGTGTAAGTGAAAGAAAGTTCAATAACAGTCCTTCCTGAAAAACCAGAGTCCAATTTCAACAGATAAAAGTGGTCAAGATCTACAGAAACATCAAGACTTCAACATGTAACAAATCTAAAATTCTGAAGAATGTCATCAAGTTCATGAGCCCCCAATACTGCAATGCATTTCACTGAAGAACATTCAGTTTATCCAACAGACTTGGTTGATTCATTATAGTGTACACAGGACTGGATTTCATGGGGATGACAATTCCTATCCTAATGCAAGGAGGAATCTTTCTATTGCAACTTCTAATTGACGAATTTGAGGTTGAGGAGCTTAAAGATGACTGGTTTACACCAAGTCCTGATCCTTAATACTTGGTGTAACCAGTACAGCTGATGGAACTGGAAAAGAAACCCTCATGTAGAATACTGATTGTAGAGCAACAAACCATTGAGTTAAACATCAAAGAAAGTTCATTTTGCGAAAGATGACTCTAAGATTGCATGTAGTTCTCATCTGAACACATTTTGAGCACTAAAAATTAGTGATGAAATTTACAGCAAACAAACTTGGACATGCATAAGCATCTTGTTTGAAATGATAGAAAATTTAATGACAAACCTACCTGGATTACCCCAGGCCACAGCAGCAGATAAAAAAAAGTAGCAATCCAAGTATCATTTCATGAGCTAGTGTCCATGCACTTTATAGACAGTCTCATTATATAACCCAAAAGGGCACCTATGTGTGAAGGAAAGCACATGAGAAATTAATGCTAAATGCACTTATGCTTAAAAATGTTTTCTTAGTTATTAAGTCAAGGATTTCAAATTTTGAGAAAAGGTATTGATGAACAATAACCTAGAAATCCTTTTTAAATAATTTGAATTTATATCTTAAATTATGTTAATTGCTGCATTAAAAATGCATAAGAGCATTAGATTAATTTAAATTGTATAATGAATATCACTATTTTAAAACATTTAAACAAAATTTTTGTAAACATTGCTTTTTATTCTCGAAATTATATTTTATACATCTTAGTGGCAGTATTTTGTAACATGGATTTAAAAAAAATACTTAACATTTTAATAAACCAATGGGTTTCTTAATATTTTTATTTGATATGTTTCTGTTCTAATGCTAGATTAAACAATCTCTAAAGGTATCAGTCCAAATATTAAGAATTTTGGGTTCTATATTATTTTTCATGTACATGTTTCATACTTACAAAATATTTCTCGAACAGAGATCATTTTCATCTATGAATATAAATTAAATCCTAGTACAAAGGCAGAGCCTTTATCAACAAAGATGAAAGCTCTACCCTTTTCAACCATGTATCCTGCAAAATTCAAATATTAGTATATTCAAGAATAAATATAAAACTATTTTAAAATGGGTTGATTATTCACATAAATGCAAGGACTTGTTGATAGGGTTGACCCCTGTTACAAATATAAGCTAATCTTTTCAATACCCTTCACAAAATTTCAAAATACTTTATTCAATGATATTTATTAAAAATTTATGTTTAAAAAATAACCAACCTTCATGCATGCCATTGGCTTGTAAAAATTATTAGTTCCTATGTGCAAAAAGACCCCTTTTCAATGGCCTTTCTTTCAAAAATCAAAACTGATATTTTAAAACATTAATTCACATGTTTCTAAAAAGTGACACTTGAGCTGTCATGTATAAGGACTTTCTATGGGCAAAAAAGAAATTGAAATCCTTTTCAATGCCCCTTTTCCAAAATTCCAAGGGGTTATAGAAAGTTAAAGCCTCTGGAAAAAGGAAATAAAGAATTACTTTTTCATATTAACTTCAAAATTTGAAAACTAGTGCTTATTAAGTACTAGGTTTTGTACCTATTGTTAAATGATTGCTCATCGGTCAGGTTGACAGGGGTTGTAGAAAGGTAAATTCTCTCTGAAAAAAAGAAATGGGGGGAATTACCTTTTCAACACTGATTAAAAATTTGAAAGCTAGTATTTATTAATAAATGCTACACCTATTATAAAAATAATAGTTCCCTGGCAGGTTGATAACTGGGTTGTAGAAAGGTAAATTCTTTGTATGAAAAAAAGAAATGGGAAATTACCTTTACAACCATTTGCTTCAAAATCTGAAAAGTATTAATAAATGCTACACCTATTTTAAAAACGATTGCTCACCTGGCAGGTTGACACGGAATTGTAGAAAGGTAAATTCTCAATATAAAAAAAAAATGGGAATTACCATTCCAACCCTTTGCTTCAAAATTTGGTAGCTAGTATTTATTAATAAATGCTACACCTATTTTAAAAATGATTGCTCACCTGGCAGGTTGACACGAGTTTGTAGAAAGGTAAATTCTCAATATCAGAAAAGAAATGGGAATTACCTTTCCAACCCTTTGCTTCAAAATTTGGTAGCTAGTATTTATTAATAAATGCTACACCTATTTTAAAAATGATTGCTCACCTGGCAGGTTGACACGGGGTTGCAGAAAGGTAAATTCTCAATATAAAAAAAGAAATGGGAATTACCTTTCCAACCCTTTGCTTCAAAATTTGGAAGCTAGTATTTATTAATAAATGCTACACCTATTTTAAAAATGATTGCTCACCTGGCAGGTTGACACGGAGTTGTAGAAAGGTAAATTCTTATGGAAAAAAAAAGAAATGGGGAATTACCTTTTCAACCCTTTGCTTCAAAATTTGGTAGCTAGTATTTATTAATAAATGCTACATCTATTTTAAAAATGATTGCTCACCTGGCAGGTTGACACGGAGTTGTAGAAAGGTAAATTCTTATGGAAAAAAAAAAGAAATCGGGAATTACCTTTCCAACCCTTTGCTTCAAAATTTGGAAGCTAGTATTTATTAATAAATGCTACACCTATTTTAAAAATGATTGCTCACTTGGCAGGTTGACACGGAGTTGTAGAAACGTTAATTCTCAATACAAAAAAAGAAATGGGAATTACCTTTCCAACCCTTTGCTTCAACATTTGGTAGCTAGTATTTATTAATAAATGCTACACCTATTTTAAAAATGATTGCTCACCTGGCAGGTTGACACGGAGTTGTAGAAAGGTAAATTCTTATGGAAAAAAAAAGAAATCGGGAATTACCTTTCCAACCCTTTGCTTCAAAATTTGGAAGCTAGTATTTATTAATAAATGCTACACCTATTTTAAAAATGATTGCTCACCTGGCAGGTTGACACGGGGTTGCAGAAAGGTAAATTCTCAATATAAGAAAAGAAATGGGAATTACCTTTCCAACCCTTTGCTTCAAAATTTGGAAGCTAGTATTTATTAATAAATGCTACACCTATTTTAAAAATGATTGCTCACCTGGCAGGTTGACACGAGTTTGTAGAAAGGTAAATTCTCAATATCAAAAAACTAATGGGAATTACCTTTCCAACCCTTTGCTTCAAAATTTGGAAGCTAGTATTTATTAATAAATGCTACACCTATTTTAAAAATGATTGCTCACCTGGCAGGTTGACACGGAGTTGTAGAAAGGTAAATTCTTATGGAAAAAAAAAAGAAATGGGGAATTACCTTTCCAACCCTTTGCTTCAAAATTTGGAAGCTAGTATTTATTAATAAATGCTACACCTATTTTAAAAATGATTGCTCACCTGGCAGGTTGACACGAGTTTGTAGAAAGGTAAATTCTCAATAGAAAAAAAGAAATGGGAATTACCTTTCCAACCCTTTGCTTCAAAATTTGGTAGCTAGTATTTATTAATAAATGCTACACCTATTTTAAAAATGATTGCTCACCTGGCAGATTGACACGGAGCTGTAGAAAGGTAAATTCTTATGGGAAAAAAAAGAAATGGGGAATTACCTTTCCAACCCTTTGCTTCAAAATTTGGTAGCTAGTATTTATTAATAAATGCTACATCTATTTTAAAAATGATTGCTCACCTGGCAGGTTGACACGGAGTTGTAGAAAGGTAAATTCTTATGGAAAAAAAAAGAAATAGGGAATTACCTTTCCAACCCTTTGCTTCAAAATTTGGTAGCTAGTATTTATTAATAAATGCTACACCTATTTTAAAAATGATTGCTCACCTGGCAGGTTGACACGGAGTTGTAGAAACGTTAATTCTCAATATAAAAAAAGAAATGGGAATTACCTTTCCAACCCTTTGCTTCAAAATTTGGTAGCTAGTATTTATTAATAAATGCTACATCTATTTTAAAAATGATTGCTCACCTGGCAGGTTGACATGGAGTTGTAGAAAGGTAAATTCTTATGGAAAAAAAAAAGAAATCGGGAATTACCTTTCCAACCCTTTGCTTCAAAATTTGGAAGCTAGTATTTATTAATAAATGCTACACATATTTTAAAAATGATAGCTCACCTGGCAGGTTGACACGACTTTGTAGAAAGGTAAATTCTCAATATCAAAAAAGAAATGGGAATTACCTTTCCAACCCTTTGCTTCAAAATTTGGTAGCTAGTATTTATTAATAAATGCTACACCTATTTTAAAAATGATTGCTCACCTGGCAGGTTGACACGGAGCTGTAGAAAGGTAAATTCTTATGGAAAAAAAAGAAATGGGGAATTACCTTTCCAACCCTTTGCTTCAAAATTTGGAAGCTAGTATTTATTAATAAATGCTACACCTATTTTAAAAATGATTGCTCACCTGGCAGGTTGACACGAGTTTGTAGAAAGGTAAATTCTCAATATCAAAAAAGAAATGGGAATTACCTTTCCAACCCTTTGCTTCAAAATTTGGTAGCTAGTATTTATTAATAAATGCTACACCTATTTTAAAAATGATTGCTCACCTGGCAGGTTGACACGGAGCTGTAGAAAGGTAAATTCTTATGGAAAAAAAAAGAAATGGGGAATTACCTTTTCAACCCTTTGCTTCAAAATTTGGTAGCTAGTATTTATTAATAAATGCTACATCTATTTTAAAAATGATTGCTCACCTGGCAGGTTGACACGGAGTTGTAGAAAGGTAAATTCTTATGGAAAAAAAAAAAGAAATCGGGAATTACCTTTCCAACCCTTTGCTTCAAAATTTGGAAGCTAGTATTTATTAATAAATGCTACACCTATTTTAAAAATGATTGCTCACCTGGCAGGTTGACACGAGTTTGTAGAAAGGTAAATTCTCAATATCAAAAAAGAAATGGGAATTACCTTTCCTACCCTTTGCTTCAAAATTTGGAAGCTAGTATTTATTAATAAATGCTACACCTATTTTAAAAATGATTGCTCACCTGGCAGGTTGGCACGGGGTTGCAGAAAGGTAAATTCTCAATATAAGAAAAGAAATGGGAATTACCTTTCCAACCCTTTGCTTCAAAATTTCGAAGCTAGTATTTATTAATAAATGCTACACATATTTTAAAAATGATTGCTCACCTGGCAGGTTGACACGAGTTTGTAGAAAGGTAAATTCTCAATATCAAAAAAGAAATGGGAATTACCTTTCCAACCCTTTGCTTCAAAATTTGGAAGCTAGTATTTATTAATAAATGCTACACCTATTTTAAAAATGATTGCTCACCTGGCAGGTTGACACGGGGTTGCAGAAAGGTAAATTCTCAATATAAGAAAAGAAATGGGAATTACCTTTCCAACCCTTTGCTTCAAAATTTGGAAGCTAGTATTTATTAATAAATGCTACACCTATTTTAAAAATGATTGCTCACTTGGCAGGTTGACACGGAGTTGTAGAAAGGTAAATTCTCAATAGAAAAAAAGAAATGGGAATTACCTTTCCAACCCTTTGCTTCAAAATTTGGAAGCTAGTATTTATTAATAAATGCTACACCTATTTTAGAAATGATTGCTCACCTGGCAGGTTGACATGGAGTTGTAGAAAGGTAAATTCTTATGGAAAAAAAAAAGAAATGGAGAATTACCTTTCCAACCCTTTGCTTCAAAATTTGGAAGCTAGTATTTATTAATAAATGCTACACCTATTTTAAAAATGATTGCTCACCTGGCAGGTTGACAAGGAGTTGTAGAAACGTTAATTCTCAATATAAAAAAAGAAATGGGAATTACCTTTCCAACCCTTTGCTTCAAAATTTGGTAGCTAGTATTTATTAATAAATGCTACATCTATTTTAAAAATGATTGCTCACCTGGCAGGTTGACATGGAGTTGTAGAAAGGTAAATTCTTATGGAAAAAAAAAAGAAATGGAGAATTACCTTTCCAACCCTTTGCTTCAAAATTTGGATATTTGGGTATTTGGGTATTTCAATTAACGTCACACTGGAGCAACACAACGGGCTATTGGTGACGGTCCGGGATCAATCCCAAAGGGAAAGATCCGAGGACAACACCACGTAATTTTGAACCACGGTCAGATGACGAGGCAACACCTGAGCTGGCACCCCACTCTCCAAACTTCCACACCACGCCAACGTGAGGACATTTGAGGCCACGACAGATTTAACGTGCACCAGCCCCCTTTGTACACGACGGTGTTTGGCTGGATTCGAACTCGCAACCCTTCGGTTGCTAGTTCGTTACTCTTCCAACCGGGCCACCGCGGCCCTTCAAAATTTGGAAGCTAGTATTTATTAATAAATGCTACACATATTTTAAAAATGATTGCTCACCTGGCAGGTTGACACGGAGTTGTAGAAACGTTAATTCTCAATATAAAAAAAGAAATGGGAATTACCTTTCCAACCCTTTGCTTCAAAATTTGGTAGCTAGTATTTATTAATAAATGCTACATCTATTTTAAAAATGATTGCTCACCTGGCAGGTTGACATGGAGTTGTAGAAAGGTAAATTCTTATGGAAAAAAAAAAGAAATGGGGAATTACCTTTCCAACCCTTTGCTTCAAAATTTGGAAGCTAGTATTTATTAATAAATGCTACACATATTTTAAAAATGATTGCTCACCTGGCAGGTTGACACGACTTTGTAGAAAGGTAAATTCTCAATATAAGAAAAGAAATGGGAATTACCTTTCCAACCCTTTGCTTCAAAATTTGGTAGCTAGTATTTATTAATAAATGCTACACCTATTTTAAAAATGATTGCTCACCTGGCAGGTTGACACGGAGCTGTAGAAAGGTAAATTCTTATGGAAAAAAAAAGAAATGGGGAATTACCTTTTCAACCCTTTGCTTCAAAATTTGGTAGCTAGTATTTATTAATAAATGCTACATCTATTTTAAAAATGATTGCTCACCTGGCAGGTTGACACGGAGTTGTAGAAAGGTAAATTCTTATGGGAAAAAAAAAAAAGAAATCGGGAATTACCTTTCCAACCCTTTGCTTCAAAATTTGGAAGCTAGTATTTATTAATAAATGCTACACCTATTTTAAAAATGATTGCTCACCTGGCAGGTTGACACGAGTTTGTAGAAAGGTAAATTCTCAATATCAAAAAAGAAATGGGAATTACCTTTCCTACCCTTTGCTTCAAAATTTGGAAGCTAGTATTTATTAATAAATGCTACACCTATTTTAAAAATGATTGCTCACCTGGCAGGTTGACACGGGGTTGCAGAAAGGTAAATTCTCAATATAAGAAAAGAAATGGGAATTACCTTTCCAACCCTTTGCTTTAAAATTTCGAAGCTAGTATTTATTAATAAATGCTACACATATTTTAAAAATGATTGCTCACCTGGCAGGTTGACACGAGTTTGTAGAAAGGTAAATTCTCAATATCAAAAAAGAAATGGGAATTACCTTTCCAACCCTTTGCTTCAAAATTTGGAAGCTAGTATTTATTAATAAATGCTACACCTATTTTAAAAATGATTGCTCACCTGGCAGGTTGACACGGGGTTGCAGAAAGGTAAATTCTCAATATAAGAAAAGAAATGGGAATTACCTTTGCAACCCTTTGCTTCAAAATTTGGAAGCTAGTATTTATTAATAAATGCTACACATATTTTAAAAATGATTGCTCACCTGGCAGGTTGACACGAGTTTGTAGAAAGGTAAATTCTCAATATCAAAAAAGAAATGGGAATTACCTTTCCAACCCTTTGCTTCAAAATTTGGTAGCTAGTATTTATTAATAAATGCTACACCTATTTTAAAAATGATTGCTCACCTGGCAGGTTGACACGGGGTTGCAGAAAGGTAAATTCTCAATATAAAAAAAGAAATGGGAATTACCTTTCCAACCCTTTGCTTCAAAATTTGGAAGCTAGTATTTATTAATAAATGCTACACCTATTTTAAAAATGATTGCTCACCTGGCAGGTTGACACGGAGTTGTAGAAAGGTAAATTCTTATGGAAAAAAAAAGAAATGGGGAATTACCTTTTCAACCCTTTGCTTCAAAATTTGGTAGCTAGTATTTATTAATAAATGCTACATCTATTTTAAAAATGATTGCTCACCTGGCAGGTTGACACGGAGTTGTAGAAAGGTAAATTCTTATGGAAAAAAAAAAGAAATCGGGAATTACCTTTCCAACCCTTTGCTTCAAAATTTGGAAGCTAGTATTTATTAATAAATGCTACACCTATTTTAAAAATGATTGCTCACTTGGCAGGTTGACACGGAGTTGTAGAAACGTTAATTCTCAATACAAAAAAAGAAATGGGAATTACCTTTCCAACCCTTTGCTTCAACATTTGGTAGCTAGTATTTATTAATAAATGCTACACCTATTTTAAAAATGATTGCTCACCTGGCAGGTTGACACGGAGTTGTAGAAAGGTAAATTCTTATGGAAAAAAAAAAGAAATCGGGAATTACCTTTCCAACCCTTTGCTTCAAAATTTGGAAGCTAGTATTTATTAATAAATGCTACACCTATTTTAAAAATGATTGCTCACCTGGCAGGTTGACACGGGGTTGCAGAAAGGTAAATTCTCAATATAAGAAAAGAAATGGGAATTACCTTTCCAACCCTTTGCTTCAAAATTTGGAAGCTAGTATTTATTAATAAATGCTACACCTATTTTAAAAATGATTGCTCACCTGGCAGGTTGACACGAGTTTGTAGAAAGGTAAATTCTCAATATCAAAAAACTAATGGGAATTACCTTTCCAACCCTTTGCTTCAAAATTTGGAAGCTAGTATTTATTAATAAATGCTACACCTATTTTAAAAATGATTGCTCACCTGGCAGGTTGACACGGAGTTGTAGAAAGGTAAATTCTTATGGAAAAAAAAAAGAAATGGGGAATTACCTTTCCAACCCTTTGCTTCAAAATTTGGAAGCTAGTATTTATTAATAAATGCTACACCTATTTTAAAAATGATTGCTCACCTGGCAGGTTGACACGAGTTTGTAGAAAGGTAAATTCTCAATAGAAAAAAAGAAATGGGAATTACCTTTCCAACCCTTTGCTTCAAAATTTGGTAGCTAGTATTTATTAATAAATGCTACACCTATTTTAAAAATGATTGCTCACCTGGCAGATTGACACGGAGCTGTAGAAAGGTAAATTCTTATGGAAAAAAAAAGAAATGGGGAATTACCTTTCCAACCCTTTGCTTCAAAATTTGGTAGCTAGTATTTATTAATAAATGCTACATCTATTTTAAAAATGATTGCTCACCTGGCAGGTTGACACGGAGTTGTAGAAAGGTAAATTCTTATGGAAAAAAAAAGAAATCGGGAATTACCTTTCCAACCCTTTGCTTCAAAATTTGGTAGCTAGTATTTATTAATAAATGCTACACCTATTTTAAAAATGATTGCTCACCTGGCAGGTTGACACGGAGTTGTAGAAACGTTAATTCTCAATATAAAAAAAGAAATGGGAATTACCTTTCCAACCCTTTGCTTCAAAATTTGGTAGCTAGTATTTATTAATAAATGCTACATCTATTTTAAAAATGATTGCTCACCTGGCAGGTTGACATGGAGTTGTAGAAAGGTAAATTCTTATGGAAAAAAAAAAGAAATCGGGAATTACCTTTCCAACCCTTTGCTTCAAAATTTGGAAGCTAGTATTTATTAATAAATGCTACACATATTTTAAAAATGATAGCTCACCTGGCAGGTTGACACGACTTTGTAGAAAGGTAAATTCTCAATATCAAAAAAGAAATGGGAATTACCTTTCCAACCCTTTGCTTCAAAATTTGGTAGCTAGTATTTATTAATAAATGCTACACCTATTTTAAAAATGATTGCTCACCTGGCAGGTTGACACGGAGCTGTAGAAAGGTAAATTCTTATGGAAAAAAAAGAAATGGGGAATTACCTTTCCAACCCTTTGCTTCAAAATTTGGAAGCTAGTATTTATTAATAAATGCTACACCTATTTTAAAAATGATTGCTCACCTGGCAGGTTGACACGAGTTTGTAGAAAGGTAAATTCTCAATATCAAAAAAGAAATGGGAATTACCTTTCCAACCCTTTGCTTCAAAATTTGGTAGCTAGTATTTATTAATAAATGCTACACCTATTTTAAAAATGATTGCTCACCTGGCAGGTTGACACGGGGTTGCAGAAAGGTAAATTCTCAATATAAGAAAAGAAATGGGAATTACCTTTCCAACCCTTTGCTTCAAAATTTCGAAGCTAGTATTTATTAATAAATGCTACACATATTTTAAAAATGATTGCTCACCTGGCAGGTTGACACGAGTTTGTAGAAAGGTAAATTCTCAATATCAAAAAAGAAATGGGAATTACCTTTCCAACCCTTTGCTTCAAAATTTGGTAGCTAGTATTTATTAATAAATGCTACACCTATTTTAAAAATGATTGCTCACCTGGCAGGTTGACACGGGGTTGCAGAAAGGTAAATTCTCAATATAAGAAAAGAAATGGGAATTACCTTTCCAACCCTTTGCTTCAAAATTTCGAAGCTAGTATTTATTAATAAATGCTACACATATTTTAAAAATGATTGCTCACCTGGCAGGTTGACACGAGTTTGTAGAAAGGTAAATTCTCAATATCAAAAAAGAAATGGGAATTACCTTTCCAACCCTTTGCTTCAAAATTTGGAAGCTAGTATTTATTAATAAATGCTACACCTATTTTAAAAATGATTGCTCACCTGGCAGGTTGACACGGAGCTGTAGAAAGGTAAATTCTTATGGAAAAAAAAAGAAATGGGGAATTACCTTTTCAACCCTTTGCTTCAAAATTTGGTAGCTAGTATTTATTAATAAATGCTACATCTATTTTAAAAATGATTGCTCACCTGGCAGGTTGACACGGAGTTGTAGAAAGGTAAATTCTTATGGAAAAAAAAAAAGAAATCGGGAATTACCTTTCCAACCCTTTGCTTCAAAATTTGGAAGCTAGTATTTATTAATAAATGCTACACCTATTTTAAAAATGATTGCTCACCTGGCAGGTTGACACGAGTTTGTAGAAAGGTAAATTCTCAATATCAAAAAAGAAATGGGAATTACCTTTCCTACCCTTTGCTTCAAAATTTGGAAGCTAGTATTTATTAATAAATGCTACACCTATTTTAAAAATGATTGCTCACCTGGCAGGTTGGCACGGGGTTGCAGAAAGGTAAATTCTCAATATAAGAAAAGAAATGGGAATTACCTTTCCAACCCTTTGCTTCAAAATTTCGAAGCTAGTATTTATTAATAAATGCTACACATATTTTAAAAATGATTGCTCACCTGGCAGGTTGACACGAGTTTGTAGAAAGGTAAATTCTCAATATCAAAAAAGAAATGGGAATTACCTTTCCAACCCTTTGCTTCAAAATTTGGAAGCTAGTATTTATTAATAAATGCTACACCTATTTTAAAAATGATTGCTCACCTGGCAGGTTGACACGGGGTTGCAGAAAGGTAAATTCTCAATATAAGAAAAGAAATGGGAATTACCTTTCCAACCCTTTGCTTCAAAATTTGGAAGCTAGTATTTATTAATAAATGCTACACCTATTTTAAAAATGATTGCTCACTTGGCAGGTTGACACGGAGTTGTAGAAAGGTAAATTCTCAATAGAAAAAAAGAAATGGGAATTACCTTTCCAACCCTTTGCTTCAAAATTTGGAAGCTAGTATTTATTAATAAATGCTACACCTATTTTAGAAATGATTGCTCACCTGGCAGGTTGACATGGAGTTGTAGAAAGGTAAATTCTTATGGAAAAAAAAAAGAAATGGAGAATTACCTTTCCAACCCTTTGCTTCAAAATTTGGAAGCTAGTATTTATTAATAAATGCTACACCTATTTTAAAAATGATTGCTCACCTGGCAGGTTGACACGGAGTTGTAGAAACGTTAATTCTCAATATAAAAAAAGAAATGGGAATTACCTTTCCAACCCTTTGCTTCAAAATTTGGTAGCTAGTATTTATTAATAAATGCTACATCTATTTTAAAAATGATTGCTCACCTGGCAGGTTGACATGGAGTTGTAGAAAGGTAAATTCTTATGGAAAAAAAAAAGAAATGGAGAATTACCTTTCCAACCCTTTGCTTCAAAATTTGGAAGCTAGTATTTATTAATAAATGCTACACATATTTTAAAAATGATTGCTCACCTGGCAGGTTGACACGGAGTTGTAGAAACGTTAATTCTCAATATAAAAAAAGAAATGGGAATTACCTTTCCAACCCTTTGCTTCAAAATTTGGTAGCTAGTATTTATTAATAAATGCTACATCTATTTTAAAAATGATTGCTCACCTGGCAGGTTGACATGGAGTTGTAGAAAGGTAAATTCTTATGGAAAAAAAAAAGAAATGGGGAATTACCTTTCCAACCCTTTGCTTCAAAATTTGGAAGCTAGTATTTATTAATAAATGCTACACATATTTTAAAAATGATTGCTCACCTGGCAGGTTGACACGACTTTGTAGAAAGGTAAATTCTCAATATAAGAAAAGAAATGGGAATTACCTTTCCAACCCTTTGCTTCAAAATTTGGTAGCTAGTATTTATTAATAAATGCTACACCTATTTTAAAAATGATTGCTCACCTGGCAGGTTGACACGGAGCTGTAGAAAGGTAAATTCTTATGGAAAAAAAAAGAAATGGGGAATTACCTTTTCAACCCTTTGCTTCAAAATTTGGTAGCTAGTATTTATTAATAAATGCTACATCTATTTTAAAAATGATTGCTCACCTGGCAGGTTGACACGGAGTTGTAGAAAGGTAAATTCTTATGGAAAAAAAAAAAGAAATCGGGAATTACCTTTCCAACCCTTTGCTTCAAAATTTGGAAGCTAGTATTTATTAATAAATGCTACACCTATTTTAAAAATGATTGCTCACCTGGCAGGTTGACACGAGTTTGTAGAAAGGTAAATTCTCAATATCAAAAAAGAAATGGGAATTACCTTTCCTACCCTTTGCTTCAAAATTTGGAAGCTAGTATTTATTAATAAATGCTACACCTATTTTAAAAATGATTGCTCACCTGGCAGGTTGACACGGGGTTGCAGAAAGGTAAATTCTCAATATAAGAAAAGAAATGGGAATTACCTTTCCAACCCTTTGCTTCAAAATTTCGAAGCTAGTATTTATTAATAAATGCTACACATATTTTAAAAATGATTGCTCACCTGGCAGGTTGACACGAGTTTGTAGAAAGGTAAATTCTCAATATCAAAAAAGAAATGGGAATTACCTTTCCAACCCTTTGCTTCAAAATTTGGAAGCTAGTATTTATTAATAAATGCTACACCTATTTTAAAAATGATTGCTCACCTGGCAGGTTGACACGGGGTTGCAGAAAGGTAAATTCTCAATATAAGAAAAGAAATGGGAATTACCTTTCCAACCCTTTGCTTCAAAATTTGGAAGCTAGTATTTATTAATAAATGCTACACATATTTTAAAAATGATTGCTCACCTGGCAGGTTGACACGAGTTTGTAGAAAGGTAAATTCTCAATATCAAAAAAGAAATGGGAATTACCTTTCCAACCCTTTGTTTCAAAATTTGGAAGCTAGTATTTATTAATAAATGCTACACCTATTTTAAAAATGATTGCTCACCTGGCAGGTTGACACGGAGTTGTAGAAAGGTAAATTCTCAATAGAAAAAAAGAAATGGGAATTACCTTTCCTACCCTTTGCTTCAAAATTTGGAAGCTAGTATTTATTAATAAATGCTACACCTATTTTAAAAATGATTGCTCACCTGGCAGGTTGACACGAGTTTGTAGAAAGGTAAATTCTCAATATCAAAAAAGAAATGGGAATTACCTTTCCTACCCTTTGCTTCAAAATTTGGAAGCTAGTATTTATTAATAAATGCTACACCTATTTTAAAAATGATTGCTCACCTGGCAGGTTGACACGGGGTTGCAGAAAGGTAAATTCTCAATATAAGAAAAGAAATGGGAATTACCTTTCCAACCCTTTGCTTCAAAATTTGGAAGCTAGTATTTATTAATAAATGCTACACATATTTTAAAAATGATTGCTCACCTGGCAGGTTGACACGAGTTTGTAGAAAGGTAAATTCTCAATATCAAAAAAGAAATGGGAATTACCTTTCCAACCCTTTGTTTCAAAATTTGGAAGCTAGTATTTATTAATAAATGCTACACCTATTTTAAAAATGATTGCTCACTTGGCAGGTTGACACGGAGTTGTAGAAAGGTAAATTCTCAATAGAAAAAAAGAAATGGGAATTACCTTTCCAACCCTTTGCTTCAAAATTTGGAAGCTAGTATTTATTAATAAATGCTACACCTATTTTAGAAATGATTGCTCACCTGGCAGGTTGACACGGAGTTGTAGAAAGGTAAATTCTTATGAAAAAAAAAGAGAAATGGGGAATTACCTTTCCAACCCTTTGCTTCAAAATTTGGAAGCTAGTATTTATTAATAAATGCTACACCTATTTTAAAAATGATTGCTCACCTGGCAGGTTGACACGGAGTTGCAGAAAGGTAAATTCCTATGGAAAAAAAAAGAAATGGGGAATTACCTTTCCAACCCTTTGCTTCAAAATGTATAAGCTAGTGTAAGCTATTAATGAATATGTATTCACATGTTTTTAAAAAATATTGACCTGTCAATTATGAAAAGGGTTGTAGAAAGGTATATCCTCTATATGAAAAGAAATAGAATAATCCTTTTGAACCTTTTGCTTCAAAATTTGTAAGCTAGTATTTATTAATTATTGCTTTTTCACATGTTTAAGAAAATATTGACTTATTAGATGTGCAAGAGGTTGTAAAAAGTAATTGCTTCTGAAAAACAAGAAATAGACTACCTTTTCAAGCCTTTGCTGAAATATAAAACTAGTACGTATTAATAAATAGTTAACCTACAATTTTTTAAAAAATAATGAATAAGTCATGTGGTTGGTCTGGTAAAAGGATTAGCTTCAGTAGGAATTAATAGAGAATAATCTTTTCTCTATTTTCAATTATAAATTTCCAAAAGTTTATATTGCTTAAAAAATTTGTATTTATTTTTTAATGATTTTTAACTGGTCAACTCTTTTATGCAATGGCATAGAAAATCTGAAGAAAATTAGACTAATTTTTTCAATTTCCTTCTCACGAATATTCAAGAACTGGTATTATCGAAGAATATTCGTTCAAATTAGAATTTTCTTAAATGACTTGTGGTTGGTAAAGGCAGAGGCTTATTCAAATAAAAGTAGGGACTAACCTTTTCAATGGTCTTTTCTTCAAAATGAAAGTTGTACTCTTAATGGTCTTGGAGGCTGTGTTGTTTCCTATTGTTCTCTGTTCCTGAAGTATTGATGAATTTAATATTGAGCCCCAAAATAAATTTCCTTCACACTTATCTAGGTGCTGCAACAGCTATCAGACAACTTTGTCTCCCAAGTGTGGTGACCTTGAATTTTTTAAATTTTTGGAGAACTTTGAGAAAATGTTTTGAGAAATATTTCAAACAAATTGTTACATTCTAAATTAAAAATTTAATTTTTTTCCATTCATTAAATTGGTCTCAACCTATGAGGACATGAATTAAACTTGAAATGTCAGGAAATATAAAATATTCTCAACTACTGTTCAACCTTAAAAAGTACCTATTAAGATAATTTTGTATTTTTGGTTCTTATAAAACATTTAAGAGGAAAAAAAGACAAACAATATTTACAAAGAAAAGCATTGTGAAGTAGCATTCGTATGGATTACTATTTCATATATTCTTGATATATCTCATTAACATTAATACTGCTATGATATGATACAGTCAAAAAGAAATTTCATTTAAATATTAAACTGTTTAAAATAAATTAAATTGCTTTTTGACATACATATTTGTAGTGCTATCTGAATATGCTGCAATTTTTCATATAGATCTATCATTAAATTCCAATGTTTCGTTATTTTATTCAAATGCTTACGTGGTCTGGAATTTACATTATGCATATAGTTAAACTTGTTTTGATGTAACATTTTATATCAATATCTTAATTTACTGTGGGTATCTTACTAGTTTGCCTCAATTTTATGCAAAATCTTTTATGTGTTTGGGCAACTTCGATTTTAATGAAATAATGTATAGTATGTGGTCCAAAAATAGCTTGTTCCTTTGTCCATTCCCATAAAAAGTAATCACTATGTAATTCTCCAACTGCTCTTAAATTTTAGCCTTGGAGGTTTCATTATTAAACTTGATTTAAACCTGATTATCTAGAGGTCAATGTGAGAACTGATATTTTATTACCTGCACACTTAGAAATTAATTGGGAGGTTAGATCAGTATATACATAACTAAAAATGATATTTTATCCGACAGAACGATGTAGTAAATTATTTTGAAACTCGTTTTTATAATTTTCTTGCATCAGATTTCCATATGGGTATATTTGAATGAACTGAATTCTCTCCCCCATTCGATAAAATGGAGCAAAGAAAATGTTTTAATTTCCCATGATATTGAAAAAGCAAAGGACTTTACAAATCGCAAAATTAGCAACTTTGTATTTTTATAACAATTTCTAAAATAGACCACATGTTCGATTCCGCACATTAAATTTAATCAATTTCTGCATGTGTAAGCGCTAAATATCAGTTCTGCGAATTTCACTTAAATTTCATCGTTTCTATTACGAAATGTTGTAGACTATATTAACACTCCATACATTTGCAAATAAAAATGGTTGAAGTGATTTCCCAATGTGTTAAAGAATGCAGGAAGACCTTTATGAAGTTGGTAGCGGCGATTGAATATTAAATGCAAGCATTTGTATATTATAAATTGAAAACTAACAAAGTTTGGAGTGACACCTTAGGTGCTTTTATTTTTTAAAGCATGATAATGGTATAAGAATTATGAACTATGCCCACTTTCTCACTGCTGAGCATTTACTTAAATTATGAAATGTATTCATTTTTTGCCATTACATTAAAAAAGAAAGACGTCGCATATATCAGAAACTCCTTTTAATTATTACTCGAATCTCGATTTTTGTTAAAATTAACCACTTTGCATATTATGGAGAAGTATAACCCAATTTTCTGCTGATACATTTCATAAATTACCAAAGTGACAATTGGAATTAGTTATTGAAACAGGTTGTTAAAAATAAAAATGTTAACACTGGAAACACTTAAAAATGTAATTAAGTTGTATTCAGAAATACAAAAGTAGAGGAGAAATTGATATGCTTGTTGAAATTGACATTTTTTTCTTTTCAATGGTACTATAATTTTCATAACAGCTTTGCTTTTACATTATTCGAAATGAAGAAATTATAGTAGTTTGGGTTAGATGCCAATAGTCACTTAAAATCAAACTTCATTAACGTAATAAATTAACAAACTACAGATATGCCAACTTGGCAGATTTGTAAGAGTTGCATGACAATTTAGCTTTCACATACAGAAAGCCCTAGCTCTAAAGGAAAATATGCATATAAATCAGTAGATGGGTGTATTCAAATACAAAAGTATTCATGCATTTGATACTTAAAAGTATTCTTTGTACACGATCCTTTCTTGTAATCGAATACAGTAGTATTCATCAAAAGTATTCAAATACCAAAATGTTCATTCCAAGTATTCGAATACCAAAGTATTCATCCAACATATAAAGTCTCATCACAGTTCGTCTGATTCTCTATTGATTAGTCGTTTCTTAAATATGTATTCGAATTTTTATTCGACACTTGCAAATCCAAGTATTCGATACTAAAAAATACTCGATTCTGCCCATCTGTAAAACAGCTCTTATATAGTAAGTGGTAGGCAGTTGCATTTTATTTGAAAAAAGATTTTCATTCAATGGCCTTAAACGAACGTAAAATATCAACATTAATCCGACGACGTCACTTGCATTCGTAAAAGTAAGAAAAAAATAAAACAATGATTACATTGCATTCCATGACATTTGATTTCAACGTACTGTGGTATCCTGAATAATTCGTTGTCTACCATGTGTTTGGTGCATCCTGGTCAAATGTGCGACATAAAACCCAACCAATCTGGATAATTGTCTAAACGAAAATCCAAGTTTCTCGTTTCTAATTGACTGGAAAATTTGGGAAATCAAGCGAGTTTAGTGATATGGCAGTCGGCTTCATTATTTTCTATTTATCATTTTACCAGTTTCTTGTCCAACTTTTAAAATCTAGTGTTGTCAAGCCGAATGGGAGCCGTTTTGGATGAAGTAGAGTTTATTCAGAAATAATTTCAGAAAGGGCCCCTGCCTTTCTCGATTTCCAATTCCAATGAAAAGGCTTTTATGATAAATGAACATTTAATTTAATGATTGTTTTACTTTTTTCAGAGTGATAAACGAAATTGCGACGTGCACTGATTAAACTAGCTTCGGTGATCTTTTTCAATATTTCGGGCAGGGGCTCGACGTGGGCCTCTAAAAGCGCTCTTTGGTCACTCATGTCCAGGCGAATGGCGAGATTTTTGGCCAAAACCTTCCCTCTGATACCTAGATGGATAATTCGCTTGTGCCTCATCAACCAATCAAAATGCTATTTCGCCTGCAAATATATGGAGGATTTTCAAATATCAATTATTTCATTTAACTGTTAACATGGCCACTAGATGGCGGTAGTTATGTTGGTGATTGCATAACAAGTCGCAGACTGTCATGCATTGACAGAAGAGTGCGGTGACGCTTTTAGGAATTGGTTGTGAGATGCTCAGGTGGCTGTTCCAATTGATTGCGAAACGATATGTAATCTTAGCCCCATTAAATACTTGTTAAGAATTTAACGAGAGATTTCGGTTGCTGTTTCCTTAAGCTCTTCCTGTCCTTATTTATTCTTGGCTCACCCCCAAAATGCTCATCTAAATGCATTTTTGCACATAAATTAAATTGATCAATCAGCAAGTGAGGTTATTACGATAATTATGAATATTACGTTAATTATAAAGTGTAACGAGGGAAATATTCGTACAAATCTGTTGAGTAGAAAACCAAGCATTCTAATGTTTCGATAGTGTTTAAAAAATGTACATGAGTCTATTGTGATCAGTATTAAGTGTTACAGTTATCACTGACTGATAAGTTTTTCTATCACTAAAATTGTTATAAAATGTCCTCTCATTCGAAAATAATGAATCTTTGATATTGTAAGCGAATTCCCAACCTGTTTTAGAAAAAATGATAAAGGTGAATCCACCATTTTAATTGTTATCTTGATATGTGGTAACTAAATTAAAAAAAAAAGAATCAGGTTATGGTTGAGTATGGAACGCAATTGGGTAGTTCTCGTGTAGAAAAATAGCATAGGCTCGAACCTTGTACGAAATCCGCCCCTGCATAGCTCGTTACTACGCGCCGCCCCTCCCTAGTTGAATGTCAATGCCATGTCTACCAACTTGTGTGATGTGGCCGTACAATGTACGGATTTGGACTGAACTGTACGGTCATGCGGGCAAGATTATACGATTTTGTTTTGCGAAAATAAATCTTTGATTTCAAGAGAAATTCGATGCACGTTTGCTGCCGATGATATAAAACCAGCCAGTCTTTGTTAGTTTATACAAGCAAGTATTCTGTGCTACAGAAAACAAATTCCCCATTCTCAAAGTTAGTTTTCTATCCGACTGTTTTCAAACATTGCGTATTTTCAAACCGCTTGACTTCCGAGATGCATCGACTGAAAGGATTGGTTAGTTATGTTTTGCAGTTGGCTATCAAAGGTCCAATGACTTAAAGAACGGTTTAATCTTTTCCTACCTCTTGATTTTTCAAAATCGTTATCTTTGATCAATTTATTTAAATTAATAAATGCGCACATTTTCTGAAACAAAAGCGGTGTTCCTAAGTAATGTACTTGAGCACTAATAAACAGTAATTATGATATGTCACAAGAAAGAAAAGTAAGGGATGCCACAGAAATCAAGATTGATGTGTGTTACGTCTTTCCGACACCCCCCAAAATTGGCTAAAATGTCTTTTTTAAACGGCCAATCCTCGCTTTATAAGATTTTTTTTAAAAAATACGTAATAATCTGTTTACTTAATATAATTCGCACGTCTGTTAGGAGCCTGCAAAAATGTGTTAAATTTCCAACACTCGCGCAAGTTGACAGGCATGAAAATACTATACATCAGAGGCGTAATTATCCAGTGTAAATACTAATACTAGTCAAATTTATGCTGAGCTGTTCTTTATGTGTTCTAGAGTGAGTGGTGATGATCTGCAGAAATAGAATATTTTTCTTATATACACGTGTTACAATTTTACACAGGTCAATAAGTTGTGCTAGAAACTTTTTTGTGCTTTTTGTGTTGTTTCCAGGGGTCTAAATATTTACGAAAAATGTTACCAGCCATATTTAGGCTTAGTGAAAAGAGTCCCAGATATCCTGCGCCTCATTTGTAGACACGATAATTTTTAATAACTCGTGTCTTATAATCGTGTCGTAATAATCGTCGTAACCCTTCCCAATACATTTTAACAATTGTACATCATAACATTTCTATACAAGCTACCTTGAAACTTGCCTACTCTAATCTAGCTCCAGGTCTAATTAGTCCTCGTGCAAATCATCTGACCGTGGTTTTCTCGGATCTTTCCCTTTGGGATTGATCCCGGACCGTCACCAATAACCATTGTGTTGCTCCAGTGTGACGTTAATTAAAAATACCAAATACCTCGTGCAGATAATAATGACTAGAGCGACAAAACAAACCTAATCAAGACTTTCTATAAAGTATACTCTGGAATTAAAGTAGTAAAAAAGCAAAGTGGCCAAGATTCGAAGAGGCCCCCCCATATTAAAAAAAATGTTCTGAGCAATCAGCACTATTTTAAGAACGGGTGTCGCTTTAAATTTCAAGTAAACATTCCTTATACTTATGTAAAAAAATGCTAAATGCATTAGTTTAAATATATTTCTTATCTTGAGTTGCTTAAGTCAAAGCTTTTCAGAAAACATTAAATCCAAAAAAATGTGTATAGTCACTTTCAAGATTTGAATTCGAATTTAAGTACCGTCGGAAATATTTTCGATTGATTGAATTTAATTCTTGAACAATAATTTTTCATATTTTAACAATAGTGGAAATAATTGTTTAGTCTTTTCCCCAAACGAGTAGTCAGTGAGTTGAGAAAATGATAGAATTAATCATGCCGATTTTTATCTATACCGCAGCAAATTTTTTGTTTACCTAGAACGATAAAGCAACTATTAAACCTAAACATTCAGGGGGTATCCGTTATGGCTATGCCATCTGACTTTTAACAGTATGGTGAAAAGTGTTTAAGAAATTAAATAGACCTGTATTTCCGTTTAGAAGTCCACATCTAAACTACACGATATTCTCGAATTAAGTCTGCCCAAAGCAAATAGGCATTTCAGTCGCGTGGTTTTGAACCAGACTATTTGTTAAATTAGGTTAAACTTAAGCAATGTTTTTCCACCATTGACGGCGTTTATGTTCGATAATCAAGGTGGTGAATCTCCAAATGGTGATGAATCCAAAATTTTGAAAAGTATTTAACTCACAAGAATGTCACGTTCTGCAAAAGAACTAGTTTATTGAATCTAAATATTTAATATACATTTTAAAAAGTACCAATAGTTAAGTATTTAATTATTTATACAATTGTAATATAATAGTTTTTAATAAGTACCGATAGTTAAGATACTAACTATATATTTCTACTAAACCGTTTTGATAGTGTCGAAAAAACTATTATTTCGCCAATTAAAGCAAGTGATAAGAAAAATTAATTTCTAATAATTCAATAGTATATTTTTACTTAAATATTGAAACTGCATACTTTTTTGAATAAAAATAGTAATAGTTCAATATTTTTTTTGTTTAGCTTACTGCAAATTTTACAAGTAGACCAATGGATACAAAAGAATAAATAATTTTACAAATTTGTTTAGAGAAAATTTCCACAACCCTATTTTTCTACAACCAGCACAGATATTTGTAATCTTATTTTCATTACGAAAACCTACTCAACGACTTTTCATATATTGGAACTTTCAATTGTCTACCTATAGTTATTTCAAGTTTTCTGGTTCTTATGAATGTTCATATTCAGTTTGAAAACTCTGCTAATCGAAACAACGAAATCTTTTAAAAACAAATTGTAATTGGGTTTAAAAAATACAAAATTAATTTTCGTTCGGTATCATCAAAATATTCTCTCAAAATGTGCTTACAATGCGTCCAGGAACGATGTGAAAAAAAATCCTAATAATTATTTCACAATGTCAGCAATCGCCCGTAGTACATTTAAAATGCTGTATAATTATGAAAACGAAGGAAAATTCCAGAATGTTTTGAGAATATTAAAAATTTAATTTCCCAACTGGTCAAAATGACCGGTCGGTACATTTAAGGTATACCATGTATCTCAGAAAAAGGCAGTAGAGGAGAAAAATTATTTATATACATATCAATTGAAAACGTCATAAAATTTTGAAATGAAATTTAAAGTAAAATTATTCGCCATTTTTATAAATATAAAACAAAAAATATAAAATTTATAAATCTAAAGTAAAATTTTATGACCTTATTACAATTGTAAAAGGAACAACTAATAAATCACGGTTGGAAGTATTAAAATTAGTTCTTATCTGAAAAGCTTTAAGTTTAGCACTTCCTCTCAAATAGTGTTGGTTTCAGAGTCCAATTATGAGCTTGATTCGAATACGTTTATTGCAACCTATTTAAGAATTTAAAATTTTACTAAATTTGCAACATTTTTAAGCGTGTTTCAAAGGTATTCGGTATCAGCGGCTATGTTAAATGAAAAACCAAGACCTACAGCTTGTAATTTGTTTCTTAATAACCTTCTAAATATATCCCGGAATTTGAGCTAAAATTGTGTTTTTGCATTCGTTACAACCAAAATACCAACAGTGAAAACCGAACTGATTTTAGGTACATAAATGTAAAACTGTTCTATGGCCACACCGCTGACTGCACGCGCAGAGGTCTCAAATGAATGGGTTCCCACTTTAATAAAAGTTTCCCATCTGCTTCATCTATATCAGGGGTGTCAAACTGCCGGCCCGCGGGCCGCATGTGGCCCCTGAGGTAATTTTTTTTGGCCCACGATGCTCTGTCTGAAATAAAATGAAAACAGGACAATATGTTATGAAGAAAATAGCACTTAGGGGAGATCGAGGCAATACAGTACACACAATTTCGTCATGTTAAAAATGTGTGAACAACTATTTTCGTCCATGAAATTAAATAAAACGGCCTACAGATCAAGATTAACTGATAAACATCTATCTGCCATAATGAAGATTCTCAGTCTTTGAATCCAGATATTGGAAAACTAGCAGGAGGAAAGCGCTGGCAAGTTTCCGGTAAAAAAATTAATTTTAATTTTATAAATACATTAAATTAAATAAACGTTTAAATAAAAGCAATTATGTAGCAGTATTATAAATTATTATCCTAAATTCGCTTAATTACATAATGTGTTTTAATTATCCTATCCCTATTTCTGAATCCTCACTTCAAAATATAATTTTAAGAAAATTTGTAAATGTGATGTGGCCCGCGTGAATCTTACCAGTTGCATTAAATGGCCAGTGTTTTAATTGAGATTGACACCCCTGATCTATATTCTTATAAATTATTGCCTTTTAATAGTGGCATAGCCATTTAATATTGCCTTTTAATAGTGGCATATTGCCATTAATAGTGGTTTAATAGCAGCCCTCAAAACTGAAAATCTACCCTTGAAATTGAAATAAAAATAGGATAATTTGAAAAATTAAAACCTAGACAATTCGAGAACTAGAATTGTTTCTCTAAAAATGCACCTTAAAATCTCTGGAGAAAAAGAAAGCACGTTGTTCACTCGCCTCCTAAATCTCTTTGAATTGAGGTTTCTCCTTTTCTCCCAGTTTTCGGAAGTCAACATGAACAATTTTTCTGTTTTCAATTTGCTCATCTATCATTCCTGATTGTTGCAATTCGAAATCCGTAATCCCGTATGAAAATTCGAAACCGCATACACACAAAAAATGACCGGATACGCAAAATGATAACACGCAACAAAATAAAATATGAAAAATGTGGCGCAAAACATCAAAAATGCTAATGCAAATAAATAGAAGGAACCAAAACCCAACGTTCAAGTCAACTCTAGTTAGGACAAATAGCTACGCATATAAGGCTTTTACTCTGATTAGGACAATCGTGCAACAATTTAGCACTGATGGGGCTAGACTAGGAAATGATGCAAAAGTCCTTAGTTCGACACAAAACGTGCGCATTTGGGAAATGTAAAAAAATAATCAAACTGATAAAATATAAAAAGTTCCATATCAACTTCTATTAATCAGTTATTCATATATTAATCAATGGCTGTTGATTAGTAAATAATTATTTTAATATCATTGCTCCAACTAAAATAGATTACGCTAGCTAAACCTTGTTCAACAACTCTCAAAAAATAACTGGACACGTCAATTTCGACAGTTAATTAGCCTCGATAAGTTTTTTACATTTAGTTTCAAACGTAGTAATTATTTCTGTCCTTTTTAAAATCGAATTCACCTTTGCAGTTGGATCATAAATAGACGTCCTTGGTGTTTTTACTGCATTAACTTATAAATATGATGCTTGAGGAATCCCCACAAATGGCACTATCACTAATTTAGCCATTTTGCAAATTGAAAAGAAAAATATATCAAATATTTTTTCCAGAAAACCACAAGCGAATAAATATTTCTGAAACGCCCCCTCTACACATTTTCACCCCGAGCCCTGTAATCCCTCTGATAATTGGCTGATTGTGTGGCACAAGAATTCCATCAACTCCAACATCACAATCTATCACGAACTAGAAGCACCGAGTTGATATTTTAAGTGCTGAAACATGCAGCATTTTGAAAAATTAAATTGGAGCATAACTTAATTGGAATGTTTTGGAACTGCCTATAATATAGCAAGTGTTCTTTGTAGTTAGAGGGGCCATCGTGGCTCAGTGGGTATACCCACTGCGCTAGCAACCTGAGAGTTGTAGGCAGCGCAGGTTCGATTCCTTCCTGGTGCATTCCTCCCAGAGTGTATTTCTCTCTTCTAAACTTTCATTGCGTGAGTATGTATTACTTGATACTGTATGTCTTGTATCTGGCGCAGCATGGCCAAATATTGCGCCATAGAAACCCAAAACCAACCATCTTAATGGTTAGAAAAGAAATCAGATATGTGATTCGAATGCGCCAACGAATTGAAGTAATTGATTTGGGAAATGGTACGAATTGAAATTGTGTACTTACATCCATTTCCCCGTTTGTCTAGAAATGCCAGATGAATAATCCGAAGGAAAACTCAACAATTGAACAGACTCTTGAGTAATATAACAGAATTCACGAATTTAGATGAAATGCCAATTAAGGTGCAAGGATTTGATAAAAATTCGAATTTTGGCTGAGGGCTGACGAAACCTCAACACGCCCTGTTGTGTATGAGATGCGACACCCTCCAAATTTCCACCGGGAATGACCTCTTTCTCGTAGTGTGACCTTTCCCCAAGTTAGGTTTGGAGTCTGAAAGAATCTGTTCTCCGATTTTTCTTGTAAGGAAAGCGTGTTCGTAATTCTTATTCTTGCCAAATGCTCGCTCTATTTGTTGAGTAATATGATTAAAGTCAGTTAAATGTCCTTAAAAATTTTCATAGCTTGCTCAATTGTCGTATTTTATTATAAAAAAAGTCATATTTTAGTATATGCCAAAGAAAAATTAAAATATGCTCGTTGGTCATACTTTATTTCAAATAAATGAAGTGAAAAAGCGATTTTATTTTCAGCAACTATTATTTCATGTCAGAATTTGGAGCTTTTCTGTTCTCATCTGGTAATACATTCTGATATGAAACGCAAGTCCCTAAATGTATCTTACACTGCACTTTAATACAACTGAATTGTATTGTAAACATTGGATGTGAAAATGGATTTATCATTTTCCTCCTCGTCGGTTTCATGTTTAATTTTTTTAAATCACCCACTGCCTTAAAAGTATTCCTGTAAAATCTTGTTTCTTTAGCTGCCAGAGAAACACGCAGAAAAATCACGTCTAGTTAAGTCCAAAAGTTTCAGGCCGAAAGTATTTAAGAGGTAATAGAATCAAACGATAATTTTTATTTTTCAATAGAATCGCCCTTAATTTCAACATATTTTTAGGCCTGCTAACTTTCCTACAGCACTAAAATATAATCTGAATTTTTATTCTTTAAAGGTCCATCACTTTAGAAATGACTTCAGATTTTTCACGCAGATCTGACTTCGATTTTGAAAACAAAAAAAAATTGTTTTTGAATTTGAAAATTGAATGAGTACTCAAATTTAAACAATTTAATATATTGGGAAAACAGCACTTTTACCTGGACGCTACTGATCCTAGAGCAGGAAATTTTCAACTGGCAATTTTTAGGTTATCTGCACCCATTCATAAGGTATGATAAAAACGATAGAGATGATTTGACGAAATTCTGCTTCTTGTCTGAAGATAAATCGACAATTGGCCTAAAAAGTACATGAATCAATTAGGGACAATTATCTTACAACTCTTTTGTTATGAAAACCTTTTGGAAAATCTTTCATATTAAATTAGTCTACAGATTTTTTGATTTGACTCTACAGTACTCTCGACTATCCGGCCTAATGTGGCGGAAGGGCAGGCCGGACAACAAAAAAGCCGGATAGGCCGGAGTTCTATAAATACTCTCTTCCTGCCCCATACCATTAAAAACACCCTTTTATACCAAAACCCGCTCTTATTCATATTTTCTGACCTCTTAGTACAGGCCAGTACTTTATAAATGTTTCTTGTGTACTGTACGTTTTAAAAATTTATTACAGAAAAAGGAAGTCTAAAAATAAAAATATTGTACACATTTTAAGATAAATTTTATATTTAACTTAACTGTGTGTGGTGTGTGCAGGAAACATAAAAATCATGTACAGCGTACAGTATGAATACACACATTTAAAGTTACAACACCTTTTTTAAAGGGAATTCCATTTTTGAATGTCTTAGAATTTCACATTTATAAGTCGCACCTTTGTTTTCACTAGTGTTAGTTTTCACTCTTGATGCTCTTTTTCTGAACAGTTTTGCACAGTAAACGCTTCGAATCGTGAATTATTTGGCCATCAATATACTCAAAGCTATTTATTATGTATTGCCCAACTTTTCAATTTCGCCTGTGTCCAGAAAACACTTTTTAAATGATTTTTAACCGGTCAACTCTTTAATGCAATGGCTTAGAAAATCTGAAGAAAATTAGACTAATCTTTTCAATTTCCTTCTCACGAATATTCAAAAACTAGTATTATCGAAGAATATTCGTTCAAATTAGAATTTTCTTAAATGACTAGTGGTTGGTAAAGGCAGAGGCTTATTCAAATAAAAATAGGGGCTAACCTTTTCGATGGCCTTTTCCTCAAAATGAAAGTTGTAGTCTTAATGGTCTTAGGGGCTTTGTGTTGTTTCCTATTGTTCTTTGTTCCAGAAAACACTTCACAATTGCCATAAGCAAGCCTAATTTTTTAAAGTTTCAAGTTCAGTAAAAACTAGACAAAAACTGCCACAATTAACCGTTGAATGCCTCGTTCGCATTCTGTCTTTTCATAGAGATTTCAGATTCTTTTTTTTGCCAGATTTCAGTAAATAATACTCTCGATTAAATTTATTTAAAAATAAACTTATTACGGATATCTCAGTTTTCTTTACTAGTTCTAGCCATTTAAATATGAACCTCTACTTTCATTTCTCTGTCTGCTAGTCCAGTGAAAATAATTCTTAATCTTAAATATTTATCGTAGAGTAAAATAATGCTACTAAATTGAGCTGTAAGATGAACCAATAAAAATGTGAATTTTGACCCGAAATCTTTCAAGGCCTCAGGAGAAATATCTAGCAAATTTATACGGAATGGTCTTGGAACTTTTTTAATGAACAAAATATTTAACATACCAAGGGATAAGTTTGCAAATGAGTCACAAATCGAGACGGAACTGACTTTTTTTCCTACCTGGCAAAAAACATTCCCACTAAAGATGTATAAGGGAACGAACAAATGAAAATAGCTGGGTCAGGGTTGTAAGACTTCCCAATTAAATTTTGCCAGTCTCTTAGGTTCTCCTGGCTGTTTGGGGACGCGTTTGTTATGCAATAGCGACACGCCTTTAGAGAAGAGCCACCATTTCTTTGTGATTCCTTTGCTACCAGACCTTTTACCCACAAAAGGTGCATAACTACAATCGTTGAGAGGCATCACCATCTTGGTAGGGGCCGTCGTGGCTCAGTGGGTATGCCCACTGCGCTAGCAACCTGAGAGTTGTAGGCGGCGTAGGTTCGATTTCTGCGGTATATTTCTCTGTCAGTAAAACTTTCATTGTATGTCTATTATTTGATATTGTATGTATTGTGTCTGGCGCAGCATGGCCAAATATGGCCCTTGCGCCATAAAACCCCAACAAACTAAACCACCATCTTGGTAACATGTCGCCCCTCCGTTTTTGTTTGCCCTCAGGGACACATCTTTAGGTGTGTTCGGGCAATCACAACCCCGAGGTACCCAAGTGATCTGTCCTTCCTTTCGTTCTACCCTTTTTGCTCTTTTCCCCCTCATTGTCTTCTGTTTGGCGCAGCTTGGCCAAATATAGCCCTCGCGCCATAACACCCAAAACCATCAACCTTTTTTCCTTTTCACACCTGGATGGTGTCAATGTGTGAAATCGGTGGTAGCTTCAATCGCCTCGTTCCCAAACGTACGCCACATTTGTGACTTACTGACTTTCCCTGAAGTTTGTCACAAAAACAATACGAATCTGCTCCGAAAAACGATAGAGCAGCTCCAAATTTCCTAAATGCTTGCTCCGAGACTCGGTACACAAAGCCGTCGAAGCAACCTGCTCCGAAGAGTGCTCCAAACACCTTACCAATGTCCCAGGAAACGCACGTTGGTCTAGTGTCACACGGTACTTCAAAGTGCAACACGAGTGCAACAACAGCGACTCGACGTGCGGTGACGTGAACAGCGACGCCGGTGTGTCGAGGTGGAATGTGCGCAGAGAGCGAAAGAGAACCGAATGTTCTTCCTCGAGCCCAGGTTCGAACAGGTGTTCGGACACATTCTGAGGGGTTGATTGGACTGGCTGGCATTGGTGCTTTTCCTTTAATGTGATTTGTATTTATCTTTTATTTTTATAAATATATTAGACATGTTTATTTTTTGAATTATTTTATATTAAGTGAATATATATTGTGTATTTAATCTATATTTTGAAATTATATTTTTATTTTGTGGTATTTTTGTGCATTTTTATGTTTCTATATTTTTGTATTCTGCATTACTATTTGTATATTGTAGTCATTTATGTCAAAAGCTGTGGTGGTGTAATGATATGGTGAAATCGTTCGATCTGACTTGTCTGAAAAGCCTTTTTAAAGGCTGGAAGTGTTGACGAATTTTTTCAGCTTATTGGAGCTTAAGAAACTTGGTAAAGCTTTGAATACAAGAGCTTATGGAATTGTTGAGAAAATTTTTTATGAAAGTAATATATTTTTAAGTTAATTTTTTAAATTATTTTATATTAAGTGAATATATAGTGTATTTTTGATATCTCTATTTTGCAATTATATTCTAGTATTTTTATATTTCTACATTTTTGTATTCTGCATCATTATTTGTATATTGTAGTCATTTATGAGTCAAAAGCTATGAAGTGTTTGCGGTGGTGTAATGGATGTGGTGGTATCGTTGGAGCTTGCTAGTCTGAAAAGCCTTTTTAAAGGCAGGAAGCGTTGAGGAATGTTTTGAGCTTATTAGAGCTTTAGAAACTTGGAATAGCTTTTGGAAAGCTTTGAATACAAGAGCTTTTGGAATTGTTGAGAAATTGTTTTTATGAAAGTAATATTTTCTAAGTTAATTTTTTTAGCTTCCTTTTTTAAATTTTTTGAAAGTTTGTTCCTGTGAACTAAAAATATTTTCTTATGTGTTCGTATAAATAAGTGGGCCAAATTTTTTTAGCTTTCAAAGTTGGAGGGTTGTTATAAAACCTTTCAATATATTAGGTATATTTTTTTTTTATTATTTCATATTAAGTGAATATATAGTGTATTTTTGATATCTCTATTTTGAATTTATATTCTGGTATTTTTATATTTCTATATTTTTGTATTCTGCATCACTATTTGTATATTGTAGTCATTTATGAGTCAAAAGCTATGAAGTGTTTGCGGTGGTGTAATGGCTGTGGTGGTATCGTTGGAGCTTACTAGTCTGAAAAGCCTTTTTAAAGGCTGGAAGCGTTGAGGAATTTTTTGTGCTTATTGGAGCTTAAGAAACTTGGAATAGCTTTTGGAAAGCTTTGAATACAAGAGCTTTTGGAATTGAGAAAATTTTTTTATCAAAGCAATATTTTTCAAGTTAATTTTTTATTTGAAAATTTGTTCCTGTGAACCAAAAATACTTTTTATATGTTCGTATAAGTAAGTGGGCCAAATTATTTAGCTTACAAAGCTGAGGAGGGCTGTTATAAAAAACTTAAATGTACGATTAGGTGATTTTGTTCGAACTTGTGCAAAGCAAAGAAAAGATTCAAATACAAAAGCATTTGTCAAAACACGAGCATTGGGAAATTTTTATTTAACTATTTTAATTTTTTTATTTAAAAACTTTTACTTTAAATTCGTATTTTTAAAAATTTTTTCGAACTGTTAAATAGTTATGTTTATCAAGTACAAAGACGTGGACAAATGCTTTGAGCTTAATAGAGAGCTTGCATAGCTGGAAAGCTTTTTTAAAGGCTGAAATAGAATAGATGTTGTCTTTTTGTGTCGTCTTTTGTTTGTGCCTTCCTTTGTGTTTGTGTCGTCCATTTTGTGCGTTGTGTTATTTTCTTTTGTGTGTATGTTGTATTAGCTTAAAAATTAGAATTGAGCTTTAAAAGCTGGGAAAAGTTTCTATAAAATAACATGACAGTGCAATAGCATGATTTTGCTCTGCTGGAACGTGCAAAGTCGAAAAGCTTGAACTATAAGAGCTAGTCGAATCGTTCTAGTTTTGGCCTATTTGATAAATTTGTATAATTTCCTCAGTACATGCAACTTCAATATTCCAGCAGACATGACATTCTAATTCACGCCAGGGTGTTTTTATTAGAAGAAATTCCTTTTTTCGCCTGTCAACCTCCACTTGATAATCCAGGGCTGCCATAGGCAAATAAAGTCAACTTTTTGAAACTATTTTTGAACCTTGGCATCTAGGCAAAATCCTCTCAAAAGCTACCAATTTAAAAATTTTGACTTTTCGAAAATTTTGGCGACTTTTTTTGTAAATTTATGAAAGGCCAAGGAAAATTTACTCCCTTTTTAAATTATTAGCAGACTGAAAAATATTTTTCGGATTTTTCTTTAGGGGGAAAATTGACGTCAATTTCGAAGTTTTTCCGCCAAGCCTTGGTAACCGTGAGAGAAAAGCGTGGGATGATGATTGCCATGAGTACCTTATTAAGAAAAATTTAAATTTCTTGGCTCGATATTTAACGTCTCTATTTAACTAGCACGTTTTGGGATTTAGTAGATTCATTTTTGTATCCGAGGAACTAAAAGAAGCGAATGATATCAAGACTCGCCGGTTTGAAAAGTAACGTACTAGCAACTGGAGAGTTGCGAGTTCGAATCCATCCAAAGACCGTTGTGTACAAAGGGGCTGGTGCACGTTAAATCCATCGAGGACTCGTGTCCTCACGTTGGCGTGGTGTGGAAGTTTGGGGTGCCAGCTCAGGTGTTGCCTCATCTGACCGTGGTTCAAAATTACGTGGTTGTCCTCGGATCTTTCCCTTTGGGATTGACCACGGACCGTCGTCAATAGCCCGTTGTGTTGCTCCAGTTAATTAAAAATATTAATATCAAGATTCGTGGTTGATGTGGACTGACAATAGCAAGCGATCGTCCCATGTTTGAGGCGTCTGGAAGTTTTCTGAATTCCGTAAGTATACTGCATAACTAACTGTCCAGCTCATTGCAGCATCAAACGTATACACGTACGTGTTCGTACAGCCCTTAAAAAGGCCTGATTTTAATTTTTAATTTATAACTGCTGAAAGCCTTAAAAATTTGAAAAGCCTTAGGTTTTACAAAAACTGCATATTTCGTTCCTAAACCAAGATACTGTGACTCGTCTTCAGAAATCGATGGCGTAGTATTTGTAGGTTAGCTAAAAATTGTTGTCTTTAAAACTGTCCCTTTAACACAAACCTCGCACTCTAGGTTTATCACCTGTGCGTTGACGGGTTAATTGATTTCGATCCATGTGAATTGGAGCCTCAGAACTGAAAACTACCCTTGGTGCGGGTCTAATTTCACTTTGGCTTGAAGAGAGGAAACCCTGATTAGAAAATGGGCAACAAGCAATCCCGTTCTTAATGTGTCTTTAAAACTTAAACCTCACTGCAGGGATTTGTACGCCACATGTATAGCCTTTGTGGTTGTAGAATACGCGCGTGCGATGATGCGACAAAAGCACGTGTTTGCCTCATCCAACCGGGGCTGTCGTGGATCAGTGGATATGCCCACTGCGCTAGCAACCTTCGAGTTGTAGGCGGCGCAGGTTCGATTCCTGTCCGGTGCATGGCAAAACATGGCCCATGCGCCATAGAACCCCAACAAACCAGCCTGGTGTTGCACGCGAATCGGACAGTTAAAGCTTGCCTCGCATGGTTTTCAGAAAAACGTGTTTTGCAAAGTTAATATTTGTAAAAAATAATAGCAGTATGATTTGTACCAAGAATATTTCCAAATTGATCAGTTAATTTGCGAGGCGTGATAAACGACATTGGGACCCACTTATCAAGTCCCCCACATCTGCACCGGGGCCCAGTACCGGATGACGGGCCCTGATGCGTTCACCTTTTTAAAAACGCATAAATAAACTTCGACGGACCACAGCTGCCTTTTCTGCTTTTTATTTAACAGGACGTCACACACATTTTGTACAACATATAAAGACAGCTAAACATTATTGAGTTGAAGCAATTGTGGGTGTCGAGATAAACATTAATTACCCACTTCTGGTTATTGCTGCTAACTTTGCAGCGTCTAGAAGTCAACTGGCGATGGGCTCAGTCGGCTCGGGTATTGCGCATGCGTGAACATTTTCGCCTCTCTGGTTGGCGCACGTGCGGCAACATCCCGCCCGGCCTTGCCATGTTCTCATGCAAGAACTTAACAATTCTATTTTTTTTTAATGTATAAGTCCAAACATAAATGAATGTTTAAATTTCAGTTATAATCAATGTAAACTAATAAACAATAACTAATCACTATGAACACAATAGTAAGATAAACAGTATGCACTTAAGCACTAGAATTTTCATAAAGAACAAATATTATTATTATTATTTGAAAACAATACATTTAATTTTCAATAGGCAGTACACTCAATCTGGAGATGGACCTTTTATAAACTCCCTTACTGGTTTTCACGTCAACAACTCGTACTTTTCTATCCTGTCCGGGATATATGGCTATTATTCGTCCCAATAACCATTTATATGGTGGGAGATTTTCTTCCCTTATCAAACCCATGTCCCCTATTTTTAGATTTTCTTTTTCAACTACCCATTTCTTTCTTTGTTGTAGACTATTCAAATATGAAAGGCTCCATCTTTTCCAGATTGTTTGTACCGATTTTGTAATTCTCTGCCAAGCATTAAGGCGATTTGTCTCAATATCAGTTAGAGACGGTTCGACTATGGCCGTCATCGGCCTTCCTATCAGGAAATGTGCCGGCGTCAGCACCTCCAAGTCATCAACATCGGCCGAGAGAGGGGTAAGCGGGCGAGAATTCAAAACAGCTTCTATCTGGGTCACGAGAGTTAGCAACTCTTCATAAGTAAATTTTGAATTCCCAGCAACGCGTTTTAAGTGATATTTAAATGCCTTTATGTTTGCCTCCCCAATTCGGACTTCTTGGGGGAATAAAAGACCATTCTATGTTTTCTTCCGCGAAAAAGGCAAATAAAGATTCCTCTTTTTCTTGAACAAATCTAAATAGGGCTCTAAGTTCTCTATTAGCCCCCACCATGTTTGTCCCATTATCCGAGAATATTCTATGGCATTTTCCCCTTCTCGAAATGAATCTTTTCAGTGTGTTTATTAGAGCTTGTGAAGTTAAATCACTGATTATTTCGAGGTGTATGGCTTTTGTCACTAGACATATGAATATACAAACATAAACTTTAATTTCGGGACCTTTTCTCTGATATCTGTTTTTGATTAAGAATGGCCCGCATAAATCAATTCCAGTCGAATTAAAAACTTTATCGGGTGTTATTCTCTGCATTGGCAAATTGCCCATTTTTTGTGAGCACTCATTGGGATTGGCTTTAAAGCAAATGACACAATTGTGCACGATTTTTTTGCACAAATTTCTTCCATGAATGGGCCAATATTTTTGCCTAACCTGAAAAAGTAAATGTTGAGGTCCAAGATGAAAATACTTTTCATGATAATATCTTACGATAATTTCAGTTAACTTACCTTTTGAGGGGAGTAATATAGGGTGTTTACTTGAATATGACAGCTGAGAATTCTCTAGTCTGCCTCCTACCCTTAAGATACCTTTACTGTCTAAAATTGGTGATAAATTTAAAATCTTGCTTTTATTTGGAATACTACCACTGGACTTGAGGGCTGATATTTCTGCAGACAATTCCTCACTTTGAAGTTGTTTGACTAAAAACACCTCAGCTTCAGAGATCTCATCCGATCCCAGGGGACCTTTTCTCTTATTCCTAGGGTTCCTACAATTATTCACAAACCTAAAAAGAAAACTCAAAATTCGAATTATAGTTAAAAATTTGCTGTTACGGTTAACTAGATAATCAAAAATTGTGTTTTCAGAATTTAAAGTCAATAAAGTGTTTTCATTAGAGACTTTAGATTTTAGTTCTGGTAAGTACTCTTCTTCATTCGGTACTGGACACTCATCATCAGTTTCCACGAGTTCATCAGACTGTAAGAAGAAAGGTCCATTCCACCATTTTTCATTATGTAGAAGCGATTCAGCTTTAAGACCCCTGGACAAGAGGTCTGAAGGATTGTCCTTTCCGGAACAGTGATACCACGTATCGGGATTTGTCAACCTTGTGATTTCCTGGACTCGATTCGCCACGAATTGTTTCCACCTTTTTGAAGACCCCTTGATCCAAAATAAAACAATTTTGGAGTCTGTCCAATGAAACACAGTGCAGTGCCTTTTCTGACTGATGATTTCTTGAACCTTTGAACTCAAGCGAGCTGCTACCAAAGCACCCAGAAGCTCGAGCCGAGGTAACGTAACACTCTTTAATGGTGCTACTCTGACTTTAGAGGTGACGAGGTTTACAAGTACCTTACTTTGTTTTTTAACTTTCACATAAACTGAAGCTCCATATGCAAGTTTGGAAGCGTCACAAAAGGTATGGATTTCTATGATGTCATTTTCTTCTTTGGTAGAATCTAGTACCAATCTTGGGACTCAGCTCATTTAAGAGCGGCAGCCCTTTGCACCAATTCAACCACTTTTCTTTAATCTCTGGAGGTAAAATTTCATCCCAAGTGATTTTCCTCGACCAGAGTTCCTGAATGAGGCATTTCATTCTTATTGTAAAGGGGGTAAGCAAACCCAACGGGTCATAGATTTTCCCAATGGTTTGCAGAAGAAATCTTTTAGTGTTTTCATTGTCTGAAATGAATTCTAATAGACCTTTTGTGTCCACGGTCAGACAATCTTCTTGTGTTTGCCAAGCCAAACCCAATACTTTCGTCTTGGTTCCCAAGCTGACAGAATTTTCAACTGGATATGTCTCGAAACCTTCTGCAGCCCACTGACTCATCAACGTAGCGTCATTGGAGATCCATTTTCGCATCACCATCCCTGCTTCTTTCATGATATTTTTGGCACAGCTGGAAATAAAAAGTGCCTCTTCACGAGTGTCTTGTCCTGTGATCCAATCATCAACGTACATGAAAGAATCTAGATGTTGTACAGCTGTGCAAAACTCATCTTTATACTTATCAATGTGATGTTTAACAGTAGCCGCTAACAGGAACGGGCTAGCGTTGACCCCAAAGGGTACCCTGTTGAAACGATATATTTGCAGGTTTGGCCTTTTGTCAATACGAGGATTACTGTCAGTCCACAAAAAACGTACAGCATCTTTATGGTTGTCTTTCAGGCAAATTTGAAGGAAAGCTTGACGTATATCAGATGAAATTGCAATTCGATTAAGTCTAAAGTTGATAAGCACATCTAGTAGATTTGGATATAAGTTGGGACCCTGCCACAAGCAGTCGTTCAAGGACAACTCATTAGTCTGGTGCGATGCTGCGTCAAATACTATACGTGTTGTAGTTGAAACCCGACCTTCCTTTTTTACGGCTTGGTGGGGCAAATAATATGTTGGTTTGTCTTTATTTATTTCAGAATTTTCGACTTTCTCAACTATTCCTTGATTTAAATAATCCTGAATAATTTCTGCGTACTGTGAATAAAGTTCCGAATTTTTTTGAAACCTTCTCCACAAACTATGGAATCGTTGTTTTGCTACCGGAAGATTATCTAATAATTGTTTCCAATCTTTACGAAATGGCAATCCCACTGTATATCGCCCTTTATTGTATCTGACTGTTTGTTCAAAGATTTCCATGGCCTGATCGTCTTCACGAAAGCAAGGATCATCTTTTATGCCAAGAGATTCGAGTTCAAAAAATTGTTTCAAAGTGTCGTCTATAGAACTATCGTCTTTAAGAAGAAAGCACGATGCCACATCATTAGTTTCGATTTCGTCGAGTCTTCCACCCGCGACCCAACCAAATTCAGTTTCCTTAAACAGTAATTCTTCACTCACTTTGTAAAGATTATCTTTCATTATTCGACAAAAAATATCTGCATTTAATAACGCATGAATCTCTTCGGCTTCGAAAAAACAAGGATCAGCTAATTTCAAAAATTCAGGAATTTTTATTTTTGAAATATCTAAATTAACACTAGGCGTCAACCCAGTAATCTTGTCAGTAACTAAGAACTCAATAGGTTCCACAAAACTTCCGTTTTCATTCGAGATGAAAGTCGTCAATTTCCCTTTCAAATTTTGTTTTGTTGAATTTAATCCAGAAACCGAAGTTTGTACCTTTTCTAATCTAATACCAAGGAAATCACTCGTTTTTCTGGACAATATATTAACATTTGACGCGCTATCAAAAATACATCTACATTTCATTAATGTTACATCTTTATTTTGCAACCAAATTATACCCGTAGATAATAACACACTCTTTTTATTTTGATTAGATATGCTTGTTAAAACAGTGTTTTGGAAAGTGGAAGAATTTATTGCTGCAGATGAGCTTTCGTTTTGAATTTTGATTTCTGAATCCGCTGCGGACACGTGTTTACTTTCGACCGGCGCCTCTTTCACACTAGCGTCAGCATGTCTACAAATTGATTTAGAATGCTTTCCACCGCAGCTACATAAATAATTCGAACGGCACTCATTTTTTCTGTGATTTTTTCGTAAGCACAGTTCACAAAGTTTATGAAACTTAACCAGTTCGAATCTTTTTCCGAGGGAATATTGTAGAAATTTTGCACATCTGAAAACAGGATGAGGATTCTTTTCAGAACAAATTATACAGCTTTTATTTTCATTGTTTTGATTAACCAATAGAGTTTTGGATTTGGAAACGAAATTAAAGGATTTTCTCGTCATCGTTTTCCTTCGGGAATAAAATTCCTGTCTACAGCTAACAAGACTGCTTCACGTTGTTCTAAAAAGGTCATGAATTGATCAAAGGAAGGGACCTCTTTAGATTTTTGTAACAATTCAAAGTTCTTTCTGGATTCTTTATCCAATTTTTTAAGCATAATATTTAACAGAAAAATGTTAAATAAATCATTTTGTTCATACTTTAGCATCTTTAAAGCGCGTAAATTCTTTTGGATACAATCGATCATTGCACGAATTTCTTGTGCATTCTCACGTTCTATTTTCTTAAAGTTCAAAATAGATTGAATATGAACATCGACAATTAACCGTTGATTGTCATATCGCGATTCAAGGGCTTCGTATAAGGAAGAAAATGAATCGAAAGTAGATGCAAATTCTTTAACTTCTTCTACAAGACAAGAATTTAAATAATATAATTTCTGTGACTGACTAAGTTGATCGTTCGACGTTATCAAATCATCAAATTGATTTTTGAATGCACTAAAATGCTCATATTTTCCCGTAAATGTGGGAAGCACAACAGGTGGAATTTTAGTTTTAACTAGCAAAGTTTCAGTTTGTTTTTCGTCAACTTCAGTCACAGACTCACATTTCTTATTAGAATTAATAAAGAGCTTAATCTTTACCTCTAAATCTTCAAGGCGTAGTTCACACTGTTCTATATCATCCTGAAATTCTATTAATTCAGGTGCTGGGGCCTTTTCTATGCAGAAGGAGTATTGTTTCAGTTCATCAACTTTTTGCTGCAGTTGATCTATTTTCTTCAATTTCACATCAAGTTCCGTTTTACTTCTGTCTGTTGACACTTTATCAACAAAGTTTTCAATTCTGGTAATACTTCCTTTTAAGGAAGTTTTCGCTTTTACGAGTTTTTCTATGGTATCCATTTTGCTGAGTTCTGGCTCCCGCTCTGAAGGGACCAAGTGATGCGTTCACCTTTTTAAAAACGCATAAATAAAATTCGACGGACCACAGCTGTCTTTTCTGCTTTTTATTTAACAGGACGTCACACACATTTTGTACAACATATAAAGACAGCTGGACATTATTGAGTTGAAGCAATTGTGGGTGTCGAGATAAACATTAATTACCCACTTCTGGTTATTGCTGCTAACTTTGCAGCGTCTAGAAGTCAACTGGCGATGGGCTCAGTCGGCTCGGGTATTGCGCATGCGTGAACATTTTCGCCTCTCTGGTTGGCGCACGTGCGGCAACAGGCCCCTTGTGAAATATATACATTCATCCAAATGTTTAATTTGTACAATTGTATACTTTTCTCCTCTATGCAATTTTAGACTTTATGGTTAGAAACAAAATGAAAAGATTTATAACTTTCATGTTCAAATTAAATGTAAATAGAAAATGTATATAATTTATAATTTTTTAAATGATAAGGAATTTTTATTTTGCTAGGCAATTTTTTAATTCGAATTTTTATAATTAAGTGAGGTGGGGCGAGTTCATCCACTGGAGTGTCTGATTAAAGTCTACCTGTACGAAAAGGTCCTATAGATATGTTTCGAATTTCGGCAGGGAGGTTTCACACACGAAAGAAAGAGCATAATGGTTTTGTTCCACCCAGTGCAAACCAATGGGGCAAGTGTGACTCCTTCAAAATCGATTTTTAAAGTATTCTTTAGAACTATATTAATGGTATATATCCACTGGAAGAACACTACGTTTTATATCAATGTGGTAAGTTGAAACAAAGTGTTTACGAATATTAAAGATCTGAGTGGTAAAATGACATTTTAAAAAATTACTGGATTAGAGTAGATTCAGTATCGTCATTGAAGATTTGAGTTTACATTTGTCCCATCTCGCCCTGTTGGCGGGGTGTGGAAGTTTGGAGAGTGGGGTGCCAGCTCAGGTGTTGTCATCGATCTTTCCCTTTGGGATTGATCCTGGACCGTCACCAATAGCCCGTTGTGATCCTCCAGAGCTACGTTATTTAAAATACTTATCTACCCTATATTTTTGAAATATTTTTTTATTTAGGGTTTAAAAAATGTTTTAATGTATTAAATAGCGTTTTGTGTATTGCACTTTTCAAGCTGTAGTTTACCAAAGTACTAGCATTGAATTTATTACTAAGTAGTTTTGCTGAACTATTGACTTTCTGAATTAAAAATATATATAGCAATTGGTAAAATTTCGTTTGTCGGTGAATAGCAGTAATGAAGAATTGTGCACTGTTCTTTGAAAGTGTTCATGTGTATAACTGTAAACTCATAGTGCATTTGTTTTTAATTTTTAGACCACTTATGTTGTGAGCAATAAAATATTGTCCGTTTATTTCAAGTCATGCTGTTTTCCAAAATGTGGATACGCAGCTTTTGAACTTGCAAGTTCTGGCTAAACATCCTTTTGGCAGTTGTGTGAGCGGTTTCTTTGAAATGGTCCAAATTAATTTACATTTAATTAATCTATAAGACCACAGCTGCTCAGAACTGGAACGAATATATGCGCGTGAACCTCTCAGAGGGTTGAACCACGGATTTTTGTGTGCAACTTGAAGCTATGCATAATTTTAAAGAAAAAAATCGAGATGTGATGTATAATTTGTGCTTCTTTGCTTTCTCGACATGTCGAGAGATTCCGTACTTGAGCTCTGGCTTAAAAGAATATGTATGACTCGTGTCGCCTCCATCTTCACACCTCTGAGTCTTGAAAGAGATGTCTTGATACAGAGTTAGCAAAATTGAGCCAAATTGCACCTTTTCATGCTCCTTTTTTAACTCATAAATTCTTTAGTGCCTAGGGGCACATAAGACCTTCAATCTAGATCGCTAAAGTTTCCTGTCCGATGCAACAAGTCTAGCTTCATACCAGCTTCACTTCTCTCGTGTTCCATCATACGTCGCCAGCTCAAACGGGGACGCCCTCTTTCCATCAGGGGTCAATGCTATATTTGGAATACTGTCCCTGTTCATTCTTAAAATGCGTCCTGTAAACTTCCAATGTCTAAATTTGATTTCATGTCCTATTTCATTAAATTTTGCTTTATTTAATAATTCTTCATTTGAAATGTATGGCCAATAAATCTTTAAGATATTTCTTAAACATTTATTTTGAAAAACATTTAGTTTATTGCACTATGTTTTGGTAATTTTCCATATTTCAGAACCGTATAAGAGAGAACTGAAAGTACTAGTGATTTGTACAGATTTAATTTGGTTTTTACATGTATATTAGTTGCTCTCACAATTTATTAAGATTCTTAAAACAGTTGCGAGCTTTTGAAATTCCTTTTTTAACTCATACCTAAAGTTATTTGCATTTTATTGTCTGCGGAAAACACAACTGAGTTTACTCCATCAGGTTGTCTAAAGCTAAGCTAATGATTTTTTAGCTATCTATCGAATCTCTGTAACCCCACTTATTAATGTTACGCTACATTACTAGTTGGTGCCATGAAATCATTGAAGAAATTCCGTAAAATATGTACCGTATTTCCTCGAGAATTAGGCCTCTTTTTCTGTTTACTTCTCCGAAGACTCGGGTCACTTTCTAGTACGCGCAGTTCAACCGATGCTGGCCATGGTTAAAAATGACGAGGTGTCCTCGGATCTTTCCCTTCGGGATTGATCCGGAACCGTCTCCAATAGCCCGTTGTGTTGGTCCAGTGGGACTTTAATTCAACTACCAACCGATGCTATCCTTGGAATTCACATATGTGCTTTCTTGCAACCTTCCTCGTTTTCATCTGAGAGTCGTAGGCGCGATTCCTGTAACTTTCTGCGTCAGTAAAACTTGCCTTGTGTGTATGTCTATTTACTTCATCGTAAAAATATTGCTTGGACCATTTGCGGCTTGAAAAAGCCCTACTTTCTTGCATACTATAACTGAAACACATTTAAGTGTTACAACAAAGCCATCGTTCCTATCGGTTGAATGATCAAGCACTTCATCGATTTGAGAAAATCGGGTTTTCTATCGACCGAAGTAGTAAGGGATCTTATATGTAGATTATTTATCCTTCGTATTTTTTAGTTGGAGCAAGGGGGAGGAGGTTTAATAACCAAAGAGGTCTTATACTCGAGAAAATACTGTCAACTACCGAAACACGCCTGTTATTCACTTTCCGAATTCATGAAGCATCTAATCAAAGATTGACATCCCCGGATCCAGATACACGATGACGATACATTGAATGCTTTCCAGAATCTGTTGAAGCCTCCCGATTTGCGTTACCACATGCCCCAACTACTGCTCCGTTTGGATCGGCCTACGTTTTGATCCTTTTCAGTGTTTGGAAATCGAAGACGTCGTTCTAGGAGATACGAATGATATAAAGACTCGTGGTTGATGTGGACTGACAACAGCGAATGGTCGTTCCATGTTGGAGACGTCTGAATGTTTTCTGAATTCTGTAAGTATATTTCATAACTATAACTGGCGTCATGAAACGCAACCACGAACAGGGTTTCCTCGGGAATTTAAAAATACCGGGTTTTTCATTTTAGCTTTTAATGGATCCTCTTAAGTAACTTTCTGAAAGTCATTAAAAAATGTTAAGTTTTAGTTTATTCAAAAACACTGCATATTTTGTTTCATATGCATTCAAAAACCAAGATCATCGTCCAAAGTAGAGTATTAAAAAAAATCGCTGGTGTATAATAGATTGCTTTTAAAACTTCCCGTGAAACCCAAACCTAACAGTTGTGAAAGTTCCACCTCTGCCCTCACTGATGAATCGATTGCTATTAAAGGCTAAAATGTAGCCTTTAAAATCAAAGATAGCCTTGAGAAAGACCTAATTTTCTTTTACCCTGTTATAGTAGAACCAACAATTTACCTTCCATAAAAAGAACCTAATTTTTATTTTGCCTGAAAAGCGGGAATCCTAATGAAGTAGGACAATCACGCTCTTAACTTTTGTCTTTTTAAAACTTGAAGCTCAGCATGGAATTTGGCCACATGTATCTTTTGTGTTTGTATTTACAGAAAATGAATGTATATAGAGATGGTGTAATAGAGATGGTGTAATAGAGATGGTGTGACAAAAACATGTCCTCCAACGTGGAGGCGTAATCGGACCACCAAAGTCGCAGTTTTTATAAAAAGGTGTTTTGTAATATTAATATTTTAAATCATTAATAGTTTAATTTGTATCTGAAAGGGACATTCAATTTTGACTAGCGACTTTGTGAGCTACTATTAAAGTCCCCCGGTACAGAACAGCCCTTCGTCTGATCTGTACCGGGGCCCAGTACTAAATCAGACGAAGGGCTAATGAAATGTGTGCAACCCAAGTTTTAACTTTTACAAATATTTTTCTTTATGCAGTTTTAGATTTTATTGGTATAAACAAAATGAAAAGATAGATAACTTTTAAGTATAATACTGAAGCTAAATGTAAACAGAAAATGTATATCATTATTTAAATGCTAAAAATGTTTAATTTTGAGTAATTTTTAAATTTGAGTTTTTATAATTGAGGTGGGGCAAGGTGCCATCAAGGTGAATATAAATCGTGTCTAATCAAAATAGGGTCTGCATGAAATGCTTGAAGGTGCCCCATTGATAAGTTTCACCGCTTCGAATTCCAGCAGGGAAGTTGCACAGACGAGAGAAGAGCATTAAATGCTTTTGCCGCACTCACAATACTATTCAACTGCAAACCAACGCGTCATGTAGGGAAAGAGCAACCCCTTGCAATTAGCATTGGAAATTTTTTTATAATTATATTAATGGTAGGTAGAGTTGAATTTACGTCGCACTGCAGCAATACGTCGGGCTAATTTACATCAGTGTGATAAGTTGAAACAAATAAGTGTTCACAAATATCAGTAAAAGATCAGAGTGGTAAAATATGAAATATTTAAAAAAATACTGGGTTAGAGTATAAATTAGGCCAATCGAAGATTTGTATTCTCGCTTGTATTCAAAAAAGATTTAACAATTGCTATACATTCTTTAAAAACATTCAGAAAGTTGACAGTTCAGCAAAAAACACTGTAATACATCAAAGCATTTTTGAATCAACTCTAAATAAAAATATATTTTACAAAAACATAGGGTAAAATGACCCTATATATACAAATTTACAGATATTTTGTGACAGAAGGGTTCGGGTGAGGAACGGGCTTCCGCTCGCTTCTCGGTCTGGATCGCAACTCTCTGATTTTCCCAGAGTTTCTTCGGCAACATCTAAGGAAAATCCACTTGAAGTGGAATTTTGAGTGTAGTCAAGAAGCTTGATATTTATGAGATCATGAATGTTAGTATAACGTCAAATGAAGATGCTTTATGTGAGTGCTTGTGGAACTGTATAACCGATGTAATGTCAGACGAAGTGTTGTAAGAGTATTTCCCGGGTAAGTTATGGACAGAAGGTTACTTGCGAAGAATTTTATGATCTGCAATTTAAGACAATTACGGAACATGACGTTTTGATCAGAAAAGCCGCCTTATTAGAGAGGGTTAAATGGGAAGTGTTACAACTGTAATTTCATTATGGCATGCCCTGTCAATACGACACTCCGATGTTCTTTTAACTCGGCTACGCATCGGACATCCGCGTTTAACTCACAGGCATCTTTTATTAGGAGAGGCTGCGCCTGTGTTTTTTAGTAGCACAATTTTAAACCTACAAGATTTATTAGGGGAAAATCCCTACCCAAACCTCTTTCAATTTTTACAAAGCATTAAGTTTTTAAATTCCATCTCTTTCATATCTCTTAAACTAGACTAGATCAAAACTTTTAAACTATCACTCATTATTTTTATGTTAATCTCGTACTTCTGTGTTTATTCATATTGTCTTGCTTAAATGTTATTTCATGTTCTAAAAAGTAATGAACGTGCTATTTTAGGTAGACTTTTTTAAATTTGAGTATTATGTATTTTACTTGGTCGAACTTTATCTTGTCCGCTATCTGACCTTGTAAACCCAAACCCCTTTCTTTGAGTCTTGAAAGAGATTAAATTGATTTTGTCTTTATACAGAGTAAATAGAGCGCAATTGCGCCTTTTCAGGCTCCTTTTTTAACTTTTTGCTAAAAAGAATTGTATTGTTTTTGTAGAAAAGAAACAGCGAGAGAGAAATGCATTGACTCGTCGTTAGGTTGTCTAAAACTAACATGATTTTTAGCTTTCTATCTGCATCACTACTTATTAAAGTTACGCTACATTATTGTTGATGGCATAAAAGTATTGAAGAAATCTCGTAAAATATATACTGTATTTCCTCAAGAATTACGCCCCTTTTTTGTTTACTTCTGCTAAGACTCAGTTTCTTTTGAAACGCGCAATCCAACCAATGCTGGCCTTGAATTCGCAGATGTGTTGTGCAACAGCCCTCGTTTTCATCTGCGAGTTGTAGACTGAACAGGTTCGATTCCTGTACCTTTCTCTGTTTCTCTCTTCTGTGCCAGTAAACCTTTCATCGTGTGTACGTCTGTTCATTTCCCCGAGAAAACGTTGGGCAGATCTGGCCATTGTGCTATGCCCTAGTTACATCTAAGTATCGTTTCTAAGGTTGAATGATGAAGCACTTCGTCGATTTGAGGAAATCAGAATCTCGTGTTTTCTATCGACCAAAATAGTAAGGAGTCTTCAGATTACCATTCCTCTTCATTTTCCAGTTTGAGAAAGGTTTAATAATCGAAGAGGTCTTATACTCGAGAAAATACGGTATCCATTACAGAAACATGCCTGATATCCACTTTTCGAATTCCTGCAACGTTAATAAGAAGTGGCATCTCCTCATCCAGATACACACGATGACGATACATTGGATACCTTCCAGAATTATGTTCAAGGCCCCAGCTAACTTGCGTTGGGGTGGCCTACGTTTTGCTTTTTTTCAGTGTTTGGAAAGACGAGGACGACTCGAATAACGAACGGTGAACTAGACGCGTGGTTGATGTGGACTGACAATGGTCGTTCCATGTTTGTGGCGTCTGGAAGTTTTCTAAATTGTGTAAGTATATACTGCGTAACTATAATTGTTATGCTCATTGCATTATCCAACGTAACCATGAGCGGGGTTTCCCCAAGCCTTTGAAAGACCTGCTTTTCATCTAAGTTTTTAAGAGGTCCCCTTAAATAACCATAATATTTTCTGAAATTGCATTTTCGAATTTTCTAGTTTTAGTTTATTCCAGAACACTGCATGTTTTGTTTGATATGCATTCAAAAAGTAGGGTCAATTTTACTCGTCCATGGTCGAGTGTTTTCGAAAAATCGATGGCATAGTAATTAGTGTTTTTGAAACTCCCCGTGAGAATAAAACTTTGTATTTGAGTTTCTTCACTTGTTCACTAAAATTAATCCATTGCGATCAATATAAAGTGTAGCCTTGAAATGAAAAATTGCCTTGAAATTTGCTTGAAAAAGGACCTCATTTTTTTGCTTGAAGATCAGGAATCCTGATCAAGTAGAAAAAGTGTAACTCGCTCTTAGCTTGTCTTTTTAAATCCCGAACCTCATCATAGGGATTTGTACACCTCTTGTATATACATCCTTTGTGTTTGTATTTACAGAAAAGGGGATGCATATGCGATAGTGTGACAAAAGCATGTTTTCAAACGCGTATCGCCAACTAAAGTGTAACTCGCAGTTTTGATAAAAACTTGATTTGTAATTGTTAATATCTGAAACAATCAATAGCAGTCTAATTTGTATCATGACTATTTTCCTAACGGGACATGCAATTTGTGAGATTTGATAAGCAACTTGTGAAGTCCACATCTGCATCCTGGGCCCAATACGAAATTAGATGGGCCCCTTATGAAATGAATACTTGCATACCAATGTTTAAATTGTAGAATTGTATACTTATTCTTCTCTTTTAATTTACGCAGTTTTAGACTTATGAAGAAAATGAAAGGATTTATAAATTTTAAGTATCGTATCGGAAATTAAATATAAATAGAAAATTTATATAATTTACAATTTTTTAAATGCCAAGAAATTTTTATTTTACTAGGTAATTTTTTTATTTTTGTAATTAAGTGAGGTTGAGTGTCTGATTTAAAGTTTCACTGCCAGAGCGCTTCGAATTTCGGCAGGGAAGTTGCACTGACGAAAGAGCATGAATGAAATGAATGCTTTTGTTCCACCACTATAGTGCAGACCAATGCGTTAAGTAGTAAGTGTTGCGCTATAAGACTTGGTTTCGCTCCACCAAAATTGCTGATTCAAAAACACTTTATTGTGTTAAGTAGTGAATTTTATGTTAATGTTCTTAGAAAGCTGCTATTTATCAAAATTTTAGCGTTGGAATCATTTCATGTCAGAAAATGAAATGATTATAAAGTGCAATTTTACAAAACTCAACTTAATTTTTAAAAAATGTATATAGCAATTGCTAAAATTATGTTAAGCCCACTAGAATATTGCAGTTTTCGGTGAAATGGTCCAAATTAATGTGCATTAAATGATGTTAAGACGCGATTTTCTTCATGTGTAAACTAATATTTTTGTATTTTTACGATATGAAAAATAAGTTCGTCACATTGTTTCTGAATACAAATAATTTCAATAGGATTTTCAGAAATTTAGTTAATTGCTTAACGAATTTGTATCTTTCTATATTCTATGACGATATTTTAATTTAAGAACTTGAAGTTTTTAGTGTTGTTTTTGGAAAACATTTTCTACTAGCTACATTCAGTTCAAAATTGAGCTACATTCCAGTGAAGGTCATTCCACCATGCATTTTGTAACTTGAAGCTTTACATGATTTTAAATAAAATGGCTAGATGGGATTTGTGCTTTGATATGTCGAGGAGTAGCTCTTAAAAGAATATGTGCGACTCCATTTTCGGCAACACCCGCTATTCGTTTGAATGGAACGTAACAGAAGGGTTGACCAGAACTGGAGCTTTGAGGTGGGGTGTCTTGTCTCGGGATAAGATTCCTTTTTCCACACCTGAAAGGAAGCCGTGGGAGCTCGGTCGGAAGAGTAGCGGATTCACAACCGGAGGGCTGCGAGTTCGAAACTCGATCCGACCCAAGATCGTCGTGTACGTGGGGGGCTGGGGCACGTTAATTCTGTTGTGGTCACAAATGTCCGAACGTTTGCGTGATGTGAAAGTTTGGAGAGTGGGGTGCCACAGCTCAGGTGTTCACCTCGTCACCTGACCGTGGATCAGAATTACGAGGTGTTGTCCTCGGATCTGTCTCTTCGAAGTCTATCCGTCCCCATTAGTGCGACGTTACTACTGAACCCTTACACCTGAAAGAAAGCGAAACGAAACAACTATTGCGTTGGCAAAAAGTTCGTTCGGTTATTTTAAGGCAATGGAAACGGTTTCTTCCGAAACAATTTGTGACGGGTGCAATGTGGAGCGGAAGAGATACTTTGGCAAGAAAAATGTACCACCAAGGTAGCTTCACCGAAGGTGATGGGAAGACGAGCTCTCCTGCAAAACCAAACGAATCGTTTCGACCGTTGTGGTTCAGTGACAACCAGAGAGTTGTCAGGTTCGATTCCTCTCTGGGTTTATTTCAGTAAAAACTTTCTTTGTGTGTCCATTACTTGATATTGCATCTGTCTGGCGCAGCATGGCCAAATATGGCCGCCATAAAAACCTCGGCCAATACCGCTCCTTAAGTTCGGTCAACAGAGAAAAGGTCCATCACTATAACGTATGTTTCTTTGGTGAGCTAGACTGGAAAGTTTGGACTCATCCGTCGTATTCACCAGTCCGTAAAGAAAAGTTTTGGGAATAGGGGAAATTATGAAATTCCTCAAAGAACAAAATAAATTTAATACTTTTTCAATTAAGCTATTTGGGACGGTAAAATACGTTACTTTTTTATTTAAATACCGAACGAACTTTTTGTCAAACCGATAGTAATGTAGATTAATTAATATCAATTGAAGTTTTCAAATTAAATTTTTCAATAACTTTGAGGGTGGCTGAAACCCATCACACGTCCTTTTTGTGTTTGTGTCGTCCTTTTTGTGTTTGTGTCGTCCTTTTCGTGTTTGTGTCGTCCTTTTTGTGTTTGTGTCGTCCTTTTTGTGTTTGTGTCGTCCTTTTTGTGTTCGTGTCGTCCTTTTTGTGTTCGTGTCGTCCTTTTTGTGTTCGTGTCGTCCTTTTTGTGTTCGTGTCGTCCTTTTTGTGTTTGTGTTCTTTTTGCGTGTAGTGTCCTTTTATGTTGTCTTTTTTCTGCCTGCTGTCCTTTTGTGTTGCATTCCTCTCGCATGTGTTGCCTTATGCTTGTTCGTTCCTTTGTGCATGCGTCTATGCTTCGTTCGTATGTCACTGCTTTGTGCATGTGTCTTTACTTTGCATTTCGTGCATATGTCACTGCTTTGTGCATGTGTCTTTACTTTGCATTTCGTGCGTATGTCACTGCTTTGTGCATGTGTCTTTACTTTGCATTTCGTGCGTATGTCACTGCTTTGTGCATGTGTCTTTACTTTGCATTTCGTGCGTATGTCACTGCTTTGTGCACGTGTCTTTACTTTGCATTTCGTGCGTATGTCACTGCTTTGTGCATGTGTCTTTACTTTGCATTTCGTGCGTATGTCACTGCTTTGTGCATGTGTCTTTACTTTGCATTTCGTGCGTATGTCACTGCTTTGTGCATGTGTCTTTACTTTGCATTTCGTGCGTATGTCACTGCTTTGTGCATGTGTCTTTACTTTGCATTTCGTGCGTATGTCACTGCTTTGTGCATGTGTCTTTACTTTGCATTTCGTGCGTATGTCACTGCTTTGTGCATGTGTCTTTACTTTGCATTTCGTGCGTATGTCACTGCTTTGTGCATGTGTCTTTACTTTGCATTTCGTGCGTATGTCACTGCTTTGTGCATGTGTCTTTACTTTGCATATGTGTGTTATGCATGCGTCATTACTTTGTGTTTGTGCTGTCCTTTTTGTGGCGGGGAACGCCATGACTCAATGGGTTCGCCCTCTGCGCTAGTAATCTGTGAGTTGGTGGCTCGTGTTTGATTCCTCCTTGGATGTATTTCTCTTGTGTCGGCAAAGCTTTCCTTGTTGTACGTGGGGCAGCTTGGCCAAATATGGCCCTTGCACCATAAAATCGAATCAACCTACCTTTTAATTTGTCATTGTATATCTCCTTTTGCATGTGTAATATCCGTACATTCTTCATTGTTTGTGTGTATGTCACTGCTCTGCATGTGTATTTTTGCCCATGAGTGTTGCATGCCTTATTGCTTCATGTATTGCAGTATGTAGTTTTTGTAGTGAGTTGGTGCGTTGTTTCATATCGGTGCAGTTGCTATGGAGAGATAGTATTACCTCAAAGGACCTTATCAGTTAGATATTTTATTGATATCCATAGAACAGTGCTATTTCAAAAACAAATTTTAAAGAATCATTTTTTAAAATTGCTAACAAGAAATTGTTGCTCAGTCTCATTTAAATACACTGTATTGGTAATATAATATTGGATGTTAGAGAAAAATTTCAAGGTACATATACCGTGGAAAGAATTGATGCTCCCTATATTCGCGTTTAGTTTTATTTCTTAAACCCTACCATTGACCGGTACTACTGTGTCCTAAAAGTTCCCTTACTGGCGATTCGTGAATTTATTATAACAAAAACAACAAACTTTAAAACAATTATTTTTATGTTAATAGTGAAAAGTCCTTTTAACATAACGTAGGAAAAAAATTTGAACTCACATTTATAATAAATGTTCAAAATGTCCGCCTCTTTCTTGGAGGCAAAGCTGAAGTCGTTTGCGCGTATTTTTAGAAACGCGTTTCAAGATGCTGGGAATGACTTCTTGTATGCGTTGAGTAATGGCAATTTTCAGATCATCTATTGTTTGGGGACTATCTTCATAAACTTTGTTCTTTAAATATCCCCACAGAAAAAAGTCAGGGATGTTCAGATCAGGGGAACGAGGTGGTCAAAGATTTCTGGAGGTGAGTCGATCGACAAAAGATCTTGAAGCATGCCCATGGTTTCATAACTTGTATGGCAGGTTGCACCGTCTTGTTGGAACCAAGAATATCGTTCATTCACTTCTAATAATGCAACAAATTGTTGGATGAGTTCTCTGTATACAGTGCCATCAACAGTTGACTGGAAAAACAGCCCAACAATCCTTTTGCGGCACACCAAACGCCAATTTTTTGAGAATGTAAAGTTTTTTGCATTAATGAATGGGGATTTGTCGTCGCTAAAATTCGGGAGTTTTGCGCGTTCACATAACCGCTTCAATGAAACCATGTCGCCAAAATTCTTTACATCTTTCATATGATTTATATTCAAAGTAAGCCTCAAGCAGCGCAATTCTCTGAATGCGTGATAAACTCATTTTGCAATGAAGAACAAAATGACATGGAACTTTATTATCGCACAACTTGAACGAGAAGAAAACCAAACCATAAAAATTAAAGAATCCATAAAATTATAAGCAGACGATAAAATTCAATAATTAAAAAAAACACGGGCAAATGATTTTTTTAAAGTTGGAGTACAAGAACTTTTAGGACACTCTGTACAAGAGGCAAACGGGCGGCTTCTTGTGAAGTGGTGAGTCGCCTCTAACAGGGCCAATCCATGGGCTTATAAACCGGGAATCGAACCCGATACCTTCTGGATGGCAGACAAACGCTATGACCATGTTACCAGCGTCGTTCGCAGTGAAACAATTCAAAGGAACCTTTCAATAAGGACTGACGTATTCTATCTATATATAAAGCATAGTTGGCGTCTGTTCTCTACAAATCTACACCGTTTGACCAATCCACACCCAATTTGGTACACTTATTCTTTGGAACCCTGCGAGTAACATAGGCTACATATTAACTCCGTTCTATTTGTCTTTTTAGTCTGCAGAGGGGGCTAAAAACAATTCGAAATCCTCATAGGTAAAACAATATTTTTCTGATCCCTCTCAGGTCAATTAACTCCAAATTGGGTGCATTCATTCTTTAGAATCCTGAGGAAAACAATCTAGGTATTAAGCACAGTTCTATTTTTCCTGGTTCTGTAGAGGGGCTACGATTCCTCATTGCGTGTGTCATGGCCAAATATGCCCCTTAAATCCAACCTTAAAATTTGCTCTACTACGAACGTCGCGCGAATAAAGCTACATTATCTATTGAATGCATGAAATTCGGCCTTTCCATCGACTTCTAAAGAAGATGGAATCAACTCAAAGAAAATTACTATCGTTTGGGATAACCCCTTTCCAGAGATTAGTTCCAATTTTATACTTTCTAATTCGTGTGATCAATTTATGTAAAAGTATGGTGCGATGCAATAACAGATGTCAACCATTACTGGTTTTCTGTGATGGTTACGGTGAAATTACTCAAAATCCAATTGATAGGGTCACTAAAATGGTATCCTTTTTTACAGAAAGATCGCCAGGTGGCGCCTTATAGCAATCCAAAAATCCGTATTTCGTCTGCATTACAACGTGATTATTATTTGGCAGTGACGGCGACACAAATTTGAAATCGCGCCACGAAGCTGTAACGTTAACGAAGATTTTACGAAAAATGAAAAACTTCTGGAGAGAAGAGAACACACCTTGTTCAGACGGAAAATAGACACTGAACTGCTATAGGTAGGTAGTTGGATCTACGTCGTATTGGACAACACGATTCTTTCCGGACCGTCGCCAATAGCCCGTCGTATTGGAGCAACACGACGGGCTATTGGCGACGGTCCGGAAAGAATCTGAAGCTGATAGATACTGCTACAATTGTAACATAAAAATTTTTCATTCTCAATTTTAGGAATACTCACTTGAATCAAAGATGCTATTTCATTACAAGAGCCCAAAAACATAATGTCGCCTTTTTTCGCTTCTTAATTTTATGATTTTCTAAGTCCTATCTTGGTGTGCCAATATCCGTTTTTAGTAACATCTGATTTGGTAATTTTTATTTTGACAATTTGTAATACAGAAAGTGCTTTTATCATAATCTAACGTAAGGACGACATTGTTTTAAAAGTAAAGCTTTCTTTATCTTGAAGTGATTTGTGGACAGCATAAAATCAGCGAATTTGTAGTGTCCCTTTTTCTATCAAGTTATCCTATTTTGTATGGGGCCGCGGAAGAGTAACGGACTTGCAACCGAAGGGTTGTGAGTTCGAATCCAGCTAAACACCGTCGTGTACAAAGGGGGCTGGTGCACGTTAAATCTGTCGTGGCCTCAAATGTCCTCACTTTGGCGTGGTGTGGAAGTTTGGAGAGTGGGGTGCCAGCTCAGGTGTTGCCTCGTCATCTGACCGTGGTTCAAAATTACGTGGTGTTGTCCTCGGATCTTTCCCTTAAGGATTGATCCCGGACCGTCACCAATAGCCCTTTGTGACGTTAATTGAAATACCCCCTATTTTGTATGGCTCAGTGGTATGCCCACTTCGCTAGCAACCTTCGAGTTGTAGGTGGCGCATGTTCGATTCCTGTCCCGTGCATTTCACTCTTCTGTGTAAGTAAAGCTGTCAATGTGTGTTTGTCTATTACTTGATGCCTGGCGCACCATGGCCAATTATGGTCCTTGCGCCCCAAAACCAACCTATTTTATGACTTAAAATTTTTGCAATTAAAGCAACCAGTCTAAAAATGTCCACTTTTATTATTACAGGAGGCTGTTAATTCCATGTATTTCCAGGCGTGTTAATTCTACGCCAAATGCTTTCCTGCTCCCAAAAAGCATATTTTCGAAAATGTGCTCCAAACCATTAGTTTGGATGAAAAAGGGCAATTCATTTACCGAAATTTTATGGATGCTTTATTTAAAAAATTTTTCGCGCTATTTTGCATTCAATATCGCCAACTGAATCCAAGCAGAAAAGGGGGACGCCGTATTCCAGTTGGTAGAGTTGCGGATTAAAAGCGACAAACCAATCAACTCGATCCTACCAAAGAGTGAGGGCATGTTAAATCCGCCATGACCTCTGTCGTTAAATGGTGTGGAAGTTTGAAGAATAGGGTGCCAGTTCAGGTTCTTTGCACCTGTCGAGCAGAAACGAATTCAATTGGCGCAGTTTTCGCTGCTTTTCAGTATCTTAAGACGGCGGTCCCAAGCAACTCAAAAAAACCGACTCTGGATGCCACTTAACTCTGAAGTTGAATAACGCAGCTTTCCGGAAAATAATCTTCGAATTCTATTCGGCGCAGGTTCGATTCCTGTGTGTATTTCTCTTTTCTGTGTCAGTAAAGCTGTCATTGTGTCTATTACTTGACATTGTATGCCCTGTGTCTGAAGCAGCATGGCCTAGTATTGCACCATGAAACCACCAACCAAGCTGAAAATATTCCCGAGCCGTCAATTCAAGTTTCCTAAGTATAGAGGATTGAAACTACTGAAAGTTAATATTTCAATGATAAGGCAGGTAGTTAATTAACGTCGCACTGGAGCAACACAAGGGGCTATTGGTGCAGGATCAGCTCCTAAGTGGAAAAGGTCCAAAGGCAATGCCTCGTCATTTTGAACCAACGAAACAACACCCGAGCTCTCAACCCAACCCCTCTTCCACGCCAACTTGAGTATATTTGAACCGCGACAGATTGAACGTGCACCAAACCACCGTGTACACGACGGTATTTGGCTGGACTGAGTTTCGAACCCTCCGGTTGATAATCCGTTGCTCTGCCAACTGGACTACCGCGACACTTTCATTGATAAGTCACATTTTGACTGAATGTTTTTTATTGTTATAACTCCACAAGACTTCTTTAATGAGTACAATACTTTGGCTGTTCAAGGTTCACTTAATTTATTGACTATGTATTCGTTACTAAAAATCAATCACCTTATTGGTGACACGGTCAAGCAGACATCTCTAATAAGAGAGATGGTTTAATATTTATATCATTATATTTATCTACATTTTTAAAAAATTATTTAAAACGGAAAGCCCCAAATTTGCAGCCATGGTAATATTCGCCTATTCCTTTATTTTTTTAAATATTAAATTTTCGTTTGAATTGCAATTCACACGATTGATAATTTAGGTTAAAACTTCGTTGCTATATAATGATTAATATGCTCTCTGCGGGTCAGCCTATATCTGAACAAACTCAGTCATAAATATAAACAATAGAAACCCTTGACGAATGAAAATTTAGAATCGATTTTGCACTTTGGCTACTACAAAAATCGAACCCAATATTAAAACAATTGTTAAATCAATGCTATGTCAAGTCTGCATCCCTTGTGTATTTTAACCTACTTAATTGAAAACTAAATCTAAGCAGTTAAACTTTTTACGTTTTGAATTTTTATGTTTGAATACTGATATGAAAATCATTTTTGAAAACATTAGAAATAATCGATTAAATTCAATTTACCTTGTTTAAAATGGGAATACTTAAAGTATCGTGTAAAAGGAAATTTCTAAAACAGTATCATTATTTTCTTAAAATCAAACAGGATTGAAAATGTGTCGAAAAAGAGGCTAATCAAATTAATTTTACATTGCTACCTTCATATAGTGCCAATTTAGTATAAAACTTTCCTTTGAAATTCTTATTAAACTTGGTATGCCGTGACATTTTTACGGAAGTTATAAACTAACATTAAATCAGTCTTCATATACGATAAAATAACATTGTAAAGCAATTAGAGCTTACATTACTAATCTCCATCAAGCATATCTAAATGTTTTTTTTTCCAAGAAATTTAATATTGAATTGGAATTTCCAAGTGCTAAATTAGTTCTAATGGAGAGAAAATCGAAATTTTACTCCTTTTTTAGATACAGCTATTTATAAGATGTTAACAAATGTGCTATTAAAGTTTAAGAATATGATACCGGAGGATCTATTGAAAGAATCTAAATATTAGTTTAATGTATGTTTACTTTATCTTAAGTATTATCTTCCTGTGCTGAATTTTTGTTCGCAAAATAGGAAACTCCGTTCCCATTAATTTAAAAATTTTCGCCCCAAAATTCTTTGAATTATCAGCAAATACATTGGACACATTCAATTGACTAAATGTAGTGCTGTCATCTAGTGTTCATTTGGTGCCCCAATGCACTTGACAATTATAGTTGCAGTGCAACTCGACAGATGGCAGCACAAATTAATCTTGGTACACGTTAGGAGTGATCCTTTCAGCTGTGCTATTGTACATATCGAAGCCAAGGCCCTGTATCCGCTTTGCTTCGAGTCATCGAAAGTAATATTAAATTTTGTTGTAAACTTTAAAGATGTACATCCGCTAAGTTAGCTACAATATTTCAAAAGGGACACGTCAGTTCTCTAACCGAAAGTAAAATGTCGCGAAATTTTAATTGGAGATTTTTCAACTGACTCCCTCTAGTATTGATTTCGAAAAATGAAGGTATAAAAATGACGAAAATAAATCTGGTCCATACATTTTATGCAAAAAATTGAAACTTGTTTCGTGTATTAATTTAAATTTTGAGCTGTACCTGTTTTGCGAACTTCTCAATTGTGAAGGAACATTTTCCTGCAGAGCAATACAAATTAAAAATTTAACCTTAAAAACCACGTTAAAATATATTACAATCTTTAAAAATTCAATTCTGTGCACCCAATATTGCATCTATTCACACTTTAAATGTAATGGTTTATATGCTGTTCGAGAGATGGTAGCACTATCAAACAAATCAGTTGTATTCCAGTGCGAACGTTAAAATATGTTTTGTTTTTTCTCAAAATCAGTAACATTTTACCTTTACGCATAACTCAGTTATTCTTCATCTGCTCATTTTTGTATGCTAAGAAAGAGTAGGGTCAAGTAGTTTTACAAATTTTCTTTTTCTCAAAACTTAAATTTTTAGACTTGAATGTTTGGAATACAATGAGGATCATTCCCTGAAGGAGGTTTTTGTCTATTACAATTTACAGAATGAAAATATCTTTAAATTTGGTCTCGAGTTTTGCGATACAGGTATTTTCATGTAAAATTTAAAAAAATAATTTAATATGTTTATTTTTAATTATTCAGTTTCTAATCATGTTCTAACATAATGCACCATCGAAGACAAATATTTTCAAAAAATCCTGTATACCTTACAGTACATATTTTTAAAATTTAGTACTGAAGATGAGTTTTTGATAATTTTTTTTCCGCATCACTGTTTAGGCCCTGATAGACCATGTCAATCAAAAAGTTTGAAAGGTTTTTATGGGTACAGCTATTGCGAGTTGTGCTTATCAACACATACAAAACCAACAATGCTAGATGAACTGACCATTACACCAGATAGCGCTATTGACAATAAGCCAAATGCAGTTTTCCAGGGCTAACCATCGACACAATGCCAAGGTTTTTGCTACAGTAAAATTTGGATTTGACACGTAAAATAGATAGATTTAGAATTCTCTACATCAGACTTAAATTTTCCATCAAGGTTTCTACAGCACTGTTCTCTAAATGGGTGAAAATAATTTATAGCGCCCTTTTACAAGGTTCAACTTCATGTATGCAAAATTTAATTTTTCATATTTGCATGCAATGAAATGCAAAAACTAATTCCCAGGGGCTAAACTATGCTGCAATCTTCACAAATAGCTAGTTTTCGTCCGGAAGAAAACGTGATATCAAAGGCCAATTCATTAAAAAATTTCATTACCTAACCATCGTGAATACTTTCCACGAAAAAAATGGTTCCATTATTTTAAAGTTCTGAATTTTTGGCCAATCTAATTTGCAAGAAAGGGGAAGTAACCAACCAGGCTTTTTTACATGAACAACTTTTTGTTGGAAATAACTGCTCTCACAGGCACGAAAATCTATTTTCTGTCTACAATCGGAATTCAAAGATTGACGCTGAAAAATATCCAATTTACAATAACCTGTTTCTTTGTAAATTCAGTATATCCATTCACGTGATGCAACGAAACCTCAGAATTTGATCTAATTTATACAGAAATAAGCTGAAATCTTCAAACATAATATACGTACACCTTCAAACACTAGATTCATTCGCATCTTCAAAAGTATTCCAAGAAAAATGCCGGAGTTTTGACTTCAAATTCCAGTAACATGTCTTCATTATTATGTTTACTAGGGTTGTGAGTAACAAAAAAAAAATACAAGATTAACAAATATAAAAAGTTATACATTTCATTGGTCATTTGTCGTAATAGTTCAACCCAAGACATTGGTACCAGGCTTCACGATTCCGTCAGCTATTGATAAAGCTTTCATTTCTTTAGATACATATCTTCAATTCTAAATATAGTCTGATGCATTTTGTAGTTTTTACTACAAGTGCATGCAAAATTAAGTTCGAAGAGCTAAACACATACAATACCAGAAATACTAAATTGAAGCAATTTTTACTTTTAAACGTATCCATATTTTCCCTTTGGTACATGTATTGAGGGAATAATATTTATTAATAAGGAGTACTTATTATATTTTGAAGTTACTGATTAATTAGCATTTTGATTCGTCAATTTGGAAACCGAACAAGAAATGTTCATGAGTCGAATGACATGCTTTTGCTATAGAATGTAGGTTACTGTTCTAAACATGTCGAGATTTACGATTTTTTAATTTTCAAAATGAATTAATAAAGTTTTAAGAGAAAAGAAAGGATTCGGTGGATATTGAGGCTGACAATAAACCTATAAAGAAAAGTTAACATGTCACTGCTAATTTTATATGGGTGAAAAAATGAGATAAATGTTTATATATATTTCCTTTTTGGGGAGACGAGAAAGCCGGTTGGTGTAGTAACGGATTAGGAGGTTTGAGAGTTCGAAACTATCCAATCAAAGACCTCTCGTGAATCATGGAGGCTGGTGTGGAATTTTGGAGAAAGGCGTTGATAATTGTGTGGTTTTGTGAAAAATTCAATTTTCCTGCTTTTCATATATTACGGTTCTTGACTCCTCGTGAGAAAATGTGAAAGAATAAGTTCACCCCAAGTGCCGGTATCAAGCGTGTGCAAAAAGAAATGCGCAACTTGTGCTGTTGCATCCATTATCGAAACCGTTCATGGGCTTGAATGTTGGCCTCATGCACTCCAACGAAACACGCATATCCTGGAAATCTTTAATATACTCATCTCACTTGGTCTAGACCAGGGTTGTCAAACTGGTGGGCCGCATGTGGCCCACGATGCTCTGAAATAAAATGAAAACAGGACACTGTTATGAAGAAAATAGCACTTAGGGGAGATCAAGCAATACCGTAATACAATTTCGTCATGTTAAAAATGTGTGAGGAACTATTTTCGTCCATGAAATGAAATAAAACGGCCTACAGATCAAGATTAACTGATTAACATCTATCTGCCATAATGAAGATTGTTTGTTCTCAGTCTTTGAATCCAGATATTGGAAAACTAGTAGGAGGAAAGCGCTGGCAAGTTTCCGGTAAAAAAATTAATTTTAATTTTATAAATACATCAAATAAACGTTTAAATAAAAGCAATTATATAGCAATATTATATATTATTGCCCTAAATTCACTTAATTACATAATGTGTTTTAATTATCCTATTCCTGAATCCTCACTTCAAAATAGAATTTTAAGAAAATTTGTAAATGTGATGTGGCCCGAGTGAATCTTACCAGTTGCATTAAATGGCCCGTATTTTAATTGAGTTTGACACCCCTGGTGTAGACCAAGTCCTTGAAAGAATTCAAGACGAGTTCATTTCGAGAGATCGATGTACGCAGATGTAAATGAGTGATTGAGTTAACACAGAAGGAACAATGCTCCTAACCATCGCTTTCATACATCGCAATGGATATTAAGTCGATATTTAATGGATAAAAAGTTTTCATATACAAGTAATATTCATACATAAAGCAAGTTACATGTGTAATGCTTAAAATTTTCCCTTTTTTGAGGCATCTGACTACATTGGAATAGTCGATATTTGACTAATATTACATACTTCATTTTATTCCATATGCATAATATCTAGACTTTTAGTCTTTACATAACTGTTTTTAATTTGTCTGTACAGTGAATATAGAAGGGAATATAGCAATTTCAATCAACTGTTTTTAAATTCGTTTTCTAATCTTTACATGCATTTTTCTCCGATTTTTGCCCGAGAAACGCGATAACTAAAAGTACTATACTTTTTTGAATGAAATTTGCTGAACCGATTTTTATATTTGTTTGGAGGACCTGAATTGGGATATACGATTTTATAAACTTTTTAGAAAACCTTTTAGATATTTCAGTGTTGTCACGAAAGGAAAAATTTCAAAAAATCGTTTTTCGATATTTCCAATAGCTCATGAGTGGAAAGTAATATTGCACATCCTTGAGTTCAGGCTCTATTTAATAAATTGAAAGAGACTTATACAAGTGTTAAGACATGTACTCATTTTTAATTGCAATGTTTTTCGTTAACGTCATTTTTTTACCTAAATTTTCCAATTTTTTAATAAATTAGAATGTTTAGTGAGGTTAAAAAATAGTAAATTTCAACATTAAAAAATAATTCCGAAATTAGTCATACCATAAGCGTGACCCATGTGTTTTTAAGAATAAAATAATTATTTTATTCAAGAACGAAAACAAAGGTATTTCATGCATTCTTGTATTTTATTTGTAGAAAACCAGAAACCAATTTCGATGGAGGCTCGCTACCTCCACTATGGTAATCTGCGTCCATTTTTGGTAGGTAGTTAATTAATATTGTACTGGAGCAACACAACGGGGTATTCGCGATGGTCCGGGATAAATCGTCGTTTTGCACCACTGTCAGATGACGAGATCAACACCTAAGCTGCTACGCCACGCTAACGTGAGTACATTTGAGGCCACGACAGATTAAACCTGCACCAACCCCCGTGTACACGAAGGTCTTTGGTTCGACTCCCTACCCTCCGGTTGCTTATCCGTTACTCTTCCAACTGGGCTACCACGGCCAAACGCTCATTCTTTGATCCAAGTGTGATTGGATGTCGATTCAACTTGTTCAAAGACACGAGTTGGTTTGGGGTTGTAGAATCTTTATTAGATCTTCAATAAACATTCGATGTTCTTCAGTCTAACGGCACCCCAAATGAACCAGCTGGACAAGTAGAGTCCGTGCAGACATCCGGCCACCTGAAACTCTACGAAATGCTTCCCTCGAGCCCGCAGATAATTTTGTCATATTTACAGAAAAGAGGGTGAGGGACGAACACGAGGGGGCACCTGCACAGTTCTGATCCAGGATGTCTGACGTCATCAGCAGGTGGTAGAATTCCAGCTCTTGGTTTCCCTGGAAAAGAACACAAATGTGCTTTAGTTACACCACCGACGGTAATACAGATTTTTAATTGTTAATTCCTTCGGTAGTTCTTTGAAACTTCACAAATACCGAAATTTCGTTTAGTCCTTGAATTTTACCGTCTTTACTTACCAAGTTTGCCTGGAATCTAAAACTTTTTGATTCGTACATTTTTATATTTCAAATTGCGTTTCTTTTAGTTTGTATTTATAATAATACTCTTACATATTTTTACTATTTAATTTTAGTTTTCTAGATTTTATTCGTCAATTTTCATCCCTCGAATGGAAAGCTTGTCGTTAACAAAACAAGGTTCCTTAGAATTCGGTCCTTGAAATTATAGAATGCAAAAGTGGGAACTCTGGCCCGACTCAGCCTTTAAAGTTTCCTAATGACAAGATATGTTGTCATCAAGATATTGCCGATATTTTCATGAGATCAAAACCTAGTCAGTTTTTCTTCTAAAGACGATATCTGTCCAGCAATCTCTGACAGTTTTGCTAATGACTAGATACTTCGTTTAGACCAGGGGAGTTATATTCAAGACAATATTTGTTCAATACCGCTTTAACTTTAGTGTGCAGATTCAACTATAGAGTAGACTTGGAATTGAAACCCATTAAGCGATTCAGTACCATTCGCAACGTTCGAAAACTGAAAATGTTATAACTATATTCTCTGAGGGTGTATGTTTCGGTCATGATTTTTCTGTTATTTTATTTGTGATTAATAGTGCTCTATAAGTGTAGTGTAAGTTGTTTTACTGGCAACCAAAGGGTTAAGAGTTCGAAATTCGGTCCAACCAAAGACCATCGTGTAAACGGTGGCTGGTGCACGTTCAATCTTTTGTGGCCTCAAATGTCTTCCCGTTGGCGTGGTGTGGAAGTTTGGAGAGTAGGGTGCCAGTTCATGCGTTGACCTCGTCATCTGACCGTGATTCAAAACGACGGCGTTGCCTTTATATATTTTCCTTCGGGTTGGATCCTGGACACTTGACAATAGTCCGTTGTGTTGCTTTAGTGCGACATTTATTAACTTCCTACCTACCATTTTCCATATCATGGTTAATTTGCTCATGTGCATAGATAAAAAATACATTCATTTGTATCATAGTTGCTCGTGATTAAAAGTAGCAGTTGCATGCGCGTAGTAAAATTTAAATTCTGGAATCAGTTTTACTAGAATTAACAGACGCCCGTATCGCATCTGCGCTCAAATTTCTCCTCAGTCAACTGATGTCGGTGTCGTCACTCACTTTTCCGAGCAAATTTAAATCCGTTTATGATCGATACAACCATCGATATGCACATTGATACCCCGAATATACTGCAATCAGTCAAAACAAAAAGCAGCATTTCGTGTACTCATTTATGTTAATTCTCATTTTCAATAGAGTGCGTGGCAAAAGAATTCATTCCTCAGAACTGTTACCACAATCAGCTTCTCGAATTCCACTTCAATTGCATCCTATTTACGTATTCAGTACATTTTATCAACTAAACCTATTTCCTCATTCGCTGAGATTTTCTTTTCTGAGCTGATTTCCCTTTTGTCATCAGACGCTTGAAGAATTTCATTTGACCAGAGTGCTCTTCCGAGTGTTTTATAGCTACGAGGACATTTAAACGAATCGGAAAAATTAGAGGTTGATTTGACATTGTTTATATTCTTTGTTGACTTATCCCACTCATCAAAGTCGAACACCAGCGACTTCCGGTAGAGTGAGTTACGAGGCCATTCTAGAAGGCGAAAACCTGCGACTTCCGTTAGAAAAGGAAAATGACCGCAAGAACATATTCTAGAACGATTTCGGACGACGATTGAATCAGACGGCCATCCCTTCTGTGTGTTTTAAATAGGTTTGTAACTGTCCTGTCTTTAATTTTAATTAAATGCTTTACATTTTAAAGAATTTCTCAGTGTTAAAACCATTCTTGCATCTGCTTGTTGATCTTTAGCTCTGAAAGACACTCGGCGTGAACGCTGACTCATCGGTATTTCGTTCGTTATTAGCAACGAATGCAAGCTTCCCATCGAGATGATAGGATGTAGCTCAACTTCTGAAACGAATTGAATTTTAAATAAACAAAAGGGGAAATTCCCTCCTATTGAATTATTCCCTCCTATTAATTTTCATTTGAAACGCAACTCTGAATTAAAGGACCATGACTAAAGTGTTACAAGACTAACTGTTATTAAAAGGAGCCAGAAGATACCTTACATCTATTCTCTCGTTCCCACCGCCCACCCTGATAGCTCCTTGGTGCCATAACACCTGGCTCAATCCGACTCCTCTTCCATGCTGAAAAAAGAATTAATCGTTCACAATTCATGATTTAGCAGTTTGCATTGAAAATAACACATTCCAGAAATTCTAATCAAATAAAAACTATTCACTTACTATTGGAACACTGACACTGAGTCGTACATGTCGAACATATCTTCATAACTAGGAAGAGGACCCGCTAAAGAGGTATACGTCCTTCCACGCCCATCTATAAGGCTAAACTTCGGCCATCACCATATCTCACGAGCATGTGTTCACGCATTCCCTTTCGAGTACTGCAAGACGTCTCGCACTTTTTGCAATGGATCATGTCCACCTGGAACAAAGCACGTTCAAATTGCGTGACAAAATCGAAACGGTTTTTAATTTATCTTCGCATCGAAAACTGCCCTGTAGTGGCCTGCCTCTAAAATCCTGTTCCAAATTGACACCAGATCAAGGCCATGTACAATTTGTTTTCTTCATTCCACTTGGAGTAATAGGGCAGTTTTGTATCTCGACGAGTTATCTCGTCATTAGCAAATTGATGAGATTTTGGACAAGATATCTCGTCAAAGCCACTTGGAGGTTTAAGAATACGTTGCACTAACTATTTTAGACCGGTTTGCCTTAAATATTGTGAAGGGGCTTAAAATGTGTAACACACACATTTTCTTCTCATTCCAACGGTTTAGTTTTGAACTTTCAGCAAGCGTGTTTTCAAATAATTTCAAGTAATACCCATATAAAAAATTATAAAAAGTATTTTTTAGAAGCAGCTCAAATAGATATTTGAACGCATTTTTAAAATCCACTTGGAGTAATAAGGGTTTATAATTATATTATTTTTTGTACATCTATCAAACTTATATCTATTTGTCAGATCGGCAAAAATGTAATGTAGTATTCCAAAGAATCTCAGAGAGCACGTTGTGTTCGTACAGCGGGAAGTTGATTCAACGTCAGATGATAAATGGATACGTTATTCGATAATTAACGTGGAAACATCTTAATTAACCTGTCTATCCTGCTAATTTGCACTTGAATTATGATAGCTTTTGGTATTGTCTTATCCAAGTATAAAGTCGTAAGAATTTTATTCCAATTTAAATTGGCTCTCTTTTGGGCAGGTAAAAAGCCTGCTGTGTTGCACCGGTGCGACTTTAGTAAGACCTACCTATATTTTTAGGCAGGTAATTTAATAGACGAATTTTTGTAAAAATTTTATTACCAGAAAATGGATTCCTTCCAAATTGATGGTATCGTTCTGCTTTGATGATCCAAAGCAGCTCATAAGGATAGCCCTGAAAAGATAGACATAAATTTACACATTGTAACAAACACCTACAGGAAAATTCATTTCAGTTTCTATTCATATTTCTCACTTTGGTGTGGTGTGGAAGTTTGGAGAGTGGGATGCCACCTTAGGTGTTGACCTCGTCATCTGACTGGATCAAAATTACTAGGCATTGTCCTTGGATCTTTTCCATCGGGAAGGATCCCTGACTGTCTTCAACAGCCCGTTGTGTTCTCCATTGCGACGATAATTATCTACCTACCTATCTAAAATCCCACCATATACACAACATAATCTTTGGATAAAAACCGGTTTTGGGGTTTAAATAACCAATCAAACTTTGTAGTTATTTGGTTAATTAACGACGCACTGTAGCAACAGAACGGGCTATTGGCAACGGTCCGTGATCAATCTCTTATTGAAAGGTCCAACAAACTTTGAAACACCTCAATATACAGTCATTGGATAACTCTTGAAATGAAGCACTGAAGTTTCACTTACCATTTCGACATCCACTTGGAGGTTGGGCAGTTGTCACAAATATCGAATCCACCAAATACTTTGGCCATCTGACGTCGTGTGGGTGCGGAACCTTCTAGATTTGAGTAGGGTCTTCCACACGATTCTAGAAGACTTGGCTCAGTGTAACTATCTGCACTGTGATCAAGTAGGTGGCGTCTCAGTTCTTTTTGAGATCGGTAGGAGTAGAAACATCGAGTACAATGCACCATATCTTCCTGCAAAAATAAAATGTTGATATTTTCCAAGTTTTTATGTCGGTTGTATTTGGTAATCATTTTATTTTCCGTAATATTTTTTATGTGATTAATAGTTTTTGTTTACATAGAATAGTTAACGCTGCTCTATAAATGCACTTTGATTTGTTTTATTGTTTCTTGCATGTCCTATTATGCAGATAATTTATCTACTGTAATGTAATTTTAGTAAATCTGACAAAAGATATCAAATATTTCACGCGCAGGAATGAACTAACAGCATCCACAGAGTATGCTTCCAGTTTCTTTATGTTCGGCTCAGAATTCGACAGTCAGTAGGATCGCCGCGAACCGTTCGCGGCCGTTCACCTTGTGCTCGTGAGCCTTGTTGATCGGAAAAGGGCGAAGGAAAAAAATGAGTTTGATGTCATGGCTAATGAGCTGGGAAAGATCAAGACTTAGAATGGTGTAAACATGTTTTCAAGACCAGATAAATGTTTAACTATGAGACAGACTAGCTATTGAAAAGAGTAAGAAAAGAAAGAAATTCTGGATTCTTAAGGGTATTGAATATTATATTACACATTACAAGGTTAAGTTTCCTTTCATGTTTGTAGTAATGAAGTCGTTTCCTTTTTTGTGAAAGTTACATTCGTATGTGTATACCTGTTTCATGGGGTCACAGTATAAAGAAATACGAAGTCTTACCTTATGGACGGAGGTGTGGCCACTTCTGGACTTCGTCACAGGTGTCAATTTTGCGGCCCTGTCAGCCACCATCCAGAACATTTCTCTCTCCGTGTCTTTGGTCACGAGATGAAAACCTAAAACAGAACATCGTCGGTTACTCCCATTGGGTACAATCTTTTGCAGCTCAAGTACCCTCGTACTACACTTCCAGTACTCAGGATAATTAAGTGAACACATGAAAAACTATGTCAATGTTATCGAGTTGAAACATCGAAGAAACCATTTCAATTATGCACAAGGGAAGCATCGCTTCATCCCGTGTGGGCGCGTGCAGCATTTATTGAGAATTATAGAAAGTTACAGATTATACTTCAATGTAGTGATTTACATAAAGTGAGACATTACAAGCATGTACATAAAATGGGACAGTAGATGTCCGACAAAAAGTAATACTATAAGAATTTTGAGATAGTTTAAGGAAACAACAGAATTTTGGTACCAAAGTCCCACCAGGGAGCGGTGATCACGTTCAGCAGAAGGAAGGCCGTTTTGACAGGGCTGCGGTAGCCCAGTTGGAAGATCAACAGATTAACTACCGGAGGGTTGCAAATTCAGCTAAAGACTCGTATACACGGGAGATGGTGCACGTACAATCTGTCGTGGACTCAATTGTCCTCACGTTGGCGTGGTGTGGAAGTTTGGAGAGTGGGGTGCCAATTCAGGCGTGTGTCATCTTACCTGATTCAAAATTACGTTTTGATGTCCTCGAATCTTTCCCTTTGGGTTTGATCCCGGACCATTGCCAATAGCCCTGTGTGTTGCTCCAGAGCGACGTTTATTAAATAATTACCTACCCGACCTCTTGGCGCCATTTTGCATGCCAAATGTGGTCGCCCATTTTTAGCGCCCACAGTGACCCCTAGTGGTAGAAAGTGTCAGGTGAATGAAATTTGAATCAGTTGGTGCCTCGTGGAACGTTTGTCGCAGTTACGTAGCTTTTCTTCTGTTCAACAGGTTGGTGCTTGTTTTTATTTCATTGTATTGACATTTAGTTTGTAATAAATTTGAGATTTAACTAAGTTTTACTTTTGTGTAGCACAGATAGGTTAACAGTAAGATTTCGGAATTGGATTTAGGTATTGAATTATTTATTGAGCAAATATGTAATCGTAATCAAAAATAAATGACTGAAGTTAAATTTCTTATATGAATTCTGCCTTGGAAACTGGCAGATATATGTTGCATGCACTTTTGATTTCAATTCAGCATGTTCGTTCCTAAATTATCTTAATATGTTCTATTTTATGATATTCTCCGTAGCTCTACACTTGTACTGACTATTGCATGTACTGAAAAGTGGTCAAGTGTCGTATTGTTTATTTTTCGTGAGGTAATTTTAAAATTCGTTTCGGCATAACCAAAGTTGCATTTTGAGCCAGTTGAATCACTATCTACCATATTGTGTATTATAAACTCGGGTTAATATTCATTTATTGGCTTTCGTTTTTGTAAAAGCCTAGACAGATATGAGGCATTCTTTTGCTCTTTTTATCGTCATCTTTCCCCTAATTTATGTTTTGGCTCCCAGTTCAACGGATTAGCAACCTAAGGGTTGTACATGGAGATCATTGTGTACAAGGGGGCTGGTGCACGTTCAATCTGTCGTGAACTCCAATATCCTCAATTGTGCGTGGTGTGGAAGTTTGGAGACTGAGGCCAGTTCTGGCATTCTCGTCATCTGGCCGTGGTTTACAATTACGTGGTGTTGTCCTCGGATCTTTCCCTTCGGGTTTTGATCTCGTACCGTCGCCAATAGTCCGTTTTATTGCTCCAGTGTGACGTTAATTAACTACCTACCCTCCAGTTGAAAATAATTTATAATTGTAAATATTTGTTATTATATATGCGATTTTTAAATATTTTCTCAAATACATTTAACAGTTGATCAGCTCATGTCATTTGACAAACACATCGCCTGCATTTGAAAGATTCTCAGAAAGTGAAATCAACTTTCAAAAGTATATTTATCTACGCTTTTTAGAGTGCTTTTGATTGAAAACTTAAATTTCACCTTCGTGTTGTTGGCAGCATGTGTTTTAATTCTACTGTTGATTTGGTTGCTTGTTTGTATTTTTGTAATACGCTGTTAAACTGAACCTCTATGATCATTCGTTATTCCTATATTTACATTTTATCTGTTTTCATTGGACTTTGATCTTGCGTTTGTTGGAATTTGCCGTTTGTGGACCTAGTGCCATTAAACTCAATAAACCAACGAAACTGAAATATGTATTGAATATGTTACGTGGAGTTGAAAATGTTCCCTTTCTATTTGTTTTAATTAAGGTTTTCGGACTGTTTATCTTGAGTGTTCTCGCGCGAATTTCTTGACGATCGAATGAAGTGGATGACTTACATTCCTATCAGATTTTTTTCGAACTTACTCCTAAGGGTTCAATCATGGTTTAAGTATAGATATTATTTTGCAGCATAAGTATTCATGTTTCGCATAAACAAAACTTTATTCGATTCTTATATCATATTTCGTACTGATACATGCTTTCTATTAAAGATGAAAATGTATTTGTTTTGGTAGATGTTTTTGAGTTATGAAAGTCGGTCTGAAAACTAAAATCTTCGGGTTTGATCCCGGATCGTCACCAATACCCATTGTGTTGCTCCAGTGTGACTTTAATTAAATACCTCCCTAACTCCTTATGTTAAATAAAAAATTCACCAGTCTTAAAAATAAGTTTTATTTCTTCACATTAGTTTTAATTCTGAAATGACAAGAAAGTTCATTTTTGTCTCGAAATTTGGGATTTTCACGCGATATGACATTATTTGTATCTAAAATTTTTAATAGAATTTACATTGGGATGTGTGTTCAAATGCTTTTTTGTTCACCATTAAATTTTAAGGAATCGATTTATTAATTTCACTCAATTGATTTTCAGCAAAATTTCTCTCATGTTGTATTCAAATGTTTGAATTCAGATCTTATGTTGCTCTCAGGGGCATACCTTCTTTAGGTTTGCACGTGCTTCACAACCCGGGGTACCGAGTGATCTTCCCTTTTTTTCCTTCTCCTCCCCTACCCTTCTGCTGTTTGCTTTCTTCTTCCCTCGTTGTGGTTGAATCTTCGGAGGTGAGGGTTCCCCTTGAGAAGCTTTTCGTCTGTTGCTTTCAGCTCCTCTCGGGAATTATATCACCCGCGTGTTTGCCATACGTGGAGACCCGTGTCCCTGGAAAAGAGGATCCTGGCAGTTGAGGGGCGATATACTGACCCAACACACTGCTTTGGCTCCAGCTTCACGGGGGTGTATCAAACCCGTGTGCATCAATCGGATGGTTGATTGGACTTTGTAGTCGGCCACCTACTAGGCAACTCGTTAAGGGTGGAGTCCGCTTCAGGGGTGTATCAATTTTCTTTGGTATAGAGAAGGCGTATGATCGCACTTGGCGACACGGTATACTTCAAGACCTGCATACCATTGGGTTTCGGGGACATTTACCCATTTTTATTAAAAACTTTCTCGCCTCACGGTAGTTCCAGGTTCGGATCTGTTCCACCCTTTCCGATTCATTTGTTCGAGAAGAGGGCGTTCCACAAGGGAGTATACTGAGTGTAACTCTTTCGCCATCAAAATTAAAAACATTCTCAGTCAGCTACCTCCCTCTGTTCAGGGTAATCTGTATGTGGATGATCTCAACATCTTTTGTCAAGGGAAAGACAAGTAGAGCGACAATTGCAGATTGCGGTTTCTCGATTAACGCGGTGGAGTGACGAAAATGGTTTCAGCTTTTCCGCACGGAATCTGCATCCTGACCCAAAGATCTCCCTGGGTGGTACAAGGATCGCATTGGTAGAAAGAGTGAGGTTTATAGGGGGCCATAATTTTCGACCTTAAACATATCTTTCTACCACACGTCGAGCATTTACGAAAATCCAGCGGAAAAAAGCTGAACCTTTTAAAAGTTCTCTCAAATACATCTTAGGGAGAGGAACGGTCCTCCATGTTAAATATTTATCATGCTGTTATTCGCTCCAGATTGGACTATGGCTGTGCAGCCTACGGCTCTGCCCGTCGATCTGTCTTAAAAAAGCTCGAACACCGCACTGAGGATCTGTTCCGGTGCTTTTCGCACTTCACTTGTCAAGAGCCTCTGCGTGGTATGACACGAGCCACCATTGACTTCCAGTCGTCTCCTCTTGTCGCTCAGGCTGTCTTGTCACACCTCTCATCCACTGCAAGATTCACTCCTGAACACATCCTCTGATCGCCTTTTTAATAATCGCCCGTCAGTCATCCCAACTTTTATTTACGTATTCGGAATGCCCTCACTCATGCATCTTTGAATGCCACAGCCGTTTCTGAAAGCAAATTATTTCCATTCTCGCCTTGGAATCATCAAAATATTTCATACTTGCGCCCATTCCAAAGTTATGAGAAAGCGCGTACCAGTGCTACTATCTACCGTCAGCTTTGCTTCATATCGGCACGATTGCAGAAATTACACAGGTCTACACAGATGGCTCGAAGTCCACACAACATGTCGGCTCTGCCTTTGTGTGTGGATTGGCCACTATGATCTACTCCCTGCCCTGTGTTTCTTCTGTTTTTACGGTCGAATACTTTGCTGTATATGGAGCATTGAAGCATATTTCTCACCTCAGAAACGACACATTTGTAATCTATACTGACTCAAAGCGTCCCGGAGTGCTTAACATCAGATTCCTCACAACATCCTCTAGTTCTTTTTGTATTAAACATCCATCGCCAGCTCACCCATCGTGGCTTCGATGTCTCCTTTTGTTGGATACCTGGCCACGTCGGGATTGCAGGCAACGAGCAGGCTGATGATGCAGCAAAGAATGCTACACTTTTGAGCCCTAACGTTCCATACAATGATTTAAGACAAGCTGTCCGAGACATTGTGTGGAACTAATGGAGCACACAACATCTTAACAAGCTCCATGGCATTCACTCATCACTTTCATTATGGCCATTAACCATCCGACATTCGGATGTGATTTTAACTCGCTTACGTATCGGGCACACGTTTTACACACATGTATCTTTTCGTAGAAAGGGCCCCTGTGTGTGGTTCCGTTTACAATTAATCATATTTTAATTGACTGACCAAATTTTAATCATCATCGTCATAAATATATTAATAGACATATTTTAACATTGCAAGATTTGATTGGGGAAAATCCCCATTCAAATCTCTTCTCATTTTAAAAGACATTGGCTTTTTAAACTTCATTTGATATTTTTTACTATTCGCAACTATTTAATAATCATACCTATTATACTATACACCTTGTTGCTGGTCAACATGCTTTATAATATCCATTCATATCATGTTTTTATACATTTTATATTAATCTTTAGCAAACTTTAATCGTATACTTAACATATCATTGATTAAATTTAATTTCTCCACGTATTACGGTTTTATACTCTTTTCTTTAATATACTTTTTATTGCTAGTTAGGGTCAATTTTCCGAAATTGCATACACTTATTGGTTTTATATTTCATCTTGTTTGGCGGAGCTTGTCCAATACTGGACTTTGTTCCATGAAACCCAAATCAACCAACCAGCTCTAATGTGCAAAATTGTGGTTTTAATTGGAAGCTTAAATCTCAATTGTGAAATTTTATTTATCAGGAATAAATCCTAGTTGCAATCAATTTGCCACCTATGTTTAAGGTGTATGTATACACTAGAACATTTTTTTTTAAATTTTGACTTTAAAAATCCAGTTTTTTCACAATAGGTTATTGGTTTGTGCTTAAACTCATTTTAGTGTGAAAAATTCTGATTAAGCTACTCATTCATTATCTCATTTCGATATAATTAGCTAATCAGCATGTTTTTTGAACAGTGATATCTCAAATTCTAATGTGTTCAAAAAGACAATTCCAGTTGGAAATTATTCCTGATATTCTTCATGTTTTGACCCTCCATCAAGTTGCTATTGGGTATACGTTCTTTTTTACAATTTTTTTCACGAAGTAAGTCTAAAAAATCAAGATTTTTTCAGGAATTTCAACATTTAAGAATCAACTAAATATTCATTTCTTAACCAATAACTACGACTGAGGGTAAAAACATCCACTGTATTACATAGATTATAATGACACAAAGGTAATTATAATAGATCAATTCATTATTGAGTTATCACTGTTCGAAAGAAGCATCCTATAGCAAAAACATAGTTCTTCAGAAATCGACTTTCAAGTTTTGGAAACGTGTTTGTCGATGGTGACAGTAACTATCCCAAACCCTTGTAACTTGAAAACTATTTGGAATATTTACAAGATCTTGATATCGTTTGAAAGCTAAGGGGTTGGACACTATTTTGAATTATTAAAATATAGATCGATATTTTAGTCAATTTTCGTGATTTCTAGTATATACATACAGGGTGTTATCAAAATAATGGAAACACACTGGATTTATAAGGAATCCTTTACTAATATGGCGTAGGACCGCCTTTGGCATGTAATACAGCTTGGATTCGCCTGGGAATCGAATCATACAAGTGCTGAATAGTGTTTAGAGGAATATTGTACCATTCTTCATGGAGATATTGTAAATGTTCCGGGAGAGATGCCGGTGGAGGATATCGATTCCGGATTGAACGCTCTAAAATAGACCATAACGGTTTGATTATATTGAGGTCGGATGACTGCTGGCCAAGGTAGATGTTTCAGTTCATCCTCGTGTTCATCAAACCATGATTGGACCAGTCCCGCTGCATGAAAAGGAGCATTATCATCCTGGAAAATTCCATCTCCTGCAGGAAACAAAGTTTGCATCATAGGATGGACCTGGTCAGCTAAAACTTCTCTATACTTCTCCCCAGTGATCCTTCCTTTCAGGGTTACGATTGGGCCAGCAGAAAACCACGACATGGCTGCCCATACCATGATAGATCCACCTCCATGCTTGACAGTTGGAAGGAGACAATCACGATCATACGCTTGTGCAGGTGTCCTCCAAACGTGCACCCGTCCTGTTGTGGAGAAAAGTGTGAAAGATGATTCGTCTGACCATATAACTGTCTTCCACTTATCAATCCACCAGGTTTTGTGGTTGTGGCACCACTGTAGACGACGTTTGGCATTAACATCTGTGACAAGTGGCTTGGGAATTGCTACTCTGCCGTAAATGTTCTGTTTATGAAGGTGCCTCCTAACTGTAATTATTGACAATGGAGAATCCAGATGCTGATTGAGCTCTGCGGTCACTTTGGCTGCAGTTGTTTTCTTTTTAGACATTACAATCCGCTTCAATACCCATCGGTCTCTTTCACTCAACTTCTCCTTCCGTCCACTATTTTCCTTTGCCGAGCTTGTCTTGCCGCGCTGTGTGTACGCTGTCATGACTTTAGACACCGTACCTCTAGAAACGTCTAAAAGCTGGGATGTTTCGGTCACAGTTGCTCCAACTAGTCGGGCTCCTACAATTTGGCCTCTTTGAAAGTCTGAGGTCTGACATTTTACGCTTTTAACAAAAATCCACGACGTATACAACTTCACTAAAACTACCTCATGCTACCATGATATATAATACTTTTTATATTAAAAAACTGGTAGCTAGGATTATATTTTAATGCTTACGAAGCGCATTCTTAAATGTCACTTTTATTCACAGGTGTTTCCATTATTTTGATAACCACCTGTACATCTTAATGTTAATGATAGGTGTTATAGTCATGTAGGTACATATATATCTTGTTTAAATTAATCATTCGGATGTGTCTTGTGAATTCAACAAGGGTCTACTTTATTATGGTACTAGCTGAATTACCCGGCGTTGCTCGGGTTGAAATGGTTAAATGTTGCTTGAAAAGTGAATTAGAATAATCACTTTTCTTTCACAGAAAAATGCAATCATTTAAGTTGTACGGAAAATACGTTTTAACTTTTCCATAACTTCTACTATATACTTCGGACGCAAATATATGCATTTAATTCCTGAATATATTGCAATATGTAAAAGATTAAGACATAAATACAAACAGAAACGAAATTCCGACGAAAAAATGCAGAATTCTAAAAAACGATAGATGCGCAGTGTCGAATTTCGACTGCCTGAGTGTATTCTGAAATAGAGCAATTCGGAAAGACATTTGAAAAATATTGATAAAGACGATAATGATTTATGAAATTTAGTAACGCTCAAATAGGACTGTAACATTTCGCTGTGTTAACTCAAATAGACAAACACGGGATTCCTAAATCAAATTTATAAAATAAAACATTAATTCTGATGCTGCCAGATACCGATTAGCAAAACGCTTTTATGATCAATGAGTTTTTCGTTTGTGCTTTTCGGAATAACGGTGCTTGGGTTAGAAATAAATGTAATCGGTGTAGACAAATTAAACTGAAGAGATAAAAATTTTTCAAAAAGCAGAAGGTCGATTTTACAGAATTTTTCAGAAAGAAAATCACTGCTTTCAACGGAGGATTCACATGTATCTATTCCGGACATTTTATCTTGTTAGTTTAGATAAAGTTACACGCCTTACCTAAAAAACTTATGAAACAGAATTCTACAAATCATTACATATTCAATAATTTATTTAAGGAGGAAAGTTGGTCGAAATATACACCAACTTTCCTTGAAAATCATCCTTGAACTCCTGAAAACCTTTCCTTGCAAACATAAATATTCTTTCCCCCTTCATCAATAAAATATCTAATTTATTTACATCATGGGAAGAACTAAAAAGTCAGTTCAAACATAAATACTGTAATTTAATTTGTTTCGGAAAAAATTGTTTTTCGATCAACAGTGGTAAAGCAACCTTCGCTGCCTAAAGCAATCAATCTATGCTCAATGTTATTTCTATTGCGATTTCGAATAGTTTTTAGCCCCCCAGGGCCAATAGAACGGGGTTAAGAGTTAGCCTATGCTGACCGCAGTGTTCTAAAGTATAAGTGTACCAAATTTGGTGAGGATTAGTCAAACGGTGTAGATTTGTATAGAAAAGATACACACACATCCTATTATATATATAGAGAGAGATTAAATTAAATAAACGTTTAAATAAAAGCAATTATATAGCAATATTTTAAATTATTACCCTAAATTCATTTAATTACATAATGTGTTTTAATCATCTCCATATTCCTGAATCCTCACTTCAAAATATAATTTTAAGAAAATTTTCAAATGTGATGTGGCCCGTGTGAATCTTACAAGTTGCATTAAATGGCCCGTGTTTTAATTGAGTTTGACACCCCTGGACTAGAGGAATAAAAAAGTCCTAACGGTCGTCAAAACGAGTGTCATGTGAACAGTGTGCAGTAGAAATGTATGCTTCTTCAAACGCCTTCTAATCGCTAGAAAAACCGGAGAAGCACCGTAGCTATCCAGCGCGTGGATTCTCGCGATTTCTGCATGTGAACACTCCAGTAGAACTCGATGTACTTTGGCTAACCGCGTTTTGTTTTGACAGAAAACGCCTATGTAAACGGGGCCTTAACGTACTCTGCCTCCACCTCTTCTCTTTCCTGAGTTGCTCTAACAGCCGGTTATGTTGCTCCAGTGCGACGTGAAGTAAATACCTACCAAAACATTCCTACCTGAGGTGCTCTACGGCCCTCAATTCGAGGTGCTGGTCGTGGCTGAGTGAGTTTGCCCACTCCGCTAGCAACTTGCGAGTTTTAGGCTGCGCAGGTTCGATTCCGCCCTGGGTGTATTTCGAACATGACTGATAAGAATTTTCGAGTGCTATCACGTGAACACCTCTTGGGCGTTTTTTGAGGTCAGTTTCCGTTGTGCATTAAATTGTGTTTTTTATTCCTCTAATCCAAGTTTCTATCTTTTGAATGGTTAAGGAGATTCAAAATCTCAACAGATTTCAAATCAGCGTTAAATTTTACGTCAGATCGATACCTAAAACATGATTTTCTTTAAAATAATTATTTTTTGTCAATAGTCGCAACTAATCTTTTTGCAGATATTCCTTTCAATACTAAGCGTAAACGAAAGTATTCCCTTTTTTAAAAAATAAGGTATTTAGTCGCCCCTAAAATCAACTGGGTTTCAATTTTACAGCCGTTAAAAGGAAGTGAAAATCTTTCTTTTCCAACAGAGAAACCTAAAATTGTTTTTTTGTGTTCACTGGGGTCCGGATTTTGTTAATTTAGAAAGTATAAAATTGACCAATAGAGGACCTAAAATGATCTAAAAATAAAATGACGTTCCCTAATTGCCTTTGAATAAAGAGTATTTTTGAACCTACTTCTTTGGACATAAATAAATGCAATATAATCGACTTAATGTCCTGAAGTGACAATCTAAAGAGGTAAATCGTAGGATATAGTATACGGAGAGTTCTGGTGCATTATTGATTCTACGAACCGGTGTGAGTCAGCGGATCACTGAGGAACAGTGCTTTATGTTCGAATTCTGGCATTATTAAAAGTTTTCATTAACAACTCAAAAATTCCAAAGTATGTGATATTTTTACTTTCAAGACTAGAGAAAACCCTATAACCTTCACTCTTTCCGGAGTAGATGATTCATCCAGCAATAAAAAATAGTAAGAAGGATTTGTTGTTAATTTCGAAGCATCCACAGGGATATGCAGGACCACAACTGCTGATTAACATTTGCTGACGTAAGATATAAAACTTGGGTGTGCCGCCGAGCACTTGGGTCAGAAATCCACCACCTGCGATTCTAAAAACTTTCCATGGCTTTAAAAGGTCTGACACTGCCAATTCTATTTCTGTGTGGATGAAATTTCAACGTCACGTGCTTTTTTCCAACTGTGGATTGGAATAGAACAAAGCAAAAAACAAGTTAGCTCGCAAACATAAAACAAGTGTCAAAATTGGAAAACGTCTCACAAATGTAATATGAAAACTAACACACACGCTGTCGTCACCCAACTACAATTTCGTCGCTGAGTGGTTTTATTTCGCGAAATAAAAATGCTTACTTTACATTTTAAGAAAAAAGGTCATACAAAACAGTTCGAAATTTTAGTTTAGTATGTGTAGTTTTTGGCAAAATTTGTTTCACAATTGTTCTCAAATATGTATATCCCATTTGGAGACATGAAAGTGAAATTTAAACTTAGGTAATTAATTAACGTCGCACTGGAGCAACCTAACGGGCTATTGGCGTCGGAACGGGATCCATCCCGAAGGGTAAGATCCGAGGGCAACAGCGAAGTTTGGAGAGTGGGGTGCCTGGTCAGGTGTGACCTCGTCATCTGACTGTGGTACAAAATTATGTGGTGTTGCCCTCGTATCTTTCCCTTTGGGTTTGATCCTGAACCGTCATCAATAGCCCGTTGTGTTGCTCCAGTGCGACTTCAAATACCTACCTACCCGAGGCACCCCACTCTCCAAACTTCCTCGCCAACGTGAGGACATTTCAGGCCACGACAGATTTAATGTGCACCAGCCCCCGCGTACACGATGGGTTGGGCCGGGTTTCGAAATTTAAACTACGGCCTTGGTTTCTCATGATCAGAAGGCTTTGGATTAGAAACCTGGTCTCTGCACTGATATCTCAGTTGTTCGGAATCCACTTTGAGTCGTAGGTGCCGGTGTAATTCGCCCTCTTGTCCTAAAAATGACCGTCGAGGATACCGAAATTTAAATCCGAATTTTATACAGGTCTACCACAGCCAAAGCACTTGTGAAACATCATTGAACCCTATTTTAGTAGCAATTTTAGTTGCTCAGATACCGAAATTTAAATCCGAATTTTATACAGGTCTACCACAGCCAAAGCACTTGTGAAACATCATTGAACCCTATTTTAGTAGCAATTTTAGTTGCTCAGATACCGAAATTTAAAACCGAATTTTATACAGATCTACCACAGCCAAAGCACTTGTGAAACATCATTGAACCCTATTTTAGTAGCAATTTTAGTTGCTCAGATACTGAAATTTAAAACTGAATTTTATACAGGTCTACCACAGCCAAAGCACTTGTGAAACATCATTGAACCCTATTTTAGTAGCAATTTTAGTTGCTCAGATACCGAAATTTAAAACCGAATTTTATACAGGTCTACCACAGCCAAAGCACTTGTGAAACATCATTGAACCCTATTTTAGTAGTAATTTTAGTTGCTCAGATACCGAAATTTAAAACCGAATTTTATACAGGTCTACCACAGCCAAAGCACTTGTGAAACATCATTGAACCCTATTTTAGTAGCAATTTTAGTTGCTCAGATACCGAAATTTAAAACCGAATTTTATACAGGTCTACCACAGCCAAAGCACTTGTGAAACATCATTGAACCCTATTTTAGTAGCAATTTTAGTTGCTCAGATACCGATATTTAAATCCGAATTTTATACAGGTCTACCACAGCCAAAGCACTTGTGAAACATCATTGAACCCTATTTTAGTAGCAATTTTAGTTGCTCAGATACCGAAATTTAAATCCGAATTTTATACAGGTCTACCACAGCCAAAGCACTTGTGAAACATCATTGAACCCTATTTTAGTAGCAATTTTAGTTGCTCAGATACCGAAATTTAAAACCGAATGTTATACAGGTCTACCACAGCCAAAGCACTTGTGAAACATCATTGAACCCTATTTTAGTAGCAATTTTAGTTGCTCAGATACCGAAATTTAAAACCGAATTTTATACAGGTCTACCACAGCCAAAGCACTTGTGAAACATCATTGAACCCTATTTTAGTAGCAATTTTAGTTGCTCAGATACCGAAATTTAAATCCGAATTTTATACAGGTCTACCACAGCCAAAGCACTTGTGAAACATCATTGAACCCTATTTTAGTAGCAATTTTAGTTGCTCAGATACCGAAATTTAAATCCGAATTTTATACAGGTCTACCACAGCCAAAGCACTTGTGAAACATCATTGAACCCTATTTTAGTAGCAATTTTAGTTGCACAGATACCGAAATTTAAATCCGAATTTTATACAGGTCTACCACAGCCAAAGCACTTGTGAAACATCATTGAACCCTATTTTAGTAGCAATTTTAGTTGCTCAGATACCGAAATTTAAATCCGAATTTTATACAGGTCTACCACAGCCAAAGCACTAGTGAAACATCATTGAACCCTATTTTAGTAGCAATTTTAGTTGCTCAGATACCGAAATTTAAATCCGAATTTTATACAGGTCTACCACAGCCAAAGCACTAGTGAAACATCATTGAACCCTATTTTAGGAGCAATTTTAGTTGCTCAGATACCGAAATTTAAATCCGAATTTTATACAGGTCTACCACAGCCAAAGCACTAGTGAAACATCATTGAACCCTATTTTAGTAGCAATTTTAGTTGCTCAGATACCGAAATTTAAATCCGAATTTTATACAGGTCTACCACAGCCAAAGCACTTGTGAAACATCATTGAACCCTATTTTAGTAGCAATTTTAGTTGCTCAGATACCGAAATTTAAAACCGAATTTTATACAGGTCTACCACAGCCAAAGCACTTGTGAAACATCATTGAACCCTATTTTAGTAGCAATTTTAGTTGCTCAGATACCGAAATTTAAAACCGAATTTTATACAGGTCTACCACAGCCAAAGCACTTGTGAAACATCATTGAACCCTATTTTAGTAGCAATTTTAGTTGCTCAGATACCGAAATTTAAATCCGAATTTTATACAGGTCTACCACAGCCAAAGCACTTGTGAAACATCATTGAACCCTATTTTAGTAGCAATTTTAGTTGCTCAGATACCGAAATTTAAATCCGAATTTTATACAGGTCTACCACAGCCAAAGCACTTGTGAAACATCATTGAACCCTATTTTAGTAGCAATTTTAGTTGCTCAGATACCGAAATTTAAATCCGAATTTTATACAGGTCTACCACAGCCAAAGCACTTGTGAAACATCTTTGAATGTGGGGTGCCAGCTCAGGTGTGACCTCGTCATCTGACTGGTACAAAATTACGTGGTGTCGTCCTCGGATCTTTCCCTTCGGGGTTGACCTGGACCGTCCCCAATAGCCCGTTGTGCTTGTCCAGTGCGACGGCTATTGAAATACCTCCCCAACCGGTAATTTAAACTCTCAGGTGCAAAGTTGCTCTACTCATTAGAAAAAGACCATACTGCAAAGGAAAATTCCAATTAAAAAGCATCGTGATTGTTACATTTGAAACTAATCTAAACATTGGGAATGATTGAAGGTAGGAACAAGGTTAATCAACATTTAATACACTTGAGAAAAATTTACTTGGGCCCACCTTTTTATAAAAAGTTCTATGTAATTCGTTTTAGCAAAAGTAAATTGTCTGTATTTACAAATTATATTTAAAAAATAATTATTTATTTAAAAGCGATAATTAATGGTGTAAATAATAACTTATTGATGCAAATTGATTATGGTAACTTAGGCGTGTTATTTTTAGATTTATTTTACATTTTTAAATACAGAATAAATAAACAGGCAAATACATTAAAACTTCAGTGTACTCAGCTTTAAAATATAAATTTTGATTAAAACTAAAAATTTCTACACACTGCAATTTTCGCTCAATAAAGATTGTCCAGATTTTCAAATTTGGTCCACAGTGGATCTTTACAGGCACACTTGAGTTAAGCCCTACGAGTAAACTAAACATACAGTCTAGTTTCTTTTCCTCTGTGAAATATCGATAGTCTGCGTAATTAACTAAAAAGTAACAGCAGAGCAACAAACCAAATCAAACCTGAACCAATAGTAATTCACGTCACCGATTCACAGCAAACTTTTAAGTCATTACTCAGGCTCCGCTTTTGTGGAGCCACAGCAATAAACATTATACAACATTCTCCTAAGGCCCCGTTCACATGGACTTTTTCGAACGCGCGTTAGATAAGAATTTTCGAGCGCTGTCATGTGAACATCTCTTCGGCGCTTTTCAAGGTCAATTCCGTTATGCATTAAATTGTGTTTTTTATTCCCCTAATCCAAGTTTCTATCTTTTGAATGGCTAAAGATAGAATCAAAATTTCAACGGATTTCAAATCAGAGTAAAATTTTACGTTAAATCGATACCAAAATCATGATTTTCTTTGAAAAAATTATTTTTTGTCAATAGTCGCAACTAATCTTTTTTCAGATATTATTTTTATACTAAGCGTAAGCGAAAGTATTGCCTTGTTTGTAAAGGGAATGTCACTCTAATAAGATATTTTGTTGCCCCTTATCAAGAGCTTTTAATTTTACAGCCATTAAAATAGGATGAAAATCTTTCTTTTCCAACCTAAAATTGATTTCTCTATTCACAAGAGCCTAGATTTGGTTAACTTAGAAATGTATAAAATTGACCAATAAAATGCCTAAAATAATCTAAAAAATATTCAAAATGACGCAAAAATTTGATATTTCGATTTGTAAAACATCCGTTCCATAATTGCCTGTGAATAAAGTGTTTTTGAGCTTCAATCTTTATACATAAATAAATGCAATATAATCGACTTGCTGACCAGAAGTGACAACCTAAACAGGTAAATCTTTCATAACGTATAGTATACGATGCCAATGCCATCAAACTCGGTTGTAAATTTTTGAACGTTAGCTTTTCGTACGTTTTTCAAAATTTTTCGAATGACGGGATATTTTGGACCTAGGAACCGGTAGGAGCCAGCGGATCACAGAGAAGCAGTGTTTTATGTAGTTCAAATTGTGGCATTATTAAACATTTTCATTAACTCTAAAATCTTAAAGTATTCGTTTTTTACTGTCAAGACTAGAGGAAGAAACCCTATAACCTTCACTCTCCAGTGTCGATGATTCACCCACCAATAAAAATAGTAGGATTTGTTTTATGTTAAGGGGTGATCACGGATTTTTGGGCTCAAGATGCTATCAAATGAGTCATTTGTAATGTGTTTTATCGTTAAAGCGAAACTGCGTATGAAAAATTGGAATATTTCTGTAAAACTTTGATTAAAAACGAAACTAACTGGAAAATGACCAAATAATTTCCTTAAAATTTTAAAATTGAGTGTAAAGTAAAAAATATATTCCCAAAAAAACTACATTTCTAGAACCAGGAAATTGGAAACTGAATCTGTTTATATGGCATTGTCTACGAAGTAGTATCAAAAGTTGACACGCAAACAAACAAAATCCGGCATTGGTGATAACCTTTCTTTTTTTATGCTATTTTTGCAGGTTTTATCGTCTTTAATACGATCTAAAGCAAATTTTTATTTAGTTTTCCTTCAAATAAATCCCTATACTTTTTTAAAACTTATCTCTAAACATTTTAATATATCAGCACAAATAACACATATTTAACAATAATTAGTTTTTAATTTTTAAACACAATTTTCCCTGAGTTTCGACTATCCGAAACGAAAACTAACCCTCCAACCTACCCTTTTTCAGGGGTTTTGTAGCACAAATGGAACCAGGAATAGAATGATAGGGAAATATTTCAACTAAAATTTGATTAAACCCCACGATGAAACGAGAAAATTATGTTAAAACTAAAAAAATCTCAAAGAAAAACAAAAAGCAGTATACATATCGAAAACCAGGAGATTGCTAATAGAATTTGCGTCTACACGTATATATATAATATAAAAATTTCGATTAAAGTAGTAATAACACTAACTGCAAGATTAAAATATAAATTCTATGAAAAATAAGCTCACAGTAACTTAAGTTCATTTTCAAAAGTGATATCGAGTTCACTGTAACACGAGGATGTGAAAAATGAATGAAAATTGAAACTTATATTACGCATTTCACCCGTTGAGGACAAATAAAAAAATAACTGAAGTTTAGCTTTTAAATTGAATATTTAATTTAAGCTTTATTTTAAAGACGTTTACCGCACATGAAAACCAGAACGGGCGGTTGTCAGTATTCGTTATTCTCAGAAATAAAATTACCCACTATACGCTTTAGTTATAAACTGTCATCTTTTTACAAGTTTTGTGTGAAAGCAGGGAAAATTCCTTCAATAAATCGAATGCGATTAAATTTTCTCATCCTATTTTTAATGGCCATAAACATAAAGCAGTGGATTAAGACAAAATACTCCAATCAAGTTATATCTTTTCTATAAAAACGAGATGAATACTCCCTTTTGTGTTCATAATGAATATATTCGTCAAATCCGTATCCCGAAAATAGTAAAATTACAGTTGCAAAATTATTTTTTTAAAGAAAATCACATTTCAGGTATCGATCTGGTGTAAAATTTTCCGCAGATTTCAAATCCGTTGAAATTTTCACTCTATCTTTAACGATCGCGAAGATAGAAACTTGGACTAGAGGAATAAAAAAGCCCTAACGCCCGTCAAAACGCGTGTCATGTGAACGCTGCAGAAGAAACCTATGCTTCTCGAAGCGCCTTCTAATCGCGAGAATGACCGGAGATTGTTGAAGCGCCGAAGCTGTCTAGCGCTTAGATTCTCGCGATTTCTGCATGTGAACACTCCAGTAGAACTCTATGTACTTTGGCTACCCGCGTTTTGTTTAGACGTAAAACGCGCGTTGGAAAACGCCTCATGTGAACGGGGCCTAACTTCAATAGAAACACTGTCTTAGCGTTTACGTTTACAGGAACGAGGGATCGGCCAGTGTTGGACCTAATTCTCACACTCTGCGGTTCTCTTTGTGTGCCTTTCAGATGCATCCCACATCACTGAGCCCAGGATTGGTTCCGTTATTGCCAGATCCGGCAGCGTGGACAAGTCATCTCTGACCCTTTGCTCCGAATAGTCGAAAATGGTATGCTTCTCTTTGGAAGTTTTATTGGCGCCATCTCTTTCGGAGGACGAGAAACACGAGTAGGAAATCCGGCTAGACGTGAGATCAATGATGAGGGAGGAACTGCTTACATTGGTGGATCTCTTCTGTTTCCAGCGTTGTGCGAGGGTGGAAGTAGAGACGTCTTCCTCTTTCATGGGAGTAACTTCAATAGTCAAGTCATCAATGGACAAGTCATCTCTGACCCTTTGCTCCGAATAGTCGAAAATGGTATGCTTCTCTTTGGAAGTTTTATTGGCGCCATCTCTTTCGGAGGACGAGAAACACGAGTAGGAAATCCGGCTAGACGTGAGATCAATGATGAGGGAGGAACTGCTTACATTGGTGGATCTCTTCTGTTTCCAGCGTTGTGCGAGGGTGGAAGTAGAGACGTCTTCCTCTTTCATGGGAGTAACTTCAATAGTCAAGTCATCAATGGACAAGTCATCTCTGACCCTTTGCTCCGAATAGTCGAAAATGGTATGCTTCTCTTTGGAAGTTTTATTGGCGCCATCTCTCGGAGGACGGGAAACACGAGTAGGAAATCCGGCTAGACGTGAGATCAATGATGAGGGAGGAACTGCTTACATTGGTGGATCTCTTCTGTTTCCAGCGTTGTGCGAGGGTGGAAGTAGAGACGTCTTCCTCTTTCATGGGAGTAACTTCAATAGTCAAGTCATCAATGGACAAGTCATCTCTGACCCTTTGCTCCGAATAGTCGAAAATGGTATGCTTCTCTTTGGAAGTTTTACTGGCGCCATCTCTTTCGGAGGACGAGAAACACGAGTAGGAAATCCGGCTAGACGTGAGATCAATGATGAGGGAGGAACTGCTTACATTGGTGGATCTCTTCTGTTTGCGGTGTTGTGCGAGGGTGGAAGTAGAGACGTCTTGCTGGCGGAAACCGTCTCTCGCTGTTTCGTGAAAGCCAACCATGGTGGCATTCAGGGCAGTATCGGCAACTCTTGTAGAAGACAAGGAGCTTAAGACATTAGACGTCATGAGGGGTGTTTTCAGGGAAACACCACAACTGGAACCTTGAAACCAGGGATTGCACCTGAGATGATTCAGGGTCAAACGCTGGTGAGGATCAACGGTCAGAAGTCCTTGAATGACTTCTTTCGTCTCTTTCGAGAGAAAATCCCACTGAGGTCCGTTTAAAGAGAATTCACCCTCTTGTATCCGTTGCATGATAGCAGCAACATTTGCTTCTGCGCTAAAGGTTTGGAAAGGTGTCTTTCCCAACAACATCGTATGCTAAAAATACATATTTCAAATTAATGCCAGCTTAAAACAAGTATATTTCAAGTTCTCTTATTCAGTTCATTAAACAATTCTTACACTGCCAAATCCCAAGCATTTGTAAAATAGAAGCATTAATAGCATAAATTATATTAAATAGTAACTACAAAGATGACAATTTTAGCTGCTCAGATACATAGATGAACAGGGAATTTAAGTTTTATAATTAAAAAACTCAATATTTTTAAATAGGGTTTTCATGACAATTAAGCAACCACAGATTGGTGTTTTTCTTTCACTGTTGTCGCAACTAGGTGCCAAAACTTCAAAATTGGCAACCCATGAAAAAAGTTTTCCCTAAAGAAAACCCCAAAATATATTTTCTACCCAACCACTATGTTTTAAAAAGGACTAAATTTCCATTAACATTTAATGTATTAAAAAATAAAGACACCAAATTTTAAAAACAGGAGCTGTTGAGATGATTTTACTTAAAAAGATACCCCTAGTCACCAAGGTTGAAAAACAGTAGCAAAACGTCGCCTTTTAGTGGCCTGCTCTTAGCATGATGCCAAACAAAAGGATTAAACGAAAAACATTTCATTCCAATTTCAACATTTTACTTTCGGTGTTGCAGAAAATCATAAGTAAATCGATAGTGTACAACTATTTGGAAATCTAACAAGAATTGAAAATTATGAATTACATAACAAACATGTAACGGCGGCTAGAGAAACGATCACCACGCCAGCGTGGGAAAATGAAAAATCTTGTTGACTCAGGTGTCGAGAGGAAAAGCCCACACTCCATAACGACCACCCGAAAACATCTTAATGATTTCTTAACGACAGCCAGCCAGCAGGGATCGGAAATCGCTGTGGTTTCAAAACAAAGGGCAGGCGCCTTTTTGTCGCTCTCTTCGACATTTCAAGACCAAGAAGATTGATATAAATGATGATGAGTTTCCGACAGGGTTTGATGGACCCTTTCAAGTCCGCCGAAGTCTGTCGTAAAAGTTGATGGGAAAGACCAACGTGAGACAGCCAATCAAGAACGTGAGAAATCTTCAACACCCAATCCAGCACCGACTAAAAGGCGGACCAGAAACGGAAAAGAGGAGTCGATAAGCACCCAACATAGAGAGTTTTTGGAGAGACGGAGAGAAGAGAGAGATCACGAGAGGAAAGACGAGAGGAGAGACGGAGACAGAGGATCGGAGAGCTTGGAGAGAAGCGGTCAGCAGAGACCGTTTTTGGAGCTTGAAGTGAACTTGTTGTTTGTTCATTGTTGTGCAATTTATCCCACCTTGGGATTCTATACTCGCCGGAGTATTTTAGTGAGAAAGGCTCGACCGTAGCCGTAAAGGAGAACCCTCCTAGAGATCCGTGTAACTGCTCATCCTAGTAGTGATCCTGTCCGGAAAGACTGAGATTTCCTGCCTTGGAACTCTGTACTCTTTCGAGTAATTTTGTGTTGAGAATAGGCTCACCCGTAGCCGTGCGTTAGACTTCCCCGAGCGAAATTGTGAGGCTCGCCAGCAGCCCTAAGCGCCTCGATAGAACTTTGGACCTTCCAAGGAACTAATATTAATGAACTTTACATTCATTTTCCGACTTTTTGTACAAATTGTAAAATAAACCAATTTAGTCCAGAATCGGATATTTTCAATGGTAACTAGTCTAGCTACCCGTGAATCAAGACGTTACAAACATGAGGGTTAATTAGTTATTTAATAATTTCATGTTATTAAGCACCAAAAAACCTTATATCTTGCATTTTGGATAGCGAGTTACACATATAAACACAATTGAATTTATAATCATCTACATCTCAAAATAATTTCTATCAATTTAAACTTTTCCTTCCAATATTCTTCGTGGAACATAACAATGAAATAATGTACTGTGATTTCAGTCAGATTTTTTAATCATTTTGTAATACTAAAGGGACATAGAAGATACAAGCAGCACACACAAGTACAGTTCAGAGGGGTTTCTGTGTGGAAGGGAAAATCCAAAATATTTCATAGAGCAAGTTGTCCTGGGATCGAGGCAAGATAACTGAATATTTCGGATCGACTGCTGTGTGGAAATTTTTTTCAGCCTGTATTCTAACTGAATTTTAAAAATAGTGTTCGGTCCTGCTGCTTGGAGTTTAATTGAGCTTCATGCCAAAATATAAATTATGATATCAGCTTTAAAAGAATCACTACAGTAGTAGCAATAGTAAAATTAATATTTTTGCATTCTTTTAAATTAAAAAAGTACTTTTGCCTCAGAATTTATAGGTAAATATAAAAACAAGTATCAAACATTTAATGTAAACTTCTAGTAAACCTTTAAGCATAAAAATCTTTAGTTTAATTTGAAAAATTCAAATATATTTATAATGCTTGTTACTTAAACCGATATTTCCAATTAAATACCAAGGATTATAAACATATTTGAATTTTTGAAATTAAACTAAAACGATTTTAAGATTTTTATGCTTCAAGGTTTACTTCACATCAGATATTTTATACATACAATATTTTATTACTATGAAATGTCACTTTCATTTGATTAAGGGACAATATACATATCGCCATTTTGCTATCACAGCCTTGCAAATCTTGAAATTAAATGTTTGAGGAGCGATAAAAAACTAGATGTCAAAATGAAGACCAGTTTAGAGATACAAGGTTAAAAATTTGATGATAGAGGGCTTTATAATTGATGTAGACTTCGGAGCTTTTGAAACAAGTTTAGTAAAAGCATATTTGTAACCAAATAATTTAAAACTCCACAAATAAAAAAATGGACTTGCAAAATTTTGGTAAAGAAACAATGAAAATTATAATTTATGAAATCTGCAGTTGAGAATTGATAGTAGTTATTGCACATGTATTACCATAATAACGCCAAGGCTCCACAAATCACAGGCCTCATTATATCCCTCATTTCTCCCATTTGACACTTTTAGAACTTCAGGTGCAGCATACGGTAGAGTACAGCATAGAGAATTCATTGTCTCATTCTCAGATGGCATAATCCGAGCAAATCCAAAGTCTACTATCTTGATTGGTGCATTGTCTAATGTATCCACAAATACGAGGTTCTAAATAAAGTATTTTTAATTACTTGTGAAATGGAAAAGTTTTATATAAAGAAAAAATATTTTATCGCCATTTCATGAAGTTTGTCAATAATTTAGTCAACACAATTAACAAAACAGGACAATTTAGAATATATTCATAAAATAATTTAGATGCTAACATCAGAAAACATTTAAAAATTTGAATGAATGCAATAAATGAGTTTGGCTTGACAGCATATAATAGAAAGCCCTCAATAAAATGATATTAAATTATACCAAATAATCGAAGCAATAAACGATAAGCAAACTACAGATAGTTTCATGTAAAGCCATTTTCATCTCTATCAGCATTTTGTAAAATTTTGCTCTTTAAAAATGCAATAAATTAAAATTACTCAAATATGCAATGAGTGTGTAGGAACATTACTTTTAAACACTAACAGACTGACATTCTATTCAAAATATTTGTTTGAGAAAAAAAATTAATTTAATTTGTTTAAAACAATATAACAGTTCTTAAAAAGAAACAAATTTTAAAAACTTCACAATTAAGGATAAAAGTTGAATATTTCTATAAATCACTATTCAGACTAAGAATAAGAAAATGTTTGCTTCAATCGTCAATTTTAAATGGAAAAATCAAACCATTTTGTGCAAATGATTTTTGAACAGCAATAATACCTCAGGTTTCAGATCCCGATGGACGACATTACGCGTATGCATATGATGAACTGCAGAAATAAGTTGCTGCAATATTCTAATAGCTTCTTTTTCAGTGAATCTATCCTTTTTTGTATCCTATCCAGAAGCTCGCCACCTTTGAGAAATTTCAATACAATGTATGTATGAGCCTGTAAAAGTGAATTCTCCTTACATAAGACTCTACAAGGATTAAATTGCAGTTTGATATTTAATTACCATACATTTTTCAGGCCACTGAGATCAGGTACAAAAATCTTAAAAATACAAACACAACATTGCTTTTCATTTGACATAAGCTAGTTATGCATTTAAATAAATCAAACCTTTTCAAAATATATTTCTAAACTCATAAGATATTTTCAAAAGGTAAAAATCTTTCTGGAGAAGGAAATATTGAAACACAATTCATTTTGGATGGATGCATTAATCAAAATTACTTTCCAAGTACAATTGCATCATGGAAATAAATTTTATACTTCATGCCAATAATTCTCAGTAATTAACATGACAGTTAGAAATACTTTTTATAACTTAAAAGGTCCTTAAACCTATCGTAATCATTCTCCATTGGTTTTACAACCAATTCGTTACATTTATGTTGATTTTATATTTCTCCCTACACCAAAATTTGCATATTACCAAAGAATTCTAGTGTTCTCAGACAAAAGGAGTAGAGAATCGATTAAAACTAAAGATCCCTTTATTATATTTTGCTCAGTACTTTAAAACTATATACATGTCAAAATATTTTGGTTCTCAATTATAACTTTCAGTTAAAGAAAAGAAATGTTGTTTCAATAACACTCTCAAAATTTATAAACATATTTTGAAAATTTAGATTAAAAGTAATTGTTTGAAGGTGTACACAATTCAGATTTATAAATTACCAGACCTAAATTAATGTAAATGCATGCAAAGGAAAAAAATATCCAAGGTGGTTAAACCTTTACTTAAGATTTAAAACTTAAAGATTTTTTACGAATATTTCATACCCCTTAAAAATGTTAATATTGTACAATTCATATATGAAGCAAATTTCTCCATACGAAAAACTCTCACCTCATCCTGAAATACATCATACAATTCCACAATATTAGGATGTCCCTGGCACATTTTCAAAAGTTTTATTTCTTTAGAGCAATCAATACGACGGCTGATAATTTTAACTGCATATTCAACATGAGACTCTTTATTAATGCATTTTCTGAAATTAATAATGAAACATTGATAACAATTCGTAAAAAATTAAATGTACAGTATATATAGCAATAAAAAGTAAAAAAGACAATAGTAAATTTTTAATACCTGCAAACTGAAAAACTACCCTCTCCAAGAAGGCCTTCTTTCGTTACGAGATCATACTTTTGAAAAAATTGAGAATTCTAACAAAAAGAATGGATCATTATTAAAAGACACGTTTATCAACCCAATTGTTAGGTTATTATGCATTGTAAAATTATGTGAAAAATATATAAAACTAATAGTATGGGGTACATAAAAATATATACCTTCAACTTGGCTTCCAGCAGCATTACCATTTCAGGTTTGTCAGTACCTTCATAACCATATAAGTCTTCAATAATAATTTCCCTTGTAAAAGGAATTGAAGGAGCAACAAATGAGTAATTCTGAAAAAAGATCATTTTATCAGCATTTCATAGGATACCATATCCTAAACATATTTACCAAACATGAAGATAATTTCACAAAAGATCTGTTACTTTAATGTATTTCTAACACAAAAATCAATTCTGAATTGAAGTCAGCATTTCATTAGCTTAGTATGAAGCTTGTCTATAAGGAGACTCAACACATCTTGCAACTTTACATATATGAGAACTTATTTTTTAATCATAATAGAATGTCACAGCAATACATGATTCAATTACCTTATTCACACGATCATGTTATCTTTTGTAAAAAACACAATTTTTATCAATCATAATTGTATAGGTTTGGCAGTCTAATACGGCATTGTGAATTTCGCTTAATAGAAATGTTGTAAATTACAGCTAGTATGATGTTTGAATTTTTGTGATTGGAGATAAAATGTAATGCACCCTCAATAAAATCCCCGATGAGAACATCGGATTTTTTCTTATTGGCAAAGGACTACATGAACATAATACTGATCAATTTCTATGAGAAATAGCATTCAAAATCCTTTCACTGTTTAAACAAGACCCGCCTTTGAGTTCAACTGAACATGAAATGCATTAAATGCTATAGAATTCTTAATTTTAAAATAAAAGCATGAGACAAGACAACATAAAACACTTAGCGGATGTGCACATTTCTTTAGAACTTAATTTTTAAGTCAACAATAAACACAAATTTTGCAAAATAATTTTTTAAAATTCATTTACACATGGAAATGTGCAATAACAAGGTAGGTAGGTAATTAATTAACGTCGCACTGGAGCAACACAACTGGCTTTTGGCGATGATCCTGGATCAATCCTCAAGGGAAAGATCCAGGACAACACCATGTAATTTGAATCATGGTCAGATGACGAGGTCAACACCTGAACTGGCAACCCACTCTCCAAACTTCCACACCATACCAACGAGAGGATATTTCGGGCCGCGACAGATTTAATATGCACCAGCCCCCATGTACACAGTAGTCTTTAGGTGGACCTAGTTTCGAATTCACAACCCTCTGATTGTTAATCTGTTACTCTTCCAACTGGGCTACCATGGCCCGTTCAATAAAGATATAAAATTTTGCTTTCAACAGTTTAACACTTAATTTTAGAGATTTTGATAGTGAAGTTGGCTTGATACATCAGATTAAGTGCCATTTTTGTTTACCTATCACGATTCAACTTCAAACCTATTTTTGAAATTAGTATAAAGTAATAATTCATCTCAATGTAGTATTCCATTTTAAACATAAGATTTTTTATAACGGACAGAATAGAGTAAGTTTTATATTTATGGTCAAGATTGATACATTTCAACATTACTCAAATAATTTTTAGAATCATAATTTAATATAATTTAATCAATTTAATTTATAGAATCATAAGTTATAAATAACAAAGTCCTAATGGATTTAAGATTTACAGAAATTAGTTCATGCAGAAACTAACAAGTTGAAAAACACAAATTGAAAAACAATGCATAAAAAACTGAAATTCAATATTAGAAGTGAACTACATAATATTGCATTAAGATATTTAATTAATTTATGCCTTTCATAAATGTTACATCTGCTCACAGGGAAAAGAAATTATTAATATAACCCAAATATATTTTTAAGTGTTATTCAGTTGAATACATACATTTGAAATTGAGTGATATTGAAATGAGGTACTACTTCACTACTGATGAATAGGGGCACTAAGTAAAATGTGTGTTATTCAGTGTAACCACTCTTTTGCACGAAACAAGTTCAAGTCTAGCAAGAACTCCAAATTTTCAGGAATCTTATTTTGTTAATAAGTATTCATTTGGTAAGACTAAATAAAAGTATACAAGAGACATAAAAGAAACGAAAATTTAAGGCTAAAATTACTTCAAATTAAACAAATATATCAATTTTACAGGAATAACAAAAATTTGAAATGAAATCATTAAGTAACAACAAAAAGGTTGGTTGATTGGGTTTTATGGCACAAGTGCCATATTTGGCCAAGCTGTGCCAAACACAAGACGGGCAACATTAAGTAATGGACCTACAAACAAGGAAAGTTTTACTGACACAGAAGAGAAAGATACTCTCAGGGAGGAATCGGACTCGCAGGTTGCGAAAGCAGCAGGCAAACCCACTGAGCCAGTGACCACAGTAATTAAAATCATGATCAATACCATTAGTTAGGTTGCAATTTTTATGATGGTGGAAAATTCAAGGATTAAGTGAAATTATGGCACTTTTCAAGAAAACTTTGTGTTACTGTTATTTCCAGATAAGCAGCAATAAATTTTTAGGTGTGTGGCATTTAATAAAGCTCACACTAATTACAAAAAATATTGTTTACCTTCAAAAGCTTCTCATTATTAGTTGGAGCAGGAGAGTAGCCAGAGATCATAGAAGTATATTCATCAGGAATATTTCTTGTGTCCAATTCTGAAATTTCTGGTACTATTGGACCTTGTACCTTTCTTCTCTAATAATTCCGACCAGTTCAGATCCTTCAAAATTAAAATTTTGCACATCAGCAAAAGTTTTACAATTCAAATGAAAATGAATTAACATGACTGAAAGTCCCATACTAAAAGTAGAGAAAACATGCAATTCATTTATTATTTTCAATAATTTTACATCTTCTGTCTCGACATTGTACAAGGTACATTGTATAACAAGTACTCTTCCTTTTGGATTTGTCTACTGAAGCTAGCTGTGTTTAGCTCAAATTAGTTAAAAAAATGTCAAGTATTAGAACTACAGCTTGATTTTTCAGATCAATCACTTTCTAAATAATTTTCATATTCACACACTCACAAGTTATCAGTCATTTCTGTCTAATTATCTTCGGGGAAATCATACGGAAAAAATTATGCCAGAACATTATTCATTGCATACAAACATTTAGTGTTGAAAAGTGTTTCCATTGTGTAACATTAAACAACATGAAAAAAATCTGAAAAGTTATGAAGCTTAGTATTGTTTTGAGTTCATAATATCACAAGAACCGTTTATATTTTTTATTTGACTTGTCACATAAATGGTAGTTTCCAATGCAGATATTAATATCTGCAAGCCTGCATTTAATTCATAAAATAGTTTATTGCATTTTTTATTGAAATATATCATAGCTGTACCTGAGAGTGCATTTAAAGTATAATTTCAAAGTTAAAAATTTAGGGAGAACACGCTGTATAGAATTCAAAATAAGGCCAAATATATTTTACAATACCATTTCACATAAGATGCATAACCTTGACTTAATAGAAGCATTTGCTTATTTTTAAAAGGTCTTATTATTTTTATTTTTTGAATGATATATATATTTATGCCAAATTCAAATTAAACAATACCTTTGACAACTGAAGTTGTACAGTTTCAAGTACAAATATTATTCATTAATATTAGAAACAAATTCTTAAGCTGCATACTTTGAAAAACTCATGCCGTTTCAATTCTTCACTCCTAATCGTTCCTTTGGGTCTTGAACAAGCAAGCATTTGATAAAGTCCTTGACTTCTGACGAAAGATGATCAGGAATGGGAGGAAGAAGTCCGCTTAGTATCCGTCTAAAATAAAAATAGATAGTGTTAAACATTATAAGAATTTATCCCAACGTGAAAATTTTCTATGGACCATTTTGTATAAAATACTTTATATAGTGCCTACATTCACCAAAGGTAAATTTGAAATAAACATTTATGTACTGCAATTTCTGTAGATAAGTATATTTAGAAGAAAGGAAATGAAAATAAATTAATTTCCAGCTGAAACATTAGTTTACTGCAAAAGAAACATTTGATTTACTAAACCATTGCTAATGTCATATATATCCCTGTTATATTTCCTTAATTTCAAATTATAAAACAGGATTTGAGACAACTGCGAATTTAGCTACTTATTTACAAAGCAGAATCAATCCAAACTGAAAACATTTATAAAAACAGTAGTCCTTAATAGCAATCTTTAAATATAAAGCAAAACAAAATAAGTTACGAAAAATTGTGTTATGCTGAAAAGAGCCTCTAAATGCTTATTTTATTTGTATTTCTTAAATTTAAAATATGCACAAGAAATCATTAAGTTTTCAACATGAGCCAGTAAAGCTTTGAACAATGTATATGGGTGACTTAAATTTTATAAACAGATAGGGGGAATGACTTACATCATGAAGATGTAAGGCAGTCTGCAAAATTTGTTTATACTTAATAGAAGAAAGTAAATATGTAACACTACACTATTAAAATTTTAAAGTTATAGATTTGATTGGTTGTTTTGTGGCAACAAGGGCCATATTTGGCCAAGCTGCATCACAACATCGGAATAAAGTAGTAGGATGAAAGCAGGAAAAAGATCGCTCGTGTATCCGTGTCTACTAAAGACAGTAAACTCCATGGGGAAAGAAAAGAACACTAGAGTACCTGTAAAGCCAGTACACACCAAAAGGAAAAGGCTTTAAAGTGAGAGAATTTTGGGATTCAGAACTCAAAATATCAAAGTAAATCATGGAAAAGAAAAAATAGATGAAATTTTATGGATTGTTCTAGTAAAAATAAATTGGAGTCAACTTAAAGCAAAGTATTTATCAAACTCCTAAAATTTATTGATATGAAAATTTTGCCTGTAGAATAATTTTTAATTGCATTTAAATAAGTCAGAAAACATTTAAAAATCACAATGTTTCACTGAGTCATGAAGGAAATAAGGTGTATTGCAAAATATTTTAGAACTATCAAGTAACATAAGCAAGTACATAGTTTATATTAAAAAAAATGCAATCCCCAAGATATAAGCAAAATATTATTTGTATTGTAAGTATCAATTAAATTAAATTTTGTAATCAATTTAAAAATAAATATTTTTCTATCAAAAATTAATCAGTAAAAAATTTTATTTGAAAGTATCCATTTAAGTAGTGGAGCAAAGATCAACCCAAAAATTACGTGCAAAGTATTTTTATTGAATAGGCCTTAGAAAAAGATATACTGAAAAGGGAGGATATTTGACTATTATAGTATATGAAAAAAGGGTTAAAGTGCTTTTTTTGTGCTGCTTCCAAAAGCAGAAAGTTTGCAAAATTTATAAAGAAATATTTACTGAATTTTGATACCATTAGAGAATTCTAATGTTTATCACATACAAATTAAAAATAACTATCAGGCTAAATGCATGTTATAAAACTTGTTACTTTCAAAAATTATGAGCAGTTTTTGTGTTAAGTTCAAACTCATAGTTGCAATCATGCATTTGAAAACTTTTTATGGAAGAAAATTCATACTTTCTGACTTTCTTTTTTCTCCTTTTCCCCAACAAAAGGTTGGACACCAGTAAGAAGTTCATAAGTTAGAACTCCAACGCTCCACCAGTCAACACACTGCAACAAAGACATGCATTTTAAAACTCTTTTACTATTCATAACAAATTTCAAATTGAAAATATTTCAAACAAACTTAGTGAAACACAATTTTGCAGTTTCAACTAACTCTACATATAAGAGAAAAAGCAATTACATAATCATATCCAGCAGTTCCGCGAATAATAATTTCATGTGCCATATATCCAATGGTTCCACAATAGGGATATGCTCTTTGGTCCTAAAACAAAAACATTTAAACAATTAACACAACATATTTCAAATGAACAAGCAAGGGTATGAGAAATAGTAATCTTTTCAGATATATTGCCATTCAGAATACACACACACAGAACATTCAATTATGGAAAAAATACATTCCTTAACTATATACATAATAGATTTTTAAACAAATCTATATACAGTGGCTCCCAAAAGTGTTCGTACACTTTAAAAATTTGTAGAAAAAGCGTTGTAGCCTGGAATAGAATTCGAATATAAAGTCCAATATTTTTTCATATCATCTCCATGTGATTCTGAATAAAACCCAACATTCTTTAAAAATGCTGACTCGTTTTCTTTTTATAAAAGTGAAGATGCAAGGAGGCAGAGAAAGAACACGTCACAAAAGTGATCGTACACCGAAACATTTTCGGATAAATTCATAAATGAAATTATCGTTTATCGCTTTTTTGGTGACATTTAAAAAATCGTTTGGCTTTAATCTTTGCTTGCTTACTTCGTAATATTCTATTTATTTAAAAATGGCTAGCAGTCGTAAGGAAACAAGGAACAGCATTCGAAAATTGATTATTTTTCATCATAGTGGTAAATCAGTTCGGAATATCTCTAAATTAGTAAATTTATCCCATTCTATGGTGGAGTATGTGATAAAACGCTTTAAAGAAGAAAATCGGATCGAAAACAAGGTAAGGAAAGGTCGTCCGGCAAAGTTAACTCAACGTGATCAGAGATTTATAGTAAGAAAATTTGTGAAAATTCCACGTTTGAGTGCTGTAAAAATTTCTACAGAATTTACCGAAAAATTTTCTACTTCAATTTCATCTGAAACTGTCCGACGCGTGCTCAGATCAGCTGGATTAAATGGGCATTCTGCCCGAAGAAAATTTTTTGTAAGTGCGAAAAATAGAAAGCTTAGGCTTTCATTCGCAAAATCAATGATAAATAAGCCCGAAACGTAATGGAATCATGTCTTATTTGCAGATGAAAGCAAATTGAACATGTTTGGTTCCGAAAGGCTTATAATTGCATGGAGAAGAAAAAAGGAGGAACTTAATCCCAAGAACTTAGCTGGAACAGTAAAGCATGGCGGTGGAGGTGTCCTGTGGGGGTGCATGTCAGCATCAGGACTAGGTAATTTGGTATTTATTGATGGCATAATGAATCATGCTCTTTATTTAAATATTTTAAAAGACAATTTAAAATTATCAGCCCAAAATTTGGGTATTGGAAACAACTTTGTTTTTTATCAAGATAACGATCCTAATCACACGGCTCTCAACGTTCGCCTCTGGTGTCTCTATAATTGACCACAAGTTCTGAAAATACCACCTCAGTCACCGGATTTAAACACCCAATAGAACACATTTGGAGAGAATTGGAGGTTAGAGTACGAAGACACGAAATTAAAACGAAAAGCGAACTAAAAACAATAATGATCGAAGAATGGAGGAACATTGATGCAGAAATTACAAAAAAACTAATGAACTCTATTCCCAGACGTTTAAAAGCTGTTGTGGATGCTATAGGATATCCTACTAAGTACTAATTTATCGAAATATTACAATATTTACTAATATAGAGATTTCTTTAAAGTGTACGAAGACTTTTGTGTGGTAAAGTTTTTTTACTTTTTGATTGTTGATTTTCCAAAAAAAAGTTTTACTATATTTTCAAAATATTTTATGTAGTTTTGTTAAGAACAAGTTATGGATGTTATTAAAAAAATCCCATTCTGAAATATTGATTTTTATTAATGGATAGAGCAGTATTTCATTGAAATTCGTAAGTGTACGAACACTTTGGGAGCCACTGTATATAAAACAGGATGTGTGTTTTCTATGCAAATCTACACCGTTTGACTAATCCACACCAAATTTGGTACACTTATACTTCAGAACACTGCCGTCAGCATAGGCTAACTCTTAACCCCCGTTCTATTGGCCCTAGGAGGCTAAAACCTATTCGAAATCGCCATAGAAATAACATTGAGCATAGATTGCTATAGGCAGCTATGGTTGCTTTACCACTGTTGATCGAAAAATAATTTTTTTTCCGAAACAAATTAAATTACAATATTTATGTTTGAACTGACTTTTTAGTTCTTCCCATGATGTAAATAAATTATATATATTTTATTGATGAAGGGGGAAAGAATATTTTAAAATATTTATGTTTGCAAGGAAATTCAAGGAAAGGTTTTCAGGAGTTCAAGGATGATTTGTAGAATTCTGTTTCATAAGCTTTTTAGGTAAGGCGTGTAACTTATTTTAAAATGTCCGGAATTGATACATGTGAATCCTCCGTTGAAAGCAGTGATTTTCTTTCTGAAAAATTCTGTAAAATCGACCTTCTGCTTTTTGAAAAATTTTTATCTCTTCAGTTTAATTTGTCTACACCGATTACATTTATTTCTAACCCAAGCACCGTTATTCCGAAAAGCACAAACGAAAAACTCATTGATCATAAAAGCGTTTTGCTAATCGGTATCTGGCAGCATCAGAATTAATGTTTTATTTTATAAATTTGATTTAGGAATCCCGTGTTTGTCTATTTGAGTTAACACAGCGAAATGTTACAGTCCTATTTGAGCGTTACTAAATTTCATAAATCATTATCGTCTTTATCAATATTTTTCAAATGTCTTTCCGAATTGCTCTATTTCAGAATACACTCAGGCAGTCGAAATTCGACACTGCGCATCTATCGTTTTTTTGAATTCTGCATTTTTTCGTCGGAATTTCGTTTCTGTTTGTATTTATGTCTTAATCTTTTACATATTGAAATATATTCAGGAATTAAATGTATATATTTGCGTCCGAAGTATAGTGTAGAAGCTATGAAAAAGTTAAAGCGAATTTTCCGTACAACTTAAATGGTTGCATTTTTCTGTGAAAGAAAAGTGATTATTCTAATTCACATTTCAAGCAACATTTAACCATTTCAACCCGAGCAACGCCGGGTAATTCAACTAGTGTATTTATAAAACTAAAATTATTTTTTGTATCGGAAACTTGCCAGCGCTCTCCTACAAGTTTCCCAATATCTGGATTCAAAGATTGAGAACAGACAATCTTCATTATGGCCGATAGATGTTTATCAGTTAATCTTGATCTGTAAGCCGTTTTATTTAATTTCATGAACGAAAATAGCTGCTCACACAATAGCTCCAAACGTACTCCCCAAATAGCATAAAATTTGTGCAACAAACTTTTTAATTTGCGGATATTTTTCACCTAAATAAGAACATGTTTTAGGAATTTCTACTTCTCGATACTTGTCTTTTAAAACCGAATCATTCTGGAAATCAATTAATTCCAGTTGTATCGAAGTGGGAGCATTTTCAACTTCAAAGGAAAAAGGCCTAACTAAAAGAAAATTTTTTTTGTAACTCTTTGAAATCATTAAAACTTTTATCGAATTCGTCTTTGATTTCTTCAATTTTACCACAATATTGTGAAAATGAGCAACTTCGATTTTCCAGTCGTTCTTCCATTCGTGCAACAAAACCTCTGAAAGAGGTTGGAGGGTTAGTTTTCGTTTCGGATAGTCGGAACTCAGGGGAAATTGTGTTTAAAATTAAGAAATTAATTATTGTTTTATATGTTATTTATGCTGATACATTAAAATGTTTAGAATAGGTTTTAAAAATTCTACATTTTTTGAAGGAAAATTAGATAAAAATTAGTTACAGATCGTAGGAAACGCGATAAAATTTGCAAAAATAACAAAAAAAAGAAAGGTTATCACCAGTGCCTTATTTTGTTTGCGTGTCATCTTTTGATAGTACTTCGTAGACAATGCCATATAAACAGAAATTTCGTTTCCAATTTCCTAGTTCCAGAAATGTTTCTAGAATGGTTCTAGAAAGTGTTTGATATATTTTTATTTACAGTGTCAATTTTAAAATTTTAAGGAAATTGTTTGGTCATTTTCCAATTAGTTTCGTTTGAATCAAAGTTTTACAGAAATATTCCAATTTTTCATATGCAGTTCGCTTTTACGATAAAACACATTACAAATGACTCATCTGCTAGCTTCTTGAACCCAAAAAATCCGTGATCACCCCTTAACACAAAACAAATCCTTACTATTTTTTATTGGTGGGTGAATCATCGACACTTGAGAGTGAAGGTTATAGGGTTTTTCCTCTAGTACGAAACTAGAAAAAACGAATACTTTAGGTTTTTAGAGTTAATGAAAATGATTAATAATGCCACAATTTGATAAAACACTGTTTCTCTCTGATTGCACTGAAACGCATCGTATACTATACGTTACGAAAGATTTACCTGTTTAGTTTGTCACTTCTGGTTAGCAAGTCGATAATATTGAATTTATTTATGTACAAAGATTTAAGTTCAGAAACACTTTATTCACAGGCAAATAGGGAACGGATGTTTTACAAATCGAAAGAATATCAAATTTTTACGTCGTTTTGAATATTTTTTAGATTATTTAAGGCATTTTATTGCTCATACATTTCTAAGTTAACCAAATCCAGGCTCTTGTCAACACAATAGAAATCAATTTTAGGTGGGGAAAGATTTTCATCCTATTTTTAATGGTTGTAAAATTAAAATAGTTGATAAGGGGCAGCAAAATATCTTATTAGTGACATTTCCTTTAAAAACAAGGCAATATTTCCGCTTACGCTCAGTATAAAAGGAATATCTTGAAAAAGATCAGTTCGACAATTGAGAAAAAAATATTTTCAAAGAAAATCATTTATTTAGAATTGATCTGTCGTAAAATTTTATGTTGATTTGAAATCCGTTGAAATTTTTATTCTATCTTTAACCAATCAAAAGATAGAAACTTGGATTAGGGGAATAAAAAACACAATTTAATGCATAACGGAATAGAGCAAGAGGTGTTCGCATGATAGCGCTCGAAAATTCTTCAAATGCGTGTTGGAAAAAGTCCATGTGAACGGGGCCAGTTATTTCTCTGCACATGTTATGTCTACTCCAAGAAGTAGGTGTGGGTCTACTTTAATTACCCCTCGTGTAGCAAAAGATGACCGTCAAATCAAACTTAACCTCGATAGGTCTCTTTCTCTTGCAATGATGCATGATCATTATTGGTCGTTCCTTTCTATGAAAGCCAAAACATCGAATCTGCACATTCAGAACTTATCCCCAGTAGCCTCTACATTTAAATTATGAGTCGCCAACCATTCGCCCTTTCATGGGAATGGAATAATAATCGCCGATCTGCATGCTAATAACATCTGCAATTGTGATAGTCTAAACATTCAGCTTTTCCAGGGAACTTATGTCTTCGACATCTGCACCAGCAGCACTTTCACTCAGCGGGGAGGTGAGAAGAATCCGATCAGATGTCGAGGAAAACCACTGCTTCATTTTGAATGCAGCTGGGACGATTCAACCGATTTGGTGAGAGAATGGCTGGCTATTAAGTAATTGAAAGTGACTTTTTTGTCAACGGTGCGGATTTTTCAGATTTATTGCTTTTGCTTATGGCAAGGTTATGGCTTATGGCAATTGTTAAGACCAAGGACCACATAGATTCATTGTGACTTATGGAAGGGCAGCCAAAAAACATGGATACCAAGGGCAAAATTGATTCTAAATTTTCATTCATCAAGCGGTTCCAATTTTTCGCTTTGATAATATTCAGGTTTGTTCCCAGATACATGTTGACCCAAAGAGGGTTGCGCATTTTAATGTCCCCATTATCTCTCACAGCGAAGTTTTAACCTAAATTACCTACTCTTGTTACAGTTAAAATAACATGGCGAGTAGGCAATCAACGGAGGGCAGCGGTCTGTGAAGTGCATGGGCACTTTATGCACGGTATTGAAAATATAATTTGCGAGGGGGACCCAATTTTCTCAGATTTCTATTCCAATCATAAGGCCGCGATGCTAAATGAACATTTAATTTTATTGATTTTTTAACTAGTTTCAGACTTATCCTTGCGCCATAAAACCCAATTAACAAACCAGACTCATTGGTATGTACTTGGCCTGTGTGGCCGCGGGAGCTCAGTTGGAAGAGTAGCAACTGGAGGGTTGCGAGTTAGAATCCAACCAAAGACCGTTGTGCACGGGGAAGCTGGTGCACGTTAAATCTGTCGTGGCATCAAATGTCCTCACGTTGACTTGATGAGGATGGAGATTGTGGTGCCAGCTCAGATGTGATTTTGTAATCTTGACAGTAGTTCAAAATACGTGGTGTTGTCCTCGGATCTTCCCCTTCGGGATTGATCCCAGATGGTCGCCAATGGCCCGTTGTGTTGTCGTTAATTGATATACCTACCTGAGGATCTCGCGGGCTGATTGATAGAATTTGTGATGCAATTAGTACTAAATTACATCCTTATAGATTATTTAAATCTGAACAGATTAGTTTGAAGTATGGGCTGGAGTATGTTAAATCTGTCATGTAGGTAGGTAGTTAATTAACGTCGCACTGGAGCGGCACAACGGACTATTGTCGATGGTCCTGTATGAATCCAAAAGGGAAACAGACTTCGTTTCACTACAAGCAGGGGGGGGGGGGGGGTATTTCAATTAACGTCACACTGGAGCTACACAATGGGCTATTGATGACGGTCCGGGATCAATCCCAAAGGGAAAGATCCGAGGACAACACCACGTAATTTTGAACCACGGTCAGATGACGAGGCAACACCTGAGCTGGCACCCCACTCTCCAAACTTCCACACCACGCCAACGTGAGGACATTTGAGGCCACGACAGATTTAACGTGCACCAGCCCCCTTTGTACACGACGGTGTTTGGTTGGATTCGAACTCGCAACCCTTCGGTTGCTAGTCCGTTACTCTTCCAACCGGGCCACCGCGGCCCCTACAAGCAGGGACATTCGGAATATAATTTCGGAGCGGGAGAGGGTATTGATATCGGTATTTTCAATTAACGTCACACTGGAGCAACACAACGGGCTATTGGTGACGGTCCGGGATCAAACCCGAAGGGAAAGATGCGAGGACAGCATGGTTATAAATTAAACAACATTAAAATACTTTCCTACCTCGTTTACCCATACAAGTAAGATGATCTTCTGAACCGGCCAATGGGCCGAGGTAGTCAAATTGGAAGAGTAACGGATTAGCAACCGGAGGGTTGTGAGTTCGAATCCAAAGACCGTCGTGTACAAAGGCTAGTGCGTATTAAATAAGTCGTGACCTCAAATGTCCTCACGTTGGAAGTTTGGAGAGTGGGGTGCCAGTTCAGGTTTGACCTCGTCATCTGACCGTGGTTCAAAATTACCTCGGTTCTTTCCCTTCGGGGGTTGATTCCGGACCGTCGCTAATAGCCCGTTGTGTTGCTCCAGTGCGACGTTGATTAAATACCTACCTACTACCAACCGATCTTAGCAGCCGCAGCCATCAACGTTACGCTTCGTCTAACGCAAGGGTCACCAAACTTTGACCACCGCGACCCTATTTGATTGGAGGGTATTGGTATTTTTCAATTAACGTCACACTGGAGCAACACAACGGGCTATTGGTGACGGTCCGGGATCAATCCCAAAGTTTGATAGTAGGGATAAATAATATATAAAATATAAAGTTTAATTTCGATAAGAAAATAACAAGTCTTCCTTATATATATGAGGGCCGCGGTGGCCCGGTTGGAAGAGTAACGGACTAGCAACCGAAGGGTTGCGAGTTCGAATCCAGCCAAACACCGTCGTGAACAAAGGGGGCTGGTGCACGTTAAATCTGTCGTGGCCTCAAATGTCCTCACGTTGGCGTGGTGTGGAAGTTTGGAGAGTGGGGTGCCAGCTCAGGTGTTGCCTCGTCATCTGACCGTGGTTCAAAATTACGTGATGTTGTCCTCGGATCTTTCCCCTTGGGATTGATCCCGGACCGTCACCAATAGCCCATTGTGTTGCTTCAGTGTGACGTTAATTGAAATTCCCCCCCCCCTTATATATATGAAAACAAGACTTATTAACTTAGTATACAATTTACTAACGTTGTCAATGTGAAGGGTGTGACTGTTGACAAGATTAGTAATGCTCGGATCAAAATGAGTCAGTTTCAGGCTTAAATCGCCATGGAATTTAATGTCTAGCTTAATTCTTCGTTTTGTTAAAATGGGGGGAATTTCAATTAACGTCACACTGGAGCAACACAATGGGCTATTGGTGACGGTCCGGGATCAATCCCAAAGGGAAAGATCCGAGGACAACACCACGTAATTTTGAACCACGGTCAGATGACGAGGCAACACCTGAGCTGGCACCCCACTCTCCAAACTTCCACACCAACGTGAGGACATTTGGTATTTGGTATTTTCAATTAACGTCACACTGGAGCAACACAACGGGCTATTGGTGACGGTCCGGGATCAATCCCAGAGGGAAAGATCCGAGGACAACACCACGTAATTTTGAACCACGGTCAGATGACGAGGCAACACCTGAGCTGGCACCCCACTCTCCAAACTTCCACACCACGCCAACGTGAGGACATTTGAGGCCACGACAGATTTAACGTGCACCAGCCCCCTTTGTACACGGCGGTGTTTGGCTGGATTTGAACTCGCAACCCTTCGGTTGCTAGTCCGTTGCTCTTCCAACCGGGCCACCGCGGCCCTTGTTAAAATGGAATTAACATGGTTGAAAACAGCTTCAATCATATACGAGCTTGGAAATGCAAGCAAAAAGGAGAGTACCACTTCAGAAAGTTTTAGATATTTTTATATTCATTCTAAAGTAACAAATTCCTATTTTTAAAAAGCATCTTAGTTTCAAGATCCACTGACAATTCAATAAGTTCATCTTGTCAGTTACATTCTTCTATATACTATAACATTCGATATTTTCAATGTCTCCCAAGTGGTCGATATCGACCACTGGTCTAACGTATTAACATCGTACTGAAGCAACACAACATGCTATTGGCGACGGTACTGGATCATTCCCTAAGGCAGATATGAAGATCGTCATTTTGAACCACGATCCAATGACAACACATGAGCTGGCACCCTAACATTGCCAACGCGACCCCATTTGAGGCCCCGATAGATTTAACGTGCGCCAGCCCCAGCTTTCACGACGGTCTTTGGTTGGACCTAGTTTCAAACTCGTAACCCTCCGGTTGCTAAACCGTTGCTATTCCAACCTCTATTCTAATTTGAAACCAGCGCAAAATGCTTCGACCGGATGAACCATTTTTCAATCCGCTGTTTACCCTCAACTGACTTAATATTAGCATACATTCAATTTAAGTTTGTTCACTAGCAGTAAATGCAAAAATATTAACGCTTGTGTCCTAGGGTAAAAGTTGGGAATCCTCTTGTAGCATTAAAAGGCTGTCGAATGACAAATCGAAATGTGATCAGCAATTAACAACGTCAAAAGACTTGCATTTTCCCCCATTTGTATGTAAATGAATCTTTAATTTTATATTGCAACTTTGTCTTGTGGAACATAATTTATTATTTCTCTAAAAAACCATTATCGCAAATAAAAATGAGTGCAAAAGTTAAAAATCGGGGGTGGAGAGGGGGAGAAAGTTTGGAAAAAGCTGGAACGAGGAGGGTGGTGGTAGCTGAATTTTTTTTAAACTGCCCAGTCAAGTGTTTTGAATATTCGGTTTTCAATGAGCTTTTTCCGAGTTGAGTAATCAATACACAAATCCAACGCCAAAACATGAGCGAATTGCGAACCAATCGGACTTGACATGTGCGGATCGTAGCTCCGCCTCCTTCGACTTGAGAATTTTAAAGTGGGGCCATAAATGCTTGCCAATGGCACTTCACAGATCGCCAATTCTTGGTGACCAAATAACTATGTTGGATGGTGCATGTCCTTAAGCGGACATCGGCCGGCAACCCTACAGTGAGAATAAAGAGGGAGACTTGGGGTAGGTGGATAATGGTGGTCCATTCCGAATCCAACCCGAAAGAAAAGATCCGAGGACAACATCTCGTAATTTGGAATAACGTTTAGAAATGCAGAGTGGGAGAACAGTAAAAAACATGACAGGATCGGTGTCGTCATCAGGAGAGGGCTCAAGGGGAACAGGGGCTGCTTTTCTGGGATATTTTAGTATCCATGAAGGGCGTTCACTTTGAATTTCCAGATAGAATCGAGAAAATTCCGGTTTTCTTCCAAAACGCGGAAAAGTTTAAATTGCACTTGCTTCTAGAGCAACATGAAGGATAAACCATACTGCCTTATTTAATACGCGTCGCGTTTTGGGGAACACAATTTATGTCATGGGGAACACAATTTATTATTTCTCTAAAAAACCATTATCGTAAATAAAAATGAGCGCAAAATCGCAAGGAAAAAAATAGGGTTCAGAGTAGGAGAGAGTTTGGAAAAAGCTGGAACGAGGAGGGTGGTGGTAGCTGAATTTTTTTAAAACTGCCCCGTCAAGTGTTTTGAATATTGCCCTTGGTAGGTAGCAAATAACGGGCTTTTGGCGACTGTACGGGATCCACCCCCAAGAGAAAGATCCGAGGACAACACGTCATTTCGTTCGAACCACGGTCAGATGACGAGGTCACACCTGAGCTGGTACCCCACTCCTCAAACTTCCACACCACGCCAACGTGAAGACATTCGAGGCTACGACAAATTCAACGTGCATTAGCCCCATTTGTGCACGGTCTTTGGTTGGATTCGAACTCGCAACCCTCCGATTGCTACTCTTCCAACTGGGCTACTTCGGCCCTCACGATGCTCCGGGTCGCTGAATTGTAGTTATAAAGGAAACTTGAAAAAGTATTGTTTGATTTCTTTGCAGTATCATGAGGAGAATGGAGGAGTTAGAATTAAGGATTCGGATTTTAGTCCTTTGGGGGTTTTATGGCGTAAGGGCCATATTGGACCAAGCGGCGCCTTCAGACTTCACAAGACAAACAATTTCAAGCAAAAAATGTCGTGAAAGGGGGAATGGAATAATCGGATGAAAGCAGGAAAAGCTTGCTTGAGTCTCCGGGGAGCGTGACCCCGTGTACATTAAACCCCATGGGAAAGGAAAAGATCACTGAGGTACCTCGGGTTCGTGAAGCCATGGAGGTGTGCCCTTCAACAATTAAGGATTCGGGAAAAGTAGAATGGAAATACTAGGCTCGATTCTAGTTCAGGGACGGAATCAGCCGCGTTAACTGAAAATTTCACGACTGAGGTCTAAATAACTGGGGATAACCCAAAGAGGAGTTATTTGAGGGATGGCTTAAATTTTCTAAGGGAATGAGAGGTTTCGCTCTGGAGCGAATGATGAAAGGGCAGGAAAACAGTACTGATTCTACCCAAGACCATTCTAGAATGATCGTGTCTGACCCCAAATCGCAGTACCCTCCAAGTGGTTACGACGAGATATCCCTTCCATCGAGATCTGACCAATTTTGCTAATGACCAGATGTCTCTTCAAGACATTGCCGATTTTTGTGATGACGAGATCAAGATCTGGTCAGTTTTCTTCTAATGATGAGATGCCTCGTCAAAACAACCACCTGGAGCGTTCAGGTAGGCATTTTAATTAATGTCACACTTGGAGCAACACAGCGGGCTATTCGCGACGGTCAATCCCTAAGAGAAAGATCCGAGGAAGCCAAAATGAGGACATTTGAAGTGCACCAGCCCCCTGGTAGAATGTGATTTGGAACAGCAGTTTTAATCACAGTTCTTTTTAATTTCCATGTTCTTGTTTCTCGTGGCTAGCTAAAAGACATTAATATGTCGGGCCATAACGGGACCGTTCCTATTTTAGAGGAATGATCTTCCCAAGTTTTCAAGAAAGGAAATAGAATTTGTTAACTGCTGATTAATATGCAACTATAATTTTCCACCTGCGCGGGACTTCTTTGGAAACCGAAACGTTGGCGACCGTCCTGTGGCGCCGTCCAGCAAGCGACTCTGATTGGTTTAGAAGTGATGAGCGAGGCACTTTTCGCATTAATTGTAACTTTGCGCTCTTTTCTTTGTTTCGCGTTCATTATCAGTGTGATTAGGCTCAGTCTTATTTCTGATCTTTCTCAGAGCGTTTCTATATTCGATTTGTTCTCAAACTTTTGGCCAGAACTATGGATAAATTGCGGAGATATAAAAGTATGGTGACACGAAGTATGATCCGTCAAACGGTGAGTTCATTTCACTTGCAATATATATTCTGGTTTTCTTTTTTCTAATATTTTGTGCATTTTAAATTGTGTTTCAAGTTACGTCATGGCGGTCAGTTTCAGTTTCAAGTCCGCCATTGTGAAAAGTTAAGACTCCCAAACGGAAATTTCTTTAAACGACCGGACTTTTCTGTGATTTCTTAATTTTATTCAGTAGCATGAGATTTTAAACGATATCTGTATTGAAATAGTTCTCAACTTCCTGTTAAATACATTTTGAGTATCGTACGTGCTTCAGACCGACCGACAGTTGATGTCTGCCAGAAGCTTTTATTCAGCAATTCATACAGTGGCTCCCAAAAGTGTTCGTACACTTACGAATTTCAATGAAATACTGCTCTATCCATTAATAAAAATCAATATTTCAGAATGGGATTTTTTTTAATAACATCCATAACTTGTTCTTAACAAAACTACATAAAATATTTTGAAAATATAGTAAAACTTTTTTTTGGAAAATCAACAATCAAAAAGTAAAAAAACTTTACCTCACAAAAGTCTTCGTACACTTTAAAGAAATCTCTATATTAGTAAATATTGTAATATTTCGATAAATTAGTACTTAGTAGGATATCCTATAGCATCCACAACAGCTTTTAAACGTCTGGGAATAGAGTTCATTAGTTTTTTTGTAATTTCTGCATCAATGTTCCTCCATTCTTCGATCATTACTGTTTTCAGTTCGCTTTTCGTTTTAATGTCGTGTCCTCGTACTCTAACCTCCAGTTCTCTCCAAATGTGTTCTATTGGGTGTTTAAATCCGGTGACTGAGGTGGTGTTTTCAGAACTTGTGGACAATTATAGACACCAGAGGCGAACGTTGAGAGCCGTGTGCTTAGGATCGTTATCTTGATAAAAAACAAAGTTGTTTCCACTACCCAAATTTTGGGCTGATAATTTTAAATTGTATTTTAAAATATTCAAGTAAAGAGTGATTCATTATGCCATCAATAAATACCAAATTTCCTAGTCCTGATGCTGACATGCACCCCCACACAAGGACACTTCCACCGACATGCTTTACTGTTCCAACCAAGTTCTTGGGATTAAGTTCCTCATGTTTTCTTCTCCATACAATTATACGCCCATCGGAACCAAACATGTTAAATTTGCTTTCATCTGCAAATAAGACATGATTCCAATATGTTTCGGGCTTATTTATCATTGATTTTGCGAATAAAAACCTAAGCGTTCTATTTTTCGCACTTACAAAAAATTTTCTTCGGGCAGAACGCCCATTTAATCCAGCTGATCTGAGCACTTGTAGAACAATTTCAGATGAAATTGAAGTAGAAAATTTTTTAGTAAATTCTGTAGAAATTTTTACAGCACTCAAACGTGGATTTTTCACAAATTTTCTAACTAAAAATCTCTGATCACGTTGAGCTGAGTTAACTTTGCTGGACGACCTTTCCTTACCTTGTTTTCGATACGATTTTCTTCTTTAAAGCGTTTTATCACATACTGCACCGTACAATGGGATAAATTTACTAATTTAGAGATATTCCGAACTGATTTACCACTACTATGATGAAAAATAATCAATTTTCGAATGCTGTTCGTTGTTTCCTTACGACTACGAGCCATTTTTAAATAATAAATAGAATATTACGAAGTAAGCCAGCAAAGGTTAAAGTCAAACGATTTTTTAAATGTCACCACAATGCAAAAATAAAAAAAGCGATAAACGATAATTTTATTTATGAATTTATCCGAAAATGTTTCGGTGTACGATCACTTTTGTGACGTGTTCTTTCTCTGCCTCCTTGCATTTTCATTTTTATAAAAAGAAAATGAGTCAATATTTTTTTTAAGAATACTAGGTTTTATTCAGAATCACATGGAGATGATATGAAAAAATATTGGACTTTATATTCGAATTCAATTCCAGGCTACAGCGCTTTTCTTACAAATTTTTAGTGTACGAACACTTTTGGGAGCCACTATATAAATTTTTGTCAATCATTGTTATTTCCTCTTATCTGTTTGCTGTTTCTAATACCAATCAAAGTAGAATTTAGATTTTAAAAGATAAAAGAATGCTATCAAGAGGCTGTACCTTTTGTACCTATAAAAGTACTGTTAAAATTAAATAATTTTTAGAGTATTTTTATTAACTCAAACTCGTAATTAACTCATCAAAATCTGACAAAATATTACCCCCAGTTTTACTACATACTTTAAATGCATGCATTACATAAGTGATAAATAGCAATTATACTACCATAGGATAATTACTATACTACCATTGTATAATTACTATACTACCATACTATACTAAATATCAAGACTATAAAAAATTGTCTTAAATCCATTCATTAAAGAATATTTTATGAGCATTTTGTAACACCGCATAAAGTTGGACAAATATTACCGTCACAATTTGGTTAAAATTTAAAAATTCCTTTTTTCGTGGGGGAAGCCATTTTTAGTGTTATATATAAAATGAGTAAAATCTTAATCTGGGTGCGACTTTGGAATAATTTTATTTTTTTCTCGCTAAGCTGATGCCAAATGTTAATATTTACATTGTCGTCAGCACGCCAACTTAGCGAAACTTGGCTACTGCACATGCAACTAAGTCCTTGCAACTCACATGCAACTTGAAAACATTTTACTCAATATTTCATTGCTATGTAAAATTAAAAGTTGCACTTCAATTTTTCAGTCTTTCAAATTTTTAGCAAACACTTAAATTAATTTTTTGATAGGGTGACCAATCAGTAAATGGTACCAGTAATGCTAATTTTGAATGAAAAAGTTTCACATGAGGTATTTTGTAATTGTACTTGAAAGATTTTTGTACTTGTGTATATGGAAGGTGATTTAAATGAGCTGCAGTACCCAAATTTTAAAATTTCATAGCTTAATGCAATTTTTATCTTAGTTCAGGATTGCTATAAGACTAGTATTTAATCCTCACCCATCTACTAGTTCATCACTGTTTTTCAAATAAAATTTAATTTGAAGCATAAGAGCAAATAGTATTTTAGGAATCACAAAGACGTTTCAATCAAATATAGCTAGGCGAAACATTTTTACTTGATATTTTAAGTAAAACTGTTTAGTAAAAGTATAAACTATTGAATCTTAAACAAGTAAATATGATTGTTAGTACTAATATCAAACAAGTAAAGTAGCTAAAATATGTAAATAACTAATCGCAAGTTAATAAATGTAGCAATAACATTAAAGAATTGTTTGGCATTAATTATAACAGAAACTAAAGTCAGTGACTGCAATCTTTCAGTTTCCCACTCCAAAATGCATATAACCCAAACAAAATATCATCGTCTTCCCACTCTTGCATTTCAATTTCAGCTCATTTTTCTCCTTTATCGTCTTGAATTTTTTTGAGACTACTGGCATTGACCACTTGGTCAAATGCTAGATGCAGGCTCATTTTTATTAACAAAGCAATTGCAAGCACTTAGTTATCAATATCAAACCTCAACTTGAAAATTAGTTTAATTGACCAATTTGATCAATTACTGGAACATGTGCAATTTTGTTCAATCAATGGATCGACTATGTTCATGAAGAAAAACTAAATGTATATCACACAGTTAGATATATTTATTTATCTGCGAAATTTTATTTCAATATGAGAAATGGAATTGAGATTGAGAAATTCCTCAGATCAAGTCCATATTATACTAATTTCAGATACCAATGATTGGACTCCTGACTTTTTCTTTCATTCAATAAAAAGAGATGAGTGAAGTTCAGATTGGTTACCATTTATTTTAATAGTCCAGTGGCTGCAAGAATATTAATTTTATTTAACATGATTGACTGTTTTCATGTTTAGGGTGAACCAGCCAGTTAGTTCCTGACCCGTACCAGGAATCGACCATTTTCTTCAATTTCTCATTAAAACAAGCAAACTAGTTTATTTCACAAAAAAATTCATATAGCCAAAGGATACTATTGGAATAAATTGTTGCCAATCTGAAGTTCATTAATTTGTCGTTTTATTGATAAAAGTAGTCATGAAATGACTGGGATCTATGAAATCACAGTAGGTAATGAACTTGTTCTGAGAAGTGATGTCTACCTTAATTCTATTTCTTATTTTGAACTGAACTTTGACATAAAGGTAAATAAATATATCTAATTTTAATGGTAGTATTTTTCATATCTTAAATTAATTTGGTCACAAACATTGGTCATTCCACTGGTGGAGCAAAGCTCCATGCATTGAATAATTGTGACCACTGGTCAATTACTAGATTTTTAGGCAGACTGATTTTAAGTTTGATATATCATGTTGACTAAGTGTTTTACAATTCTTATTTTAATTAAGTATAAAAAAGTGTTTTCTGGTTGCATAGAGGTAGGAGACAATTATTTCTCGATTAAGATATAATTTATTTTCAATAAGAGCAGGACATGGCATGCAAGCTTGACCAACACATGAAGTGGCTAAAATCGGATAGATGGTGAGGTACAGTTATACAAGGACAATTACAGTTAAACATGTGACAAAGAGCTTGTATCCTGTATTTGACCAGGTGGTCCATTAGTGGAAGAGGTGATCAAGCACTGAGGATAAATGCAAAACCAATTAAATGTTTAGTAAGGGAAGTGTATGTAAGCCCAATATCTACACTAAACTTTTTGTTAGTCCAGCAGTGTAGATGATGTGCTATACCTTAGTGAATCCTATCCAAAAGAAAGGTTTAAAACAAAAAATAGTCCCATGCAACTGCTTCTAAAATGTGATTAAGAAAAAGTTAAATGTAAAAAGAATCATGGCAGGCTACCTCAAACCAAAATAATTTTAAATTGATAATGGAACAAGAGGAAATACTTTTCCTTCAGTGGCGGATGTGATGAATCTAAAAATATGAAGGTAGTTAGCAAAATGAAAACAAATATGGTATAAAAGCATGTGCTGTAAATGTGAAGGTTCCTGCAAAGCATATATATATAAAATGCATTCCAAAAGATATTTTGCAGTTTGTCTCAGATGACAATGAAGATATTGATTTTAACTGATGGAATTTGCAGTGGCTGACTTTAGTTTCTGTTATATTTTTCACTATTATTGCAACACTAGTTTACTTGTTTGTGAAGGTTTTTAGTGCAGAGACAACACACTGGTTTATGGCTAAATTAGTTTATTGAGGACAAAACATGGTAACAGCAAAACAATAATTCTACAACAGCTAGGACTTAAAAGATCACGAACATGCATACGATACAGAACATAAAACAATTCTAGTGTTGCCATTCTTGATTAACTTAACTTTAATAAGTATTTCTTAACACACCCTCTTAATTATCAAAGTTTTCACATTCACTGAATATAAAAATAAAACAGCAAAAGACAAAAAATATACCAAAAATTAATCATAATTTTACATTCATAAATACTAAGCTAATATATTTCAGAAATAAAGTTATATTACTAATTCAGATTTAAATTTCTGAAATTTATTTGATCCCAATGCTTTAGTGAAAATATGCAATTTGTATGTCAGTAGGACAATACTTTATATTAATTAAACCTTCATCTACCTTTTCTTTTATATAATGGTATCTAACATCTATGTGTTTACTACGTTTGTTAAATACTCCATTTTTAATTAAACTTATAGCACTTTTGTTATCAATGTTTAAAATAACAGAAATGTTTTCATTTGTAAGTTCTTCAATTAAAGTTTTAAGGTACACAAGTTCTCTACTACATTCTGCTGCTGATAGATATTCAGCTTCAGTGCTTGAGGTAGCTACAATGGACTGTTTTCTAGAGCACCAACTTATTGGTCCACCACAAAAATAAATCACATATCCAGTAGTACTTTTACGTGTTTCACTATCTCCCGCATAGTCAGTCACAATAGGCAATAAGTTCTTTTTCACTGCTTTCCTTTGAGTAGCTTATTCCTGAATTTTAGCTTCCTTTTAGATATCTTAGAGTTCTTTTCAGATTTACAACATCTTTATTTGATGGATTTTCAACATGACGACTATTAGAATTCACTGCAAAAGCCAAATCTGGTCTTGTCCTGCACGATAAATATAAAAGACCTCCCACAGCTTCTCGATAAGGGAAAACAATTTCTTCAAGTTTTTCTGCATCATCTGTTGAAGTTTTTAACATAGGAGCTTGCATGGGCTTTGCATCTTGCATTTTATATTTTTGTAGTACTTGATTCGCATAAGTTTCTTGATGAATTTTCAATGTTTCAGAATTTAATTCCATATTAATTCCTAAAAATGAATCTGGTTCATCATATGATGTCATTTCAAACTCGTTTTGAAGAATTTCTAAGTATTTAACTAGTTTGGATTTATCTGGCCCAATTAAGATTCCATCATCTACATAAAAAGCTAATATTGTATCATTTCCCACAAAAATACATTGTTCAGATTTGACGAAAATCTTTACTTTTCAGAAAATCAGTTAGCCTTTTATTCCACCTTAAAGGAGCTTGTTTCAAACCATATAATGATTTTTGTAACTTGCATATTTTAGACTGATCACTGTAACCTTCTGGCATTTTCATGAATATTTCCTCATCCAGTTTTCCATACAGGAATGCTGTCTTGATGTCAAATTTCATAATATGATATTCTCTTTTTGCTGCCAATCCGAATAAAATTCTTAGGGATGTAATGTTCACAACTGGACTAAAAGTTTCTTCATAATCTATTCCATAATTTTGTTCACAGCCTCTGACAACTAATCTTGCTTTGTATGTGTCATCATCTTTAATTTTAAATACCCATTTATTACTTAGAATCTTTTTATTTCCAGCCGTACTTCTATCAACAACTTGCCAAGTTTCATTTTTTTCAGAGATTTCTTTTCATTTTCTATAGCTTTTATCCAATTTTCTTTATTAGGGCCATTTACTGCTTCTTATGTAAGTAAAACATAATCATTGAGATGATTAGGTGGTTTCTTTATTCTTTTGCCTCGTCCAAGTTCCTCATTGTTTTCTTGTGTTTCTTCATCTGTCTGAAATAATTTTGTTTCTTTAGTGTCTTCTATATTCTCCTTATTTTCTTCAACATCAATTGGAAGTGATAAAATATTTCTTTCTTCATTTCTTGGATCAAGGAATACCACATCTCTTGAGATTTCTATTCTTTTCTCTTCATCCCACAACCGATAGCCATTGTGAGTATATCCTACAAAAATAAGTTTGTTACTTCTACAATCCAATTTTTTTAGTTGACCAAGTTTCTTTGCATAAGCTACACTTCCAAATATTTGCAATCGAGACAAATCAGGCTTATTTTGATACCACATTTCAGCTGGTGTTACCTCAGTAGGACTTCGGTTTACTAGATATGCTGCAGTTCTTAATGCTTCACCCCACATTAATTTTTTAAGACCAGAATCAAAAATCAATGCCCGAGTTTTCTCAAGCAAAGTTCGATTCAAGCATTCAGCCTTTCCATTTAATTGAGGTGTATGTGGAATTGTGTAATCTAACTTGATACCTTTTGACTTACACCAACTTTTCATTTCATTTGAAGTATATTCACCTCCATTATCACAACATATTTTATCTACACGAAGTGACCATTTTGTTTCAGCTTAATCTGTATACTGTTTTAGAACATTGAGAGCTTGAGATTTGCTTTTAATCAAAAACAACATAACAAAATGTGTATAATCATCTAAACAGGTTAAAAAATATCTATTCCTGTCCCATGTTTCTACTTCTATAGGCCCACATATGTCTGTATGTATTATTTGCAATGGTCTTGTAGCTCTAGTTCTTTCAGTTTTAAAAGGAAATCTAACTTGTTTAGCTTTTAGGCATACTTCACAAGAATTTGACATACTTTTTATTTCTTTTCCTGACAGCTTCATGCCTTTTGAATGCTTCAATAGAAGTTTCATGTTCTTTTCACACAAATGTCCAAGTTTACGATGCCATACATCTGCATAATTTTTACTTTCTGTCAACAATGCTTCATTTTGTTTATTCAAATCAATTCCATACAGTCCTATTTCATTTTTATAACCTTTTAACACAATTTCACCTTGTTTAGAAATTTCAACTCTATCTTTAACAAATTTCACTTCTCCTTTGTTTTTAGTAATAGCATTTACTGACAATAAATTTTTAGAGAGTTCAGGAACATATAACACTTGATTTAATATGCAGCCATCTGTTTTGACACTTCCGACACTTTTTGCTTCCATCACTTCTGAATTCTTTGCTAGACCAATTTCTGTTGAGATTTTTACAGAATTTTCCAACAATGTTTCGCGATTTACCATGTGACTAGAAGATCCCGAGTCGACAATCCATTTGTGAGTAGAATTTCCATTAGAAGCAAGAAAGGAAACTTGTTTTTTCCCATTTTTTCTAAAATAGCAATCTTTTTCCACATGATTAGTTTTTTTACAGATGTTACAATGAAGTTGATTTTTCTGGTTCTTACAATCTTTAGCAAAATGTGAAAAACTGTTGCACTTATAACAATTTCTTTGACATATTTTTCTTGCATCCTAATTTTAGGGCAGGATCTGGCAAGGTGATCTCCGCTGTTACACCTGAAGCATCTTTTTTCTTGGACTTTAAATGCAACACTTTCCTCTTGAATTTCAGGCATTTTACTGGAATTTTCTTCATTCAACAATCGAGCTGTTAAATTTTCTAATGTCTTGTCATCTTTATTTGTGGAATCCCATGCACTTCGAAAGTGTTTGTACTTTTCTGTAAGAGCTGAGAGAATTTTTGATATTACCATTTCATCATCTATGTCTTTGTCAAGAGCTTTTAAACGGAATGCTATATTTTCTAGTTTACTTACATGCGTAGCAATATTGGATTCAGAATCAAAATTGTAATTAAAAAATTCCTGCAACAAATTACATTTTTGCTGCTCAGAATCCCGTTCATATATTGCACAAAGTTTTTTGTACATATCGCAACTATTTCCACAATTTAAAATATGCATCATAACTTTCTTATCAATAGTTGTCACAATTATTCTTTGAGCTTGTGCATCTCTTTTTATCCACGAAGAAAATGCACCATCAGCTAAGCCATCTTTTGATTCAGTTCCGTTTATTCTATCGAATAAAGAATGAGATTTGAAAAGTATATTTACTTGAAACTTCCACACTGGAACATTACTTTGGTTTTTCAGTTTTTCAACACTGCTTAAATCTTCAAATACGTTAGCCATTTTTTTAGGTTTTTTTTCTTTCTTTTTCGTTGCCTGGAGCTTTTTACTTTTGTTTCAAATTAGCCATCAAACGATAATCTGGGCCCATGACCTGAAGGTTTTTAGTGCAGAGACAACACACTGGTTTATGGCTAAATTAGTTTATTGAGGACAAAACATGGTAACAGCAAAACAATAATTCTACAACAGCTAGGACTTAAAAGATCACGAACATGCATACGATACAGAACATAAAACAATTCTAGTGTTGCCATTCTTGATTAACTTAACTTTAATAATTATTTCTTAACAGTTTGATATTAGTACTAACCGATGTCATGTTTACTTGTTACTCCTTTTATTAAATAGTTTTACTTAGAATATCATGTGTAAAAAATGTTTAGCATAGCTAGATTGGATAAAAAGTACCTGTGATTGCTAAAATATTTGCACAAATGTTTCAATTTGAATTTTATTTAAAAAATAGTTAATGGTGAATTATATACTTGTTGAGTAGTAGTCAATTATTAGATGTAGTGGTCAATTACTGGTCCAATCACTATTCTGAACTTTGATATAAAAATTCTAAAAGCTATTAAACCTTAAAAATTGTACTAAAGCTTATTTTAATCATTATCTTTACAAGATGACACTAAGTACAAAAAATCTTAAAAATGCAATTACAAATTAGTTCGAAAATTTTTACAAATTAGCACTAACTGGTCAATTACTGACTGGATCACTACTTATTTCCTTTTAATTTGTACAAAAAATTATATTTCCTAAGCATTTAATTCAAAAGTTATCTTGTTGAAACTTAAAGATATTTTAAACTTAAAACACCACCACTAAAAGACATTGAGAATATTTATGTACCTATGTTAATATTTACTGTTAAATAATAGACATGATAATGGTTGGTAGAGTGGTTGAACCAGCCAGTAAACTGGACCAATTATTGCACAATATTTGTGAAAAATTCCCCTGGAGATTTGCAAATTGCACTTAATTTTTTTATGCTTATTCTTTTGTATAGATGGTGATTAAAATTAGCTCTTGTGTGCAATTTTAATACTTTAATAATTTTTTTCTCCAAGTTGTTAATAGTGATTTGATCTATAATTGGCCAAAAGGCATTCAGCAATTGACTATTTATTTTTTAAAATATAAAATTCAAACGAACATTTGTACAAATGTTTTGTTTAAGACCACTTATAACAAGTTCACTTTTCTGTGGTTTCATAATGATTTTACATCCGTCTTGTTTGTATTATTTTTATCAATGAAAAGACAGGAAGAATACCATTTATTCTAGTTGTCCATTAAAACTAAGAATACCAATTTGATTTATTGTGGAATAGACTAAATGATTTGTTTAAATGAAGGAAATATGGTAAAAAAAATTACTGGTAGATGGTCTGAGACAGACTGGTTCATAGAAAAATGTTTGATTACCATGCATTCAAATCTTAGTGATGTATTAAGTATAGAAATTGATCTAAGCTGACTTGAAGTTTCATCTGAAAAAATTCCCTTAAACTTGAAATCATGGAATTTTGAAACCAAGTAAATCCTACTTGTTTTTGCCCTCTGAGGAGTTTACATGCATAATTCCATCATATAACCTGCAGTCTTCCCTGCATGACTTCTAACCAGTTTTCACCTTCTTGACCAATAGAATCTTAGAATTTCAACAGATCAATGTGGTTATTTAATCATTACGTGTGTTGAGGAAAAGTAACACAACACTACTAAGAAATCTCGTGACTCTCAGGTTTATAAAGATTTATTGTACTACATTATGTATTGGATGATTCTACAAATGTCAGCAAGAAGTAAAAATTACTTCCAAAGTTTTCTATCAATTGGCTCCTATAAATTCCATTCGTTTGTCTTAATTTGATTTTCTCGCATAGATGTAAAACTAATTTTATTTCTGAATGATTTTTATCATAGGTAATTATTTAAATATCCCATTCTATTTTTAGATTTATGAATGTCATACCTTATGATTTATTTTCTTGCTGTTCTGTTTAGTGATATTTTGTTAGGAGCATATTTACCTTTTCACTTGCTTAAATATCTTTCAAATTGAGTAATATTGTAGCACTGGACTTAATGTGCTCAGTGTCATTGACAGAAGGATCAAGAGGTTAAGCCCCTTTCCATAAGTGTCGGTTTTTTAATTCTATCATATCTTTGCAAATTAAATATCAAAGAATCAAGCATTTTTGCAATGTTTTAAAGTAAAATAGCAGTTATTAAGTTGATTAACATTTCAGGGCTTGTTATACATTTTGAAAATATTTAACTTCTTTTTTATCACACAGTTCAATTCTTACACACTTTTTCTCAGCTCTAACCACTGGCATATAATCAGTTCTAGGGCCAGTCTTGATGCAACATCAAAACTAGGCATGTGCATGTACTTCTCTGATCTTTCTAGTTTTTATTTACATTCTGCCTTCTGTTTGCAAATGCAAGAGCGTATACTTTTACAGTGTAGGGAATAAACATTTTGTGAGTTCGCATCACTCATTAAATTTTACTATTTTCACATTCATTTGAAATTAAGTTGATTCATAACTTTCAGTTGAGGCAGGAAGATTGGAATGAGCATGCGCAATAGCAATCTTATGCACTTGGACAAGACTTGGAATCTAGTCAGACTAATCTGGGGTTTCGACTAGATTCCACGTCTTGAGAAAAAAGGGTACTGTTTGCTAAAAGTATTTTCCAAATTTTTTTCTTTTCGAGTGCTAAATTGGACTCTGTCTGAAAATATCGCGAAGTCCGATTTTCAGACAAGCTTATAACATTGATGAAATGTTTTCTTATCTGGCGTAATTATCGCCATTTTTTGTCTATTGAATTACTTTTCAGGGTTTTCCTTTTGGTCAGGAATTACCTACTGAGATGGACCATTACGGATTTCCCGTATGTGTTGCAAAATTTCACTATAATTACTGCTATTAGTAGAATTATTTCGGAAAACCCCACTTGACGATGTTTAAAAAAATCGCCAAATTGGCGACATGATATCCTATTTTAAAGTAAAGATCGCCAAATGATGAGCTACTGTCCTTTTTTCACAACACTTGACCAAATTGACAGCATTGGAAATTTAGATTTTTTATTTCAACCGTTTGTTTCATACCTAATTAGCATATTCTGTGTTTTATCTGATTCCTTTTGTATCTGAGCAACTAAAACTACTAAGACAAGCTTTAGGAGAAGACTAATTTTGCTGCTATTTTCTAAGAATTTATGCTAGTAAAGCTTTTTCACGAGAGCATAGGCTGTAGCAACCCTGTCATCAATCACAACGTGGCATTCTTTTCGGCTCATCATTTGGCAGTGGCTTGGCAACAAAAAATTGAAATTGCGCCTAAGTCGTATCGTATATTGAAATGGCTAAATTTCAAGGTTGAAAGGGAAAAATTCATTTTTCTTGGGGATTGAGCAAAAAACACTCAAGAATCGATGACTTGAACTAATTTCAATGTTAATACACAGGAACTAACAATTTTAACAAACTTATTCCAATCTGTTTGCTTTCCTTGTGCAAATGAATAATTTTAAAGTTACTATATTTTCTGTTTTGGAGTAACTACCAATTAACCAAATATCGCCTTATTTTTTTATTACTCTTATGTTTTCACATGGGCAACCTACACCTCAGGAACATCCTTGTATGCAAGTTATGCATTGTTAAAATCTATATTAGCATATTTGTACTTTTGAGGGAGAAACATTTACCAGTTAAAGAATTTGCAAGTGTTTCAAAGCAAAACCCAAGTTCCTGCATTGCAAAGGGAATTTTATGAGTGTTTCTTCATCCCTAAAATTATCTTTCATTTTGCAGCCTTACCCTCTCTGGACACTGGAAAGTATCCAGAAGGGTAGGAAGCTGAAGGGTGGGAGGACCCCTACCAACCGGGTGCCTCCCACAGCTCCACCAACAGTGGTGCTGCCACCACCACCACCTACGCTGCTGTCGCCGCCACCACCACCACCACCACCACCTACGCAGCTTTTAAGAGTCTGCATACAAAGGCTCCCAACACAGGGGTATGTTGTCTAAAATTCTTGTGATCATTCATGCCCTTCAATACACCCTTGTGGTATCTCATTTTCTGCATGCGATTCTCAATTCAAACAAATATTATGTCAGTTTGACCAGAAGCAACCAAACAAGTATTGATCCTTTGAGGGCATCAGGATGTCTTGTGTCCCACTCTTTCAAAATGGTCAAAACTAGGTATATAGTCATGGGCAGGAGTGGGGAAGCTTTGTTACAAGGCCTCATTAATTTAGCTGTAATCAAATAAGGCCACATTCAATATTTAAAATTAACATTTTTTGTAAAAATCTATCTTAACTACTAAGTACTTAATTTAAAAAATGAAAACTATTTTATAATTTCAAAGTGATCTAATCTTTTAAGGTCTTTGTTGTCTACTTTTTGGAAAACATTTGAATATTCGATTGATTTTAACTTGGAAATTTGCAGTTTTATTTGATGCTCTAGATGGGCTATCTGTCAATGACCTTAAGGGCGTCTTGATTTGGGTTTGGTAGGAGAATGTAAATTTGGAGTAATAAATGGTTGGGAAAAACAAGAAAGCATTTTTTGGGCATGTTGCCAAGGCATGGATATTTTGCATTTTTCCATATTTCAATTGGATCTTATCATCAAACAATGACTTTAAACTCATCTACTCAGTTCAATCAGATCCATCTGTAGTTCTCTAGGTGCCATGGTGTCATCCACTAGGTGAGACTGAAATAATGAGGGTATAGCAGCCATTAATTTAGCTCTTATGGGGTACTAATGTTCATTCTTTGTTTTTTAATATGTTCCTTTTAAAAATAGAATTTTTCAATAAGACTTACAAATTTATTAAACATAATAAAAGGATTTGTTCTGTAAAATTTAGATCCAGTCAAAAGGGGCTACACTTACGGACCTAGAAGGTCTCGGTTATTTTCATGAACAGGTTCCCCACCCCTAATTCAGGAAAATAGCTCTCCGAGAGATTCACACACATTTTTAAGTGTTCTTTAGCATCTTCCCTGCATGATGTCTAACCAAAGTTTTCCCCTGATTTTCAACCAATAGATATGGTTAAGTCTGTGTGTTCTATGTAAAAACCCGCTACACTATTTAGAAATGATGTTATGCCCAGAGTTAAGGCTGCTTAAGTATCTAATTTTTTGTTTGTAAAATGCATTCATGTAAGGTTGTAGGTCTTGTATTTTGCTTTCACTGGATCATAGGATAGATGATCATATTTAATTTTGGGAATAACCAGAAGTCGTACAGTGTCAATTCTAGGCTGAGAAGGGTGTGGAACAAGAATAGATACAAGGCTTGTTACTATTTCCATCATTTGTCATCTGCAATGTGGCCCTATATTGTGATGGAAAAGAAAAATCCTATTTTCAAGCCCGATTCTCAAAAAAGTGTCAAATTCTATTGCTGACCACTGCTTTACACAAAACAGGGAGACAGCATTCATGACTTACCTACACTGAATCGAAGACAACAAAACAGTAAACTGGAAATAGGCTTGTGTGCACTGCACAGCATCCGCTACTGGACACTTGTGATGTTTTGATATTTCAACTACTTGAGACATCATGTGGTAGACTACTTATCAGTCAACTTTCGTATAATTGTTTCCTTTTTACTTAACTGAAAACAAACATTTAATATTTGTGTTGTGAATGGCTTCACCAAGTCTGGCTAATTATTCCATGTGAATAATTTAATGTTGTAGATAATTCACTGCAAACATTGTAAATTAAGTACGTAACCAATTGTATGTTTTTCTACTCGTTTATGTTTAACTCTGAGAAACTTTCATTTGGGTGAATTGATACGAGTCATGATATTCAACGAGTATTTATTAAATTAACCTTATGGCTATTGTCTATCACAATACAAGAAGTAATTGTAAGCCATAGCATAAAGGTTAAGAGGCAGCCAGGTTACATGTAAACAAATTCTATAGTTGGTGTTTAGCTCAGATTCTGCCTTAAGTTTATCGTTTGATGCCATAAGCCATGGCAGGGAGTTAGGGAGTTGGCAAAGCAAATAATCATGTAAAATATTTTGAGTTTGAGAACTCTTCCTCCTGTGAGCTTAACCAACTTTTAACTAATGGACTTGTTCTAGATCATCTGCTTTCTCACTAGAGCACCATACCGTGCAGCATCTAACAAAGAGTTGAGAAATTCATCTTATGGCACTGAGAAATAAAACAAATATATAAAATAAATTGCAGCAATTTCCAGTAAAAGTGAAAAAATGTAAATACAAACCAATACTTTTCCAATCAGTAATAAAAGTGAAAATAGGCTGTTCAGGGCCTTAAGATGATTCCATCAATTCCCCAAATGGGACCCACACTCCAAGAAGCCTCTTGAATGAGTGAGAAAAGATGCACTTGTTACTAAATTTTATCCCTAAATTATTTAATGGCACCTAAACAATTTTTACTTTTATAAACGGTTTCTACTGTTAACTACTCAATTCACTTCATTACAAAAACCATCAAATTAAATTTATTTCTTTTTAATATTTCATGGGGGCCCCTCAGATTAATCTAAATGGGACTGCACTTTGTAAGGCCAGCCCTGTGACGTTTTTATGACTTATTCAATATTTCCACCATTTCTCCATCAAATTGAAAACATTTACACTTGAATATTTTAAAATTGTAGTCTAATGTTTTTTCTGTTTCACAGCCTCCTGCAGCACCTGCCACAGTGCAGAGTAGTGCTTAACCGACTCCCTTCCGACCGGTGAGTTTCTTTCATTTTCTTATCTGCATTTGATTCTCAGTTTTCTTCTGTTCATTTGTGTCATGTAGTTATTGCTTCAAAGAGGTTAAAATTCATTTAAAAGCTAATAAAAGAGTGGGATGTTTATTCACCCTTTTTGAGTCTACCTTCTTTTCTAGGGCTAAACAAAAAAGATCAAATTCAACGATGCCTTTGTTTATCCATTCTTATTAATTCTTTTACTAAAAGTTATCTATTCATTAACACAATGAAGCTCAACCAAAATGAAGACACATCCTATGAATTTCACTAATCTTTAATTTCGCTGAAATATGTTTACATTGAAAACCAAAATAAACAACATTTTCTGCTTAATACTCGCATTCCAAATCAATTATCCTTTGTTCTAGTTGTGGGAAAAGTTACAAGAACAAAGAGCATTACCCAAAACTAGGTAGAAAAAAATGCTGAAAAATAGATACAAAAATTGTAGACAAAGCGTTAGCAACAAGAATTAGAAAAAATCAATATCGTGCTGGCATCTACTGGGAAAAAAGACAAATAAAATAGTTAAGAGTTCGGGACAAGACTAGTCATAAATTTCCTATGGGAGGTGGTGATGTTCAAAATCCTTTTGCTTTTCCACAATGTAGGTATTAACTCCTTATATTGGGAGATCAGGAGAAAATGGTAATCCTTTGACATCTGAGCATCTCATCCTAGTACAGTAGTACCCTAGTACCCCACTTACGCTACCCTGACTTATGCAAACTCTGAGTTACGCGGTTCTTGATTTTTTTTGTTTGAAGATATCGGGTGGCAGTGTTGTGCCAGTGTTTCTCTTGCTGTGATATCATTGCATGCGTTTCGTGGGAACTCTACATACACAATTATGATTCTACGGTCGACAAAAGTTAAGACTGTTTTGTTATTCGTTTTCTAAACCCGTAAAAAACTATGTCATCCAAACAAAGTAAATCTGATTCTCCTTCATGTAGTAAGAAAAGGAAAACAATATCTTTGGAATGTAAACTTAACATCAAGGATTTTGATAGCAGAATGAAAATTTGTGAATTGGCAAAGAAGTTTGAGCTACCGGAATCCACAGTAAGAACAATCATAAAAGATAAAGAGAATTCTCGATGCAGTGAAAATAAAAAATTATTAGCTTGCTACGAATAAATTCTGCATGAAAAAGAAGGCATTGTGTTGTCAGACGAATTTGGTAGATTTTATGAAGCCATCGACAATGAAATAACTTTTTTACGTAACTCATTTATTTTTAATATTTTGTATTAATAGGAATAAAGAACTGCAATTTTGTAAAATATTTTTTTCTAAACTAGTGTTTTTATTAGTCCTTGGTCCAATTAAACAAAAAATTTATATGTATTTATACGAATTTGGTAGATTTTATGAAGCCATCGACAATGAAATAACATTTTTTCATAACTCATTTATTTTTAATATTTTGTATTAATAGGAATAAAGAACTGCAATTTTGTAAAATATTTTTTTCTAAACTAGTGTTTTTATTAGTCCTTGGTCCAATTAAACAAAAAATTTATATGTATTTATATGCAAAGTTGTACCTCGACTTACACGAATTCAACTTAAGCGATTTTCGTTGAACCCACCTATAGCGTACTTTCGGGGTATTACTGTACCTATCAATTATCGTCAATGAATTTTAAATATGTGACTGCTACGTGAGATTTAAAATTAAAATACACTGGCTATGCACACTTGGATGGGGATGAAGAAAACAAAATCATCTAATGAATTTTTAATCATTAAAAAAGTTTGGTTGTCCACTTCAGACGAACATATTTGTTTGCTTTTTCGAAATTAAAAATATCTTTGAAAGGTCTGGAAGTCAAAGTTTTTGAATGCTGGCTTTTTGGAAATCATGCAAGATTCTGCCTGAAATTACTCCTCTAGGATATATTCATATGTGCAGAGTTCAAGTGACATCAAACAATCATTTTCAACTGTAGTCACTCACAGAAAACATAGGAAGTTCAATTTGTGACAAACATTAAACTCAAAGTTGCTCAATTTCTGTATAAATGACTGCATATGGTGTTTGCCATAGGACAACTTAGCAGGACTAATATGTGTATGGAAGTTTCTACCCAGTTTACTTTAAATTACATACTACTAAAGTGCAATATGGAATTCAAACTTGCTCTGGTCCTTTTGGTTGATTTGGGTTTTATGGCGCAAGGTCTGGTCCTTTTGGAAACAATCCAGGATATAAAATGGAGAAATGGCTAGATTTCTACTCATTTCCTCTCATCAATTTTTGGAATGCGAGAAGTTAATTGTCTAGTTTGGGTTTTTCAGCCCACCCTAAGTGCACAATAAATCTGTTGGTCTGTAAACCCATGACTTGTGACTCTTGTGAGGGAGCATGAGTTCTCAGCCTACCCCTATGAGCCTTGATCTAAATTTAAATTGGCAATGCCTCTCTGATCATGTCTCTGACCAAACAGATAAAATCTCAATTGGAACTGGGGCATGTACTGGTCTGATGTAAGATTTGTCTTTAAGAACTTTGACTAATAGCATTTTTGCATCCTTTCAGGAAGAGGAGCTCGGAAGATGAGTTGCCTGGACCTCCAAGCAAGAGGTTTGCAGCAGACACGTTGCAAGCTGGGTAGGTATGCATTTTGTGTACAATTCTTATTGCTTTTAAGAAGCGATACAATCATGAACTAGAACTTATATTGATGCAGTTTTATTGCTCATAAACAAAAGTTGTAGCAACTTTTCAATTGGCTGATTTTGTAGAATTTTCTCATTTAGTTCATTGCTAAAATCTTCCAAATAACCTGCCACTGGGCTGCGATAGCTCGGTTGGAAGAGTAACAGATTAGCAACCAGAGTTGCGAGTTCCAATCCAACCAAAGTCCATCATATACAAAGGGGGCTGGTGCACATTAAATTTAGCGTGGCCTCAAATGTCCTCGTGTTGGCATGATGTGGAAGTTTGGGGAGTGAGGTGCCAGCTCCAGGTGTGACCTTGTCATCTGACCATGTTCAAAATTACCTGATGTCCTCGGACCTTTCCCCTCAAGTTTTTATCTTGCACAGTAGCTGCCCATTGTGTTGCTCCATTGCAACATTAATTAATTACCTACTTACCATCTCAACCCCAGATCGACTTGGGGAGAAATCTGAAAATATATGCTCAAGATTGTGGGAAAAAAGAATTGTATGTAATCGACTGAATCAAGAAAATGTAACGTTAAAAGCCAAGTTTATTTTTGACAAATCTTATAGCTGACATCAGTTTTGATTTATAATGTGCATTTATGCCTCGATGTTGGCTACTTGTCACTGAACATCGTGACTGATGCTTGATGGTCTCGACGTTTGATGATTTGTCATAGGTAGTCCTAGCACCACCCTTCCCCATGTGTCCCATAGATTTAAGCCTCAGCCCAGCTGATAATGCAGTTTGTCCAAGCTCAGCTTCACAACAGCATGCTGGCTTCTATCTGCTGCATTTAAAAATAAATTCCATTATCATTTGCTATGTATTTTGTTGAGTTGTAAACAATACTTTATACTCCTTATTTTATCCTGTTATATCGAATGTTTTGGTATTGCTTTTTTCGTGAGTGATATTTTGGTATTGGTAGAGAGGTTTTATGACAATTTTTGTTCGCCTATTATCGTACAAATAATTGTTTAAAACTTAGTGGTGCAGGCCAAAGTAGGGGTCTTGGAGTCAGCTCACTCCTGAAAGTGTTAGTTATATATAAAAGCCCATGGGGGGGGTTAAAATATCTTACAATGATATAAGGCCACATGTTAAGATGGCTTGATTCATGGAACCATCCATTATTGAATATTCAATATATCAGTTTTATGAATTCCATCTTTATTTAGTATTAAATTGGGCCATCAATGTGTAACTCTATCTCCACAGCTCAGCCAGTCTTGCTGATGAGTACCAGTTACCACCACCAACTGAACAGGAGGAACAGGCTTTGTCGGAGAGGTAATTGATTTTTTTTTCTCAATAATAAACATTTGAAGTATACATTATTGTTGTATGAAATTCATGTAAGTGATTTTAGACAAATTTCAATTGGGATGGATTTGACAAACTAGGGAGGTGGATGAGCTTACCAGTTCGATGTTTCTGTTGGATAACTTTCAATTGTATTGATTTAATCAATAAGCTTTCAAAAAATTATTTCCTCATTGTTTTTCAAGCCAGTTTCAATCCAGCTGTAACTTCTAGTGCAGATTTCTCACTATGTCATCGACAAGTCACACCTGCATGAACAAATAATTTTTTCCCAATTCATGGCCAATAAATCGAACATTTTTATCATGGCACTAAAATGCACCAATCATCGCTACATAAATTTATTGCTGCATCATTTACGCCGTCTTTAAAAGGTCTTGGGAAAGTGCTGTGCTTTCTGTATCTTGAACCTGTGACAATCTGCCAGGTTCACAAAGTAAATATATTTAACGATGTTTTGATGATGCAATGCTTACCTATAAAATATCTTTTTGGGGATCTATCAGATATTACATCTAGAGTAGTCTACCACTGCTTAAGGTGCTAATTTGCTTATTCCTATAAAAAGGATCTATATTTTTAAAGTTAAGAAACTTTTAATACAAAGAATTTGTACTAGAAGGGGGACAAATTTTGTAAGTTATCAACAAACTTAATCCAAGACAGCACTCTTAATTGTCCTTTTCAAATGGTTTGTTTACATTCATGTGAAGATTATACATCTTTTCTGAATACACATTTTTGTGTGCACTCATACTTGCTATACTGTATTTATTAGTTACTTAAACAGCACTCAATTTAATTAAATAAAATATTTCTTTACTACTGTTGTCCTTTTATATACACTGCTGGCCACCCAAATTGCAACACCAAGAAAGACGAGATATCACAACAAAATTTATTTTGTAGATAACATGTTGACCAAGTATCAAATGATTAAATTTATAGACTTCTGTGAAGTGTGGTTCCTGCCAAAATCAGTAGCCAGAGTAGCCGCCATTGTTGGAGATCACCGCTGCCACACGCCTCGGCATTGATTCAAAGAGACTTTGGATGTGTTCTTGAGGTACAGCAGACCAAGCAGCTTCCACACGTTGCCAAAGTTGATCTGGTGTGGCAGCTGGGGATGTATTCTGGGTCAATCGTTGAGCAACCATGGACCACATGTTTTCTATCGGCGAAAGATCCGGAGAGCGAGCTGGCCAGGGAAGCAATTCAATCTGGCGATTGACGAAGAACCCTTGGACAATGCGTGCCACATGTGGTCGCGCATTATCCTGTTGAAATATGGCTGTGGGCAAGCCCTGAAGGTAAGGAAGGAAAACTGGCTCCAACACCTCGGAGATGTAGCGCTGGCTGTTTAAAGTACCGGCAATGCGTACTAGAGGAGTGCGAGAGTGATATCCAATACCGCCCCATACCATAATACCCGGTGCAGGACCAGTGTGGCGGTGTATAACGCAGCTGTTCAGCATCCTATCTCCACGGTGTCTCCAGACTCGAATCCGACCATCGTGGTGTTGCAGACAGAAGCGTGACTCGTTCAGTAAAGACAATTTCATTCCATTCTGCCGTCCACATCCTTCTTTCATCGCACCATTGGCGGCGGAAACGTCTGTGGTTCTGCGTCAAGGGTAGACGAAGCAATGGACGTCTTGCGGACAGACCACTCTGCTGTAAACGGCGTCGAATGGTACGCGCAGACACTGGATGATGCGGTACAGACTGAATGTGCTGTGCTATGGTTCGTGATGTGGCTGAGCGATCCGTCACTGCCATACGCACAATATGCCTGTCATCACGTGAAGTGGTGCACTGAGGTGGATGCGATCGAACACGTCGGTCCGTCGTACCCTCCTGCATCCAACGATCACATATCCGCATTACAGTTGTTTGGTTTCGTCCAACACGACTACCGATTTCCCTGAAAGATAATCCACAATCTCGGTAGGCCACTATCCTTCCTCTGTCGAACTCGGATACTTGATCAAAAGATGATCGCTGTTCTCTACGAGGCATAATTGATCGTTTTTTTTAAAAAAACCACAAGAAAAACACAATTGCCGTACTTGAAATCGTCGAAATCTCCAAGCCTTAAATAGCGCTTTGAAGTGGCGCCACAGGCGCGCGTGATGTGCGTCTGAGCTGAAATTCTAATCATTTGCATATCTCACCTCCGCTAATGCGTGTTGTAAATTTCATATTATTTGCATGCTTCCTTCAGGGTGTTGCATTTACGGTGGCCAGCAGTGTATAATTTCATTGCATTGACATTGCGCAATTGTTTCAATATATCTTTACTTTCTATCCTCCCTTTAACGCTACTCCTAAACACCATTCACTTGTAAAACACAGGGTAGGCCTAAGGGGCTCCGATATAGAGTGATTCTAAAAAGGGCTCCGCGATTCAAAAAGGTTGGCAACCTCAGCCGTAGATGACCGAAAAGTGGAATGCGTTTCGCCCTTAGAGGAGGATTTTATTACTGTACAGCTAGTGGCATTTTCATTGGTTTATCTTTGGTATTTTTTCATATGAAGACAGTATATTTTAGTCATAATTTCCTTCTGTAATTTTTATCTGTGCGTTCTTTGCTTCTCTGTACTTTAAACTGTCTAGAAAAACTAAAGAAAATCCGAGATAAAATTTTCTGAAAATATTTTCGATTGGATGTCCCATATTTCATAGAATTGCTCTGTTAGTGTATACAATATTTTTGTTCATTTTAAATTATTTATCTGAGTTATTTTTAAAAAATCAATGGTCTATATATATTGACAAAACGCTTGTCCAAAAGCCGTAAAATTTATTCAGTGAAAATATTATATTTGAAAAATAAAATCTGGTTCGAAATCTAATTATGTTTTCTTTCTGGTGGCTTTCATCGGGGCTACGATTTACAAGTTTTAAAATCAAAACCTTTTCAATATTCACAAAACAAAGAGATCTAAAATCATTTTTAGACTCAATTTTCTACTCTGCATCTCTTTTTTAAAACCTTTCGTTACTTTGGAAACATTTTTAATCAGCAAAGTAGCAAAAATTGGTATGCTAAAAAACTACTTTTATTAAATAATGATTCAAAATCGTACCTCGAATACTTCAAGTGTAAATTATCTGAAAATCACGAAGGCAGTATTTGTAACAAAATTAGTACAATTCGTTTATTCTGCTTGTTTGGTTCAAAAAGGTGAAAGCCCGATATGTTTACATTACGCAGGCGAAGGTATCGCCAAGATTGTTTATATTACATGGTGATATGAAGCCAAATCTGGTTTAACCTTTAAAACTTTGTTTTAGCCCAAGGTTAAACAACCTTTTCGGTCGAAACCTTAGAGGAGAGATAAGGATAGAGAGCGCTTTGGGGTTGCAATCCGGTTCTACGATAAAATCAGCGGACGTGCGGACGTTTCTTGGACACGGAGAACACTCTCTATGGGATTTAGCATTGGGACGTCAAATTGACACGTTGAAGGCTGCACTTCTATTGAAAAAAAAATGGTTGCATATTGTTGTGCATACAATTGCAAGGAAAGAGGAACTAAAGGATCACCCTACTCATTTCACAGATATGTTATTATTTACTTATCTGCTTTTTTTAGTATTTAAAGCATTTTTAAAAGAGTAGCGTTGCATCACATCATAGTAAAATCAATGTTTATTCGTTATTGTGAACACTTTTTTTCATTATTTGATGTCGTGAGAACAATTTGAATATCTGTAACCTGATAGAAAATGTTTTGGAGTCATTAAAATTATGCATTTTGCGAAAAAATCGTATGTTTTACGGTTAAACGCAAAAATGCAGGTTGGCGAATCTTGGCGCCTTCCGCTAGAGTAATCAAATATCGCGTGTTTAGAAAATTGTTGGTAGTTTCTTGTATGGCAGATTTGTGCAGTTCATTTATTTAAGATTAATATTGTTAATAGATTACAAGTGAGTGATAGCTCCGGATAGCTGTTTATTTGAATTTTGATTTGCAGAGATTGTTTCATTTTAATTGGAAGCAATACACATGTACTTTTGCGTTAAATTTAAAAACTTGAAAACAATTATTTTTTAAGGAATTTTTTATTTTTGAAGTAACGCTGATGGTCTCATTCGATTGCATCAACTTTTTAGAATAGGAGCTGATGGATACCTTTTTAGAAATTTCATTAGTTTTGCTTGAATGATCGTTTAAAGTACGAGTATTTGTTTAATTTGAATTAGTCGTCTAATCTAATTAAAATTTGTGTTACATTGATGCAAAACATGCTTAAAATAATGTCGCATTACTTTCGCAAGGCCCACATCTTGCAAGAAATGTTTCCTACGCCATCGAAATCAAAAATTAATTTTTACTACTTATAGTATTAGACTATGCAGTAAATGTGTAGATTTAGTAAATGTAGGAATGAATATTTTAAAATAAGATTACATCATATTGCTAAAGTTTACAACGAAGACCTCCAAAAAATAAAGAAGCATAAATAATAAATTAACTTTACTTAAAGGTCACTGATTCATTTGTATAATTCACGTAAACTAAATGTATAATCAAATATATTTTTCATCAATTTATTAACTTTTTCTTTCCAAAATGTCAGTAATTCATTTATTTAAATTTTATTACTGTACAGCTAGTGGCATTTTCATTGGTTTTTCTTTGGTATTTTTTCATATTAAGACAGTATATTTTAGTCATAATTTCCTTCTGTAATTTTTATCTGCGTTCTTTGCTTCTCTGTACTTTAAACTGTCTAGAAAAACTAAATAAAACTAATAAAATTTCTGAAAATATTTTCGATTGGATGTCCCATGTTTCATAGAATTGCTCTGTTAGTGTATACAATATTTTGTTCATTTTAAGTTATTTATCTGAGTCATTTTTAAAAATCAATGGTCTCCCTGTATATATATATTGACAAAATGCTTGTTCCAAAAGCCGTAAAATTTATTCAGTGAAAATATTATATTTGAAAAATAAAATCTGGTTCGAAATCTAATTATGTTTTCTTTCTGGTGGTGGCTACGATTTACAAGTTTTAAAATCAAAACCTTTTCAATATTCACAAAACAAAGAGATCTAAAATCATTAACTTTAGAATCAATTTTCTACTCTGCATCACTATTTTTTTCTAAATCTTTCGTTATTTTGGAAACATTTTAAGTCAGCAAAGTAGCAAAAATTGGTATGCTAAAAAATTACTTTTATTAAATAATGATTCAAAATCGGTACCTCGAGTACTTCAAGTCGAAATTATCTGTTTAATCACGAAGGCAGTATTTGTAACAAAATTAGTGCAATTCGTTTATTCTTCTGCTTATTTGGTTCAAAAAGGTGAAGGTATCGCCAAGATTGTTTACATTACATGGTGATATGAAGCCAAATCTGGTTTAACCGTGGGCTAAAACGTGAAGTTACTCTGGAACAGCTTTTTCGACCATCTGTGAATGGGAATGCGCTCTCTATCCTTATCTCTCCTCTAAGGTTTCGCCGCAGCTGGGGGAAAATGAGCTTTGTCAGTGCTGTATCCCTCAAGCTCCAGCTTCCCAGACACCTATTCACAGATGGAATGCTATTTATCCCGGACATTCAAACATTAAACAACTGAGCGATGTTAGCCTAACCGTTGTAGCATGTGTCTTATATGAATGGAGGCAATGTAGGATTATGGAAAGAATTGGGCGTTAACGAAAATCATTCATGGTGTAAAAAGCCCTTTGACTAGAGTCGTGATACCTACTATTTCTCGATGCAGCACATTGCGGAATTGATTTGCTTATATTGGTTAGGCTCGAAAATGGAGTCACGATTGAAAAATCGCTTCGTTATCAATTATTGCAATTAAACTACCATGAATTGCGAGTTCGCCACAAATCGGAACTGATTCACATTCAATGTGATAAGGAGCAGAGACAAAATGTTCGTATGGCAGCACCGTTCATATGGCCAATCACATCGAAACATTTCTTAGCCTCACAAGATGGCACGAATTTATCGGAATTCATCAATGTGTGAACGACTGGTTTGATGTAATGGACATTTACATTCCAATTAAATTTGGATTCCCTTAAAATTCTTATGGAATGCATTTAACCGAACATACCCAAATTTTAGACGATATGTTTTCTATGATAAAGGGAATGTAGTGCAATGAGGAAAAGGGGATTGAAACCTTTCCAAAGGGGATTCTTCAATCTATTAATTCACTCAAAGGTCTGTCTGCTCCATGAGTTACAACTATTTCCTACCTATTGTCCCACAGATTGAATCATGATTCACTGGAAAACTTGGGAAGGTTAAGATCTTGCTACTCTTAGGATTTAACCAATTATTTTTTATACATAGTAGATGAACAGAGTCATACAAGAAGAAAATAGGGCGCGTGTTGTCACATGGATGTGGATAAACTACGCTTGATTGGTTTTTCGGTGAAAAATTTCTCATAGCTTTGCCATTGAGTGCATTGTTTTCACTGATAATACAAAATACTTTGTAGCCTATCTCTTCTAATTTAGTGACAATTGTTCGAATACAATCAAAAAGAATGTCACTGCTGATGGTTAAAGTTGGAAATATATGAATAACTTCTTTTAACTTGGATGTGACACTGGATATCATGGATGCGTAAGGGGCGGATGTAGCCAAAGAATTGCCGTTAAATGCATTCCCTACAATATTTCCACCTTTGAAGTCAAATAAGGTTGAACATAAATTTTTCATCCATAAGCAGTATGACATTTTTCTCATGCTCTTCTAAAAGTCTGAAAAGAGAACGTGCGTACACGAGAAACAATTTTCTATCTTCATCGGTTGGATTGGTTAAAATTTTATTACAAACAGTTTTTATTTTTGATGGATGAGGTAAAATTAGTGAACTGTAGCGCCGTAAATATTTGTATGCATGTGAGCTTATTGAGTGCATAACGGATGAAAAATCATTGTATTTGCAGAATAACGATATCTCTCTTCTGGAGTAACATGAAGTCATCACACTCTACTTCAACAAAGACATTTCTTAAATGATGTATAATTTGTTTGAAGCGATTATTATCATAGTTGGCTGAAGAATTTTTCATTGATATTTCATTTATAAAATTCAAACAATCTTCAATAACTTCCAAATTATTAACGTGACAGGGTGTTTTGATTTGATTGTTATCTACAGAAATTTCTTGGCCATATAAATGTTTCCATTTTCAGATTCGAATGTATTACAACAGTGTAATTTGTTCAGGTCCTGGATTAAAACAAATTTTGATGTAACTTTTGACTCCTCAATTAGTTTAAACCAATTTTGTTTATGGGGCAATAAATCCAGAATTTCTAGTAGCCTATTAAAATTTTGAAAAGAAATAGATTCATGATGAGCAATGAACTCAGATTTGCTTTCGTTGATAGATCTCAATAAATTGGATTCCTCAGTTTCTCGAATTTTATCTTCCCTGCTTTTACGAACGGTGGGACAAGTTTTCGAGAGATATTTAGGGCAATTCGGAAATATACTTGGTATAGCACCAACTTTTAAACGGAGACGTTTCATGGAAAAGGTAGAACACTCACCAGTTTTTTTTTGTTGAATTTCGATACATTCCGGACGATATCATCGTTTTGAAAATGAAGTTCGCTGACTTTGCTGCGTTTTGATGGTGTAAAGTCGGCTCGTGGAATCGCCCTGAGCCATCTTTTTCTAATATTTTCATCCTCTGGAAAGGAGAAAACCACCACTTTTGGTGCATCACCATATCCATAATTTCCAGAGCAAGAAGGTACACAGCATCTAAAGGGCATTTTGGGATAGCCTCGTGGTTAAGCCTAAAGAAATCGGTCTGGACACACGTTAAACGTGTTGTTTCGCGAAAGTCTTTAACACCTTGACACTGTAACGTTCCACAAATGTTATATAACAATATTTAACTGCAGCAGCACCTACTTTGTAATCAAAGGCTTATGGGCGGCAGCACAACCTTGGAAACCAAGCAGATGTTCTTCCTTACGGATGGTATTCATCAAACCATTCATGAAACTCCCGGATTCAACTCGCTAGATATGTCCCTTAAAGATCGGCCATTTCTGTGATACCCACGATTGCACCTTTCTCGAAATCAGATAACTGCACTTCGTGGCATCTTGCATGCGACTAATGCCAATGTTGTTTCTTACACGATATTTAACGGCGGAGGGCGTGACGTATATCAGGACCGCAGATATCGCCATTTGCATGGGTGTCCAAATACTTATTGGCAGATAGTAGTGTAGATTCATTACGAACACAAAAGGTAGTATTCATCTCGTTTTTATAGAAAAGATATAACTTGACTGGAGTATTTTGTCTGAATCCACTGCTTTATATTTATGGCCATTAAAAATAGGATGAGAAAATTTAATCGTATTCGATTTATTGAAGAAATTGACCCTGCTTTCACACAAAACTTGTATTTGTCTGAATCCACTGCTTTATATTTATGGCCATTAAAAATAGGATGAGAAAATTTAATCGTATTCGATTTATTGAAGAAATTGACCCTGCTTTCACACAAAACTTGTACAAATGTGATAGTTTATAACTAAAGGGGATAGTGAGTAATTTTATTTCTGAGAACAACGTATACCGACAACTGTCCGCTCTAGTTTTCATGTGCGGCAAACGTCTTTAAAATAAAGCTAAAATTAAGTATTCAATTTAAAAGTTATATTTTAGTTATTTTTTTATTTGTCCTCAAACGGGTGAAATGCGTAAGATAAGTTTCAATTTTCATTCATTTTTCACATCCTCGTGTTACATTAAACTCGATATCCCTTTTGAAAATGAACTTCTGATTTACTTACTTAATTTACTGTGAGCTTATTTTTCATAGAATTTATATCTTGCAGTTAGTGTTATTACTATTTTAATCGAAATTTTTATATTATACAGGTATATAAGTGTAGACGCAAATTCTCTTAGCAATCTGGTTTTCGATATGTACTGTTTTTTGGGTTTTCTTTGAGATTTTTTTTAGTTTTAACATAATTTTCTCGTTTCATCGTGTGCTTTATTCAAATTTTAGCTTAAATATTTCCCAGTCGTAATTGCATTCGTGGTTTCATTTGTGCTACAAAACCCCTGAAAGAGGTTAGGTTGGAGGGTTAGTTTTCGTTTCGAATAGTCGGGACTCAGGGAAAATTGTGTTTAAGAATTAAAAGCACTAATTATTGTTATATGTGTTATTTGTGCTGATACATTAAAATGTTTAGAGATAGGTTTTAAAAAATATAGATTTATTTGAAGGAAAATTAAATAAAATTTAGCTATAGATGGTAGGAAACAAGATAAAACCGGCAAAAAATAAAGGTTATCACCAATGCCGGATTTTGTTTGCGTGTCATCCTTTTGAAAGTACTTCGTAGACAATGCCATATAAACAGAAATTCCGTTTCCAATTTCCTGGTCTAGAAATGTAGTTTTTTGGAATATATTTTTACTTTACACTGTTAGAATAAGGTATCCGTATCGCTCCACGGTAAACAATGAAATTAATAAAAATCTATTTGGAGTATCTTAAAATGTGTTATTTATAAAATTAATTGTATTAAAGAAAACGTTATTTCACGTGCCAAGACTTGAGCAAATTTTTGATAAATACACAAGTACCTATCGCTTGAAAATAGTGTTTATGACTTGCTCTCCTAAATATTTGTTTTGAATAGTATTGCATTCAGATATTTTATCGATGTGTGTTATAAATTTAGAGGAAAGGTCTTGATGTTTGAAAATTTCATCCCAATCCACTATATCGGACAACATAGCAATAACATTCTCCGTTAGTTTTTGGTGTTTAGAAATTAAACTCATGTTCAAAAACGTTGAATAATTTAGTATAAAACTGTTCTCTAACTTTTGATATGTAGAAATTCTATCCCAATCGAGTTTAGTTTTATATTTAAGCATAGCAGCTGAAGACAATGTTTGGTATTGTGAAACAATACTCCAATTTATTAACATTCGATGGAGATCTAAAAAGTTTTCGCATAGCTTCTGATATTGAGAAATAGCGTCCCAATTTACATGGTTTTGAACTCTGTAATGAATGATTCCGAAAGAGTTTGGTACTGAGAAATCAATGACCAATCAAGTTTGTGGGATAAACTTCTCATAACATCTTCGGTGAGAGAATTATCCTTCGAGAAGGATTTCCAATCAACATCAGCATCTATTGGTACCATTTTTAACAAAACCTCTCTCGTTTGAAGAAACGTTAATTTAAAGAAATCATTCAAGAGAGTGAATGATTCTATTCGATCGAATCGTTTCTTTTATACACTCTATTCAACAAGAAAAGAAAAACAATATTACTCATTAGACTAAAATACATCACCAACACGTTTTTTGCGAACTGAAACTTTATTCCTAGACACAGTTTACTGTGAGCTTGATATCTATAATACATTGTAGTAAATCTTTACAGAATTTGTTGGCTCCGGAACAGACATAGTATGCTTCCGATGAGGACGATTGGTGTAAGTAGACATAGGAATAACAATCGTTTCCATCATGTAGGTACTTAATAACATCTGGGTTTTTTTAATATTTTGAAGTATAAGATGTTTTCAGGTTTTCAAGCCTTTGATTGATGCCGTTACACCATGTCTGCAAAGGTGTCTGCATTTTCCTCTTTCCATTTAATTTTTCATCCTAGTCTAAAATAAAAAAAAGTTAAAAATAATTATGCAAAGATTTATTACAAAAAATGCATTTAATTCAGCCAATGTCTAACTCAAAGCTAGGAAAAAGCCCAAAATGTCATATTTGTGGTAAATTGTTTACAAAATCTGACATCATTGTTAGAGATCATTGTCATTTTACTGGTATATTTCGTGGGTTTGCCCATAGGAATTGTAATTTGTGTTATAGAATACGATTTTTTATTCCAATTAGTTTTCATAATCTTAAGGGATATGATTCACATTTAATTTTAAATCATCTAAGTGGAGAATATACCAAATCCATTCGCATCATTTCAGTAAATTCACACAAATTTACAACATTTCAAATTGATGAAATGAAGTTTTTAGACAGTATGCAATCTTTGAATGCATCATTCAAAGATTCTTGTTCAAAATCTTGAAACGTCCAATCATGATTTCTCAATTTTTAAAGCATTTTATTCAAATGAAAAAAAAAACGATTTTTGTTAATGATGAAAGATGTCTTTCCTTATTCATATTTTTCAACCCCCTTGTTTTAAACGAAAGATGTCTACCACCAAAACAAGCATTTTTTAACAAATTAACCGATAACAGACGAAGATTATAACTTTGCTGTGTTAATTTTTAAAACATTTCGGTGTGATTCATTTCCTGACTACCTAAAATTATACCAAGAACTTGACGTTGTTCTACTAGCTGAAGTATTTACTTCATTTCGTAGAAAGTGTATGGAATATTACAAAATAGATCCATGTCATTTTATAACAGCAGTTGATTTAACATGGAATTCCGGATTGATTTTACTAAGGTCGAGTTAAAATTGTTTACCGATGTCAATATGTACATCTGGTTAGAAACAGTATCAGGGGTGGTGTCTGTTTAGCTGGGATATGCATGTGTAAATAATAAATACATTCCAGAAATATATAACAAAAATAAAAACGAATCATATATTTTAGCTCTTGATGCCAACGATTTATATGGTTACATTATGTGTCAATATCTACCAATTGGTGAGTTTAAATGGTTATCTGATCTTGTGATTAAAAATTTCAATGTTTTAAACATACCCTTAAAATCTGATGTTGGATATTTCTTAGAGGTGGATCTCTTCTATCTGAACTTCGTAACATTCATGATTATCCTCTAGCCCCAAGCATATAACCATTACATATAATATGCTTTCAAATTATCAAAAAGAGTTACTCAAAGCCTCAAATTCATGAAGAAAAATCGGAAATTAATTCCTAATTTTTATGAAAAGAAACATTACGTGGTACATTATCAAATTTTTTAATTTTTATTTAAAAGAGGGATTAATTCTTAAAAAATTCATAAAATATTAGGCTTTAAGCGTCACAACTTTGATCGATAAGAAAACATACTCTTCGTCACTTTTTAAAACTAGAAAAACATCAAATTCAAAATAACACTTTTGTCGAGTTCAATACTATATTATGGTTGTTAAAATGTGTTGTTTATACCCACATTCATACTTAGGACCCACTTTTGTCAGTAAATATTTTCATTGACATTGCTTGAAGAACTCTGCTTTATTTGTTCATCACGTTGCTTCTACAAAATATCAAAGCCAATTTTTTCAAAAGGGATAGGATGAATTGGGTCTGGTTATTGCTATCATTGGGCAGATTTTTCTGAAAATTATACCTGCATTATACAAGATTCCATTCAAAATATTCGTTGAAAAAATGAGCAGGTAAACAATTCATCATTTTCTAGTGTACATTAAGGATCTTGATTGTGGGAAATCTATTTCTGTGTGTAATATAAGTGACAATTCAACATTTTGGATTTTTCAAAATATTCAAATTAAATTACAAAGTCAACATTTAATCCTAGAGGTTCCACAAATTAAATACACATTTTGACAGAATGCTCAGACTTTAACAATTGTAGATTAATCCGATTTGGTGTTTCGCTTAACAGACCTGTTGATGGATCCGCATCACAAAAGCTTATTTTTATTCCTTTCTGATATTGGTTATACAAATTATATATAACTTTTGTATGATATAGTTTCAATTTAACTTAATTTAATTTTGAAATCTTGTGTACTTAATCACCTCATCCTTCAAAATATAAATGGTAAAATACGGACGATGTTTGGCGCAGTTTGGCCAGAATTGGCCCTTGCGCCATAAAAAAACAACCAACCAACCACAAATTAAATAAATGAAGTATTTCAGTGATGGGAACTCAGCCCATTACAAAAATAAGCTATCATTAGAATAGCTTTAATTCAGAAAACATCGATTTCATCTCTCTAAATTTTTGTCAGATTAAAGAACATATGTTAGTTAATACTTCTACAAAGATTCAGAGAAATATAAGAGGGTTCATTTTTTTCTATAGTACTTTAAAATCTACTTTGTTTCTTTAAGTTAGTTTTTTAATTTACTTGTAAAAATCCACTAAAATGTAAAATGTCCATTATTTTTGTAGTTTATACAAACTCCTGAAATGAATATCTTCCATTTGAAACTAAATTTGAAATATTAATTCTAAGTTAGAGCCATTCATACACAGTGTGCAAATCCAAGTTGGCCGCCATTTTGTGAAATCGACCCATTTTTAAATTCCTGTATGTCAGCTAATATTGGACAAAGTATTTAAAAAATTGAAATTTATGTGTTTCACTACCTTGTCTATCTAGGGTAAAAATTGGAAAAATTCATGACTGGTGCAACAACTTTTTCTCAAAATGGGTGTATTCATATAGAATGACCTACTAGAGAAGTCGATTTTGACTTTTGTAGTGATTACAAATGCCCCGTAATTTCATTTTCAGTAAGAATGACTAACTAATGGCGGAGTCTTGCACTCAACTTCCTTAGCAATACTTTTGGACTTGTGGCATTCAAGAAACCAGGAATATGCTATGTTTTCGAATTTCATCCTCATTATGAGAGAATGGCAAATTAATTTTTAAGGTATTCTTGATTAATATATTTTGAAGCAAACGCGTTTTTTCTTTAAAATTCTATTCAGTGGCACGTGGAACATCGAAGCTTATCATCAGTGTAGACAAAGCAATCTCAATCGATTGGATTTTTTCAAAAAGCAGAAGATCGATCTTACAGCTGCTTAAGATCAGTTTCAACTTGTAAAGTAAGCAACTTCTACCCTCTCACTCATGACAAAAAATTTCAACTTACAACAATCCTCTTCAAATATTTTCGAACTTGGATACTATTTCAAGATCAGCAGTCTTATTTAAAATTCTCTTTACTCCAACAGACCTTCAGTTTTAAACCGAATCCTTATGTCCTTTATTTGCAATTCAAAGATTCGGTTTCTACGTGGTAGCTTGACTATACAACTTTCAATAATATCCATGAAAAAATGTGAATTTAAATAATTTTAATCGTCTTTTAATGAAAATCTATGTCAAAGTTAGAAATATCTTTGAATTGCAACGTATGGTTACCCGTTTTAATTTAATGAACCTATCTTATTTTGAAATAATCGTATTTTAACTTTACCGGTCATTTTAAAACAAGAAGTTACACACCCTATTTAAAAAGGTTTCTTTTGTATATATATATATATATACAAAATATATATATATATATATATATAATACAATATATATATATATATATATATATATATATATATTTATATATATAATACAATATATATATATATATATATATATATATATATATATATATATATATATATATATATATATATATATATATATATATAATACAAAACAAGTAGAAATTTAGGAATTTAAATTAAAGAGTTCCAAGAAAATTTCGAAGAAAGATAATTTAGAGTTACAAATTTTATTGAAACGTACAAACTGACCAGCAATTGTATTATAGTATACCGAAAATATTTGATACTGAATCACCTTAGATTCCGGTAAAACTTTCAAAAATTTCTCGAAAGATTATGTTTTAAAATACTTATTTAAAGCTGTTAGGGGTAGCAAATACTCAATTAATAGTTATCCGGAACAGCTGCAGTATAGACCCCCCCCCAATCCATTTGGCGACTTTCTTTTTTTGTCGCCAACCCTGACGTTACTTGGCGACATTTTTAACAGACGTATTACAAAAAAATGTACATACGTTGAATATAAGTTATTCTTTTAACAGATTTCACTGTAAATGAGGGTTTCCTGTTTAAACGGGGCTGCCAGTCGTGAACTGAACCCTTAGTCGCACCCCATTAGATTTTTTTGTAAAATGGAAAACGAAATTTCAAAGCAACCATTATAGAAACCCTGGCGTTTTTTTATGTGCAAAGAAATTGCATATTTGTCATAATAAATAATGTAAATCTTGATTATATATAAAAATACAGTTATCACAGTCAATATATAAGTCTGTCTATATATTGACTGTATCTGTTAAATATGTTTATATATACATAGCGTAGGGACTCTGTAGGGTTGCTAGAATGGAGTGGAAAAAGTGGGGGGTTACCAAAAACAACAAATCGCAATTGAAGGTTGGCGACAAAAAAAGTCGCCAAATAATATATTGGGGGGTCTATACTGCAGCTGTTCCCAAATAATAGTTATCCTGCATTATCTATATATTAATGTACAAGAGAAATGTTTTCGAAACGTTCTTTTGCTTTCAGAACAGTATAAGTTGTACTTAAGTACGCTCCGGAACAATCAAAACGTCCAAAAGATGTAATTCGTCTTAAACTTTGATTATTTAGACATCAGGAGCTCATTTAATAATGCTATATAATTAAAATATCAATATTATTAGTTCACTAAAATAATAAAAATATCAATGTAACTTAGATAATAGAAAATGAAAACAGAGAACCAAGAAAAATTATATATGGATAAAATTTTTAATTTCATTTCATTTTTGTGATACGTTAATTCAACAGTTGTCTTAAGTTTCGAAAGCGGATTCCAACAAGAACAAACGCTTTTAAAAAAAAATTATTACAGAAAGTTTATAAAACATGCACAAGGATGTAAAATATTTTTGAAAAACACAGAAAGTTTAAATTTTAGAGATTTAAAAAAATATTCTTAACTGCATTTGCCCTCACATGTTGAGAAATTCAGTATTAAAATAGAACTTACATTTTTCGGTAAACTTCCTCTTCACTTCCGTGTGTTCTAAAGGTAAATCCGGAATTAAGTAGAACACGCATAAAGTCAAATTTCTTCAAATTCAGGAACCAAAAGACAGGGTTGAAACGGCGACTAAGAGGACCGACACCACGATATAAGCCCCAGAATTGGAAGTTGCGAATATTCGCGTAATGCAACAAGTACTCCAAGTACTTTGATTCTGGGGCTCTTACAAATATTGCAGCTTGGAAAGATATACCGATTCCAAGAGTCACAAGGAACTCCTCAACAATAAGGGGGTCTTTGCAATAGCGGAAAAGGACTTTTAAAAAAGGCTCGTAGACAGCCCTAAATATGGCGGAGGCAGAAGCAGTTTCTAGAAGCGATGTTTTTCTGATTAATTGCAAATATTTTCTTATCAATCCACAAGACTCTTCTTTTAAAGTAGAGAACTGTTCAGTAAATCTTTTAACTGAAGCTAAAAAGAATTGCCGTAAAGCATCTTGCACGAGTACATGTTGATCATCTAGTTTCATTTCGTAATACCAGTCAAATCTGTTGACTAAAAAACCTGGAAAGTCCAATGCTTCAAGATGCCTTCTTTGTTTCAAGATGTATTCGGCATGAACAATTTTTCTAAACTTTTTAAGACCTATGGATTCATTCTCTGCCAGATCCAGAGCGAGCATACTTCTATTCGAAATAATTACTTCTGAAATGGATATCCTGTCAGCAAGAGACTCAATTCCATCGATGTTGATTCCTAAACTTTGGCACCACTCCTCGTAAATGGCAAGCCTCATTTTGGGTCTGATGGGAAGATCATATACACCGTCACACATTCTTTAAAATCGCTCCTAAACTAGCAGCTTTCAGCAACACGTATAACTAACTGTACGAGATAGTACCCAGCGACTTGGCTTTCAAATGACTCAATCCGTCTCCGATGTCTTTTGTAACCAGCATACACGCATGCGCACAAATTCACCAGTGTTATGACTTCTAGCATCGTAGAGGAAAAACCTGTTTAGCTTTAAGGGATCAGGGTGCGTCGCCAGGCAGAGAAGCAATCCATCTTGGGGTCTTTTGAACAGGTGTGAGGGGTTTTTAGGAGAAGGGAAGACTTTTGCACCAGGGAAAATTGATTACTGTACTCATAATTTATAACGCGTGCTCAATGCTTATGGAGAATTGTATTTATAATTGAATTTGGGTGAAGAATAAATTTGAGAGGAATGTGAAGTATCAATATATTCCCAGCGGAAACCGTGGCGACATCCAGTCGCCCTAGTTGACAGTTGTGCACAAAAGAGGAGAGAGGGTCCCCAGGATGATGGACGACCCTGGGAAAGGAACCAGACAGCGAGAGGCTGGACCGAGACTTTCCGTCGGGGTTCAAAGGCCAATTGGGTCAGTGGGCACCCTTGACACCAAACCAATAAAAGGACGCTGGTTACGCCGAGAAGCGATGACAGCGCCAAAAGCCCACCCCCAAAATGGCAGGTATAAGAAGGTGTGCACGGGTTTTTTGGGAGGTGCGGACGGTGTTCTGATTGCCACGTGACCCCGTGAGGTCTTGAGTTTTGAAGCTACCCGGGCATCCCGCCCAGATTGTCCCAGCGAAGGGACGCGGCAGATAGCCGGACTTCTGATTTCTACAGGGCAGAGCGCCCGAGAGGCCAGACGTTCCAGTAGTCGCGGCAGATAGCCGGACTTCCGATTTCTACAGGGCAGAGCGCCCGAAAGGCCAGACGTCCAGCTTGGGCGGACTTGTGTTGGCACCCCGCCAGATCTGGTCTCATCCGAGATCCTTGTGAAAGGCCCGTAGCCTAGAACTTTCCCATTGCTTGGGTCATCGCTACCTATACTATCGTGTGAGATGTTCTCTCAGTGTTAATCTATTCCAGAAAAATAAAAGGTTCTATTTTTAACCTGGGTTCTTAGTCGAAGTCGTTACAGGAAATTAATTCTTTTGCTCGATTTTAATCATTGAACATTTTTAAGTATAATGATTTGACGAGGATACCACATAATTTTGAACCTTCAATTTAGGTTATGCAAGATTTCATAATCGTACCTAAGTAAAATTTTTGTTTTCAATCTTTATCAATGTACCCCTAAAATTTCCTCAAGGAACAAACTTAAGGTTCTATTCCCAATGCGGGAACTGTAAAGTAGCTCCTGCAATATTTGCATATCATACACTTGTGATACTATTCTTGCACGTTTAAGGTGGTGAAATGTATATACTTTAAACGCCCGTAAAGTACAACATTTAATAGTACTTGTTTTTAAGAAATATAAGACCGTGACAGATGGCAGGTAAATGTTTCGCTCGAAATGAAATATAGATTAAAGCTGATGTTTTCTATAATTGATAGTGACTTATAAAAATGCTGAAATTTGTCACTTTCAAATAATGACTCAAAAAAGTATTGGGACGCAACACAAAGTTTAATAATTCATTAGAATTCAGTAACTGTTACAACACTCCCTTTCGTTTCATTCAGAACATAGGACTATATACTAAATTGACTGTAGCGATGCAAATGAAATTTAAAAAACAAAATATTTTACTTCGTATTCCCAGAGTATTGGAGCCCTTAGAATTTAAACTATTGTTTAAAGGCTAAAATCGAAATTGGTCAATTCTCAAGTATTCGAGGAAAATATTGATTTTTCCGAAGTCAGAAAACTTAGCATTTTCCTCTGGAATATATATCAGCTATTGAAAATCATCACATTGATAATTGTTCAGATAAAATTTGATATATCAGAAATATTGGGCCATCCGGAAAGTTCTGCGGGTTCTTTTATAAATACTAGCGAAGCAGTACAAAACTTAAGAAAATTTTATTGAATCACATAAGCACCATTTTGTTCTGACTTTTTGCCATCTTTCCGGCAGCCGGAAAATTCCTCTTTTAAGTCGTTAGGGTTATTTGTAAAGATGTTATCGAGGTGCTGTTATAGTCTCCAAAGAATTGAACTCCAGGTCATTCAGATAATTTTGAAGTGACCTGAAGAGGTGAAAATCTGAGGGGGCAAGGTCTGGTGTATATGTGGGGGTGACACAAAACATCCCAGCCATACTCAATGTCTTTGACATTCATTGTCATGCTGGAAGACACCTAGACGATTGGTCAGTTCTGCTTTTAATACTGCCATTTAAGAACAGTATTTTTCCCCAATTTATTGTCTGATTTTATGGCAACAATTCATAATGAACAATTCCTTTGTATTCCCACCATACACAAAGCATCATTTTTTTTGGGGATGCAGCCCCCTATCGATGTTACCCCATGATCTTTCTCTTATAACCATTATCGTATAGTATCCACTTCTCATCTCCAGTAATGAGCCATTTCAAAAAAAGGAGCTTCATTTCGTTTCAGCAAAGAATCACATGCCGAAATTTGAACAAGCATATTCTGTTAAAGTATAGGGTACACAATCTTCAGATGATCATGATCTGTACCTTTTAAAATATTTAGTCTGATAGCTCCTGAACTGTGTAACGTAGGTTTTCAACGACGGCATCTTTTAATAGGTCCTCGTTTACTTGAGGATGGTCGTCCACAGCGCGCTTAAATTTATCAAACCACCTTCCAACTGTCATCAGAACTTGATGACAGTTGGAATTACGCACAAATTTTACGTTTACAGCACAAATTTTACGAGCAGTCTGACTAGCATATTTTCCTCTTTTTTTAAAATACGAGCATACGACGAAAATGAACTTTTTGGTTCTCCATTCTTAGCACTGCAGTGCCACAACACAAACTAGAATTATGCAGCGAAAGCATAAAATACCGAATTTACACATCTGCTTCAATCAAGGTCACTCCTTATCAGCGGTAGCAAAATAGTAATAAGAAAGCGCGCTTTGATTTGAAAAACCGCGAACTTTCCGGATGACCCAATATATTAAGCACGGAAAAAGTAATATTTATAATTCCCAAGTACCAGAAGACAAATTTGATAGAAAAACTCCGAACTGAATATCCTTGACACCAGACGTTAAATTGAAAATTACAGAATTCGACTTTTATTAGAGTATTTAGAATAAAGTGTGTAAAAGGACTTTCTCAAAGAAAGAATTCACCGAGGGACCAACATTAATCAGCTTCGAGAATTCGGTTATCTGTAGGCGTATGTATCAAAATTTTTAGTAATGCAAGTCCAATACTGGACGTGATTGTGATCCGAAATTTCTTATTCCCAGACACGGTGATGGTATTGCTTTCTACGCGATATAACTCATTTATTTGGTTGTAAAAAGGTCAAATTTAAATTTTTGAAAGGTTAAGAAAAAGGGCTTGAAAATTTTAAATTTCTTATGAAACTTGCCGAATAGATTGAGAAGTTGTCCAACGAAAATTAGGAACAAATGTAATTTTATTCTTAAAAACTAATTTAATAAGATATCCCTAATACTCTTGACTATTTTCATTTGATATTCCATGTTTTATTACTTATATCTGTGTTTTAGTAAATCTTTCGTTCTATATTGTTACGAAACAAGTTTACTTTAAAACATGCATTTTTCTTCATGAATTTAAAGAAAGTTGGTTGCCCCAATACTTTGTCATATACCTGATCTTTTGGAATTGCTGATATTTTAGGAAATATCTTAATATAAGTTTTCAATTTCAGAAACCGGATTAAACTCAAAAATGAACAGCAAAAACACTTTTCAAGTTAAATAATCGTGTAAATCTTATGTGTCAGCAAACAAATTTCGAAATCAAATATAAAACATTTCAAGATGCTATGAATTTTAAAAATTATCGGATATTTTACCATTTTGATGCTTCAAAAAAGGGCATCGGGGTACCTTAAATACCAAAATTTAAATTAGCAGCAAATATAAAACTAGGTTTTGATTAAGTTTATCTTTTGTAAGGTAGATTCAGATATTCTTGCTTTACGAATAAATGATATGAAATGTCTCATTTTACAATAAAAATATAAAGAAATGAAGTACAAGTTTTCATAAACATTAGATTGAAATGTTCAAGACATCCATAGAACTAAGAACTCTCAGAGCAGCGGTTCTCAACCTTTTCTTACTTTAAACGACCTCTAGAATACAGTAGAGCGCCCCAAACATCCGTTTTCCGTCAATTAAAAATGAACATAACATGGTGTCGAATGTTGATATAAATGGAGCAAAGGGAAAATAAGCAGTTAGGTGATAAACCATTACCTTTGTAGGTATTCTGAAGCATAACCAACTTCAATTCACAAGGTATTAACGATTCTTCCCTTTCGGAATCAAAGTATTAACAATTTCGATCATTTTTGCGAACGGTTTGGGGATGTCAACGTTTATATTTGAAGTAACTAGTGATTTTAGACAGTTGTCCACTTCACATTTAATTTTCAAAGTATAAAGACCCATGTTGTAGAAAAACTTCAGCAGACTTTAAATTGTACTATTATCAATGTATTTGATCTCAAAGGAAACGCTTGTCAAAAGCTAAAGCAATGATTCCACTTGGGAACCGATCACTAATATCAAATCTCCAAGTGACAAAAGGTTGAACTTTAAAAGTTTTATAGGTAACTTTACAAGTTACTAATCAACTTTTTATAGATCATCTTCAACTCGATGATAAGCTCTTTTAGACTTCTGACTATAAAAATTAAAGGAAAATAATGAAGTTTCAATTTCTAGGAACTAAAGTTAATCTCTCTTTAAGCAGCTTTTGGAGAGCAAATATCTAGAAAGAACTTTCAATGGCACTGTTTTTTTTTGTAAAACAAAACTATTATAGAACTGCTGTCAAAGAAACCCTACTTCGATTACTGTAAATGTGTCAGAAATGTAAAAACATGCGAATTATTTGAATATTTAACATAAAATGACCACGATGAGTTCTCCTATTACGTTCCGCTGTAGTTTATAAGGGTGGGAGAGGTGCATTCACTGGAATACCACAGGTTGAGAACCACTTGTTCTAGAGACAGGTCATCTGGAATGCCCCATCCGGGAAAGGACAGGACATCCCCTGGTTGAAACGAGCGCACACTACTGGGAAGACCCCGGCTGGATGAAGCTTTACTATAAATATGTAAATCGTGTCAATGGGACCACACCTCATAGGGTAGGTTTGCCCATTAAGAGGAACACGAGTACAGCTCATAGCAAGAGTCGACGCAGGATACTCGGTTTTCGTGGTTCAATTCGTAAATGGATACAGTCGGAATTCTTTAGCGACGATTAACAGTTGAGTGCATTCAAGATAAGATGGTAGTATCCAGAAAGGGAAGAGATGACAGATGTTGGTCATTCTGGGGAGAAGTCGGTGTCCACCAGTGAAGAGGATGCGGCACAGCCATCTTTCACTTTTCCACAACCTGTTGATGGATCGGCACAACAATAAATGCCGATGAATTCATCACGGTTACTGCTCAGAACAAGCGCAATTCAATACGTTTCTTTTTGAAAAAGGTAGGTATTTTAATTAACGTCGCACTGGAGCAACAACACAACGGGTTGTTGGAGACGGTGCGGGATCAACCCTCAAAGTGAAAGATCCGATTCAAGGGAACCGGAACTTAAATGTTTGATTTTTTATTCTTTTGTTAATAAATAAATATAACCTACACAAATTTATTTCGTGAATGTCTGCTTAGTAAGCGTTTAAAATGATTCAGTTCCCATTTTGGATTATACTGATTTCATCACAATACACTTACATTCATCAAATCCAAATATTCTTTTTCATATGAAGATCCGAATTCAACCCGTGGATTGAAGAAACCGTCCGAGTGCAGATTGCGAGATCTTCCTTCCATTCAAGGAACTCGTTTCAAGAACATAAGCATTGAGAAAATAATATTAACAAATCAGGTGAAACGTTAGTTTGTGAGTAGCATTATTCTATTATCCAACCTTCAACAGAAACATCTGACGCGAAACACTGACACTCGAAGCAATGCCCCATGCGCTAAGAAATGATTCAAGCATTAAGTAATTTCATGCGCTAACATACATGCAAAGTAATTTGATGCACAAACATACGCACTAAACAATGACGCATGCACAAAAAGGATACACAAGAAGCGCAACACACAAAAACAGCCGACACAAAAGGACAACAGGAACAAAAAGGACAACACGAACACAAAGGACAACAGAAAACAAACATTTTCTTTCCAAGTCCATTTAATGGAAAGACGAAATTATAGTTCATGAATGGTCCAACTAAATTCGATCTACAATTTTGAAAAATTTAAATTTTAAACCTATTTGAGATTTTTTTTTTAAATTTAGGGCAATTTATTCTTTTAACCCTCTGAGTCACAAGATATTCAAGTTGCGTAGTATTGCCTTTACCCTGCAACACACGATTCAATAACCAAATCTAATGGATAAAGGAATCCTAGGTAAGATTCCCTTCAAGTCAAAGGGGTTTGGGGCAAGACGCGTGAAAGTAAGTGCCACATTGTCTACCCAAAAGTTCTTCATGGTGGAGTTGAGTCACACTGCTATATATACAACTGTATTATTAGTTTGTTGTGGCTAATTTCGCAAGTTCAAAACTGGTCAAGAATTGTGCAGGAAAGACTGCAGGTTATATGCATGTGAACCTCTCAGGAGGGTTAAGGGCATTTTTATCCTTCATCTTTCAGAACTGTTTTTGTTAAAAGGGCACTGACGGGGCGTGATGACATACATCGTACTATTACAGTGAAAAAAAAAATTATTAATACGCAAGAGGAAATAAAAAAATATCCATCCTTAGTTTTTAATTACCACCAATAACAAATCTATAATTAGTAATTGAGGCATTGACGTTGAAAAGGAAGTAAGCGCCAAAAACTAAATTTTACAGGACAAGCAAAAAACCAGAGAGGAACATAGGAAAAAAGTAACACGTCAAATTTAGGTTTTGGCGCTTATGCAGAAATAAGGTACTTAGGCTTTTTAATTTAGTAGGCGAAAATATGCCAGTAAAATAATTTTAAGGCGAGTATTTTACCGAACGTTGCACTGGGGCAACAACGGGCTATTGACAACGAATTTTGAACCACGGACAGATGACGAGGTCACACCTGATCTGGCACCCTATTGTCCAAACTACCACATCACGCCAACGTGAGGACATTTGAGGCCCCGACAGATTTAACGCGCACTAGTCCCCGTGTACACGACGGTCTTCCGCTGGATTCGAACTCGCAACCCTCCGGTTGCTCTTCCAACCGGGCTAACGCGGCCAATTGACGTGGAGTTCCAGTTTGGGTGTTCTCGTCACTTGACCGTGGTTCCAAATGACGTATTGCTCTCGATCTTTCCCTTCGAGATGGATGCCGTACCGTCGCCCAGGCCCTTGTGGCTCGGTAGGTTTGCCCACTGCGCTAGTAACAAAAATCTTTAGGGTATTGGTATTTTCAATTAACGTCACACTGGAGCAACACAACGGGTTATTGGCGACGGTCCGCGATCAAACCCGAAGGGACAGATCAGAAGATAACACCACGCAATTTTGAACCGCTGTCAGATGACGAGGTCACACCTGTTCTGGTACCCCACTCTCCAAACTTCACCACGCCAACTTGAGGACATTGGAGGCCACGACAGATTTAATGTGCACCAGCTCCCTTTGTACACGACGGCCCTTCCAACTGGGCCACCGCGGCCCCATTTAGCCTGACAGAAAACGCTTCTCGTAATTACGGTTTCGTATTGTACTGAAATTATCATGAATTCAATTTTTTCATTTGATGAGATAACGATTTGAATTTTAAAATGAATTATTGATAGTAGAATATTAGTAATTCACATCGCTTATACTTGGGATTTAGTTTCACGTTTTATTAGTACATATATTTTTTGTTAAGAAATAAAAAATAGAATACACATTTATCTACATTTTCACGTTTATTCAAAGTGTAGGACGTTCTAGATAGGAAATGAGACACATATGATGTGATAAAAATTTTGAAGTTCCCTTTCCAGAGAAAAACTAAATGTGCAAATTTTCTAAATGTTCAAAATACATTTACACACGGTGATAGATTATCACCCGTGAAGAATTTTTCCAAATAATTATGTTAGACCCTTCAGCGAATTTCAGAATAGAAACTTAGAACGTTAACATTCTAAGTTTTCTTATCTGTAAAATAATTTCATTAATTCTTCCACAATAGTTAAATACCAGCATTTTTGCGAATCTTTAACACTACACAATGCAGCTAAGATTTCAGCTTTTAACCCAACAACCTGTCAGATGGTGTGCAATCCAAAAGTATTAGACGAAGCGTCTGCTTGTTAATTACGCTTTAAACTTATTTTTAAGCTATCATACATGTTTCGTGATTCTTTCGCATTTTTCAACTTTTTTGTCATGAATTCCCCATTTGTACACGGTCTCTGAATTAATTGCCATTGAGAGATTTCCATCTGTGAGTTTTCATAAGCGGTTGTACATTTCTGAACATCATAGTTCAAAATTCAGCGGATAACTTGCACGATCCGCAAATACAAAAACATGTCTGCTGTCACTCGATTACTCCTCGAGCTTAAGCGAAGGCTCGAATAATGCGTTTGGTCGAGTTTCACCACTCTTCATCGAGTTAAGTAAAGGAGCGGTCTCCGACTCGCAATATCCAATAGCAGGTGTGTAAAACTGTTATTTCGAGGTGTTATCTGGTATTGTTCATTTGCGTTTAGTTATTTTTAGTGGCAATTAATTAAAATGGCACTGGAGTAGCACAACCGGCTAGTGTCGGCGGTCCGGGATCAATCCCGAAGGGAAAGGAAAACACTACGTAATTCTCAACCACAGTCAGATGGACGAGGTTACACCTGAGCTGGCACCCCACTCTCCAAATTTCTACACCACGAGATTTAACGTGCACCAGCCCCCTTTGTACTACCGTGGCCTCAAATGTCCTCATGTTGGCGTGGTGTGGAATTTTGGAGAGTGGGGTGCCACTTCAGATGCTACCTCCTCATCTGACTGTTGTCCTCGGGTCTTTCCCTTGGGGATTGATCTCGGACCGTCACCAATAGCCCGTTGTGTTGCCCCTGTGCGATGTTAATTAACTACCTACAGTTCCCACCCCATCCAGCGAAAAAGACCACTTTGTATTCTTAGTCGATTAATGACCCATTTCCATGGAAACACTTTTTGTCTGGAACCATTTCCCAACTGGAATGGAAAGATCTTTTTGAAATTTTATCCCTATTGAAATAAAAGTATCTATTATAATAAAGTATTGAAGATGGGAGAATTGCCAGTAGACAATCAAATTGAGGATTTTCAGAGATTCCCTATTTTATTCATCCTTGGGATCGAAAATGCATTTCGAAAAGGATGAATAAAATAGAGATAAATTATTCAAACAAGAAAACACAATTTGCAGCTCATTATATAGGGTGAGTCTAAATTGTTTTTACAAAATAAGAGAGGTGATAGTACCCATTCAGACGAGCCATAATTACCATGGAACATAGGGTCGCATTCCACTCTGAGAGGCAGAAAAGAGTCAAATTAGAATTTCAACATGAACTTACAGCAGTGTTGAAACAGCGAATGAACGATACCAAAAGCTGCAGAATGTGATTGATTGATCAGAGAAAAACTCACAGCAAGTGCTCAAAGTGGCGGCCACGCGTGTCGTTGCACAGTTTACACCGGCGAAGGAATGACTGGCGCACCCTCTCGAAGATTCCTGGTGTTGTATTAATTTTGTCTGCGGCAACACCGATTCTCGCTACGAGATCTTCAACCGAGTTCACAGGCGTTTGGTACACTAAAGATTTCATGTACCCCAGAAGAAAAAGTCCAGTGGGTTGATGTCAGGTGAAGCCAAGCCACAGGTCCGCCACGTCCGATCCATCGTGCGGGATATGTGGCATTCAAGAAGTGCCGGACCGTGCTGGGGCTCCATCGTGCATCAACCACATGTCTCTTTTCTTCCTCTCAGAGTGGAATGCGACCCTATGTTCCATGGTAATTATGGCTCGTCTGGATGGGTACTATCACCCCTCTTATTTTGTAAAAACAATTTAGACACCCTGTATAAGGCAAAGTTGCAGTCTGTCTATCCTCTATACAAATCCACTGTTTGACCAATCCACATCAAATCTGGTATATTTTATTCCATTAGAGGGTAGCATATGCTTTATTTTCACCTCCGTCCTAGTTGTCCTAGGCGTGCATAGGGGATAAAAACAATTCGAATTCCCCATAACATTGAGTATTATTACGATTGCGGTACGCTACGATTATTTTACCAGTATTGCTGAAAAAAAATTCCAATGCAAGTACAACGTATTTCCCCCAAAGTAAAACGTAGAATCTATAAATATGCCACAATGGAGTTTAAAAATTATTTTCTATTTTTCTACCATATTTGAATTTTTTGACATTTGCATTCTTCTATGAGAGAAAAGCGATTTTTCGGTTCACTTTCAATCAACATTTAACCAATTCAACTCGAGCAACGCCGGGTAATTCTGCTAGTCAAGTATAAAATACAAGGAAAAAAACTACTAAGACTAGGGTCGTCTAGACTATAAACAATAAATATGTTGCTTCCCTAGAAGGGTAACGGATTAGTGACCGGAGGTTTGCGAGTTCGAAACTCGGTCCAACCAAAGACCGCACGTGAAATCTGTCGTGGTCTCACATGTCCTCACGTTGGCGTGGTGTGGAAGTTTGGAGAGTGGGTAACCAGCTCAGGTGTTGATCTCGTCATGTGACCATGGTTCAAAATTACGAGGTGTTGTCCTCGGGTCTTTCCTTTCGGGTTTGATCCCTGACCGTCGCCAATAGCCCGTCGCGTTGCACCGGTGTGACGCTACCTATCCACCTAATAGGTTTGCCCGACAGGGCAGAGAAATGAAGGAGATGGTTGACATCCTAACCAGAGGGAACTAGGGGCCCTTGATTCCAATACAGTGCAAGTGGGCTGCAGGACACTCGTGTTCTGTACAGTGCGGTTCCGACCTTGGGTTAGTCCACTTTGGAAGAGATGTGAAAGCTTGTTTGGAGACCATACTCAAGAGCATAAATGATGATCGCCGTGACAGGTTTTGCACCCGACAACGCGTTATCAAAGCCGCTTTTGGCTCCAAACGAGAAAACTTCGAACCAGAATCCATAAAAGAGATCTAACAATTTAAGCTATTTATTTACGTGACCACCAATCCCCTAATTTAACCAATAGACTCGTTCAAAGTCAGCCTATTTATCCTACGTGACAACTACCACACTAAAGGTATACAATTGTTAAGTACCCAATTTCACAAATGTAAATAAATGTCATATTTAACATTTTTAGAGAATTTAAATTTTTAGTAAGAAAAAGTTTCTAGTGTGCCAATGTTAGCCAGAATGCATGGAATAGTTCAGAGCATGCATATAAATGCCTTGTGTCATTTAAAAACAAAAGCGTTTCCCAAAATTATCATAAGATTAAAAGTGTTTTTAATTAAGCCATTACTTACCTTCATTAGTTATTGAACGGAAAGCATCAAATTCAAAATCCAGAAATACATCCTAAAACACATTTTAAAAAAGCTTCGAACGAAAAGTAATGAATAAACGGACAAATGTAAAAAAGCAAACGATTAAAAAATACCAAGGTTGCATATTAGTTACCAGTCCTATTTAAAAACGTTGTTCTGTAGTTTTATTTCTAATCGTCTGTCCCAAATATTCAGATTTTTTTTATATTTCGTAAAGAAGAAAAAGGCCCGAAATAAACTAAAATAGAATTTAAATTCCGTAAAAATAGTTTTGGAAAATAATTGATATTTCAGCAGTACTGGTAAAACAATCCAACTCCAAACTACCAAATCATGGTTGATTAGAGTAGAATTACTCAGATGTTTCAACGTGAAACTTGCCTAAATATGTAAGCAAAGAAATTTCAAACGCATTCACTTAACTAAAATGGTGTATCAATTATAATACATTAAATTAAAATACGTTAAACAAATCTTATGGCGATACTCGTAGACAAAATCGAACGTGGAGACTTACGCAACCATGTTCAGTCACTAAATGAATGTAAGAACTCAAAGTATGCAGTTTCATGAAAATATATTCAACCGTTTGGCTGTAGACTGATTTTGCCATCTGGATCCAAAACTTAAAATGGGTCGAAAATATACAATGTGCAAACACTTCATTCTTATACACTGCTGGCCACCCAAATTGCAACACCAAGAAAGACAAGAGATATCACAACAAAATTTATTTTGTAGATAACATGTTGACCAAGTATCAAATGATTAAATTTATAGACTTCTGTGAAGTGTGGTTCCTGCCAAAATCAGTAGCCAGAGTAGCCGCCATTGTTGGAGATCACCGCTGCCACACGCCTCGGCATTGATTCAAAGAGACTTTAGATGTGTTCTTGGGGTACAGCAGACCAAGCAGCTTCCACACGTTGCCAAAGTTGATCTGGTGTGGCAGCTGGGGATGTATTCTGGGTCAATCGTTGAGCAACCATGGACCACATGTTTTCTATCGGCGAAAGATCCGGAGAGCGAGCTGGCCAGGGAAGCAATTCAATCTGGCGATTGACGAAGAACCCTTGGACAATGCGTGCCACGTGTGGTCGCGCATTATCCTGTTGAAATATGGCTGTGGGCAAGCCCTGAAGGTAAGGAAGGACAACTGGCTCCAACACCTCGGAGATGTAGCGCTGGCTGTTTAAAGTACCGGCAATGCGTACTAGAGGAGTGCGAGAGTGATATCCAATACCGCCCCATACCATAATACCCGGTGCAGGACCAGTGTGGCGGTGCATAACGCAGCTGTTCAGCATCCTCTCTCCACGGTGTCTCCAGACTCGAATCCGACCATCGTGGTGTTGCAGACAGAAGCGTGACTCGTCAGTAAAGACAATTTCATTCCATTCTGCCGTCCACGTCCTTCTTTCATCGCACCATTGGCGGCGGAAACGTCTGTGGTTCTGCGTCAAGGGTAGACGAAGCAATGGACGTCTTGCGGACAGACCACTCTGCTGTAAACGGCGTCGAATGGTACGCGCAGACACTGGATGATGCGGTACAGATTGAATGTGCTGTGCTATGGTTCGTGATGTGGCTGAGCGATCCGTCACTGCCATACGCACAATATGCCTGTCATCACGTGAAGTGGTGCACTGAGGTGGATGCGATCGAACACGTCGGTCCGTCGTACCCTCCTGCATCCAACGATCACATATCCGCATTACAGTTGTTTGGTTTCGTCCAACACGACTACCGATTTCCCTGAAAGATAATCCACAATCTCGGTAGGCCACTATCCTTCCTCTGTCGAACTCGGATACTTGATCAAAAGATGATCGCTGTTTTCTACGAGGCATAATTGATCGTTTTTTTGAAAAAACCACAAGAAAAACACAATTGCCGTACTTGAAATCGTCGAAATCTCCAAGCCTTAAATAGCACTTTGAAGTGGCGCCACAGGCGCGCGTGATGTGCGTCTGCGCTGAAATTCTAATCATTTGCATATCTCACCTCCGCTAATGCATGTTGTAAATTTCATATTATTTGCATGCTTCCTTCAGGGTGTTGCATTTACGGTGGCCAGCAGTGTATATACGTAAATTGTGTTCAAGTATACTTCAACTAAGAAATTTATACCGATATATATAATATAAAAAAGCTCCTATTTAAAAATTCTCTACCTGTCTGTAGAATATGCCTATGTATATGTAAAATAAAAATAGTTCAATTTAAATTGAGTGATTTTAGATTTAGAAAATCAATTAACAATTTAAATTACTCCTTTTCCTTATAAAATTTAATGACAACATTAAAATTGAAGAATCTGGGACAGAATGCATGTTATTTTATACAATTAAGTGAAATTTGTTTCTACTTAACTGCTCATCATGGACCATCCCTCAGAGACATAACTAGTCTAGTTTCCTCCAGGGCAAGAACTCGCCTTAGTGCTCCCACCAACCAAACCAAAACCCTCCCCGACAACATCTGATATAGCCCCACCACACAATAATTCCACTAGTCCAGATTTTTTTTTATTCAACTTAGATGGTAAATGCTGGATTTCAAAGGTAAATAGATTAATTTGCAGTAATTTGAATTTTAGTACAAGATTAAATGCCTAATCAATTCATTGACATACCTAATATTTCATTGACAAATAATCTAAAAGTAGCATGTTTGGTATATTCTTTCACACTTATAATCGCTGCAAATGAAATTAAAAGGTTTTATCAAATGATATCGGGATATGTGTGGGCTGCATCAAAATCAACAGACTTGCTTTAGAATAGGATATTTAATTATGATAAATACAGAGGCTGTTCGGACACTTTTTGAATGATTTTGATGAGTTGTAAAAAAATTGCATGCTACGAAATAATTTTATTTTCGCAGCAGTTAGATAGTTAAAGTATAACTTATCGTCTGCTAACTCAGAGTTTTGTTTACTTTCAAAATGGCGCTTTTAAATAAGCAATGGATGGAAGGCTCTCTTTCCGAAGAGAATTATGCTTATTCGATTATTCAAAAATGCTGTAAAAGGGGTATGGTTCTTCGATATCAAAAGGTACAATAAGTAATATTATTGAGAAAGGAAAAAACGTAAAATTGGAAAAATACTTCCAAATACATATCCAAAAAAGAAAAGAATTTCTGAGAATATTTGTGAGGTAAGATCTCTAATTTTAAAAGAGAATCCGCCAAGTCAAAGGACTATTACAAAGTCATTAAAATGTTCAGTTTCAACTGTAAATAAAATAATTAACAGTGATTTGAACCCTAAAAAGGCCAAAAAATACAATGTTCATCGTCTATCTCCACGACATTGCAGAATGCAGAACTCGCTGCAGCTGCATGAAAAGCATTTAGCTGGAGACAGATGGAAAAATGTTGTGACAATAGACGAGGTGTGAGTGTATTTAAATGATTGCAATAAAAAATAACAATTTATTATCATAAAAGAGGAGAAAAATCTTAAAACGTGGTTCAACTTGGTAACTTTAACATGAGAACTTTCTCTGAGATTTATTGCCAGTTTTGCATATAATGGAAAATTAAAAGTAAAAAGAGGGAAAAAATGTAGAAAATCAACTCCCACAATTATCAAGACCATATTTTATCCCTAATATTAAAAAAAGAAATAATATATCTTTTACCCACAGTGTCAGCAATCAGCAGAACTACATCAGGGTAAAGCAAGCAGCCACACATCTAAATCCACTAATAAATTCTTAGAAAAAATGGAACAAGAAACTGTTATCAAGTCAATAAATACCCTTTACTGATAGTCCTGCTAAATCTTCAGATGTCTCACCCATGGACTTTGTGCTTTTAAAAAGAGAATTATCGAAACGTCGATCGAAAACCATTCAAGGATTTTGGAAAACTGGAACAAGAATTAGGAATAACAGATTTTGCTTAAGTTATTATCTTGAGTATTGTACTTAGACATTTTTCACAATCTCTTAATCTATTGACAAAATGTGAAAAAAATTAATTTAAACACAGAAGGCTTGAACTAAAATTTAACTTTATGGGCTTTTTTGGCTGCAAACATTTTTACAATGTCCTCAAAAGATAGCTTTGAAGCTAACTTGTGCTCTATTGATATGATGCTCAGGTTGGTTTGTTGTTATTGTCCTGTTAAGTTTCTGAGATAATTTTTTTATGATCTTTAGTTTGCTAAAATTCCTTTCATTTGAGGCGACTGAGACTGGTATTGTGAGGAAAATTCTCAACGCTGTTGTTATGTTGGTGGATGCATCTTCAAGTCTGTTCTTGTATATTAACATCAGGAGACCTAATGGTGTAGCCATTTTCATATTAGGGCTTAAATCAAAAGCATGATACTTAACTCTCCACTTCTATCGCCAGCTAGTCCCTGTCTAAGTCTTTATATGGTAGCTAACTCAAGTGCCTTGTTCTTCAATTTTTCTCCATTCATTGTTTCAAACCAAGCTCCATTGAAGAAACCAAATAAACTATTCATGTTTTGAATGACTTGAAACCTTTGCCTCAGTTCATTCAGAATCAGATCTATTATTTGTATAATCAATAATCTGAACTTCTGAGAATTCATAGCTTTCAACTTCGCCCTTCTCATCAAACATCTGCTTCTTCCTCCTCTGTACTTCTTTAAAATGAGGATCTAGGTTAAGATTCTAGATATTTCTTCACACACATTCTGCATTTAGCTCCTTTTATAGTTTTTGTTTTTGTAGTGTACTAATAAGATTTTCCTTTTCATTTTTTATCAGACGTAAATATCTATAGTAAAAAAAATACTCAGCCAATTTAACGCTCCCCCAATCCAGCTCATGGGGCACATGCCCCGTCTGCCCCCTCTAGTTATGTCCCTGCCATCCCTTAAAGTGAGCACTGTCTGGAATTTGTTGGAAGTATCTTTTGGCTTATTTGAAAGCACATTGCTTACTGGAAATGGGTTACACTGTAATTTATATTGTATTATAAATTGATTTTTTGGTAGTGGTGGCTAAGTTCTCCAAAGAAATTCCAATTTATCCAATAATGTTTTTCATTTAGCTAAAACACAAAACTTAAATAAGATTGGTTTAATATTTATGAATAATGACGTCCTCTTTTGGAGCATTAAGATATTAGTTGGGTTTAAAATGTCACTAGGTTCATGTGGAGGGTTGGGTCACTAGGTATTGTTCATGTGGAGGGGCATGTGCTTGGATGAGAGTTGATAGCGATATCAGTTAGCCTGTCAGTAGTTGCTGTATGGAGAAGTGAGGTTCTTTTTAATCTTACATGAAATTTCCATCCCTTGATAAATTCTCCTATCCTGTGTCCTTCTGGCACATTAATTCTTTCAAAGATGAACTGTATGAATGATTTTTCTATGGTTTGATATGGGCACTATGGGGTATGATATGGGGTTGATATTTGGCACTAGTCTGAATTCTGTCAATCTTTCGGACGTTGGTTTTGCAGGTTGAGATCCAGATGGGAAGAGATTTTACCAGATTTTACTTATTAAGACCTCATCCCCAAGTTACATGCCTGCATGAACCAATTATTATTTTTTCCAATTCCTGGCCAATTATTTGAACATGCACATGTTCATCTGCATCATAGCACAACAATAGCACCAATCATCGATAGATAGGGCTGCTGTAGCCCAGTTGGAAGAGCAACAGATCAGTAATCTTAGGGTTGTGAAACTTGGTCCAGCCAAAGACCATCATGTGCACGGAACTGGGACACAGTAAATCTATCATGGCCTCCAGTGCCCTCATGTTGGGATGGTGTGGAAGTTTGGAGATAGGGGTGCCATCTCAAGTGTTGAACTCGTCATCTTTCAAAATTGCGAGGTGTTGCATTGGAGCTTCCTCTGAAGGAGTGATCCAGGATCTTCAATAGTCTGTTGTTTGTTCCAGTGTGAAGTTAATTTACTACTTACTCTGAATATGTACCTGAATGTTCACAAATTGTGTAATGCATGTTGGGAGAGCAGTGTAACTTGACTTGTGTTATATGATGTTTTGTTTATATTTAGGTGCAGTCTGATTCCCGAGACTCTATTCCTACCTTTCCAGGTAATATTCATTTTCTTTCTAATTGATGCAATATATTACACACTATTCATGTGCCAGTAAAGGTTAGCAAGGATGCATGTGTGTGTACAGTCGTGGGAAAAAAACCGAACCACCTCACCTTAAGGGACCCATAATTTAGAAATGAGGCTGGTTTCCATTAGTCTCATGCATCTTAAATGTGGTGGAAAGTAGATATAAAAATAGCTACTTGATTAACAGGTCTGTTTGAAGCCATGGTTATTGTGGTGGGAAAGGAAATAAAATAAATGATATAAGATAGATAAAACTTTCATAATTTTGGGAGGCTCTCACAAGTTGTAGTGAATCTATGGGGCCCTTTGCTTAAGAAGTCTGCATCCCTAGTGTAAATGAAGTAAACATGCATTGGGAACCAGATGACTACTTGTGCGACCAACTAGTGTGGGGAAAAGGTAGTTATTCTGAAACATCTGTGAAGAATGTCACATTTTAGGGGGTTAATTTTGGAATGTTTCATTTTTGTAATATGTGCACGCTGTTAAGATCTCAGGATAATCCAATCCTCCTAAGGTGTGGGTAGCAGCCATCTGGAGTCCTGAGTGCATATGATATGACACCGCATTCTTTTTCCATCTGCTTGTTTCATCTTGTCCTTTTTCTTGTATTCGCAGATGGAGGTTGTGGAAGAGTCGGAGGAGGAAGGCATGCCCCTCGAAGATGAAGCAGAGGAGGAGCAGCAGGACCGGCCGATGGCCCTCGAAGATGGAGGAGCTGCTGTGGAAGAGAACGAAGGATTTGATTTTTTGGTAGGTGATTTTGTTCTGTTTTGATTGAACTTATATTGAGGAAGGTCTGAGCACAGGTTGGTGCATGTTAAATCTGTCATGGTCTCAAATTTCCTCACACTGGCATGATGTGGAAGTTTGGAGAGTGGGTGCCAGCTTAGGTGTTGACCTCGTCATCTGACCATGGTTCAAACTTAAGAGGTGTTCTCTTCAGATATTTTTCTTTTCGGGATTGATCCCAGATTGTTGCCAATAGCCTGTTTTGCTCCAATGCAACATTAATTAACTATCTACCTACCTGGGGCACAGGTCCCAATTCTTCAGGGCCCGAACCCCTTTTTGGAACCCAGAGGGCTTATGCTTATGCAATTTTGGTGAGATTTGTACCTTTCTGAAGGTGACTTCATGCAAGATCTGATCTGTCCTTCTACCAGAACTGTTTTTACACATAATATGCGCAGTGAAATATGTGAACAGAAGTTAAGAATAAATTCCTTAAATACCCTGATCTACAAATAAAACTACTGTCTTGCTCAGCCTCTTCCAATAACTCTTGGAGCCTCTGTAGCCAAATTGCAAGAGTAACAAATTAGCAATCAGGAATGCGAGTTTGAATCCATTGTGGGGATCCTTTCTTGGATTATCAAAGGGGACTGGTGCATGTTAAATCATTGGCATGGTTTGGAAGTTAGGAGAGGGGTACCAGCTCAGGTGTTTACCTCTTAACCTGACCATGGTTCAAAATTACGAGGCGATGTCCTCGTACCTTTCCTTTAGGAATTGATCCATCCCAAACCTTTGGCAATAGCTCATGTTCCAGTGCGACATTAATTAATTACCTTAAAAGAACGATTTTGATGATCCATGCCGATTCGTTGCACAGACAATATCCATATATACTCGTGTTCACTTTGATACAGTCAAATATTTAGTTTAGATCTGTTGAAAGTTTCATTTTGAGAAAAAGATGACTGATGAAAATATTTTGTTTTAGTTCCCAGCACTTTATGAGGGATTGAGGAGAGCGAGGAGGTTCTTGCGGGAAAGGGAACAGCGAAGGTGAGTAACTTGTGTTTTGTGATTTTGTTTTCAGTGATACAGGCCATCTTAAGAGCAAGAAAGGCCTTGTAAATAATAGTGCACTGTGGCCTCTGCTCAACCAATCACAGGAATAAATGTACATTTTATTAAATAAGAAAATTTGTATGAAGCAGCAAAACATCCTGAATGCTCAGCTATCCAGAAATTTACACAGCTTATTCTATCTGGAATTTCCGGGTCACTGATTAGTAGTTTACTACCCAAAGTATAAGGCATCTGTTGTCTATTATCTAATTGGGGCCTTGATTAGGTCATTATTAGAAGTATCATGCACTGCCTTTGATCAATTTCTGATAAGCCCTCTAAAATGCCAATATGTTAGAATTGTCATCCATGATTGGTCCAAAAATGTTTCAGTATAATTCAAATATATGATTTCAGTGCCTTATCCAACAAATTTAAACTAGTAGAGGATACAAATAAATCAAAATCTTAAAAATCCAATTTAAATTTGAAATCTGATTTAAATAAAATCCGATTTTATTGATTTTTTTAAAAATCACATATTTTTTAGAATATGAATTTTGATTGAGGTGGAAATAAATTTTGTTTCATTTCCTTTCAAATACAATTATAATTTTTTAGATTTTTTTCTTTGGAAAGTAGAATAATTTTTCATGGGCAAATTCAAACTAATTGTCTCAATATTGCCACTGGGCCCTTCAATAGTAGAACCCCGGAAACTGCCCATGGGTTAATATAGTATTTATTCAATAGACTCGTTCAATATATGGTATAGTAGTCATTTTATTAAGATTATGTTGCCATTTCCCTTCCAACCCTGCAAGTGCATGCCCTGCACATTACTCGGGAACAGAAGTACTAAGTAAGAATTAAATACACACACACACATTGCAATGCAATGATAATTTTAGTTTATTTGAAACATTGAGGTTTCCTTCACAAGATATCATAATTTTCAAGCGCTTTTTCTAGCAATATTCCTTTCAAGTGTTTTGCATTGACTATGTAGCCATGGAAAAATTTTGTATTGCTGTAGAAAAATGAAATAAACCCAATTAGTTCATCTTGAATGGGATACCGTTCCTAATTTTTTAAATTAAAATTTGGCAACCCAAAAAATTGACAACCTGAAGGAAAAACGAATTTTTTAAATGTTCATTTGAGCGAGATGTCAGTTTCTATTTTAACTTCCTTGATTTTTACAAGAGAATTGTGAACACCTGATATTTCAGCTTCAAATTGTTTCATACTATGATTGGTCAGTGGTGTTTGTCATCTGCAATGGGCACCTTTCCCTACCACATGCCTCCAATTGATACTAGTATCTGGATAATGTGTGCATTTAGTCCTACAATTCTCTCGCTGATCACTACTTTTCCTGCCTTTGGAAAAGACTGTCTCACTTTTTTAAGACTACATCATCCATAGGGTTCCAAGTTTGAGCAAAGCTACATCTTTTGGGCTCCTTTTTAACATGCAGGAAAGAAACAATGTCAAATGGTGTTTGCTTATAAGCTAAGCATAAGATTAATCTTTTGTGTTTGATCTAATCTCTACCCTCCCAGTTATCAATATTACACTATACTCATTTAACTTGTTAGGTCAAATGCTGAGTGTGTTTTATTAAATATATAGATTAATCAACCAATTGAATACATAGATCATAACAGCTTTATTCAGGACAACAAAAACGCAACATACAGCCATTCGAACAAGGTTAGAAGTAGTTGAAGTACTTTTTACCATTCACATTCAAAAGAATTTAAACAGTTAAGGTCACAGTTAATAACACACTAAATGTTTTGCATGATATCTAACACTTCCTCTCAAAACATACATCCACTAATACCAATTTTCTTGCACAAAAACTGATAGCGAGGTTTCGCCAGGGGTTTGGTCAGGATGTCTGCAAGTTGTTGTTCGCTACAAACATGTTCAATGTTAACTACACCTTCCAGGTATTTTTCACGAACGAAGTGAAACCTCACTTCAATGTGCTTAGATCGCTTGTGGAACTCGGGATTCCTCGCAAGCTTTATAGCACTCATGTTGTCAACCATGATGGTTGGTATAGAGTTCAATGTGGGCAGTTCATTAAACAATCGCATCAACCACATGATTTCTTTTGTTGCTTCACAGGCTGCCACATACTCAGCCTCAGTGGTGGACAGTACAACATTCTGTTGTTTACGACTTGACCACGTAATAACACCACCAGAGTACATACTCAGGACACCAGATCTTGAGCGCCTTGTTTTAACGTCCCCGGCATAATCTGCATCACTATAAGCTTGAAGTTTCCCAGGTGGTATGTCCGAATGATACAAGAGTCCATAGTTCATGGTGCCTTTCAAGTATCTAAAAATTCTCTTAACAGCCTGCCAATGAGAGTGCATTGGTGATTCAAGATGCTCCGATACCACACTCACAGCATAAGCAATATCTGGTCGAGTCGCTGTAGAGAGGTACATAAGGCTACCTACTGCTTCCCTATATGGTTCTTCTCCATCCAACTTTTGATTATTACTTTGAATCCACTTTTCACAGGGAGTTGCAACAGTGTTGGCATCAGAAAATCTAAACTTGTCAAGAATTTTCTCAACATAGCTCGCCTGAGTGATGAAAATTGAGCCATTACTTAACTGGTTGATTTGCATGCCGAGAAAACAGTCCAAGGAACCAATTGTAATTTTAAATTCTGTTTTCAATAACTCTATGAATTTACAAACTTCTCCATCAGACCCAGCTACCAGTCCATCATCCACGTAGATGGCGACTACAAGTTTTTTACCTGCCCCTTTCCTGAAGAACAAACATGGATCTGCATTGCTGCAACACATATCTTGGCTTTTGATGAAGTCAACAAATCTCTTGTTCCAGCATCTCGGTGCCTGTTTAAGTCCATATAGACTCCTGTGAAGCATGCATACACCCCCCGATCCATCATCGAACCCTTCAGGCTGCTTCATATATGTTTCTTCCTTAAGTTCTCCATAAAGGAAGGCAGTTTTCACGTCAAACTGCAGAAGTTGGAGCTTCTCGGCTGCTGCGACACTCAATACTGCTCTAATGGTGTCGAATCTGGCCACAGGACTAAATGTTTCATCATAGTCCTGCCCATGCTTCTGTACATAGCCCCTAGCCACAAGTCTTGCCTTATATCGGTCGACACTGCCATCAGGTTTGGTTTTAACTCGCAAAACCCAGCGATTAGATATTATCTTCTTTCCATGTGGCAAATTGACAAGTTCCCATACTTCATTTTCAGCCAACGAAGCCATCTCTTCATTCATGGCTTGACACCACTCTCTAGCATTTTCTGATTTCATGGCTGAAGAATATGATTGAGGAACATCTGTGTGCGCAAGCAGGACATAATCTTTCAAATAAGCAGGTTGCCTGACTTTCCTCTTTTCTTGAACAAATGTTTGTGGTTGGTTAACTCCTTCATCTGCTGCTTCCTCTGATGATTCATTCCCACCATCTTCAGAGACTACAGGTTTTTCATGCAGCGTTACACTCAGCTGCACTTTTTTCTCTAACGTTTCTTCTTTTTCAAACACATCTCTACTCAAGATAATTTTATTAGCTGGCAACCAGACACGATACCCATCTCTTTCACCACAGTATCCGACAAAGATTCCCTTTTCACTCTGAGTCCCATTTTTGCCTTCTTTGCTTGGGTACATGCACAAAGCACTTTGTCCCGAACACACGTAGATAATGAATGTTAGAAGATTTCTTGAGCCAAAGTTCTGCAGGTGTTTTGTCTTTTATGGTGGTAGGGCCAGTTCTATTCAGAACATATGCAGCTGTATTAACAGCTTCAGCCCACAGCTTTACAGGAAGATTCTTTGCATGTAGCATGGACCTTGCACTCTCCACCAGTCCTATTCTCCCTTTCTGCAGCTCCATTTTGCTCAGGAGTGTAAGGCATGGAATATCTTATGTTGATCCCCTTGGCATGAAGAAGTTCACGGACATCTGCATTCTTGAATTCTCCCCCACCATCACTGATGAACTCTTTGACAATGTGTCCAGCAGTCTCCACTTCACTTAAAAAGTTTTCATACAGTTGACTACTTCACTCTTAGCTTTTATAAAGAATACTCTACGAAACTTCGAAAAATCATCTTTAAAGCAGACAAAATATTGTGAGCCTCCTACAGAATTTTCCTGCATAGGTCCACAAACGTCAGCATGGATTAGTGCTCCTGCCTCTTTTGGTCTATCTGATCTAGTTCCAAAACTTGCTCGATGTTGTTTTCCAAACATGCAGCCATCACAAAAATTTTCTTTAACAGCAACCTTAATTCCTTGTTGACCAAGAAATTCTTTTACATGTTGCTTGTTCTGATGACACAGTCTTTCATGCCACAGCTGTGCACTTTCTTCTTGAGATGCAACATAAACATTTGCTGCTGTTTCAGGCATTCTGACCCTCATTTCAAGAGCATAAAGTCCTCCAGCTATCCTTCGACCTCTCAGTCTTTGCACACCATTTCTAGAGAATGTGCAGTTTTCCTTGCCAGCATCAAAATGGAAACCCTTGTCAATGGTCTGTCCAACTGAAAACAGGTTTCTGTCGATTTTAGGGACATACCACACATCTGTCAGATGATTCTGTTCCCACTTTCCACGTATCAGCATCTCAACGCTTACAGTTCCTTTACCGTATGCTAAAATGTCTTCACTGTTCCCTATTCTGATAGGCCTTGGAGTCACAAAAGGTTCAAAAGAATTAAAATATTCTTTTCTTTTTGTCATATGTGCTGATGCACCTGAATCAGCTAACCACAGTTCATCATCTGGAACACCTTCAAGCACACACATGAATGCATCTCCAAGCTTCTTAGAAACATCAGTTCTTTTGGGACAGTTTTTTAGCAAAGTGGCCAACCTTGTGGCATTTGAAACACTTCCTTTCAGGCTTTCCTTTACTAATGTTTTTCTTATTGGCAACAAGGGCTGCAGAGTCATCATACTTCTTTCGAAGTCGCATTTTGATGAGTCGGAGACGTTCTGTCAACTTATTTACAGTCCTTTCTTCAATTGGGACAGACTCCCAGACACTTTTAAATTCAAAGTACTCTTGGGGTAACGTTGACATAATTCAACTCATCAGCAGCAGATCAGGAAGTTCTGTTTTCACCAGACGGTTGAGTTCGTCATTGAGCTCACAGAAATTCTTTTGCAGACGTGATACGCGAGTCACAATATCCTCCATAGGATCTTTAACACTGCTAAAGAATTCTTCCATCAGCCTATCCACACGCTGACCAGAGCTTTGCTCGTACACAGACAACAGCTTGTCCCAAATTGACTGCAGAGTCACAAGTCGCTGTCAATTCTAGATTTGCATCATTCATGCATCCCACAAGAATTAATTGTGCAAGAGCATCACTCTTTTTGAATGACTTCAGCTCCTTTTCATACGCTGTAAATGCCTCTGTGTCGGCAGTTGCTCCAAGATCAGTCGGGACAGTGCATTGTCCTGTTACAGTGTCCAGAACATCATTATGTCTAAGCAACAGTTCAATCTGTCTCCTTCATTTCGACCAATTTCCTTGTCCTTCGAGCTTATCTATGTGTGGTTTAAAATCCATCTTTGGTAACAGTAAAGTTAAAAACAATAGTCTACGATTTTCACGTAAGTACTAGATTTACTTTAAATTAATAAAAATTTCTTACTGCTCAGTGGAAGAGAGATGAGCCCATAACCTATTAAATATATAGATTAATCAACCAATTGAATACATAGATCATAACAGCTTTATTCAGGACAACAAAAACGCAACATACAGCCATTCGAACAAGGTTAGAAGTAGTTGAAGTACTTTTTACCATTCACATTCAAAAGAATTTAAACAGTTAAGGTCACAGTTAATAACACACTAAATGTTTTGCATGATATCTAACATGTTTTGATGAATGATTGTCACTGAATTTGTCATTCCCTCCATTCCAGGCTCCAAGAGCTCCAAAATCGTTAGCGGTCTCCCAATTGTGAAAGTGCATCTGGGCGAGCCTAGACTCGAGGAAGAGCAGCAGGTAAGTCTTTCAATTTCTGTGTTCTTTCCATGTTGCTACACCAGTGCCATTGCCCATGCCAACACAATGTTGAGGTCGCTCGTTGTTGCACCCATGTTGCACTCTGAAAGAACATTTAAAATCTCTAAATGGGCAGATCATCACTCCGCTTGAAAGCTCTGACACTGAACACCAACCATACAGCAATATGGCTTGACTATATAACAATGTTTGTTAAATGAAAATAAGCAAAATTTTCAGATGTTTATGGGATCACTGAAGCAGAACGAGAAAAAAACATCTCGAAAACATTTATTACTTCATCTATTCTCTCCCATCTTGAATACAAAATATTTGGAATCGAATACGATTTTGCCTGGCTGTCACAGCTGTCAAGGTAACAGCATGGCTTATCCTGACCACGTACTGCAGTGTTTCAGGGGGCTATTAATGATAATCCAAGACTTTCTTTTCATACTATTTGTTTTAAATAAGTTTTATATCTTGAGGCTTGGAGTTGCTTGACATTTATAGTACCATTGAAAAGGATATTTAAGTCTGAAAGTTCTTATAAAAATTATAGTAGTTATGTTTTAAAATGGCTTAGACATCTAAATAAAATGTGTTTAGTGTATTAACTATCACTTTTTCGTAGTTTGAATTTGATAGTTTTTCAGATAGAATAGTAATTTTTTGCTCCAATTTTGCAAGTATGCAATTTGTTTCTTTTTCAAAATATTTGAGTTATTAATTTGCAGAATTTTAAAATCAATAATTGTGTCATTTATAAATAAAAATCACAGATTTTTTCAAATTTTACTCCATTTATTGTATATGGAAAGTATTTTCTGTCAAATTTACTGTAGGTAGTGATATGTGGTGGAACATGCTTCCTGACCATATTTCTTGACTTGGGTTACTTTCCAAAACATCACTTTAATAGAATTTATAATTACAATTTTGTAATTTTATTCCACTCAAAGTTCAGTATCGAGGTCAGCTTTTAATTTAATGAAGTGATTGCTCATGGTTGAATCTTTTAAATAATACAAATGTGATGGAAAGAACAATCACGATATGAAAAGAATTTGATGAAAAATTACAAAGTATGAATTTATGTATGGTAGTTAATTGGTTAATGGCTATCATTAAATGCCAAATGCTGTCAAAACAACTACAAACTGCATTTTAAGATGAAAAATCCTGATGTATCATGCAAGAGTATTTGAGCAATCCCTATCTCGTTTGTTTTTTATATGTATAATCAATAACTTAATCAATTATTAATTTTGTCATTAATAATTGAATTAAGATTAATAAAGTTCTAGTTAGAATAACTTGTGCCCCCCCCCCCCCCGAACGAAGTCCCAGATGTTCCACTGATCGAATCAAGCTTTTCTCAAGTTTGACATCTACTCATGTTCTCATGGTCAAAAATCTGTTTCCAAGTCTGCAATGCCAGATTGTAGATCATGTGACCAGTAACTACACAATACAATAGCCCAGTCAAGAACTCTAGGGGCACTCTTTGGGAAAGTGAGCAAGGTAATAATAGTTCCTGCTGTTTTTGGGGCTACTTCACTTATCTCTTGTACCAGTGATTTGAAAACTGTCCTGGGAACATACTGTTACAAAAACATTTAGGCCAAATAAATTAACCCATAATGCTACTATGTTCCAGCACTCGTGTAATTTGTAACTCATGTGAAAGGATTTGACATGTGGTTTACATACACATACAATAACCATTGTATGCTACTTTATTCTTATATATTTACGTTTTTTGTTGGGATCAATAGAAATTATCTGAATTTTGAATCAAAACTATATTAATGCTATGGGGAACGGCATGAAATAATTTGTAATTCCCAATTTGGAGTTCACTACTTATGCTGGCAAAATTAGCAATATGTGCCTACAATTAACAATTTTTGTAGATAGATTCTTAATCAATCCCAGTTCTTTTTCCAACTGTGATCTTGTATTCAAATTGGTGAAAATATCCAAAAGATTTGGATATTTATTCAAAAGATTTGAATATGTAAAATGTTTACTTAGATTACAACCGGAAGTGAATCTTTGATTTGTTTCCTGATCTACACATTATTAGATAGTTTAGAGGGAAAATAATTCATATTCAAAGTTCTCATATTGACTGGCAGGTTTAAATTGTTCAATTTACCAATCAATATTACTCATGGTTGTAATTGCTGTTGCAGAATTGCATTTGATTCTTCCCTTTAGTTCTTGTTTCATCTACCCTATAACTAATTGCTTTACACTAAAAAATGTTTTCCAATTTTCATTCCAAATATAAAAACTGCTAAAATTATCCTAGAATTTCCATTTTCTATCAAATGTTTCCAGGTGGAAAATCAGATTACATGAAAATTCTATGCCTACAAAATAAAAACTGGTATTGTGTTTTGAAGATAATTGGGACCTTAAAACATGTTCTGTACATTATTGTGAAACTGAAGTTCAATCATGTTGTGAATTACTGAAGAAAGCTTGCTTCCAGTTAACGAATGTTTTTTAAGTGTATAACTTTGTAAGGGAGATTTAGCTGTAAGCTAATGATCAATATATTGTTTTTAAATTTAAAATTAAGTGGAACACATTAAAATTATTTTATAACTAGCAAATAAGTTTCCAACCTATAATAAAATAAATATGAAAAATTATTTTTCCAAGTAAAAATTTCCAAGAACTAGTTTGCAGCTTAGATAAGACGATAGCTCTAAATGGATCGGTAAACATGCCAAATTCTGTGCAAAATTTGAATGAAGGGTTTTCAAATTTAGCATTCAACTGAAGCAAATTGGTGTAAATATCCCAATGATTAAAGTAGTAGTTCTGCATATTTAAAAAATATTTTATATAAAATTTTTATCATGTTAACTAACCTACTGACTTAAAATTTACCTGCATAAACCACAATCCTTAATGTCTCGGAAACATTTCATAAATTAACCTAAAAAATGTTAAATACAATCCTCAACTGAATTTTTCCCCCCATTTCATCCACTTTGATTGTCTGAGATGATTGAAAATAGTGATTATCTTCATGAAAAATTGCAGAATATGTAACGCATTGTTATTCAGCTTAAAAATGCCATTGAATGAATATGTTCTGCAGATGTTTCTTTGTAAATTCCACATCTTTCGTTTAACTAACATTTAACTATGAAACATATTTAATAATTAAAAGGCTTATTTAAATGCTCATTATCTTGATTGACTATTTAAAATAATCTTTAAGGTATATTAAAGTCGGTAGAGCACTAGTTGGTAATACCTCTGAACAATTTTTTGATAATTTTATGGTGTATAAAAATGTTGGATAACTAAGTTTAAAGACATTTTAAGGAGGCGGCATTGTTATGCAATGAAGTTGTCTGATGATTGTTTCTTCTCGCGTATGTTATTTAACAATAAGAAAAAAAAGCCATATAACAATGAGCTGAAAATCCTGTCCAAAGTATATGGATGCTAATTGATAATGTTTTGATAAAGATGGATGGGGGAGAGTGACTTACTCATGTCTCATGAAAGTAGAGAAGAAAGCATATTCATGCAACTACTGAGATCGAAATAGTGAAACTGACTTATTCAAAACAGTTATTTAATTACTGTATGCAACCATTTTGACTCTTCTGTGATAACGATATACAATGTTCAGTTTATCAACTTAGACTATTCTCTACAACCTCCTTCAAATGACTATTCTGTATCAGTTGAAACTGTCTGCAATAATAAACTGAAAGATATGATGAAAAACAATGAACTAATTGAAGTCTTATGAATTTTTTGAAAAAATGAAACAGCTGCATATCTATGCACCTATACATGTAAAAAATCATGGTCATTTGTTCAAGATTGTTTAAAATGCACTCTTTAGCATCTAATGACAGAATATTTCTTCACTCATCCAAAAGACTTAATGGATGCAAGTAAAGGCATTTACAGAACTTGCCTTCTGAGAATCACGATTTGCATATCAACTGAGTCTTGGTGCCACCTACATTGACAACAAGGTTACCACACGTTACTTCAACATTTCATTCTGTCCTGATCTGAATACATCTTGAACACTGCGTGGTATCTGATGGATGGCAAGAAAAAGAGAAGTACATCCTTTGCAAGAACATTTGTCTCTAACTGCAATATGCAGTTTTTAGACGAAGTGCATCAAATATCCTCTAAGCTGAATTGCATCTGCTGGAGAAATATTTCACTCATGCAAGACTCACTGTTGTGTTTTCTGCAAAGCTGAAACTTGCATTCTATAACAATCACAATCCGCACATCAACTGAGGATTCTTTTGGTGCCACCTACATTGACATCAAGGTTACCACACTTCACTTCAACATTTCATTCTGTCCTGATCTGAATACATCTTCAACACTGCGTGTATCTGATGGATGGCAAGAAAAAGAGAAGTACATCCTCTGCAAGAACATTTGTCTCTAACTGCAATAGGCAATTTCGAGACGAAGTGCATCAAATATCCTCTAAGCTGAATTACATCTCCTGGAGAAATATTTCACTCATGCAAGACTCCACTGTTGTGTTTTCTGCAAAGCTGAAACTTGCATTCTATGACAATCACAATCCGCACATCAATTAAGGAGTTCTTGGTGCCACCTATATTGACAACAAGGTTACCACACTTCACTTCAACATTTCATTCTGTCCTGATCTGAATACATCTTGAACACTGCGTGGTACCTGATGGATGGCAAGAAAAAGAGAAGTACATCCTTTGCAAGAACATTTGTCTCTAACTGCAATATGCAGTTTTTAGACGAAGTGCATCAAATATCCTCTAAGCTGAATTGCATCTCCTGGAGAAATATTTCACTCATGCAAGACTCACTGTTGTGTTTTCTGCAAAGCTGAAACTTGCATTCTATGACAATCACAATCCGCACATCAATTAAGGAGTTCTTGGTGCCACCTTCATTGACAACAAGGTTACCACACTTCACTTCAACATTTCATTCTGTCCTGATCTGAATACATCTTCAACACTGCGTGGTATCTGATGGATGGCAAGAAAAAGAGAAGTACATCCTTTGCAAGAACATTTGTCTCTAACTGCAATATGCAGTTTTTAGACGAAGTGTATCAAATATCCTCTAAGCTGAATTGCATCTCCTGGAGAAATATTTCACTCATGCAAGACTCCACTGTTGTGTTTTCTGCAAAGCTGAAACTTGCATTCTATAACAATCACAATCCGCACATCAACTGAGGATTCTTTTGGTGCCACCTACATTGACATCAAGGTTACCACACTTCACTTCAACATTTCATTCTGTCCTGATCTGAATACATCTTCAACACTGCGTGTATCTGATGGATGGCAAGAAAAAGAGAAGTACATCCTCTGCAAGAACATTTGTCTCTAACTGCAATAGGCAATTTCGAGACGAAGTGCATCAAATATCCTCTAAGCTGAATTACATCTCCTGGAGAAATATTTCACTCATGCAAGACTCCACTGTTGTGTTTTCTGCAAAGCTGAAACTTGCATTCTATGACAATCACAATCCGCACATCAATTAAGGAGTTCTTGGTGCCACCTACATTGACAACAAGGTTACCACACTTCACTTCAACATTTCATTCTGTCCTGATCTGAATACATCTTGAACACTGCGTGGTACCTGATGGATGGCAAGAAAAAGAGAAGTACATCCTTTGCAAGAACATTTGTCTCTAACTGCAATATGCAGTTTTTAGACGAAGTGCATCAAATATCCTCTAAGCTGAATTGCATCTCCTGGAGAAATATTTCACTCATGCAAGACTCACTGTTGTGTTTTCTGCAAAGCTTAAACTTGCATTCTATGACAATCGCAATCCGCACATCAATTAAGGAGTTCTTGGTGCCACCTTCATTGACAACAAGGTTACCACACTTCACTTCAACATTTCATTCTGTCCTGATCTGAATACATCTTGAACACTGCGTGGTACCTGATGGATGGCAAGAAAAAGAGAAGTACATCCTTTGCAAGAACATTTGTCTCTAACTGCAATATGCAGTTTTTAGACGAAGTGCATCAAATATCCTCTAAGCTGAATTGCATCTCCTGGAGAAATATTTCACTCATGCAAGACTCACTGTTGTGTTTTCTGCAAAGCTTAAACTTGCATTCTATGACAATCGCAATCCGCACATCAATTAAGGAGTTCTTGGTGCCACCTTCATTGACAACAAGGTTACCACACTTCACTTCAACATTTCATTCTGTCCTGATCTGAATACATCTTGAACACTGCGTGGTACCTGATGGATGGCAAGAAAAAGAGAAGTACATCCTTTGCAAGAACATTTGTCTCTAACTGCAATATGCAGTTTTTAGACGAAGTGCATCAAATATCCTCTAAGCTGAATTGCATCTCCTGGAGAAATATTTCACTCATGCAAGACTCCACTGTTGTGTTTTCTGCAAAGCTGAAACTTGCATTCTATAACAATCACAATCAGCACATGAACTGAGGAGTCTTGGTGCCACCTACATTGACAAGGTTACCTCACTTCACTTCAACATTTCATTGTGTCCTGATCTGAATGCATCTTGGAGACTTGAGCATATATTCCTGTTTTAAATAAAAGAAAATTCAATGACAGTCCGTTCTGAAAGTGCAGAGACCATTGCAACATAAAAGTGGTCTGGCTCTACAGGAACATCAAAAGACTGCAACATGAACATCTAACACTGATAATATTATCAAAGTTCATGATCTTCTCAATACTGCGATGCATTAAACTGAAGAACATTCAGTGCATCGAACAGACATCGTTGATTCACAATATTACCGGACTAGAATTCTTGGTAATGACAATTTCCATCCTAAGGCAAGGACACTGCTCAAAGAGGAATCTTTCTACTGCAACTTCTACTGATGACAGATTAAGGAACTTGAAGATGACTTATTTGCTCCAAGTCCTGATCTTGAATACTTTGTCTAACCACTGCAGCTGATGGAACTTGAAAAGAAACCCTAATGTAGAACAGTAACTAGAGCAACAAGCCACCAAGTTCGCTATTAAAGAAAGTTCCTTTTGCAAAAGACGATTTTAAGATTGCATATAGTTCTCATCTGAACACATTTTGAGCCCTAAACATGTTGATGAAACTTGTAGCAAAAAAATACTTGGACATGCATAAGCATCTTGTGATGAGAATGGAAATGAAAGAAGATTCAATGACATACCTGCCTGGATTATCACAGGCCACAGCAGCAGATAAAAAAGTGGTGATCCAAGTATCATTTCATATAAGCTAGTATCCATGCACTTAATAGGCAGTCTCATTATAGCTCAAAAGGGCACCTATGTGGGAAGGAAACCATGAGAAGTTAATTCTAAATGCATTTATGCTTAAGAAATATTTCCCTTGTTATTAAGTCGGATTTCAAATTTTGAGAAAAGGTATTGATAAACAATAGCCTAGAAATACTTTTTAAATAATTTGAATTTCAATCTTAAATTATGTTAAATGCTGCATTAAAAAGCATAAGAGCCATTTAAATTGTATAATAGATTTCACTATTTTTAAAACATTTAAACAAAAATTTTTAACATTGCTTTTTACCCTCGAAAATATATTTTATGCATCTTAATGTGCAGTATTTTGCAACATGAATTAAAAAAGATACTTAATATTTTAATAAACCAATGGGTTTCTTAATATTTCTATTTCGTATGTTTCTGTTCTAATGCTAGATTAGACAATCTCTAAAAGTGTCAGTCAAAATATTAAGAATTTTGAGTTACATTATTTTTCATGTACTACGTTTCATAGCTTATAAAATATTTCTCGAACAGAGATTATTTACATCTGAATATAAATTAAATCCTAAAGTTTGAAGACGAATGACTACATCCAGTCATGTAATGGTATAAAGGCAGAGCCTATATGAACAAAGAGGAAATCTCTTCCCTCAATCATATCCTGTAAAAATGAAATATTGTATTCCAGAATAAATATTAATTAAACTTTTAAAATGAGTTGATTATTCACATAAATGCAAGGACTTGTTGATTGGGTTATAAATGTTATAATTAGTTTACATTTATGACCTGTTATAAATGTAAACTAATATTTTCAATACCCTTCACAAAATTTCAAAATATTTTATTCCATTCAATATTTATTTAAAATTTATATTTAAAAACGATTACAAACCTTCATGCATGCCATTGGCTTGTAAAAATGATTAGTTTCTATGTACAAAAACACCCTAACACCCTTTTAATAAGTACTTCATCTATTGTTAAATGATTGCTCACCTGTCAGGTTGACAAAGGTTGTAAAAAGGTAAAGCCTAACGGCTCTATGAATAAAAAAGAAATAGGGAATTAACCTTTTCAACACTGCTTCAAAATTTGGAAGCTAGTATCTATTAATAAATGCTTCACCTATTTTAAAAATGATTCTTCACCTGGCAGGTTGACCCTGGGTTGTAGAAAAGTAAATTCTCTATGAAAAAAAAAAGAAATGGGGAATTACCTTTTCAACCATTTGCTTCGCAATTTGAAAGCTAGTATTAATAAATGCTTCACCTATTTTAAAAATGATTGCTCACCTGGCAGGTTGACACTTGGTTGTAGAAAGGTAAATTCTCTGTATGAAAAAAAAAGAAATGGGAAATTACCTTTACAACCATTTGCTTCGCAATTTGAAAGCTAGTATTAATAAATGCTACACCTATTTTAAAAATGATTGCTCACCTGGCAGGTTGACACTTGGTTGTAGAAAGGTAAATTCTCTGTATGAAAAAAAGATGGGAAATTACCTTTACAACCATTTGCTTCGCAATTTGAAAGCTAGTATTAATAAATGCTACACCTATTGTAAAACTGATTGCTCACCTGGCAGGTTGACACTGGGTTGTAGAAAGGTAAATTCTCTATGAAAAAAAAAAAGAAATGGGAAATTACCTTTACAACCATTTGCTTCGAAATTTGAAAGCTAGTATTAATAAATGCTACACCTATTTTAAAAATGATTGCTCACCTGGCAGGTTGATACTTGGTTGTAGAAAGGTAAATTCTCTATGAAAAAAAAAAGAAATGGGAAATTACCTTTACAACCATTTGCTTCGCAATTTGAAAGCTAGTATTAATAAATGCTACACCTATTTTAAAAATGATTGCTCACCTGGCAGGTTGATACTTGGTTGTAGAAAGGTAAATTCTCTGTATGAAAAAAAGATGGGAAATTACCTTTACAACCATTTGCTTCGCAATTTGAAAGCTAGTATTAATAAATGCTACACCTATTGTAAAACTGATTGCTCACCTGGCAGGTTGACACTGGGTTGTAGAAAGGTAAATTCTCTATGAAAAAAAAAAGAAATGGGAAATTACCTTTACAACAATTTGCTTCGAAATTTGAAAGCTAGTATTAATAAATGCTACACCTATTTTAAAAATGATTGCTCACCTGGCAGGTTGATACTTGGTTGTAGAAAGGTAAATTCTCTATAAAAAAAAAAGAAATGGGAAATTACCTTTACAACCATTTGTTGCTTCGAAATTTGAAAGCTAGTATTTATTAATAAATTCTTCACCTATTGTAAAACTGATTGCTCACCTGGCAGGTTGACACTGGGTTGTAGAAAGGTAAATTCTCTATGAAAAAAAAAGATATGGGAAATTACCTTTACAACCATTTGCTTTAATAAGTGCTACACCTATTTTAAAAATGATTGCTCACCTGGCAGGTTGACACTTGGTTGTAGAAAGGTAAATTCTCTGTATGAAAAAAAGATGGGAAATTACCTTTACAACCATTTGCTTCGAAATTTGAAAGCTATTTATTAATAAATGCTTCACCTATTTTAAAAATGATTGCTCACCTGGCAGGTTGATACTTGGTTGTAGAAAGGTAAATTCTCTGTATGAAAAAAAGATGGGAAATTACCTTTGCAACCATTTGCTTCGCAATTTGAAAGCTAGTATTAATAAGTGCTACACCTATTGTAAAACTGATTGCTCACCTGGCAGGTTGACACTGGGTTGTAGAAAGGTAAATTCTCTATGAAAAAAAAAAGAAATGGGAAATTACCTTTACAACCATTTGCTTCGAAATTTGAAAGCTAGTATTAATAAATGCTACACCTATTTTAAAAATGATTGCTCACTTGGCAGGTTGATACTTGGTTGTAGAAAGGTAAATTCTCTATAAAAAAAAAAAGAAATGGGAAATTACCTTTACAACCATTTGTTGCTTCGAAATTTGAAAGCTAGTATTTATTAATAAATTCTTCACCTATTGTAAAACTGATTGCTCACCTGGCAGGTTGACACTGGGTTGTAGAAAGGTAAATTCTCTATGAAAAAAAAAGATATGGGAAATTACCTTTACAACCATTTGCTTCGAAATTTGAAAGCTAGTATTAATAAATGCTACACCTATTTTAAAAATGATTGCTCACCTGGCAGGTTGACACTTGGTTGTAGAAAGGTAAATTCTCTGTATGAAAAAAAAAGATGGGAAATTACCTTTACAACCATTTGCTTCGAAATTTGAAAGCTATTTATTAATAAATGCTTCACCTATTTTAAAAATGATTGCTAACCTGGCAGGTTGATACTTGGTTGTAGAAAGGTAAATTCTCTATGAAAAAAAAATTTGGGAAATTACCTTTACAACCATTTGCTTCGAAATTTGAAAGCTAGTATTAATAAATGCTACACCTATTTTAAAAATGATTGCTCACCTCGCAGGTTGATACTTGGTTGTAGAAAGGTAAATTCTCTGTATGAAAAAAAAAAGATGGGAAATTACCTTTACAACCATTTGCTTCGAAATTTGAAAGCTATTTATTAATATATGCTTCACCTATTTTAAAAATGATTGCTCACCTGGCAGGTTGATACTTGGTTGTAGAAAGGTAAATTCTCTGTATGAAAAAAAAAGATGGGAAATTACCTTCACAACCATTTGCTTCGAAATTTGAAAGCTATTTATTCATAAATGCTTCACCTATTTTAAAAATGATTGCTCACCTGGCAGGTTGATACTTGGTTGTAGAAAGGTAAATTCTCTATGAAAAAAAAAAGAAATGGGGAATTACCTTTACAACCATTTGCTTCGCAATTTGAAAGCTAGTATTTATTAATAAATGCTTCACCTATTGTTAAACTGATTGCTCACCTGGCAGGTTGACACTGGGTTGTAGAAAGGTAAATTCTCTATGAAAAAAAAATTGGGGAAATTACCTTTACAACCATTTGCTTCGAAATTTGAAAGCTAGTATTAATAAATGCTACACCTATTTTAAAAATGATTGCTCACCTCGCAGGTTGATACTTGGTTGTAGAAAGGTAAATTCTCTGTATCAAAAAAAAAAGATGGGAAATTACCTTTACAACCATTTGCTTCGAAATTTGAAAGCTAGTATTAATAAATGCTACACCTATTTTAAAAATGATTGCTCACCTGGCAGGTTGATACTTGGTTGTAGAAAGGTAAATTCTCTGTATGAAAAAAAAAGAAATGGGAAATTACCTTTACAACCATTCGCTTCGAAATATGAAAGCTAGTATTAATAAATGCTACACCTATTTTAAAAATGATTGCTCACCTGGCAGGTTGATACTTGGTTGTAGAAAGGTAAATTCTCTGTATGAAAAAAAAAGAAATGGGAAATTACCTTTACAACCATTCGCTTCGAAATATGAAAGCTAGTATTAATAAATGCTACACCTATTTTAAAAATGATTGCTCACCTGGCAGGTTGACACTGGGTTGTAGAAAGGTAAATTCTCTATGAAAAAAAAATTGGGGAAATTACCTTTACAACCATTTGCTTCGAAATTTGAAAGCTAGTATTAATAAATGCTACACCTATTTTAAAAATGATTGCTCACCTGGCAGGTTGATACTTGGTTGTAGAAAGGTAAATTCTCTGTATGAAAAAAAAGAAATGGGAAATTACCTTTACAACCATTTGCTTCGAAATTTGAAAGCTAGTATTAATAAATGCTACACCTATTTTAAAAATGATTGCTCACCTGGCAGGTTGATACTTGGTTGTAGAAAGGTAAATTCTCTGCATGAAAAAAAAAGAAATGGGAAATTACCTTTACAACCATTCGCTTCGAAATATGAAAGCTAGTATTAATAAATGCTACACCTATTTTAAAAATGATTGCTCACCTGGCAGGTTGATACTTGGTTGTAGAAAGGTAAATTCTCTGTATGAAAAAAAAAAAAGATGGGAAATTACCTTTACAACCATTTGCTTCGAAATTTGAAAGCTAGTATTAATAAATGCTACACCTATTTTAAAAATGATTGCTCACCTGGCAGGTTGATACTTGGTTGTAGAAAGGTAAATTCTCTGTATGAAAAAAAAAAGAAATGGGAAATTACCTTTACAACCATTTGCTTCGCAATTTGATAGCTAGTATTTATTAATAAATGCTTCACCTATTGTAAAACTGATTGCTCACCTGGCAGGTTGACACTGGGTTGTAGAAAGGTAAATTCTCTATGAAAAAAAAAATTTGGGAAATAGCCTTTACAACCATTTGCTTCGAAATTTGAAAGCTAGTATTAATAAATGCTACACCTATTTTAAAAATGATTGCTCACCTCGCAGGTTGATACTTGGTTGTAGAAAGGTAAATTCTCTGTATGGAAAAAAAAAGATGGGAAATTACCTTTACAACCATTTGTTGCTTCGAAATTTGAAAGCTAGTATTTATTAATAAATTCTTCACCTATTGTAAAAATGATTGCTCACCTGGCAGATTGACACTGGGTTGTAGAAAGGTAAATTCTCTATGAAAAAAAAAGAAATGGGAAATTACCTTTACAACCATTTGCTTCGCAATTTGAAAGCTAGTATTAATAAATGCTTCAACTATTGTAAAACTGATTGCTCACCTGGCAGGTTGACACTGGGTTGTAGAAAGGTAAATTCTCTGAAAAAAAAAAGAAATGGGAAATTACCTTTACAACCATTTGTTGCTTCGAAATTTGAAAGCTAGTATTTATTAATAAATGCTTCACCTATTGTAAAAATGATTGCTCACCTGGCAGGTTGACACTGGGTTGTAGAAAGGTAAATTCTCTATGAAAAAAAAGATGGGAAATTACCTTTACAACCATTTCCTTCAAAATCTGAAAAGTAGTATTAATAAATGCTACACCTATTATAAAAATGATTGCTCACCTGGCAGGTTGACACTGGGTTGTAGAACGGCAAATTCTCCATATGAAAAAAAAAAAAAGAAATGGAGAATTACCTTTTCAACCATTTATTTCAAAATTTGAAAGCTAGTATTTATTAATAAATGCTTCACCTATTTTAAAAATGATTGCTCACCTGGCAGGTTGATAGTGGGTTGTAGAAAGGTAAATTCTCCATATGAAAAAAATAAATGAAGAATTACCTTTTCAACCATTTGCTTCGAAATTCGAAAGCTAGTATTAATAAATGCTAGTATAAAAATTAGAGACTAGAATTATAAAAAATCGTGTTGCTGAATATTTGTGCAAGTTAGAATTTCTTGAATGACTACTGACAAGTAATGGGCAGAGGCTCTTTCAAATAAAAAGGGGATGACATTTTCAATGGCCTTTGCTTCTAAATTAAAGTCGCAGTCTTTAATGGTCTTGGACCTTTCGGTTGATCTCCACTGTGTTCTCTGTTCCAGAAATATATGAATTTGATATTGAATCCTTAAATAAATTTCCTTCACACTAATCTGAGTGTGCAACAATTATCAGACAACTTGATCTCTCAAGTGTAAAGAACCTTGAATTTTTAAAATTTTTCGAAATATTTGAACTTATATTGTTACATGGGGGAAAGATTTCCTTTCCAAGCATTTAATTGGTCTCCACCTATAAGGACATGAATTAAACTTGAAATGCTAATAAATGTAAAAATACTTAACTACTGCTCAACCTTAAAATGTACCTGTTCAAATTATTTTATATTTTTTGGTTCTTTTAAAATATTAAAGAAAAAATTTAAAAGGATTTGTTACTGAAACAAAGAAAGGATGATGAATTTGTATTGTTTATATGGCTTATTATTTATTATATAGATTCCTGATATAGCTGTATAACATTAATAGTACTAAAATATGACAATCAAAAAGCAATTTCAATTACTTATTAAACTGTTTAAAATAAATGAAATTGTTTTTTAATTTTTGTTAACTTTAGTTGTACACATTTATCTTATCTGAATATGCTGCAATTTTTCTTATAGAGCAATCATGTTAAATTTCAATGTTTCATTATTTTATTTAAATGCTTAGATAGTCTGCATATATTTAAAATGGTTTTGATGGAATGTCAGTATTTTTAAATATTGTGGATATCTTACTAGTTTGCTTCATTTTAGTGCAACAATTTTTACATGTTTAGTCAACACAACATCGATTTTAACGAAATAATGTATAGAATATGGTTCAAAAATAGCTTGTTCCCCTTTGCCCATCCCTATAAAAAGTAATCACATGGGCATGACAGTAACATCTGTAATTCTCCAACTGCTCTTAAATTTCAATTTTAAGAGGTTCCATTTTCAAATTTGATTTAAACCTGTTTATGGTAGAAGTCAATGTGAGAACTGATATTTTATTACCTGCATATTTAAAGTTAATTGGGAGGTGAGAACAGCATGTGTGTGTGACAAAAATGATATTTCATCTGACAGACTTGTAGAATTTTTTTTTGAAATTCATTTTATAATTTTCTTCCATCAGGTTTGCATGGGTATATTTGAATGAATTGAATCCCATTCGATAAATGAAGCAAAGAAAATATTTTCTTTTCCCATGGTATTAAAAAATTAAGGGTTTTACAAATTGCAATTTCTAAGTGAAAAAACATCTCGAAATTGGGAGTAAACCATATGTCAACTATTCACATTAAATTTAATTAACATAAATCCACCGCGATGTGTTAATTCCTGCATGTAAATGCGAAATATAAATTCTGTGAATTTCACTCAAATTTCAGTAATTCTATCATTTTGTATTACAAAATGTTGCAGACAATATTTAAACAATTTTCACTATACATTTTCACTTTAAAATGATGAAATGATTTCCTGGCATCTTAAGAATGCAGACAGATCTTTTTGAAGTTTGTAGTGACGATTGATTTTGTATAATATAAGTTGAAAATTAACAGAGTTAAGAATGACGTCCTAGGTGCTTTATTTTTTAAAGCAGGCCGCGGCAACTCAGTTGGAAGATTAAAGGACTAGCAACTGGAGGGTTGTGAGTTTGAATCAAACCAAAGACCATTGTGTACACAGGGGGCTGATACACATTCAATCTGTTGTGCTTCCAATGTCCTCATGTTGGCGTGGTGTGGAAGTTTGTAGAGGGGTGCCAGCTCAGGTGTGACCTCATCATCTAACCGTGGTTCGAAATTACGTGGTATTCAGACCTTTCCCTTTGGTTTGATCCTGCACCATCGCCTGTAGCCCGTTGTGTTGCTCCAGCGCAACGTTAATTAAAATACCTACCTATTTTTTAAAGCATGACTATAGAACTATGAACTGTACCTGCTAGTGTCTACAGTTCTGACCATTTAGTAAATTGTATTTCTTTGCAAAACAAAAACACATTGACTATTATCAGAAATACCTTTTAATCATTGTTCAAATCTGGATATTTGTTAAAAAAAACATTTTGCATAGTATGGAGCAGTATATATATATAACCCAGTTTTCTGCTGATCTATTTCATGAATTACCAGTTACAATTGGTATCAATCATTAAAACAGGTGGTTAAAAATAAAAATGTTTAAACTGAAAACATTTTAAAAAATTTAATTGAAATGGATTCAGAAATACAAAAGCTAGGAGGAAAACTGATATGCTTGTTGAAATCAATACATTTTTACTTTCAATGGTACTATAAGTTTCAAAACAGCTTTGCTTTTGCAGTATTCGAGATGAAGAAATTATAGTGGTTTTGGGTAGATGCCAATAGTCACTTAAAATCGAAATTTATTAACATAATAAAATAACAAACTACATATATAGCAACTTGGCATATTTGCAATAGAGTTGCATGACAGTTTAGCTTTCACATACAGAAAACCCAACTCTGAAGAAAAAGTATACATATATGAATCAGAGATGGATCTATTCCAATACAAAAGTATTCATGCACTTGATACCTAAGTTATACTTTGTATTCGATCCTTGTATTCGAATACAGTAGTATTCATCAAAAGTATTGAATACCAAAATGTTCATATAAATTATTCATCCAATTTATTTTTTATAAAATAGCCTTATATCACAGTTGGCTGATTTTTCTATCAATTAGTCGTTTTTTGAATATGTATTCGAATTCTTGTTTGACACTTACAAGGCCTCGAATATTAAGTATTTGATTCTAAAAAGTTCTCGATTCTCCATACCCCTGAAACACTTACATAGTAATGGGAAGCTGTCACAGTTTACAGGTAAAAGTTTTCATTCGATTACCTTAAACGTTCGTGTAAAATATCAACATTAATCCAATGATCAATTATATTTGTAAAAGTAGTAATAAAAGTAGAACAATGATTTCAATGGATACCATATCGTAAGCGACATTTCATTTCAATGTACTGTGGAATAACTGCCATTGTCTGCCTTGTGTTTGGTGCAGCTTTGTCAGATATGGCCGTCAACCAAGCTGGGTAATTTAATTGTCCAAATGAAAATCGATGTTTCCCGTTCCTAATTGAATGGAATGTTTGGGAAATCAAACTGGTTTAGTGATTGGGCAGTCATCAGTGTTTGGCTTCATTAATTTATATTTCTCATTTTACCAGTTTCTTGTCTAACTTTTAAAATCTAGTGTTTGTCAAGCCGAATGGGAGCTGTTTTGGATGAAGTATCATAGGCAAGTTTTTAGAAAACAATTTCGGAGAGGCACGTCTACTTATCCCGATTTTCTATTCCAATCAAAAGGCTTTTATGCTAAATGAATTTTAAAGTTAATGATTGTTTTACTTTATTCAGACAGTGATAAACATATCTTCGGCATGCATTAGCCTTTTAATATTTGGTGATGGGCTCGATGTGGGAACATCTGAAAATGCTCTTGGTCACTCATGTCCAGGCGAATGGAGACAGATTTTTCTCGTTTGTCCAATTCCTTCCCTCAGGTATCTAAATTATTCTCAGCAAGCGATCAAAATGCTATTTCGCTTGAAAATATATGGAAGATTTTCAAATTTAATTCTGTATCTGAGTATATATGGGAACTAGATGGCGCTAGTTATGTTTGATTACATAACAAGTCATAGACTTTTTCTTATCTGTAAAAAAAGCAAATTACACCAAGTCATTGGGCCTGAAAAAAGTTTTTGGGCAATGGCAGATGGGTCCTTAAAAATGTCTTTAAATGGCCAGATCGGAGCCGGGCAACCATACCTACCATATCGGGGCAAATTTAAGACCAAGCAGCTCTGATACCACTGATCAAAAGGTACTGGAGAAGATCTGCGCAATTGCTTTTTAAGTACGGACAGGTGGTTGTCCTCTAAGAGTACATGCAAACGTACGAGAGAAGCGAGCGTGACGCTTTTATGAGGTGGTTGTGTGGCTTGCGAGAAGCTCAGATGGCTATTCGAATTGAATCCAAAACGTTTTGTACTCTTAGCCCCATTAAATAATTGTCAAGCTTTCAATAATAGTCATTTTTAAAATAACCCATAGACAACCAGTCAAACTCGAAATCGATTTGAAAATTTTCAGACCTTTTTCGATTATTTTACTAAACATAATAAAACTGCTGTTTTATCGCTAGCATAACATTCCTGGCATACTGTGTCCAGAAGCTTGCAATGCACCAATTCAAACTCGCATCAAATGCACTGATCAGATATGTTTTAATTCTTATTTATCGACTGTAGTGGTAAATTTTTTTCTGTTCTGCTTCCGTGATTCAGGTAAACTGTTCAGATGTAATCCAGGATATCAATCTGGATGAAGCTACATTGGTTTCACATGATCTGTATTCTAGGGCCTGTAATTTGAGAAGCACGTAGAGCAAACCACAGCACAATTGCAGGGATCTAGATTTTAAAATCTTGTAAATGAAATTTAAAAATAATGGAATGTTTGTTGCGTGAAGCGTGTCTTTATACACAATTTAAAAAACTTTTTAGGATACCTTTGCTTTTTCTAGGTCTGAGCGGCTTTAGCTCCTCCCCTCATTTTTTAAACTGAAATCTTCCCTAAAATGAAGCTCATTAAAAATTCATTTTGTGGCGAAAGTGTTGCATAATATGGACTAAATTTTGCATCGATATTTAAGTTGACATCTGAATTAAGTTGATACCGATATGCAAGTTAATATTTTAGTTTTTATCCGGCAGAGACTGGCCTTTCGATGAATGATAAATATGTAATATTAAAATGTTATTGCTTCAATTTTTATATAGAAGGTACCGTTATCTCAGGATTCTGGGGACATAACATCCTTCTTAGACTCTTATTCTATCGTTAGTGTTTAATTTTATTCTCATTACACTTAGTATTGTACCAATATCATAAGAAGTCATCCCTAACAGAGCAGGTTTGAGTCCTGCACATTGGTCTTTGAATAGTTCCCGCGATCTCCTAATTATTTCAACGACATACTTTTTACAATTTTGTGGGAAAGATAAATATATTTACTTTTCTACTGGATCAATATCTCATTAATATCTTCCTCTACTGGTAAGACATCGTTAGTGACATGGTTCACCGAATCTCCGTAGTACGGATGGATGCACGGAGAGGAAGGGTGGTGCATGCTAAACGATACTTATTAGTTGCTTAGTTATTAGCTAACAATTTAACTTTCACGTTATCAGGTAGTTGACTTCTCTATAGAAGATCGTCCATTTCATCTTCCAATCTGTTTTCAGATTTTCCAATGTGGTTAAGTTTGTTAAGGTTTCTGGAATAACTACCGTTCTCAAAACTGTTGAATGTTATTTTCCCCTATCAATCCTAGAAGAAATCACACCCAGTTACAATGGCAAAAAAAAACACCTTTCTGATTAAGCTTTTAAAGAATATATATATATTTCTTTGATATTTCTCTTATTGTTGATTTGTATTTCTTGAGTTTCGACAAATTAACAGGAACTTTAACTACTAAAACATTTTTAGACTTCACACTGACACTTAAGTTATGGAATAGACGATTTCAAAACTACTACTCGTGGAGATGATTTCCCACCAATTAATAACTATAGCTATCTATAGTGTTTTCTCATGTTATTCACATTTCTGAGGCACGCATATCCCCAAAATAACTTTATCTGGAAAGCAGTATTCCCACAAACGGATTTGTTCATCTGTCAGTAAATATCCAGAACTAAATGACCATATGGAGCTTTGATTGCCTTTTTATAGGCATCCATAAAGTAAGCAACATGATGAAATGCCTGATGTGCTAAACATGCAAGTTTATTAACGCCTGTTTTTAAATAAAATACAATGTGTTCAAACTTGTCATGCATTACCTTACATCTTGGAAATATACACTGACGTGCCAAAGTCATGGGATAACAGTATACAAATTTACAAGTGGCACTCGCATCGCTTTAAAAGGGTATAAGTCAGATAGTTACGAGTGCTGTCTGTGGGACTCCTTGCAAAATGTTTAATTACGTGATAATGGCTACCTTGCTGGAATTAACGAATTTGAACGTGGAATGATAGTTGGAACTCGACGCATTTCGGAAGTTGTTGAGACTTAAGATTCTTTGCTTCAGTGTCAAAGGTATTTCAAGATTACATCGTGGAAGGCATTATCTTCCACAAGGAACAGCGCATTGAGCGGCCATGTCTGTTGAATGATCGAGAGCAGCAACGGGCCGCGGTAGTCCGGTTGGAAGAATAACGGACTAGCAGTCGGAGGATTGCGGGTTCGAATCCAACCAACGACAGTCGTGTACAAAGCAGGCTGGTGAACGTTAAATCTGTCGTGACTTCACAAATGTCCTCACATTGGTGTGGTGTGGAAGTTTGGAGAGGGTGCCAACTTAGGTGTGACCTCGTCATCTGACTTATTCAAAATGACATGGTGTTGCCCTCAGATCTTTCCCTCGAGAGGTTGATCCCGGAGCGTCGCAGTGTCATTTTCGCAATCTAGGTGGACAAAATTCAATTTTCTTAGTGTCTCAGATTGTCAAAAATACATCATATCCTAAAAGCAATGTCCCCTTAGCAAGAATACGTGCGTATGTTTCTAAACAATTTCTCCCAACCAGAAGTACAGAGGTTCAAAGTCTTACTTTCTACGTTGCCTGTAAACCATTCTGGCGAATGCGTATTAGTACTTTGATGAAAACTGAATAGTTACAGGTTTCTATATTTTCTTTAGCGCTATTTGGCGAATACTATCATTATCTTCTATTCATCGAGGTTTGTTTACGTGCTTTTGATATCTTGAATGCCATTTCATTAATTTGCAAGATCTTTTTGAATTTGTAGCTAATTAGCGTGTAACGCAACTGCTGATTTCAAATTTCAACTAGACTTAACACATTATACAGCCGTATATTTCTAAAACATTACATGTGTATTATAGCCTAACTCATTTGACGTGGGCAGAACAAAAACATTCTTGCGCAAATTTGCAAACCTGAGAAATATTTTTTAAATTTCAGAATGACGATGGCAATTTTTCGTCTGTACATTTTTGACATTTGGGTGATAAATCCGAAGCAAACGAAAATTGATGCTATTATAACATATATTTATCAAGAAATGAATGAACACTTGTTACCAGACACTGTTTTGAATGTTTTAAATAGTATTAAAATGAAAATTCTCGAATTACCTGGCAATCTAAGTATAAAAAACGAAACTAGTAGCCTTGTAGAGACAACTAGTCGAAGAGAATTGTCAATGGCCTCTGAAGTAAATAACAAGTCAGGTATACGATATTCTACTTCAAATCGTTTTCTGGAAGAGGTGCATTTTTGAAAATTACTCGTGTCTTATTAAAAAGCCAGTAAAATTATCTGCAAATCATGATGATTGACGCCAATCTTTTATATATCAATATAAAATTATGTCAGCAACCTAAAGGACATTGACTCTAATCTGTATACTTCAGAACAGAATTAAATAAGCTAAACGGTTGTTACTCTTCTAGGATCATTATCACGGAAACTTCAGCTGTAGCACAACTTATCACCTGCTGTTATATGGTTAAGTACAATTAATTCATGAATAATCCTCGAGACTGATTTTGTCAAAAGATAGTATCATAAATACAATTATGTGGATCTGATGGCGCTGGACAGATAAGATACCGGCAAATTAATTTTTTCTGAAAAATAACAATCTGAGCAAAGTATGTTTAGTATTTCTATGGTATACCTTTGAAATCTATGCTTGTGCTAAAGTAAAAGACAAATTATTTGGCAAAATCCTGCTCCATTATTGTTTAATGAAATTTCTTTTCGCCGAGTAGTTAGATTTTACTATTAGGAAGATAAAAATCTGCAAAATAATTTAAAGCTGAGTTTGTTTTGATAAATGTAACCAAACATCAAATGGAATACTAACGATAGAAATACATCTTAGATTTTTTAGAAATGCTGAGAGGTCTGTTGAAATAACTGCGATTAATGTAGTAATCAAGCGCTTCCAAATCAATAAAATGTTTAAATTCCGGTTTTCCGATAAACTTAAATTTTTCTGAGCGCGAAGCAAGTACAAGATACATACCTAAAAAGTATCCTTGGTACCTCAGTGCCCGTAGATTATAAATAAAATACTGGTCCGTGGAGAATATTTGTCTTGTATTCCGATTGGTTCGTTCTTAGAAGCACAAGCGAAGAAATAAACAAGCGATAAGGGAAATATTTACTACAAAAATGTTAAGAACTGATACGAATGGATTTAATGAATATATTACTCAGTACCTCAGATCCACTAATTGCAAGTTTAAGAGCAAGTTCTACAATTAAACGCAGCCAAATGCTTCCAAAAAGGTTGAATTTGTTTGAAGAACCTTCCCTTCAATACATCAGTAGATTACTTAGGTACTTGGGATTCCAAATACATAATTTTGTAATATTTTTGAAATAAAGATTTTCCCTTTTAGTTTTTCTATTATATACATTTACTTTATTTTTCAATGGAACTGTTATGGGTATATCTGACCATTATTCAGGTGTATATTAATATAAAATTGCAAAAAATTTGGTTAATTATTGATCGAAATATATTTTATTATGGAGGAAAGTTGACAAATTTCTTTAAATTTAGCATATTTCTACATTCAAATAGTAACTAAAAATCGTTAAATATGTATCAAACCAGTATTTAATCACTCACAACCTCTTTTAAACATCCAAACCCAGCGTATTTTGATGCAATAATTTTGTCCACCTAGATTGTTAAAATAACACTACGTCGCCAATGGCCCCTGTCTTGCTCCAGTGCGACGTTAATTAAAATACCTATCGAGACCAGGGAGATCTGCACAGAAGCGTCTGCTAACAGACGAACGATACTGCGTAAATTGACTGCCACGTTCCATGATGAATTAAGTACTTTGGTCAAATTGAACAGGTCATTGACAAGAAATAGCTATGTTCAGTTGCTTGGTGTCCATTTGCAGCCCTTTATGGATTCTGCCGACTAGTTGAGTCCATGCCACGTTGAGTTGATGCACTTTGCCGAGCTAAGAGAGATCCCACACGATATTCTATAGGTATCCCATGACTTGGCATTTCAATATATTTTGAGTGATTCAAATAACACTTATGTTTTAATGATGTGGTCCGATTGTAAACAAATTCGAAACATTTTCTTTCAATTTATTCATAAGATCATCAATTACAATTAGTTCCGAGTTTTCAAATGCATCCAGTTATCCTCTTTCAAAATTAATCAGCGGTTCCTCTAAGAACCATTTTAGATGCTCAGCATAACACCACTTTATAGATATCAATTTCTTATGTATTTCCATGAATTATGTTTCGAACTAAAGTGGTTTTCCTCTTAGCGTAGGACCACACACAATGAGAGGATGGATGTTTGAATGACATCTTTTTTTAATGTAACTAACCTACTGACTCAAAATACATCCCGCTCTTTTGAAACACCATTTAAAATATCACATGTTATATAGCCTATCTTTTTCTGAAACAAAACTAATTAATTTATTTCTAATAAAATCACTAAAAGTCTATTCCATAAACCAATGATGATGGTCAAAGATCAAACCTTAAAGCAATCTTAAAATGAATGGGGACTGTTGCAGTGTTATCTTTAACGGAAACTAACATGACTACCTTTTAAAATCTTCATTCAAGAAAATCTTTCTCATTATTTTTTCATTTCCTTTGTATGCTCAGAAAATGTGTTATCTAAATGCATCCTTTGTGAGGATAGTAAGCAGTAAAATAATGGGATCAATTCATTTACTCCTGTCTAAAGGAATGAGTGAGTTACTGTAGTGTGGTCTACTGTTCATTCAGGTTCTGGAAAACATGACATAAGTACATAATTTTCATTTCCAAATTTTATTTGTTCTTAGCAAATTTTACAAGCAACTTGGCATATTCATAAATCAACCAATCTTTTGAATATAGAAATCAAAACACTTATTTCTTCAACAAATTTTCACAAGATACATAAGACTTTTAAAAGTGGTATCGATTACTCTCCAAGATACCCGTTTTTAGGGGCACTACATCCAGGTATCTTATCAATGAGTGGTTATAAACCTTGGAGACAGTCCTTAGTTTTTAAAAACTTCATCTCAACCAACCAACAATTCAATTGTGGACTCCGACAACTTTAGGTACTTTAATACCAGGATCATCCAAATGATCAACTTGATCAAAAACAAAATAGTTATCCAACATGTGATAACTTGAAATTACCTTCCAATCGATTTTATCTTTGAATTTGAGGATAAATTGCGGAGACAACTGGTACTGTGGCACAATTTCCCAGGCAATCAATACATACTGGCAAATAACATCCCAATTCGCATGTTCTTAAAATTCTAACGTAAATAAAAGGGATTGATCGTGTGATAGAAGGTAACAATCAACCTTTTTCTGCAAGCTTCTAATGACGTCTTCAGTAAGCCTATTATTATCTCTTGGAAAGGATTTCCAATCTGTATCAGAATTTAACCTTATCTTGAATCTTGACCGTAAATAACTTGTTTCTAGATCAATCTCCTATACGTTATGTTAGAACTAATCTATGATAGGAATGTTTACATACTTTTTCATTTAAAAGTACCGATAATTGTATTAGCAAAAGTGCTATGCTTAATCTGTAAAAATATGCATATGCGTATGTTTGGTTCAGAATCTTAGAAGAAATTTCATTGTAAAAAATCAAGACAGGATGTAATTACGAACGTTCTTAGAAATCACAATCCCAAGATTTATGCTCTGTCAATACCTAGAATCAACTGGCATATCGGTATCAACTTTAATCCAGATGTCAACAACTTAAATATCGATGCAAAATTTAGTCCAGATGTCACCATATACTACTCACAAGCAACTTTTAAGACTTTCTGTCCATATTTATTCTTAGATTTGCTGTCCAAAATGCGTTTATATATTTTTTACTAAAAATGTATATTAAATTGTTATGATCAATTAACAAATGCTATTTATTACTATAATTATGAATACTAAGTAAACGTTAATGGTGTAACGAGAGAAATTTTCCTACAAATCTGTTAAGTAGAAGAAAAACTAGCATTCCAATAAGTCTTGTTTCGATACATTGTCTCAGTTAAAATATACACAAATTTATCGTGATTAGCACTGAGTGTTTTTAACTATCACTGATTAAAAAAAAATTTCGTTGCGAAATTGCCATAAAATGTCCACTCATTCGAAAATGGTCAATTTTTGATATTGTAAGCAAATCCTCAACCTGTTATGCAAAAAATGAAAAAGCTGAATCCACTATTTTAATTCTAATCCTATTTTGATAGTTAAATTTGAAAAAATCAGATTATGGATCTATTGGAACTCACGCAATTGTGGCTCGTGCAGAAAAATATCATAGGTTCAAGCCTAGTGCGAAATCCGTCACTGGGTGGGTTGTTACCACCTAACTTCTATCCCTAGTTGCGCCACTGATGTAAATGCCTGCCAAATCGTGTGATGTGACTACAATGGGCGGATTTGGGCTGGACTGTACGGTTATGTGGGCATATCCCAAGATCGTACGATTTTCTTGCAAAATTTACTAATAAATCATTTCAAGAGATTCGATGCATGTTTGCTGACGATAATGTAAAATTGTCGATTCTTCGTAGTTTTTACAAGCAAGTATTCTTTGTACTACGGAAATCAAATTCTTCGTTTTCAAAGTTTATTTTACCCTAAAACTGACTACAACGTCATTTTTTAGAAAATGATTATATCTTCGCTTTATTAATACTTTTGTTTTTCAGAAATACAAAAAAATCCTTATACTTTTTACTGTTATGAGCCTGAAAAATTTTCAAAACTCGTATGTTGGCAGGTATGAAACACGTACTATATCAGTGGTGTAATATCCAGTGTAAGTATTACAAGGCAAATCTATGTTGAGCTATTCTTTGTCTGTCAGTGTTCTAGAGCTAGTGATTGTGATGATCTGCAGAAAGACTCATTCTTGTATATACATGTTTCAATTTTACACAGGTCGATAAGTTGTGCTTAGAACTTGTGCTTATTGTGTTGTTCCTAGGGATCATGTTCCTATAAAAAGGTTACCAGCCATATTTACGATCGACTCATTGAAGAAATTCCGATTCCCTATCACTTGGAGACATGAGTTACTCTTTTTAATGTTTACCTATGGCCGGAAGTTGATGCATTTCACTCACCCACAAGAACAATGTTTGCCAATACAACTTTATACATCCTAACATTTCTATACAAAACTACCTTGAAGCTTGTTATTTTGCCTATTCTGATCTAGCTCCCGGTCTAATTAGTCCTCGTGCATATAATGACTAGAGCGACAAAACAAACCACACTTAATCAAAACTGTTTCTATGAAGTTTACTCAAGAACTAAAGCAGCTTGATTAGGATTTCATTTCGAAGGTGCCCCATATTGAAAAAAGTTATGTGCAAACTGAGCACTTATTTTAAGGACTTGTGTGGGTATAAGACCTAAATTTCCATCAAACACTCAAAATGCATTAAGAAAGAATCGACATTTCCAGTCATGTGGTTTCAAACCAGTCTTAGATTAGGAACAGGTTAAACGTAAACAATGCTTTTCCTAAATTCTACCCTCCGTATCATTATGAACAGCCCATGGTGTGTATTACAGAAATACCAAAATAAGATAATAACTAGGAATTTTAGATCCTCAGATATGACCATCGTCTACAAATTAATAAAAACAGACCAGGAGTCATTTTGAATTATGCTAAAGATGTAAACAATAACTTAAATTTATACTTTTGATTTAAAATTCAAATTTGTCAAAAATATGAATCTAATTCCCTTTGGAAAATCATGTAATCTTCCAAGCCTTCTTGATTAATTGATATTTTTAATACTACTTGAACCGCAGTAGCCACAGGTATTCTGAACTCTGATATATTCTGAGATCTCACTGGAGTCATTGTAACGCCTTCTACCGCCCAACTGTAAACTTTTGATAGCTTAAAACTAAACTGATAACCTGACACCCAAGACTTAGTTATACGTTGAAAGTTTCTGATGACCTAAACGTATTCAGAACACAAGAACTGTTATCTGGAGACGGAGGGCCTTTGGCCCAGGAGCTCCATGGAAAATTCACTCTCTGAAATGCTTTTCTTTGGCGCCTAAGCACGAATTCTGGTTCCGAGTTTCAATCTACCGGAAGCGATAGTACAGATTACGAGTTGTCCGAAAATGCCAACCTCAAGGACTGCCCTAAAATTCCTGACAATAGAATTGCAAATACTATTGATTACGAAATACTTTCTCTTCAACCGATGTCTACGTGATTGAAACCTTTTTGAAGTTTTATTCGATGGTTTTTATTGGATAATTAAGATCCCAATGGTGATGAAACCAAAATTTTGAAAAGTATTTAACTTACCAGAACGTCAAATTCTGCAAAAGAATTTTATTGAATTAAAAGCTTCTAAAGATCAATTTTGGAAAATATGCAAATTTATAAAATACGCAGCTGATTTTAAGCTTTTGACACCAGAAGTCTGAAAAAAATCTGCTTTGGCCAATTTATACGTGATAATAAGAAAAACGAGTTTCACAAATTAAATTTTCACTTAAATATTGAAACTACATGATACTTTTTTGCATAAAAAGAGAAACAGTAGTCTTTTTTCATTTTTTATCGTTTCGCTTACGAAAAATTTCACAAATTAAGTTTTGTTTAGAGAAAACTTCCACGAAAATATTTCTACAACCAGTACAGATAATCTTATTTTTCATCACTAAACCTACTTTACGTTATCGTATATTGGAACATTCAATTGTCTACCATTAGTTCTTTCAAGTTTTCTGGTTCTTATGAATCTTCGTATTTAGTGGAGAATTCTGCTAATTGAAACAAAATCTTTTAAAAGAAATTGTATAACTGGATAAAAAATACAAAATAAATTTTCGTTCGGTGTCATCAAAATATTTACTCCAAATTTACAATTCGTCCAAGAACAATGTGAAATAAAAAAATAATAAATTTCCAAAAATGTCACAGTGGCCAAATAATTTACAGCAATCACCCACAATAAACTAACAATGTGTCATAAAATGCTGTATAATTATGAAAACGAGAGAAAATTCCAAGATATTTTGATAAGTATATTACTATTAAAAATAACTAACAGAATTATAAAAACGGATTATTATAAAAATACATTACTCTACAGAATTACAATATTAAAAAAAACTTTCCAACTGGTTAAAATGACCGGTCGGTATATTAAAATGTTCCACATCTCTGAGAAACGGAAGTAGAGGATCAAAATTATTTATATTCATATCAATGGAAAACGTCATGTCATCAAAAATTATGAAATTAAATTTAAAGTAAAATTTTGTGAACAGCTGTTGAGAAAGCGGTTATTTTAGTACTTCTGGTGTCACACAAACTTATTTAATCTCCAGTACACGAGGATTCAATTTTTGCGACTGCTGTTGTAGGATTTACTGCCACCAATTCAGAATATGTATAGATTTTTTTAAACCCAACCAAAAATATATATTTCGGTTTGTAAATGTAGCAATACAAAAACTGATTTGGTTATTTTTTAATTTTATAAAGTAGAGATCTTATAGATATAAAACACAAGAGCTAAACTGATGTTGGCATTGAAAAATTCATTTTGATAAACATAATATTGGGGCTCTTTCATTAAAATCAATTCCCCTCGCTTCGGTTACATCAGCTTTGAAATGTAACACCTAACTTTATTTGCATCAGTTGCAATACTACTCGATTCTTAAGTGGCCATTCCTTGTTATTTTATAAACTTACAATTATAAAAGGAATACCTAATAAATCACGTACGAAAAGGAACAGACGTATAAATTACGGAATATCTTGCTGTTTACAGCTTACCACGTCATAATTAATGAAAGAATTAAAAAAATCTCTAAAGGAGGAAATGTGTCATTAAGCACAATAAAAAAGGAATATAAATAGGAAAAATGATAGAATTTAGAGTAATTGTTTGGCATTAAAATTAGTTATATCTGGAAAACTTGAGGTTTAGTACTTCCTCTCAAATTGTTGGTTTCAATTGAGCTTGACGTATATTTGAATACATGTGTTTCAACGTATTTAAAAATTGAAAATTAACAACTTTTTAAGCCTGTTTCTTATGTATTCGGTATCAGCGGCTATGTTAAGTGAAAACCCTAGATCTGCTGTTTGTAATTTGTTTCTCAACCTAATGCCTTCTAAATGTCCCGGAATTAGTGCTAAAATTGTGTTACTGCATTCATTCAACCAAATCGCAGTCGCTTTTTCAAATCACAACGGCAACAATGCGCTGAGTCATGAAAACTGAGTTTATATCTAGGTACTTAAATTTAAAAGTTTCCCCTCTCCCATGGCCACGCGGCTGACTGAACGCGCAGTGGTCTCAAATGTAGTTATTTTCACTTCATCTACATCCTTGAACATATGTTTGGAGCTCTGATGTTGACGAAAAGTTATCAAAATATTGCTTTTTAACGATAAGAGCGGCCTTTAAAACTAAAAATTAAAACTAAAATACCCTTGAAATTTAAATAGAAATCCACTAAAAGAGTGACATTTTTACAAAATAAATTCAAACCCAGACAATTCAAGAACTAGAATTTTTTCTCTTAAAATGCTCCCCCATATCTCAGGTTCACCCTCTCCCCGTTTACTCACCACATAGAAATCTTTGAATTGTGAGGTTTCTTTTCCACAGTTTTCAAAGAGTCAACAGGAGCAATTTTCTATGTTCCATTTGACATCTGTCATTCCTGATTTTATGTGTTGCAATTCGAAAGCCGTAATCCCATATGAAAATTTGACCCCCTAATAAAATGACCGGATACAGAAAATGAAAACACCCAACAAAATAAAATATGGAAATGTACCGCAAAATATTAAAAATTCATAAGAGTGCCGGGCCCGGTTGGAAGAGCAACGGATTAGCAACCGGAGGGTTGCGAGTTCGAATCCAGCCAAATACCGTCGTACAAAGGGGGCTGGTGCACGTTAAATCTGTCGTAGCCTCAAATGTCCTCACGTGGCGTGATGTGGAAGTTTGAAGAGTGGGGTGCCAGCTCAGGTGTTGCCTCTTCGTCTGACCGTGGTTCAAAATTACGTGGTGCTGTCCTTGGATCTTTCCCTTTGGGATTGATTCTGGACCGTCGCCAATAGCCCGTTGTGTTGCTCCAGTGTGACGTTAATTAAAATACCTCATGAAAGTGCCAATTTAATAGAACAAAGCCCCAAAACTTAACGTTCAAGTTAGAATCCTAGTTAGTACAATATTGCAACAATTAGCACTGACCGAGCTAGACTGGAAGAAATGTCCCTCATCCTACCCAAAATGCGTGTTTAGGAAATGTTAAAAAATGATAAATATAAAAAGTACTGTATTAAACCTCCATTAATCAGTTATTCATAATGTTAATCGACAGCGGTTGATTACTGAATAATTTTAAGTATATCTCTCTCCAATTACAAATAGATTACGTTAGCTAAACCGTGTTCACCTTCACACACAACTCTAAAAATAACTGGACACGAGCCAGTTTGGGCCACGTTAATTAACCGCGATTCCTTCAATTAATTAAATTTAGTTTCAGGCGAAGTTACTCCTTTGCAGTTGAATCATAAGTAGGCCTCTGTTACATAGTGCATCTTACTGCGTCAACTTAAAAGTATGAACTGATGAATCCCCACACATGATACCATCACTAATTTAACCATTTCATGAATTCGGAAAAGCATAAAATGTTCTTTCAAGAAAAAACACAAGATAATAAATATTTCTGAAACGCCGCCCATCTAGATATTGACACCCTGCAGTCCCCATTACTCCATCTGTCAATTGTCTCACTGTGTGGCACAAGAATTCCATTCAACATCACAATTCTATCCCGAACTGGAAGCACTTATGATATTTTAAGTACTGAAACGGTGCAAGCATTTTGAAATTAAATTGGAGAGTAGCTTAGCTAGAATTCTTTGGATCTCCATATAATAGTAAGTGTTCCTTTTAAAAGCAGAAAAGCGTTTTTGAATTAGAAAATCGAATGTCGAACACTCGTTGAAAGGCTCTGGGCAACATGTTGCTTCTTCGTTGTGCCTTTCGCACATCGATTCGGGGCCGCGGTGGCCCGGTTGGAAGAGTAACGGACTAGCAACCGAAGGGTTGCGAGTTCGAATCCAGCCAAACACCGTCGCGTACAAAGGGGGGCTGGTGCACGTTAAATCTGTCGTGGCCTCAAATGTCCTCACGTTGGTGTGGTGTGGAAGTTTGGAGAGGGGGACCCGGACCGTCACCAATAGCCCGTTGTGTTGCTCCAGTGTGACGTTAATTGAAATACCCCCCCGCACATCGATTCACGACACCTGGATCGTGCTGCCCTCCAGCGGTGATGGCTTCAATCGCCTCGTTCGAAAGCGTTCGTCACATTTGTAACTTACTGATTTTCCCTGAAGTTCGTGTCGAAAAGGCAACACGAATCTTCGAAACACGCAGCTCCAAAATGCTTGCTCCAAAACTACACTTGCTCCAAAAAGCCTTCAAAATAACTGCTCTGAAGAGTGCTCCCAAAACAAACCTTAGCAATGTTAACGCCAGGAGTGCCCATCCCCCCTCAAGCCCAATGGCGCAAATCCCCCCCCCCCAAATTTTCTTAACCGCCCCCACTCAAATCCAGTTAACCATATAACCTTTACTGAAATCTCAAATTTACAACTGAATCCACACAAAGCTCTACATTTTGTAAATCGGTTAGAGAAATAAAATTAAGAGAAGTATGGATGAGATAAAAATAAAAGTTTCCTCTTGTTGAATGGAAACTGAAGGTCTTTCAGCAGATGGATTGCTACATGATTCTACCTTTCCGTGTCCTAATTCAGTTTCATCATCAACTTCTTCCTGACTTCCATTTTCATCAAGGTTTTCAAAATCTACGCCTTGGGTCATACTTGATGAAGAGGGTTGTATTTCTAAATCTTCAATGACGTTTTCAGGAATCGAACAGACTGAACTAAAATTCCTTTCTTTCTCCGAGACAGACTACACAAAGCGTACTCGGCTAGACGGCTACCTGCATTCAACTGATGACTTAACTTTATCTTGTCTATGGGACTACTAGCGATCCACATGACGTAACGGTGTGTAATTACTTATGAAAAAATATATATATGACAATAAAAAGGTTTCTTATTAAATAATTTTTTGGCCGAAAAATTTCCACCCTGAAAATTCCAAAAAACGCCCTGACCCCCCCCCCCAAAAAAAAAAATTCTGATGGCGCAACTTGCGCCATGATCCCCCCTGTGGGCACCCCTGGTTAACGTCCCTGAATACGTTGGAGAAAGGTCTTGTGTCACACAGTACTTCAAAGTGCAACAACAGCGACTCGACGTGTGGTGGCGTGGACAGTGACACCGGTGTGTCGAGGTGGAATGTGCGCAGAGTGCGAAAGTGAACCGAATGTTCTTCCTCGAGCCCAGGTTCGAACAGGTGTTCCGACACATTCTGAGGGGTCGCTCGGTTGTTTGGACGGGATGGCATTGGTGAGAAGCGTGATTTGTATATATCTATTTTCATTAATATGTGATTTTTAAAATTATTTTATTAAGTGAATATATATCGTGTATTTGATATTTTTATTTTGAATTATATTAGTGTATTTTTGTGCAATCGTGTATTTTCATATTTCTGTATCAGTATAAGTATTGCCTTTATTTTTTAATTGAATATATATTGCATTTGAGATCTATTTTGAATTTATTTTATTAGTGTGTAGTATTTTTGTATCAGTATAAATATTAGTCATGTCAAAAGCTGTGTAGAGCTTTTGTAGTTTGCGGTGGTGGTGTGGTGGAACCGTTTGAGCTGACAAGTCAGAAAAGCCTTTTTCAAGGCTGGAAGTGCAGTTCAATTTTTTGAGCTTTATTTTTTAATTGAATATATATTGCATTTGAGATTTATTTTGAATTTATATTAGTGTAGTATTTTTTTGTATTCTGCATCAGTATAAGTATTACAGTCATGTCAAAAGCTGTTAAGAGCTTTTGTAGTTTGCGGTGGTGGTGGAGTGGTGGAACCGTTTGAGTGAAAAGCCTTTTTCAAGGCTGGAGGTGCAGTTAAATTTTTTAAGCTTTATTTTTTAATTGAATATATATTGTGTACTTGAAATATCTATTTTTAATTTATATTTTGTAATATTTTTATGCATATTCGTATTTTCTTATTTATATGTTTGTATTCTGTCTTTGTGTATGTATATTGTAGTCATTAATGAGTCAAAAGCTGTGAAGAGCTTTGGAGAGAGTTGATGGTTGAATCTTTCGAGCTTACAAGCCTGAAAAGCGTTTTTAAAGGCTAGAAATGCAGTTAAATTTTTTGAGCTTACAAAGCTTTCAAAAGCCTTTTTAAAGGCTGGAGTGTAGACATCTTTTGAGCTTATCAAAGGTTTGAAAACCTTTTTTTTTTATTCGTAGTTCTGACGAATAGTAAAGCTTATGTGAAACTCGGAAAAGTTTTTATGGATAGCTTAAAATATGTTGACGTGAGTTTACAATCTTAGCGCAAAAAGTGGAGAGCCTTTATTTATACAGGCTTGGATAGAAGGGCCAAATTGTGAGCTCATTAGAGCTTACAAAGCTATATGAAGCTTTGAATACAAGAGCTTATTGAATCAGCTTATGTTGAGAACTTTATTTTATCAATGCAATATTTTTTAAAGTTTTATTTTTTAATTTTTATTTTTAAAATTTGTATTCCTTAGATCTCTCCAAAATATTTTATTACTTTGGGTGTTCTGATTTCTTAGAAATTACTCTTTTACATCTGTCATCTCCTTTTGTATTGCTAGCCGTGATAGCCAAGTTGGATTAGTGGGGTGACAGCTCAGGTGTTGCCCTCGTCATCTGACCGTGATTCAAAATTACGAGGCGTCGTCTTTGGATTGATCCCGGACCGTCGAGTGTGGGCTCCATTCAAGTAAGGCGAGTCGATGAGAAGTGTTTTATTTTTGATCGGTTTCAATCGCTTATTCTATGTCTAGCTAGCACCTGTGATAATGAGCTCTAGCTGGTATAAGCACTTGTCTGAAAGCCAGTAGGTCGCGGGTTAGAATCCCCGGTTTGTAAGATAATGGACGCTAATGATTGTCCTTGTTATAGGAGTAGCGATGGCTCAACCATTTGGAGGGTGCTCCTTTACAAGTAACGTTTTGTCCCTTTTCGTGCCGAGTGGTTAGTAATGGCGGGAAAAATTTCTCATGCCGGAAGAAAATATCAAACGCACACTTAAATAAAGAAATTCACCGATGATTGAGCTTCTCGCTAAGTTAAATAGGCTCACCAGTAAAAACACAATTTTTTTTCTTAAAGGGGTGATTTGAAACACAATAATGGAAATAGGATCTCATTGATAATTTTTGTTGTGAGATTGTTTCATGGCATGGCTACGGAGAGAGCTGGTTCAAATGTGACTGCAGCTTATTACTGGCAGGGCAGTCCCTCATCGAATTCCCACCTCTTCTCAAAAACTGATTTTCTGAAAAAACACCCTTGATCAGACACATTCAGAAAATAATTTGATGGCCCAGTCTCGTTTCCCTAAACGCCGTAGGGTCGCGGTAGCCCGGCTGGTAGAGTAGCAGATTAGCAACCGGAGGGTTGCGAGTTTTAAGCTGGATCCAACCAAAAGACCCGCTTGTATAGAGGCTGGTGCACATTAAATCTGCCTCAAATGTCCTCACGTTGGTGTGGTATGGGAGTGGGGTGCCAGCTTAGGTGTTGCCTCGTCATCTGACCGCGGATCGAAATTACGAGGTCTTGTCCTCGGTCCTTTCCCTTCGGGATGGATTCCGGACCGTCGCCAATATCTCGTGCTGCTCCAGTGCGACGTTAATTTTAATGACTTTTCCGACTGTTTTCAGTCACGAAGTATACTTATAATATATTTTCTCCAATAGAACTATCCATGTGGTTTTGACAGCTCAAATTCATCAAAACTGAAGAATCGCAGCACAAAAACAAAGCGCTCAAAGTTTTAAGAGCAAGGCTATACGAAATTAAAAAAATGGAACGGTCAAGAGGGAGGAAAAGTCAAATTGACTCTGGAGACCGTTCCAAGCGAATTAAGAACACAATCAAGAATATAAACACAGAATAAATCTAACTTCACATATAGGCAAGAGCAAATAATACACAAAACCCCAACATCGTTTCAGGAAGAATTCGAGCACCTGCTTGCTCTTGATGAGTACGTTTTGAATATCCTAATGTAGAAATGTGCAGATTAAAAAGTATGTTTTATTACATTCTCACTAAAGCCCAAATAAGTTCAAAATTATTAATATTGGAAAATTTTATTCCTGGACGTGTTTATTTACAGTTGAAGACAAACGGCGCCTGTCTTTCGGCCACCCCTATTTTTCTGACCACGTTTAAGTGCTCGCCCAGCACACCTCAGAAAAGGGGCGTTAGCGAACTGCTCTGGAGCAGCCCCAAGTCTTTCTCATTCTTTCAGAACTCTTCGGTGGAAAAGGGCCGCGGTAGCCCGGTTGGAAGAGTAACGGATTAGCAACCGGAGGGTTGCGAGTTCGAATCCAACCAAAGACCGTCGTGTGCAGAGGGGGCTGGTGCACGTTAAATCTGCCGTGGCCTCAAATGTCCTCACGTTGGCGTGGTGTGAAAGTTTGGAGAGTGGGGTGCCAGCTCAGGGGTGTTGCCTCGTCATCTGACCGTGGTTCAAAATTACGTGGTGGTCATCCTCATCTTTCCCTTCGGGTTTGATCCCGGACCGTCGCCAATAGCCAATTGTTTTGCTCCACTCTCTCTCTCTGCGATGTTAATTAAAATACCTATCTTCAGTGGAAGAAACCAAGACGGAAGTATATGAGGAATGATAATTTGCACGAGATGGTTCTGTGCTTAGGGCATCTGAGTAGTCCCCTCGATGGATTCTGTAAGTATAATCTTAATCCTCCTGCGTCGAAAACTAACCTACAAACTCACGTTCCGGGCAAGGGGACAAATTGTTTTGCCTACTTGGATCTTCATACCCCTTGGAATAATAGGGCAATTTTGTCTCGAAGAAATATCTCGTCCTTAGCAGTTTTGACCAGATCTTGGACGAGTCGAAAACTTCGAACACTTGTAAGGTTAATTGTCATGATCATTGCATTGTCGAACGTAACATGAAATTGTCCAAGTGTAAGAAACAATCGTGTTATGTTAGTAAGTACGATGTTAAGTAAATTTGAAGTTTACAAAATCTGAGATCTACTCTTTCGTTTGAATGGAAGATTTTTTTCAATTCCTCATTAGTTTTTGTTTCTGCAAGAAGTATTTTGTTTCAAAAGTTGAGAGAATTTCACAATCTGCTCCCTGTTCTGGATACCCAATTCTCTTTTCATTTGGAATTTCTATTCTGCGCTAGAACTCTTAAACTTTTTTGTGAAAATTTTCACTCGTACTTTGTTTCAAATTCCTTTTGGTCTATGGAATGTGAAACCACTCTTTTAAATGTCCAAAACAATCGAAGGATTCTTAAAAAGGTCATGGGAATCCAAAAGGACACACCAAACCATATGAGCTAGGAAAGCCCGTTCGTTCATTGACGACAAACGGAAAATTTCATGTCAATTTTGAAATTTGGGAGTGTTCCCTGTACCAATCATGAGTAAAGGGAGTTAGTTCTCCATACGATATAACCGCAGATCTTAGACGTTAATTGTTTCAATTACGTTTGTCTTCAAGTTACCTTCGTTAGCCAACCGGCTGGTATGTCATTAATACATGTATGAGAAGTTATCCATTGTGAAAGTGGATATCAGCATATTTTGACATAATTTTGAGCTTAGCCATTCATACTTTAATGTTTGAGAACAACTTTTTTGCTTTATTCGAAGTCAATGTTTTAAGAAAGTTATTGTTTCGTTTCATGGGATACGATATTGATTGATACAAGTTGGAGAAATTTGCAATTAGTATGAAAGTGGAAATAAAAAATATAGAGAGTAACAGATGATTCTCTTGTCGTCTCAGCATTGCTTTGGGTGGAATTTAAGTAGGTTACATTTAAAGTGAATGGTGTACTGAAAAAACTTTCGCTTTCTATTGGGAGTATAAAATTAATAAGAGTGGAAATATTTAACTAATTGAAGTATAGTTTACAAAATCTGAATAGAGGTTTCTCTGGGTCTCGTATATTCGGTTGGTTTTATTTCTTAAGAGTTTTGTCTAAGAAAGAGTTTTTTTGCTACCAATTTAGAAAAGCCACCTGGAAAACTTGTCTTAAACAATTTCCTCTCAAAATACAATTTCATTTACAAGTTACTGATATTGAGGCGTCAGTATTCAGGATAACTGAAGAATTTGTCTTAAAATTATAGTACACATCTACGATATACCAACCACCGGATTTCTTACGAATAAGAAATTGTACAAATTTTCAATTGCATGTTTAGTTTTTAATTTTAAAATTTAAATTTATTGGAGCTATCAACGTCTGTTTCATACTTAGCACATTTTGTACTTTAGCCGATTGATTTTATCTCAGCAACTAAAATTGCTACTGAAATAAGGTTTAAGAGACCTTTTTACTATTTTTCAAAATTTATGCCATTTAACAAATGATTGGCTGTGACAGCCCTAAACAAAGCTGCGAATATTTGACGCAATTGTGCCTTTTCTGCTTCTTTATTGACTGAGGCTAAAAATGATTTGTATTGCATTGTCTTCGGAAAAGAAACAACTCGGTTGTCTAAAGCTAAGCTAAAGAACTTCGTTGCTTTCTATCGAATCTTTGTATCCCAACTTATCAATATTAGCCACATTATTGATAACATAAAATTGAAGAAAGTAAATTATCCCGTATTTCCTGGAGAATTAGACCCCTTTTTTATTTTTACGAAGACTCGGTCAATTTCATATGAAATGTGCAGTACGACCGATACTGGCCTTGAATTCAGACGTGCTTTTGTACAACCTCCCTCGTTCGACTTTCTGTGTTTCTCTTCTGTGCCAGTAAAACTTTCCTTCTGTGTGTACGTTTATTTATTTCTTTGAAAAAACGTCAGTTGGACAGAATTCTGGCCATTGCGCCTTGAAAAATATCAACCAAACCTCGTTTTCATGAAATACAGAAACACCTGTTCACTTTTCGGATTCTTGAAACATCTAATAGAGTTCGACATCTCAGAATCCAGATAGATACACATGATGGTGATACTTAGGATGCCTTCCAGAATTGATGTTCAAGTTCCGTAGTTTGTTTCCACAGGCTCTAGCTATCTTTATCATTGGAACTGACGATGGCTAGTGGTCGTTCTATGTTTCTGACGTCTGAAAGCCTATTGTCTTTGTAAGTATATATTACCTATAATTGTCCTTCTCATCGCATTATTGAATGGAACCATGAAAGGTGTTCCCACTTCCCTTAGAAAGGAGGAATTTTAAATTATGGATTTAAACGACCCTTGAATAATTAATAAATGTTTGCTAGAAGTCCTTACAAATTAAAAAAAAACATCTTAGGTTTTACAACTGCTTTCGTTTAGCCTGCATTCCAAAACCAAAGTCATTTTGTGATGCTCATTTAATTTTTCGCCATCAAAAATCGATGGCATAGTATGTAAAGGTTAGCTAAAATTTGATGTTTTTGGAACTGGGTCCACTCATACCTCATTAAAGTTTTTTCACCTGTGTGGCCACGGCTTAATCTATTTCGATCTGTGAAATGTAGCCTTAAAAATGAAAAATGGTCTTGAAAAGGACCTAATTTTTCTTTTCCTTGATGAGAGGGAAAACCCGATAAAATAGAAAATGTGCTTCAAACAATCGCAAACTTAAATTTGTCGCTTGTTTTAACTTAAGTATCTTGTTGAAATTAAATGTATAAAATGTATATTGTTTGTAATTTATTAAATGTGTATTAGTTTCACGGCTAGAGGGATCCAATTTCGACATGGACCCAAGTGCATGAATGAAATTATATATGCCCTTTCCTCACTCAGAATACATTACATTGCCCACACGATAATGCACATGCCACTTTTTTTGGGGCGAATGCTGCACCATAAAATAGCACAAATAGTAAACACATCAGTAAAGGATCTGAAAGTATGGTAAAAATATGCAATTAAATGAATTGGGGACAGTAATTGGTTCAATGAAAACTTCGAAGATTTGTCGTACACCTCACCCTAATTTTTTTTTAACTTTAATCTTTTATTCAGAGTTGGTTCAAAAATGCTTTGTTGTGTAAAGTAGTGTATTTTAGCGTTGGATTAATTTAATGTCACTGTTTTGTCTGCATCTGATATATACACTATCGAGTGAGCCTCAACCTTTTCGTGTTATTTAATTTCACGAGACTTTCTAATGCTTGCCTTTTCAGTGTGAAGTGAATTGCTACACACGGGTTTATTCACGAGAAATTGTTATACTGCCCAATTCTGCTTGTTTTCCTATTTTAATTCTTGTGAGATCAGTGGTATTTCTACCAGGCAGCTTTAGCTCGTGGGAATACACCACGCTCTCATGTAGACACACCATTCAACGAGAGCCATTTGGCCAAAATTATGCCAATATATCAGACTTGCCTCGAATGAGCTCCTAGAGCGTTGTGTGAGATGCATCACATAAAATGCCAATGAAAGGCTTCATAGCATTATTTTGTTCCAAAGAAACGTCAGCACTCTACGCCGAGTCAGCACTGCGGTATGTGATGCAATATCGGAATTAATATTGGCACCTTTATATCGATTGTAAATTTGCAAAATGAAGGCGGACTCCGTTTAAACAAGCAGTCTAGAACTTTAGCTGCTTGGTGAGATTATTGTAGGATCTATCAGGACGAGAAGACTGGCAGTCACACGCAATTGTACTGAAAAAAAATTGCGATTGCCAAAAAACGCCGAAATGCCTTATTAAAAAAGGAAGGCATTACCTATCAGGCTGGTGGTTTTCGAAGATTTATAATGTAATTAACATTCTTTAACAGTATCAACTCTACCCTAATTTTTAAAATAGAAAAAATGCAAAAAATCAATTCCATTAATTCCTGCTTATTATAAGGTCTTTTTTCTTATGATTTAAAGATGTTTATTTACCAATGTAATTAGAAATTATAATGGATTTTACTTTAAAATAACTTGACTTGAACAATAATATTTATATCAATGAACAGTATAAGTTAATTCTTTCATTTATTTGACTGCCATTTCTAACTTTAAAGTGCTTTTTCTCAGCTTTTTATTTTTCATGACTGCAGTGTATTTAAAATGCTAAGGCTTTTTTTCTAATTGTAGAGTTTTGAAACTTTTTGTGGTTTACTTATACGTTTAATAATTTTGTGCATGGAATAAGGATTTGGAAGAATAGGTATTTTTTCAAATGATGAAATCAACTATGATGGTTTTTTTTTGCTGTTTTTCAGTGTTTGTTACAAAAATATCTAAAAAAGTAAATAACAGTGATACACACAAAATCCCATGCACAAAATTGTAGGGAACACTTCATGGAAGGTCAGCAAAAAAATATTTGAAAAAAAATTAAAATTTGAAGACGGAGTAGGAATTTTAAAATATTGAAATATTTTTATAAAAATTTGATACTTTAGTTATTGTAAATGTAAAAATGATTTCTTTCATTTGTAATGTATATTTAATGTGTAGTGGAACAAAGGTACACAAAATCATTTTGTTGTGAATATGAAAAAAAAATGTTCAAAGGTTACCGTGTCCCCTTAAATGCAGCTCTCGTTTAGAGTATCGATGTATCGCACAATCGGCTATATCTTTCTTTGCTTGTCCTCTGAATTTGCGAGCAGCGGAGGAAATATCGATCTGTTTCTCTTGGATTTGGAATTCAAAGGCGGCTCGTTTCGAGCAGGCTGTCTAAACTGAAGTGGTCGAGAGATTTCTGCGTCGCGAAAGTGGGACGGGAAGGAATTTCTGATTTCAAAACAATTCTATCCTATTTAGTATTAGTTTAACCCTCTGAGTGGCGAGATTTCCTAGAAATGCAGTTTCCTTTCCCCCAGAACACACATGGCGAGTAAACAAGTACATTTATCGGTTGAAAGAATCATAGTAAGGATTGTGTTGGTCTAAAAGTTTGAAGCTGCTCAGGAGTCATGCAGAGAGGAGTGCAGGATGCGGATCGGATGTATGCGTGTGAACATCCTCAGGGGTTAACGTAATTTTAAACGAACGTAAATTAACGAGGTTTACGTAATTTAAAAAAGGTAGCTGTAATGCATAATTTGTATTCTTTTGCTTTATCGATATGTCGAGGGGTACTGGAGATCAGCGTCTTAAAAGAATGTGTGTGATTTAATTTTCTCACCCTTCCACAACATATCGCCAATCGTTCCATCCCGTTGTCCGTTTTGATTGTACCCTCCTGGTGGGCCGCAGTAGCCCGGTTGGAAGAGTAACGGGCTAGTAACCGGAAGGTTGCGACCTCTAAACTCGGTCCTGCTAAAAGACATCGTGTACACGGGAACTGGTGCACGTTAAATCTGTCGTTTCCTGAAATGTCCTCACGTTGGTGTGGTGTGGAAGTTTGGAGAGTAGGGTGCCAGCTCAGTTCGAAGCTGGATCCAACTGAAGGACCGGCATGTGCACGGTGGCTGGTGCACGTTAAATCTGTCGTGTCCCCACCGGACCGTCACCAGTAGCCAGTGCTGCTTCAGTGTGACGTTAATTAACTGCACACCTACCCTAAACCCGTAATGTTAAATGAGCATTGCGTTTAATAATTTTTTCCGACTGTTTTCAGTCACGACGCATTCAGACGTGGAAACCGTTCCATGCGAATTAAAAACAATTTGAAGCTAGATTAATTTTGGTTTGTTCCTCAATGACTAAAGCAGTTAATACACAAAACACCACAACGTCATTTCGGGAAGGATTCGAGCACGTGGATTCCCCTTCAAAATACCTTTGATGAGTGCTTTTTGAATAATCTAATGTAGAAATGAGCAGATTCAAAAGTATTTTATTAACTTCTCACGAACTTACAAAGATCGAATAAGTTCAAAATTATTAATATTGTGAAAAGAAATTATTGCTGCGCATGTCTATTTTAAAGAGTTGAAGAAAAATAGTCCCAGTCTGTCGGCCGCCCCTATTTTTCTGATCACATTTAAGTGCTCGCACAGCACACCTCTCAGAAAAGGATCGTCAGCGAACTGCTTTGGAGCAGCCCCAAGTCTTTCTCATTCACTCAGAACTCTTCAGTGGAAAATAGCCACAGTAGCGCGGTTGGAAGAGTAACGGATTAGCATCCGGAGGTTGCGAGTTCGAATCCAACCAGACTCGTGTATAAAGGGGGCTGGTGCACGTTAAATCTGCCGTGGCCTCAAATGTCCTCACGTTGTCGTGGTGTGAAAGTTTGGAGAGTGGGGTGCCAGCTCAGGTGTTGCCTCGTCATCTGACCGTGGTTCAAAATTACGTGGTGGTCATCCTCTTATCTTTCCCTTCGGGTTTGATCCCGGACCGTCGCCAATACACGTTGTGTTGCCCCAGTGCGATGTTAATTAAAATACCTATCTTCAGTGGAAGAAACCAAGACGGAAGTACATGAGGAATTGCACGAGGTGGTTCTGTGCTTAGGGCATCTGAGTAGTCCCCTCTATGGATTCTAAGTATACGGCATGCACTTAACCCTCCTGGTGGTTAGTGTTCGAGACGAAAACTGCCCTGTAGTGTTCAGTCTCTTGGGTAAAACCTGTTCCAAACTCACCAGTTCTGAGCAAGGGACTATTTGTTTTGCGTACGGTGGATCCTCATTTCCCTTGGAGTAATAGGGAATTGCACCAAAAGCTTTTTCACTGGCATCACAAAAACAGTGAATTTCTATTTGATCGCAAGTGCCCTGAAAACCACGGAAATAATATCTGGCAACCTCTATTTTACTGAGATAGAGTAGTCGTTCACTCCAACTATCTCATTTTTTTCTCTAAATGTTCTTGTAAATTTTCGTCCCAATCAATGCCCTGTTCCCATAATGCTTGGAACATAATTTTTACAATGATTGTAAATGGAGATAAAAATCCAATCGGATCAAAAATTCTTCCTGCCACTTTAATTACAGTTCTCTTGGTTTCCTCCTGATATTTTACAAATTCAGAAAGGTTATTACTAAGAGCATCCTTATCTGTATCCCATATTAATCCTAAAATTTTAAAAGGCATTGCGTTTTGTGATGTTTCAAAGCTTGTGTCAAAATTTAAAGCTCGTAAATGTTTCTTTAAAAGAGAATTACTTTGCCATTTGCGTAGAGACATGTTAGCTTTTAGAAAGATTTCTGAAGACTCCTTTGACAATTTTGAAACTTCTATTGTGAATCCGTATATCAACCAATCATCCACATACATTGAATTATGTAGCATGGCACAAGTTTCGGGATACTGAATTTGAAATTTTTTAACATGTTTAATAACGGCTCCTAAATAGAAACGGACTGGAAGTCAGGCCAAATAATACACCGAGTTATTCTCATAATTACAGGTTTTATGAGGGAATCCCTATCTTGGGGAATTTGCTCAATCCACAAAAATCGTGTTAGGTCCTTATCACTTTCTGTAAGGCTTATTTGTAGAAATGCTTTTTCTATGTATGCTACTACTGCGATATTATTAATTCATAATTGCAATATTAAATCAAATAAGTCTGAATTTAAGTTAGGACTTGGTAATAGTACATCATTTAAAGATGGTTTAGGAGCATGAGCAGAGGCGTCAAAAGTAATGCGAAGTTTAGTAGTTAATTTATTCTTTCGAATTACCGGATGGTGGGGTAAATAATGTGTCAAAGCCCCGTTACCCGAATTTATTTCCTGAGGTTCAACCTTCTCTATAACTCCTAATTATTATTCTTCTATTACTGCTTTGTAATCCTCAAACAACGTAGGATTTTTCCGAAAAGTCTCTTTTTTGCGACATCATGATTGTTCGGAACATCAACGATATCAAATTTCATAGGTAGTTTAACTTTGTATCTATCATTCTTAAATTTAATCGATTCCTCAAATTGCTCTAAAGTTTGTTTATCGCACAATATTTTATCTGTGGGATCATCAGATTTATTTTTCTCCCGAATAGAAACATACATTGTGCTTACTAAATTATGTGTTGAATTAATTCCATTAGAAAATCGTCCATGCAGAGTCCATCTAAATTTAGTTTCACTTAAAACGACAATTGATGAAAGACGCCTAAATTTACCTGTCATAATTGACCAATAATAATCGGCACCCACAAGTATGTCTATTTTGTTTTCCTTTTTATCTAAATAATCGGGAGCATCGGATAAATTTATTCCCAATTTTTTAATTTCATCGCGCAATTCAGAACTAGGTACACTGATAATATCGACATATGCTTTCCGTTTCTAATGCTTCTATGCATATCGTAAATTCACCCTTACTATTCGTCAACAAAACATACTCGATTCTGAATCACTACCCGCAAAACGTAATGATTTTAAGTTCTTCCTGACCTCTCACTTCCAAATCTAACCTTCGCGCTAGATCTTTGTTTATGAACGTTCTTGCAGCTGCGGAATCTAAACAAATGCGTACATTCACTGATGCGAACCGATCAACTTGCAGCGGATGGTCTGGAAATAAATAAACATGCGATTGAGATGGCTCTGAGATCCATTGCGGTTCATAAATTAATGATGAAAGTATAGCCTTTTCCTCTTTTGTTGGTGCCGCAACGAAATGTTCGGTTTGGGCCATGTATTCGCACAAGGATTTTCGATTACCTCTAGAGTTACAAATTGCGCATTTGATATTGACTGATCTGCGCTGATTGTTTTTATGGAATTTTTTATAACATCGGAAACATTTAGCTTGTTTACGTAAAGAAGTTTTGCGCTGCTCCAAATCCAAATTACATTTTTCGGATTTGTTTTTCATAACAAAATGCACAGTAATTTTCCGTTAGAGTATTTAATGCGCACGCTGAAGGAGTTTTGGTTTTATAAGAGGTAAAATGTTTGGGGAAGTTTTGCTTAGTTCTGTTTTCATAAGGTTTTGTATTTTCGAAATTGGTAGAAATTACGTTAAGAGATTTTTCACGTGCTTCTATTTCATTTTTTAGAAAAGTAAACGGTAAAGATGTAGAATCCGAGACATGTTTGTCGGCAAGCAATTTTTGTTGCCAAATCAAGATGGCGTCCTAAGCCAGTATGTTCGTTAAAAAAAAACGTTGACTTTCCTACTCGAAACACCTTTTGCATAGGGTTGCCATAAAGCTTAATCAAAACAACAAGGTTACCATGTTTAGCGATAAATCGCCACGGTCTCGGATTCGACATCTCACCCAAGTAAACTATTCTGGAACATTTGATTCCGTTTTGTTTTGTTCCCTGTGGAATTGTAAAACAAGGTCATTTGGAATACATTTATACAAAATGGGTAATAATAAACAATCATGAATCGGAATTAATTTCGAGTGACTCGAGACTTCTTATTTACAGATATTTCATCAGTTAATTTTCTTAATGCGGACACATTTGATCTACGAACGGGTTCTAAATTTAACAAACGGTTGGTATGTGCGACATTTAAAACTTCTTTTTTCCCAAATCGATCTTTTAGAATTTCAATTGCTTTCATAATTTTCGGATGTTAAGGTGCTTCATACTGAGGCCAAAACTCTTGAAATTCACATATTTCACTCGTGAATTTATTCAAAGAAATACGCTGTAATTTTGTGTTAGTTTTACTTTGATATCTGATGTTGTTTCCGTAATAGATCGATTTAAATTTGGACTAGATAAGACTTCAGTCGGATTTTTATTTAAGATGTTACAAGTAATAATATTCTCCATCAGTCCAGGAGGGGCCGTATAGTGCTAGCGCCACCTAACTCGGCTCTCATTGGCCGCTCATTACATATAAATTTTCCACAAAAAGTAGCATTTTGTCCCTTATTGTACCGAGTCGTTAGTAATCGGGGGAGAATTTCACCGATGGTTGAGCTCCTGACATCCCAACTTCTCGCAATAAGTTGAGTAGCCTCACAAGTAAAAACAAATTTTTTTGCTTCAAGGAGTGATTTGAAACACAATAATGCAAATAGGTATCAGGATCTCACTAATTTTTGGTGAGATTGTTTTACGGCTCGGCTATGGAGAGCTGGTCCAGATGTGATAGCAGCTTATTACTGGTAGGGCAGTCCCTGAAGTAAGTATACACATGGGGACCCATAGAGTGAAACTATCATCACCTCTTCTCAAAAACATTTTATTTTCAGAGAAAGAACACCCTTGATCAAACATATTCAGAAAATAATTCGATGGCCCAGTCTTTCTCTCGTTTCCCTAAACGCCGTAGGGTCGCGGTAGTCCGGTTAGTAGAGTAGCAAACGGAGGGTTGCGAGTTCGAAGCTGGATCCAACAAAAGGACCGGCATATTCACGGGGGCTGTTATTGCACGTTAAACCTGTCGTGTCCCCACCGCCAGTAGCCGTGCTGCTCCAGTGTGACGTTAATTAACTGCATACCTACCCAAAACGCGTAATGTTAAATAATCATTGCGTTGAATAATTTTTTTCGACTGTTCAGTCACGACGCATGGAGACCGTTCCAAGCGAATTAAAAACATAATTAGGAACAAACCGGAATTAATCTAGCTTCGCATAGGCTACAGCAGATAATACAGAAAACCACGTCATTTCGGGAAGGATTCGAGCACGTGGATTCCCCTCAAAACACCCTTGATGAGTGCTTTTTGCATATTGTGATGTTGAAATGTGGCAGATTCAAAAGTATTTTATTACCTTCTCATGAACGTACAAAGCCCGAATAAGTTCAAAATTATAAATATTGAAAAAAATTATTACTGGGCTTGTTTATTTAAAGTTGAAGGAAAAACGGCACCAGTCTTTCTACCGCCCTATTTTTCTGATCACGTTAAGTGCTCTCCCAGCACACCTCTCAGAAGAGGATCGTCAGCGAACTGTTCTGGAGAAGTCTCATTCACTCAGAACTTTTCGGTGGAAAAGGGCCGCGGTAGCCCGGTTGGAAGGGTAACGGATTAGCAACCGGAGGGTTGCGAGTTCGAATCCAACCAAAGACCGTCGTGTACAAAGGGGGCTGATGCACGTTAAATCTGCCGTGGCCTCAAATGTCCTCACGTTGGCGTGGTGTGAAAGTTTGGAGAGTGGGGTGCCAGCTCAGGTGTTGCCTCGTCATCTGACCGTGGTTCAAAATTACGTGGTGGTCATCCTCATATCTTTCCCTTCGGGTTTGATCCCGGACCGTCGCCAATAGCACGTTGTGTTGCTCCAGTGCGATGTTAATTAAAATACCTATCTTCAGTGGAAGAAACCAAAACGCGGAAATACATGAGGAATTGTTCGAGGTGGTTCTGTGCTTAGGGCATCTGAGTAGTCCCCTCGATGGATTCTAAGTATACGGCATGCACTTAACCCTCCTGGTGGTTAGTGTTCGAGACGAAAACTGCCCTGTAGTGTTCAGTCTCTTGGGAAAAACCTGTTCCAAACTTTCCAGTTCTGAGCAAGGGGCTATTTGTTTTGACTACGTGGATCTTCATTTCCCTTGGAGTAATAGGGCAGTTTTCTCTAAAAGATATCTCCTAAGCAATATTGACCAGATATTGAACGAGATATCTCATTGAAATACTTGGAGGGTTAATTGTCATGACCATTGCATTGTCTAACATAACCATGAAATAGTACATGTGTTAGAAACTATCGTGTTTTGTGAGTTAGTACTATGTAAAGTAAATTCGAAATTTACAAAATCTGAGAAAAGATTTAGTTTGGCATGGACGATTTTTTTCAATTCCTCATTAGTTTTTGTTTCTGGAAGAAATATTTTGTTCCAAATTCCTTTTAGAAATTCTAATGAAATGATGGTAGACCAAGTCCATGAAACCACTCTTTAAAATGTCCAAAACTATCAAAGGATTCTCAAAAAGTTCATGGGAATCCAAACCGACAAATATGTGAGCCCGGGGAAGCATCTTTCTTCGTTCATTTATGAAAAACAGGAAAAATTTCATGTCGATTTTGAAATTTGGGAGTGTTAGTATGGCCACTTAATTTTGCCAAAGCCGTCTGATTTTTGATCCCATAACCCCTCCAAAGCATAGCTTGGGCGAGTTCCCTGTACCAATCATGAGTAAAGGGAGTTAGTTGTCCATGCGATATAACCGCAGATCTTAGACATTGTGAAAATTTCATAGGACGTTAATTGTTTCAATGACGTTTGTCTTCAAATTTCCTTCTTTAGCCAGCCCGTCTGGTATGTAATAAATGAATGTATGAGAAGTGATCCACTGTGAAGGTGGATATCAGCATATTTCGACATAATTTTGAGCTTAGCCATTCATACTTTAATGTTGGAGAACAACTTTTTTGCTTTATTCGAAGTCAATGTTTTAAGAAAGTTATTGTTTCGTATCATGGGATACGATATTGATTGATACAAGTTGAAGAAATTTGCAATTAGAATGAAAGTGGAAATAAAAAATATAGAGAGTAACATAGATGATTCTCTTATCGTCTCAGCATTGCTTTGGGTGGAATTTTAAGTAGGTTACATTTAAAGTGAATGGTGTACTGAGAAAACTTTCGCTTCCTATTTTGGAGTATAAAATTAATAAAAGTGGAAATATTTAACTGTAATTGAAGTATAGTTTACAAAATCTGAATAAGGGTTTCTCTGGGTCTTGGATATTCAGTTGGTTTTATTTCTTAATAGTTTTGTCGCAGAAAGAATTTTTTTTGCCACCAATTTAGAAAAGCCACCTGGAAAATTTGTCTGAAACAATTTCCTCTCAAAATACAATTTCATTTATTAATTCTAAAATCCAGTTACTGATATTGAGGCGTCAGTATTCCTCTGGATATAACTGAAGAATTTGTCTTAAAATTATAGTACACATCTACGATATACCAACCACCGGATTTCCTACGAATAAGAAATTGTACAAATTTTCAATTGCATGTTTATTTTTAAATTAATTAAATTTAAATTATTAAAATTTAAATTTCTGGGAGAGATCAACTTCTGTTTCATACATAGCACATTTTGTTCTTTAGCTGATCGATTTTTATCTCGGCAACTAAAATTGCTACTAAAATAGGGTTTAAGAGACCTTTTTGCTATTTTTTCAAAATTTATGCCATTTAATAAATGCTTTGGCTGTGACAGCCCTAAACAAAGCTGCGAATATTTTGCGAATTATGCCTTTTCGGCTTCTTTTTTGACTGACGGCTAAAAATGATTTCTATTGCATTGACTGCGGAAAAGAAACAGAACACGGTTGTCTAAATCTAAGCTAAAGATCTTTGTTGCTTTCTATCGAATCTTTGTATCCCAACTTATCAATATTACGCCACATGATTGATAGCATAAAATTGAAGAAAGTTAGTAAATTATCCCGTATTTTCTCGAGAACTAGACCCCTTTTTTATTTTTACGAAGACTCGGTCAATTTCTTATAAAATGTGCAGTGCAACCGATACTGGCCTTGAATTCAAAGATGTGCTTTTGTACAACCTCCCTCGTGCAACCTTTCTGTGTTTCTCTTCTGTGCCAGTAAAACTTTCCTTCTGTGTACGTTTATTTATTTCTCCGAAAAAACATCAGTTGGACAGATATCTGGCCATTGCGCCTTCGAAAATCCCAGTCAACCATCGTTTCATGCATACCATATGTGAAACACATTTAAGTGTTATAGCAAAACTAGTTTCCAAGTTCTGGTGAATGAAGCCCTTCACCGATTCGGATAGCATGTTTTCTATCGACCGAAATATAGTAAGGAGTCTTTCATGTAGATTTTTGGAGAAAGGGGAGGAGATTGAATAAACGAAGACGTCTTATACTCGAGGAAATACGGAATCAATCACAGAAATACCTGTTTTTCATTTTTCGGATTCTTGAAACATAATTGATGATCAAGTTCCATAGTTTGTTTCCACAGGCTCCAGCTATCTTTTCCATTGGGGCCTACGTTTGGCTCTCTTTCAGTGTGCTCTGCAAGACGTCGTCCTAGAAGAAAAGAATGATAAAAAAGACCCGTGGTTGATGTGGACTGACGATGGCTAGTGGTCGTTCTGTTTCTGACGTCTGAAAGCCTATTGTCTTTGTAAGTATATTACCTATAATTGTCATTCTCATCGCATTATTGAATGGAACCATGAACGGTGTTCCCACTTCCCTTAAAAAGGCCGGACTTTTAATTATGGATTTTAAACGCCCCTTCAATAGCCTTAAATATTTTCTATAAGTCCTTACAAATTAAAAAAAAACTTTTTATAACTGCTTTCCTTTAGTCTGCATTCCAAAACCAAAGTCATTTTGTGATACTCTTCTAATTTTTCGCCATCAAAAATCGATGGCATAGTATGTAGAAGTTAGCTAAAATTTGATGTCTTTAGAACTGGATCCACCCATACCTCGTTAAAGTTTTTTACTTGTGCGGCCACGGCTTAATCTATTTCGATTTGTGTGAAATGTAGCCTTAAAAATGAAAAATGGTCTTGAAAAGGACCTAATTTTTCTTTTGCTTGATGAGAGGAAAACCTGATTAAGTAGAAAATGCTACAAACAATCGCAAACTTAAATTTGTCGTTTGTTATAACTTAAGTGTCAAGTTGAAATTAAATGCATAAAGTGTATATTGTTTGTAATTTACATTGCCCACACGAAAGCAGTCCATAGTATGATGCACTTGCCACTTTCTTTGGGGCGAACGCTGCCCCATGGAATAGCATTGGAAGTTAAAACAGAGTAAATACATCAGTAAAGGATCTGAAAGTATTGTAAAAAGTATGGAATTAAATGAATTGGGGACAGTAATTGGTTCAATGAAAACTTCGAAGATTTGTGATCCCCTCACCCTAATTTTTTTTTAATTTTTAATATTTTATTTAGTGTTGGTTCAAAAATGCTTTGTTGTGTAAAGTAGTGTATTTTAGCGTTGGTTTCACTTAATGTTAGAAAAGGTAAAGATTTGAAAGTACAATTTTGCTAAACTGTTTATTTTCTAAATTTTTAAAAAGAGCAATTGCTAAAATTTTGTTTCCTGATTTTCTTACTCTTTTATCCATTCCGTCAATGAGCACTTACTAAAACAAATTAGTGAGATTCAACTCAAAATTGATTCCTGTGGGCCGCGATAGCCCGGTTGGAAGAGTAACGGATTAGCAGCTGTGGAAGGGATGAGTTCAAAACTCGATCCAACGAAAGACCACCTCGTTTGTGGGGGCTGCACGTTAAATCTGGCCTTGGCGAGGTGTGGTAGTCTGAAGAGTGGGTTGTGCCAGCTCAGGTCGGGACTCACCACAGTGGAACACTTACTGGAAGAATTTGCGGAAAAACCAATTCCCACAACGTGTAAGATGAGGACGAGGAATAATTTCTTTTGTGATGCAAAGCAGAAATTTTGAATTATTAAAGGGACACAGTACCCTAAAAATGACTAAAATGTCGAATTTTTTTATTATATTACATTAATTTTACAACTTCTAAGAATATGTGTGCAAAATTTTACAGCTATAGCTGAAATATCTACTGTTATGAATTTTTTTCTATTAAATATAAGTAACGAAACCGAAAGTAGACGATCATTTGTTGCATCTAATATATACACTATCGAGTGAGCCTCAACCTTTTCGTGTTATTTAATTTCACGAGACTTTCTAATGCTTGCCTTTTCAGTTTGAAGTGTATTGCTACACACGTGTTTATTCACGAGAAATTGTTATACTGCCCAATTCTGCTTGTTTTCATATTTTAATTCTTGTGAGATCAGTGGTGTTTCTACCAGGCAGCTTTAGCTCGTGGGGATACACCACGCTCTTATGTAGTTAACATAAGAACACCATTCAACGAGAGCCATTTGGCCAAAATTATGCCAATATCAGACTTGCCTCGAATGAGCTCATAGAGCGTTGTGTGAGATGCATCACATAAAATGCAATGAAAGCCTTCATAACATTATTTCGAGCAAGCGTTCCAAAGAAACGTCAGCCAATCTACGCCGAGTCAGCACTGCGGCATGTGATGCAATATCAGAATTTAATGTTGGCTCATTTAAATCGATGGAAAATTTGCAAAAAGAAAACGGACTCCGTTTAAACAAGCAGTCTAGAACTTTAGCTGCTTGGCGAGATTATCGTAGGATTTATCAGGTAGAGAAGACTGGCAGTTTACACGCAATTGCAAGGAAAAAATTGCGCTAGCCATGCTGGTGGTTTTTGAAGATTTATAATGTAATTAACATTCTTTAACAGTATCAACTCTACCCTAATTTTTAAAATAGAAAAATGCAAAAAAAATCAATTCCTGCTTATTAAGTCTTTTTTTCTTATGATTTAAACATGTTTATTTACCAATGTAATTAGAAATTATAATGGATTTTACTTTAAAATAACTTGACTTGAACAATAATATTTATATCAATGAACAGTATAAGTTAATTCTTTCATTTATTTGACTGCCATTTCTAACTTTAAAGTGCTTTTTCTCAGCTTTTTATTTTTCATGACTACAGTGTATTTAAAATGCTAAGGCTTTTTTTCTAATTGTAGAGTTTTGAAACTTTTTGTGGTTTACTGATATATTTAATAATTTTGTGCATGGAATAAGGATTTGGAAGAATAGTTATTTTTTCAAATATTGATGAAATCGACTATTATTTTTTGCTTTTTTTCCGTGTTACAAAAATATCTGTAAAAAAGTAAATAACAGTGATACACACAAAATCCCATGCACAAAATTGTAGGGAACACTTCATGGGAGGTCAGTAAAAAAATATTTGAAAAAAAATTTAAATTTTGAAGACGGAGTAATTTTAAAATATTGAAATATTTTTATAAATATTTAATATTTTAGTTATTGTAAATGTAAAAATGATTTCTTCCATTTGTAATGTATATTTAATGTGTATTGGAACAAGGGTACACAAAATCATTTTGTTGTGAATATGAAAACAAAAAAATGTTCAAAGTGTACCGTGTACCCTTAAATGCAGGCGCAGGCTCTAAATGAATTTTTCTGTGTGGGTTTTAGAGGCAGACTGAATTTAAGTATGATTATTTTTAGGTGAAAAGAGATTGTAACAAAAAGGCAGTTTTGCTCATAAAAGACGACTGAATTTAAACGGAATGTTTCCCTTCGGGATGTATTCCTGACCGTCGCCAATAGCCAGTTGTGTTGCTCCAGTGCGACGTAAATTCAACTACCTACCTAAATTCTTTAAGATAGGTCGTTTAGAGTATCGATCTATCGCACAATCGGCTATATCTTTCTTTGCTTGTCCTCTGAATTTGCGAGCAGCGGAGGAAATATCGATCTGTTTCTCTTGGATTAGGAATTCAAAGGCGGCTCGTTTCGAGCAGTCTGTCTAAACTGAAGTGGTCGAGAGATTTCTGCGTCGCGAAAGTGGGACGGGAAGGAATTTCTGATTTCAAAACAATTCTATCCTATTTAGTATTAGTTTAACCCTCTGCGTCGCGAGATTTCCTAGAAATGCAGTTTGCTTCCCCACAACACACATGGCGAGTAAACAAGTACATTTATCGGTTGAAGGAATCATGAGAGGAGTGCAAGCTGCGGATCGGATATATGCGTGTGAACCCCTCAGGGGGTTATAGTAATTTTAAACGAGCGTAATTTAAACGTAAGTTAACGAGCTTTAGGTAATTTTAAATTAAAAAAGTCTAGATGTGATGCATAATTTGTATTCCTTTGCTTAAGCGATATGTCGAGGAGTGCTGTACTTGAGCTCTGCGCCTTAAAAGAATTCGTGTCACCTCCATTTTCACACCCCTCGGCAACGTATCGCCAATCATCTATCCTGCTGTCCGTTTTGATTGTACCCTCCTGGTGGGCCACGGTAGCCCGGTCGGAAGAGTAAAGGGCTAGCAACCGTAGGGTTGCTAGTTCGAATCCAACCAAAGTCCGTGAACAAAGGGGCTTGTACACGTTAAATTTGTCGTGCCTCAAATGCCCTCACGTTGGCGGGGTGTGGATGTTTTGGAGAGTGGGGTGCCATCTCGGGTGTTATCTCCTCATCTGACCGTGGTTGAAAATTACGTCGTGTTGTCTTCGGATCTTTCCCTTGGGGATTGATCCCGGACCGTCGCCAATTGCCCGTTGTGTTGCTCCAGTGCGACGTAAATTAAAAGTACCTGCCTGTACCCTCCTGATGGTTGTCTCGACGAAATATCTTGTCATAAAAAAACTAGCTTCATCTTGGTGACGAGATATCTCGTCATTAGTAAAATTGCTCAGATGTTGATGGGAGAGATATCTCGTCGAAACTACTTGGAGGGTAAAGGGGCTGTGGAAAAGAAAAGATGGAATTTTACCCCACCAGAACGGAGAGGTAACAAGACCCCCCTCTGAGGTGGGGTGTCTTGTCCCCCGGGGTAAGATTCCTGTTCCTACACCTGAGAGCAAACCAAACAGACGAGATGCAACTATTGGTTTGGCAAAAAGTTCGTTCGGTTATTTAAACGCAATGAAAACTTTCCGTTTTTAAAACAAATCGTGACGATAAATGAGACGAAAGAAATCGTGGAGCTGGCAAGAAATATGAACCCCACCCTTCATCACCCAAAGGGCAACTTCTTCCAAAGGTTTGGAAAGGGATACTTGACGAGCTCCTTCAACCAAACGATTCGTTTCGACCAGTACTGCTCCCAATTAGGCCAATTAATAACCAACGTCCAGATAATATTCTACCACGATAACGCATGTTTGGCAGAAACTTACAGCTTGTCCTGGAAGTTTTGAATCATCCAACCGTACTCGCCAGATCTTCGGATTTATATCGAGTCCGATCCTTACACTATTTCCCCAATGGAAAAGCATTCTATTGCAAGACTGCACCTGGAATAGTTCTTTACCCAGAACGAAAATAAATTGGGCTGGAGGGAGGGTATAATGAAGTTGCCTGAAAGATGGTAAGAAGGTAATGCAATAAAGATTACGATACGTACTTATTTGTGACGATAAAAGTTTAAATTAAACACCGAACGAACTTTTTGGCAACCCAATAATGTAGAGTCGATTAGTTAATTTCAAATCAATGGAAATTTAATTTTTCTACTACTTTGGGAGTGATGATGGCTGAAGCCCATCAGACACCCCTGTTAATAGTTTTGTGTATTGTCTTTTTGTGTGTCGTCCTTTTTGTTTGTGCTGTCTTTTGTGTTTGTATCGTCCTTTTTGTTTGTGTCGTCCTTTTTGTTTGTGTCGTCTTTTGTGTTTGTGCCGTCTTTTGTGTTTGTGCCGTCTTTTGTGTTTGTGTCGTCCTTTTGTGTTTGTGTCGTCCTTTTGTGTTTGTGCCGTCTTTTGTGTTTGTGCCGTCTTTTGTGTTTGTGCTGTCCTTTTTGTTTGTGTCGTCTTTTGTGTTTGTGCTGTCCTTTTTGTTTGTGCTGTCCTTTTTGTTTGTGTCGTCTTTTGTGTTTGTGCCGTCCTTTTTGTTCGTGCCGTCCTTTTTGTTTGTGTCGTCCTTTTTTGTTTGTGTCGTCCTTTTTTGTTTGTGTCGTCCTTTTGTGTTTGTGTCGTCTTTTGTGTTTGTGCTGTCTTTTGTGTTTGTGCTGTCCTTTGTGTTTGGGGCTGTCCTTTGTGTTTGTGCTGTCCTTTGTGTTTGGGGCTGTCCTTTGTGTTTGGGGCTGTCCTTTGTGTTTGGGGCTGTCCTTTGTGTTTGGGGCTGTCCTTTGTGTTTGGGGCTGTCCTTTTTGTTTGTGCTGTCTTTGTGTTTGTGTCGTCCTTGTGTGTGTACTCTTTTGTGTGTACTCTTCTCTTGTGTCGTCATTCCTTTCTGCATGTCTGTCCCCTTATGCATGCGCATAGCTCGTTAATGCTCTATTCACGCGTCTTTTGTACGTATGTCACTGCTTTATGTGTGTGTCCATTCTTTGCACTTGTATGTTGCTATTATGCATGCCTCATTGTTTTGTGTACGTGCTGTCCTTTTGGTCGTGGGAGTCGCCATGACTCAGCGTGTTTCCCATTGTGCTAGTAATCTGCGAGTTGTAGGTACCGCAAGTTCCATTCCTCGCTGGCTATATCTTCTGTGCCAGTAAAGCTTTCCTTGTGTATGTTCATTTACTTGGCGACCCCAGGATGCCCAAGCGATCTTTCTCTGCTCCATCCTTTTCACAATTACTTCACATTGTCTCGTGTTTGGCGCGCAGCTTGGCCAAATATGGCCATTGCGCCATACAATCCAATGTGGTGCCATCGCTTCCCGCATATGTCACCTTGTGCATTCTTTTGTGTGTGCGTTTTTGTTTCGTGCGCTGCTTTGTGCATGTGTCATTGCTTTGCATGAGTGTTGCTATTGCGCATGCCTCATTGCTTTATGTATTACTTGCCCTTGTCTATCTGTTCGGCGCAGCTTGGCCAAATAGGGTCCTTGCGCCATCCAACACAATGCAGTCAATCAGTGCTTTATGTATGTCACTTAGGTAAGTATTTTAATTAAAGTCGCACTCACTTCCATCGCCAACTCTGAGCGGAGCGGTCGTGTCTTCCTGAGCTCTCGACTTCGCTGAAATATACTAAGTCTCGAGTATACGCCTGTTCGGCATTACCTTCTACCGGTGATTTGTTTCACTCTCGCGGCATTGTGCCCTGTTTACCGGTGATATGTGTTGTGATATCATGGTGTATTTCTGAATTGCGTTTGCTAAGAACCCTTGTGTTCTAGTTGAATTAACACGCAACTTAAGCTATACAGATATTTATTGCCTGCGTGTGCTGGTACTGTTGGTGTTCCAGGGCTTTTATTAGCGGCTCCGCGGCTGATTGCCTTTTGTCTTTGCGGTGTTCGGGCGGTTCTGTGAAGATATATTGTAGCCTAACGCTAACACTGGCCTCGGCCGCCATTTTTCAACTGACGCGAAACGCCCATTCTTCTATCTGGCGGGTGTACTCCCCGTTTTCGGGCGGCTGTGTAAGTACTCGTGCACTGCGAAATTTTTACCACGATTGGCCTTGTTGCCTGTGCTTTTTCTGGCCTAATTTTTACTGTGTGTTTTCTGGTTGCTGCTTCCTGGAACTTTTTCGATGTTGGTAAAGTAAAATCTTCTGTATTTTTAATTATCTTAACTTTGTGTCTTGTCTAGTTTATTACCTGTTGTGATTTGTGTTGGGTGTTTTTAGGGTTTTAAATTTTTAATTCTTAATTGTATATTTTTATTTAATGACTACTTAATTTACTATTGGTATATGGTATTGAATTTTTATTGTATATATCTTTCTACCTGGTGCTTGATATTTTGTCGACCCTAGGTGCTCACTTATATGTTTCTCGGCCTGCTTCATTAATTGGAGCATGGCCGTGGATAACCCCCTAAGGTCTTGCTGCCCTGGTCTGGATACTCTAGTTCAGAGTTTTTCAGAGGAGGAGCTGAGGCAGCCTAACATTAAGTCCTATAGGGATACCATTATTGAGGTTGCTAATTTATGTAACGATAAGCGCTCTAGCAAAGTCTCCACCTTGGCGTTTCAGGCTGGTCTCAGTGGGATTTTTAAGACAATCACTGATTTGTTCGTCGAACTTTCTACTCAGTCTGCCACCCCTTCCGCATTTAGAAATGAAAGGCGTGCTTCAGCCTCTACCTCTCCTTCGGTAGAGAGACTGTCCGCAACACGCATAACAGAATTTGAGAGAGTTATCATGGAAAAAAATAAAGTAATACAAACCTTAGAGGACAAATTTATTAAAGAGTCCTCAGAATTAAATAATATTATTAAGAAGAATAACCTCGATATGCACTCTTTGCGTACAACAGTCAAAGATCTTGAAATCGATTCTGCATATCATAGAGGTGTTTCTGACGAGAAGGGAAAGACTATTGCTTTACTCACAGAAACCTTCACCACCATATTGGATAAAACCCATGATTTAATAAAGGAAATTAGGGATGCTCCGGCCCCTACCCCCATCTCAACCCCTACTTATGTAGCCATTGCGTCCAGATCTCCCACTGGCTCTGTTGGGCCAAAACCTATTCCTAGAAGTTTTACTATTTTGGTTAAACCAAAAAAAGAGGCTGACTCTGGCTTGACTAGATCCAGGGTCCAGACATCCCTGGGTAATTCAAACCTGAAAATTAAAAATATTAGAGGCATAGGAGGGGGGGGGCGTTGCTATTGAAGTCGATTCGACTGATGAGCTAACTGCCCTCGAATCCTGCCTCAACGGAAAAAAGGACTTCTCTAACGAGCACGATATCTCCCGACCATCCAGGCGGAAGCCCAGGATTATTCTGCTTAACACTGATAAATCGTTAAAGGAGGAGGATATAATACCTAGCCTCCTCGTTAAAAATGACTTGTTAATTAAAGAAGAATTATTAAAAATTGAATTCAGAATTAATTCTAACCGGGGCAACCACTGGGTGGTCACGGTTGAACCTTCTATCTTTCACCCTCTCATGAGCATCGGTTACTTGTATTTGGGCTGGCAGAGGGTCAGGATTGACGAATTCCGTAGTGTTAGACAATGTACTGGATGCGGCCAGTTTGGCCATTCGAAATCTAAATGTAATAATTCTCCAAGATGTCTTATTTGCGGAGAAAATCATGAGTTAAATGAATGTACTGCGCCAAAAAAATGCATTAACTGTGTCGCATCCAATCATAATTATAGAACTAGGTATAGTGTCGATCATGATTGCAGAGACAAAAAGTGCCCCAACTTAAAAAGGCAACAGAATATCATGGCCGCCAACACTGATTATGGTGCAGAGTGATGCACAAAATTAAAATCTTGCAAATTAATGTAAACCATTCACTTTCGGCCCACAGCCTTGCCTTGGCCACTGCTGTTCAATTAAATTATGACTACATATGTATTCAAGACCCCCATAAAAGTAAAAATAAAATATTATCTCCTCCCTCGCATGCTTCTCAAATTTCCTCAATATCAAATAACTGTTGTATAATATCATTAAATAAACTCAATCCATTAATCTTAAAATATAAATCTAATAATACTGTTTTTGCGGAGGTCCATTTCGATGCTGGCTCGCTTGTCCTCGGCTGCTTCTATTTCCCTCCTCACGATAACATCGACCATCTTTTTGAGGAGGTTGATTATCTGGATTTTTCCAAGAATAGACTCCTCATATTGGGGGACTTCAACTCGAGGTCTCCCATATGGGGCTACAGCTTTGAGGATATTAGGGGCCGGCGCGTCTTGGACTTCTGTAGCACCCATGGTCTCAATATTCTTAATATACCGGACTTTGGGCCAACCTTTTTATCCCATTCGGGTAGGGGTTGGCCAGATCTTTCTTTATCCTCCTACAGTTTAACTAACTTAGTTAGTTCATGGCAAATTTTAGACCTGGATACCAGCAGTGACCATAGGTATGTGTCTGTGGTGCTCGATTCTGACTCAATAGCCCCTGCCGGGTTCTTCCTTAGGACAAAGTTTGGCCTGGGGAAGTTCCCGGGTAAGTTTCGATCTGTTTACAAACAATTAAATACCTTGGCACATTCAATCTCGTCCCCCAGTGATATTGATAACTATTTTCAATTACTAACTTCCGAAACTCAAAAAATAGCTTTTAAAACCTTGAAAAAAAACCCCAAAATTACTAAATCTAAAATTCACTGGTGGACTTCTAAATTATCCTCCTCGCGTAATAGAATCACTGCTCTCTATAAAAAATTTAAATCTTTTAAAAATAATATTGATTCTTCCCCTGATGAGATCCGGGCCGCACATTTAAATTATAAAAATAATAGAGCGAAATATAAACTAGATTTAATAGCAGCAAAAATTAACTCTTGGAAGACCACATGTACCCAAACTACCGATACTTTTGGAAAAATATTTAAATTTACTTTCCGTAATTCCAAAACTTCCCCCATTACTAACATTTTTTTTCCTGATAGTCCAAACCTTGATTTTTCTGATAAAATAAATATCTTAATGGACCACTTTTTTGGTGATGCAACCGTAATTAATAGTAAAGTTTCAGTCCCCCATACTTATTTTAATCCCAATATTTCCTTAACTCATAAGGAACTTGATCTTACTTTTTCAATCCTAAAATCTGGAAAGGCACCCGGCCCGGATCTCATTGACTACAAAATATGGACTTTTATTTATCTGAATTATCCCTCTCTTTTGTTATTCCCGATCGAAAAAATATTACAACATAGTTACTTCCCTAGGTGCCTCAGGAGTGGTGGGGTCCGCTTCATAGGTAAGCCTGGAAGGGACCCCTCCTCCTGCGGTGCCTACCGACCAATCTGCTTGCTCCCCACACTCGGGAAAATTATAGAAAGGGTCTTCACCAGGAGATTAGTCTCCTGGTTGGAGACCCATAATAATATTCATCCACTACAGTATGGATTTAGAGAGCAGCGATCTTGCGAGGAGGCCGTTATCTCAATAATAAATAAACTTGAGTCTTATTCGGGCTTGCATCACTCTGCCCTCACTGCCATCGACATCAAGTCCGCCTTCGACAATATGGATTGGCTCTCTCTGGGGAACGCAATGACATCTATGAATTTACCCCCATATTTAATTAACTTTATAAGTACTTACCTCCAGGACCGAACAATTTCGTTTATTGATACTAACTTTACTACTACACGTTTACTAACTAAAGGTTGCCCCCAAGGTTCGGTCCTGGCTCCTACTTTGTGGAATATTTATTTTAACATTTTATTAACACTTAATTCTTCCCATCTTTATGTCCAGGCCTTCGCGGATGATCTCGTGATTGTTACCACGGGATCTACCCGAAGGATCCTGGAAAACAATACTAACACAGCTCTTGATATAATAGCCAATAAACTAGAAGAACTTAAATTGACTGTGTCCCTGGAGAAGTGCCAGTCGACAATATTCTCAAAGAAGCAAAAATTAAAACGTAATCCAATCTTTAAACTCAGAAATCAAACAATTAAAATTACAGATTCTATTAAATTTCTTGGGATACATATTGATAGTGGGCTCACGTGGAGCCAACATATACTGTCACTCGTGGGGAGGTGCCATGATATTGGTGGCACTCTCTCCAGGGTGGCAGGAGGGGGTTGGGGCGTCAAGCCCCAGCTCCTAAAAATTTGGTATCTGACTGTTATAGAAAAAATTATTACGTATGGGGCTGGGGTTTGGGGTGGAAATCTTAAAAAAGCACAAATCGATAGGCTCAAGTCTATCCAACGACCTTTCTTACTTAAAATTACCAGAGCCTATCGAACCACCCCGACTGACGCCCTAAATGCTATTACTGGCATTCCCCCTCTCCACGTGACCCTACTTAATCTTTATAATATTTTTAGCGTTTGGAAAAGGCGGACCCCTGACCCTTTATTGCTGGGGCTGTCAACTAATAACTTAGATAGTAATACTAGATTAATACAGATACCCCCAAACCAATTAACCCTGGATTTCCCTTCTACTATTAATAATCCGGATTTCGAGGTGTACACTGATGGCTCTGGCATTGATGGCAATGTCGGGGCCTCGGTGTGCATCTTCGATAATAATAAGAAACTAACCACGGTTTTTTGTTATAAACTTTAACCCTGCTAACACCGTTTTCCAATCCGAAATAACAGCTATCCATAAAGCTATTCAATGGTCTTCCTCTAATAAGAAAAAAATTAACATTTATACTGACAGCCTCAGGCCTTGAAATCAAATAAAATAAAATCTAAATACATTAATACTATAAAATCTTATATTTCCCAGCAAAGTAATTTCGGCCTGAGCTGGGTTAGGGCCCATAACGATCTCCTTGGCAATGAGGTGGCGGACCACTTTGCGAAGTTGGGGACCGTCGCTGGTGAGACACTGGATATCCCAGCCCCTTTATCATATATCAAAAAAATTTTTAATAAACAAATGAACATTAATTGGCAAGAATATTACTTAAAATCTGATAAGGGATTAAGACCGAGGGAGTATCTCCCCTCGGTCTCCACCAGTCGTCTCATCGGCGACAAATTTGTCATCTGGTTCATAACTGGCCATGGCCCGTTTGTCGCTTATCTTCACCGCTTTAAGATCAAGGTCTCTAATCTGTGTACCTGCGGTGAGGTGGGCGACGCGGACCATTACCTCTTCAGCTGCCCATCCACTTCCCCTTGGCATTTAGTCAAACCAACTGCTCCTAATAAATCTATTTGGCTACAAAACGTTATTAATAATCCATCTTCTTTGTACAGGGTTAGGAGGTGTGTGGGATTTGCTGGGGAGGTTGCCAATACCTAGTTCTCTGCGTCCCTGTCTCTCTGTCATGCTTGAATATGTTATTTAGTAAATTTTAGCCTATACCTTTTTTATCTATTTATTCATTGCGATTTTATAGTTCTTATATTATCATCTTCATTTTTTAATTGTTTTTAATGTTGTTCTTAACTTTTCAGTTTTTTAATCTCGCCTGCATCTTTCCATTCTCATTTTGTTCGTGGGAGTCCTCCTGAGGTGACCCGGTGCTGGATGGATCCTGGATCCTGATCTTTTGTTCCTGAGCTATATATTTTATATTAATAAAAATAAAGGAAAAATATATATATATTCCCATTTTTTTTACTTAGTTGCAGAAACCATGCCTGTTGGTGGATTCTTCTGGGGCGCTGAACTTTTATTCGTTGAATAATTTATTGCTTAACCTTTGATGTCTTTAATCTTTGATTCTTAAATTTTAACTATTTAAATCTTGGGTTTTAGACTATGGGTTTTACATATTTTCCTCTTAAACTTAGAATTGTAGACTATGGGTTTTAAATTCTGTTAAGTATTAATTTCTTTTAAGAAATGTTTGTCCAGCTCCTCCCCTTATATATAAGGCGCAGACTAGGGCGGTGAGTAGTGGTCTTCGTCTCATCGACGCATTTTTTATATATTGACACAGCACACCACAACAGGTATTTTGTGATTTTTTAACTTGTAAATTATAATTCTGCCCTTATTTTGTATAAATTTTGCCCACTCCTCTTGTGCTCGAGCACACCACAATAAGATTTGAAAAAGTGAATTGGGATATAATATGTAAGTACCCAAGTGATTAGAGTGAGTTTTGGTAATTCTTGGTCTTTTCTTATACTTCATGACTTTTAATTTTTTATACTTGTCTTATTATATTATAAACTTGTACTTTCATGATGAATCTACGCACACCACAACGAGATGTTAAGAAAAAGAAAGGGAGGTAGGAAGTGGAGAGGTGAAAAAGGAAGGAGGGACTGGATGGTTGATAGAAGTTGAGTGGACTCGAAGGAAGGTTATTTTGAGACTTACCTCTTCACCGCACAGAATTCCCCAGGATCCTCCACTTTTGTACATCTTGATCTCCCGGATGGACTCCCGTCTTCCTGCCCTGTTGGCAGTCATCTCACCTTTTTGTTCGTGTATAAGTCAAGAATTTTTGTTTGGCCCCTGAGTGGCTTCACTGTCCTGTAAACTCACCTTTTGTGAAATTTTTAAATAAATGTTCGACCGTGCGCGGCCATGTTGGAGGTAAGTGACTCCCCTCCTACTGGATGGGCTGCCCGGTTCCTCGATCTCGTGCTGGTGGAAGTCCCCGCAAATCAAATCCCCGCACCAAGCTCTAAGCCGTCAGGCGAGCTGGGGGAGCGCGGGTCTCCAATTAAAGTCGCACTGGAGCAATACAACGGGCTATTGACGCCAGTCCGGGATCAATCCCTGAAGGAAAAGATCGAGTACAACTCTACGTAATTTTGAATCAGGGTCAGATGACGGGGTCATACCTGAGCTGACACCCCACTTTCCAAACTTCTACACCACAGATTTAACATGCACCAGCCCCCTTTGTACACGACGGTTTTTGGACCTGGATGTTTTTTAAAATTTTCAGAATTGAAAGGATTTGAGTCATTTATTTTATTGATTTTCATAGACCAATGCTTTTTCGAAAAACGTTTTTGAAGAATAATTTCCAAAGATTGTGTGTCGGGGCTGAGTCTTGTCGCATAAATTCACTGGTAGCATAACATTGGATGTTAGAGAAAAAAATCTTGGTGCATACGGTAAAAGAAAATTAAATCCTACAAGGGGCGGACGGCTACTTTTGTGAAGCAGTACTCGCTGGTTGAGCCGTCACTACTAGCAGCAAAAACCTCCATCGTCCATATTGACAAGACCAGATGGATTGAAAGGTCACGGTTTGCTGCTATTTTGTAACGTAGGCGACTAGGGGTACCTTTTTTGAAGCTCAACTCCTATTCTTTCATAATTGGAGGTGTCAAGAAAAGGGTGCAAGCTCAGGTGTTGTCGCCTCATTTAACAGTGATTCTAAACGGCGAGGTGTTGTCCTCGGCTCTTTCCATTCGGGATGGACCGTCGCCAATAGCCCGTTGTATTTGTCCATTGCGACGTTAATTCAACTACCTACCTAAATTTAAATTTGTCTCAGTGGGTATGCCACCTGCGAGTTGTGGGCGTCGCCTGTTCGTTGACTCCTGGGTGTTTTTCTCTTTGTCAGTAAAACTTTCCTTGTTACTTTATGTTGTCTGTATTGTGTTTGGCGCAGCATGGCCAAATTCCCTTTCACCCTAAAACCCAACCAACCTAAATTTAAATTCTCGTCATCTGACCGGCGTTCAAAATTACTTGGTGTTGTCCTCTGATCTTTCCCTTCGGGTTTGTGGGATCTTTCCCTTTGGGATTGATCCCGGACCATCAGCGATAGCCCGTTGTGTTGCTCCAGTACCGACCATTAATTAAAGTACCTACCTAAATTTAAATGAACAGCAATCCTTTCGAAATCTTTGTTTGAAACGCAAAGTTTATTAAGTAAGAGACAACGAGAAATCACTTTAGATTCGGAATCGAGTCATTAGAAATTATGAAGCTCCTACTATTTGACATGAATACGGTCCCTTGTGCATATAAATTAGAAATTCCCTTTTGACATCTCCTTTTGTTTTGGTAGCCAAGTTGGAAGAGCAATGGATTATAAACCTCTGGGTTGCTCGGTCCTGCCAAAGATCGTCGTGTACAAAGGGTTCTGATGCACGTTAAATCTGTCGTGGTCTCCTAACGTTGGCGTAGTGTAGAAGTTTGGAGATGATGCCAGCTCAGGTGTGACCTCGTCATCTGACCGTGGTTCAAAATTACGAGGTGGTGTCATTGGTTATTTCCGTTCGTTATTGATCCCTGACCGTTGTTAATAGTCCGTTGTGTTGTTCCAGTGCGACTTCAACTACCTACCTGCCTATTGAAGGTACTGCAAGGTTTCGATATTTGGCTCGTTTTCACCGCCACCCTCGATGAATTTTGAGAACAGCAGGGAATTCTCACTGTTTACAAAGGCCACCTGTTACAACCAGTTATACAGCCTTTTGACGTGGGGCTTTTCTTCAACGATGTTTCAGTGGCAATCTACAGGTATCATCGAGTGTTGCGGCTCTTTCCGATTTCTAAGGGTAGCCCGGTTGGAAGAGTATCGGATTAGCCAACGGTTGCTAGTTCAAATCCAACCCAAAACCGTCGTGTACAAAGGGGGATGGTGCACGTTAGATCTGCCGTGGTTTCTGATGTCCTCACGTTGGTGTGGTGTTGAAGTTTGGGAGTGGGGAGCCAGCTCAGGTGTTGACCTCGTCATCTGACTGTGGTTCAAAATGACCTCGGATCTTACTCTTCGAGATTGATCCAGGACCGTGGTCAATAGCCCGTTGTGTTGCTCCAGTGCGAAGCTAATCTACCGAAGGGAAGGAAAACGTAAGCATATTTACAATACGGTAGAATATGTTCGTATAACTACGGTGCACACAAAATTCTACCCTATTGTAGTTTTACGTAATTTTAATTAAAAAGAACACTCAACAGATTGTGATGGCCGCTCGTTAACTGACAAGAAATACAGCTAGGGAGGAATCGAGCCGCCACCATCTCGTAGATTGCTAGCGTAGTGGGCATACCCACTGAACCACGAGGACTTGAAGTATTACTTAAAACTACTTTACTACTATACTAAAACTTTTACTCGAAGAAAAACTTTCCTTGTGTGTATGTCTTACTAGACTGTATTGTGTCTGAATGGGACAAATATGGCCCATTAAGCCAACCCTCTCTCTACGGGACTTTTTATGTACTCGTTAAAAACGCAATACATAGAAGGGCTACTGTATCTTATAATTAGTTCTGCTATGAACGTCGTGCCTAAAGAGCTGTACGTATGGATGAAATTGGATGGCCCATTAAGCCAACCCTCTCTCTACGGGACTTTTTATGTACTCGTTAAAAACGCAATACATAGAAGGGCTACTGTATCTTATAATTAGTTCTGCTATGAACGTCGTGCCTAAAGAGCTGTACGTATGGATGAAATGGGATGGCCCATTAAACCAATCCTCTCTCTACGGGACTTTTTATGTACTCGTTAAAAACGCAATACATAGAAGGGCTACTGTACCTTATAATTAGTTCTGCTATGAACGTCGTGCCTAAAGAGCTGTACGTATGGATGAATTTGGATGGATCTTTTGCAGCCTCTAAAGATGGAATCGCCTAAAACATTAATCGTTCAGGGTAACCCCTTAGTCTAATAACCTTGCAGGCTGACGGCGCACCTCCGAAAAGGACTAGAATTCGTAAGAGTTAGGCCCAGTGACATTAAGCGTCACCCGAAGTGTCCGAGTTTTGAGCCGCTTGAGTAAATTCGTGTGGTCGACAACTCCGAGGACAAGGAGTACGGTTCAGGCACTAGAACCCTGACGAGGTGTGAATGCTCACACATCTGACTGGTTCAAAATGAATGACAGATCAAAATTCGGACGGTCACCGGAATAAGGCGTAGGTGCCTTACGTAGTAATTCCACACTGTCCTGCAAACTGTCAGCCACAACACGCTCTAAACGTTAGGATGGAATAAATAGGGATAAGGCCCTATCCATCCCCCGGACGGAGTACAGGGAAGTATTCACCCCTCTTTCACTCTTAGCCAACCCAAGGGTTTGAAAAAGAGCAATGCCCTTCGTTTTCGCAGTGACCACTGCGAAGAGCGAATCTCAACTCGAGTCACCCCTAAATCCGTGATGGCTTCAGCTAGCTGGTACAGAGGGGCGGCACCCCCACTCGAAGAAGGGGTTACCCTTAATCAGCGACTTTTTTCCTATTTTCTTGAATATTATGCATTCTAATTTACGTTATTACCAATTTATGTCGTGCTATGATAGAATAACAAGCCAATCATTACGGATTTCCTGTAACTGTTACGGCAGGTAAGTAGTTGGCACTGAAGCAACGGGCCAGTGGCGAAGGTCTGGTATCAATCAGGACGGGACATATGCGAGGATAGCACCTCATCGTTTTGAACCTCGGTCTGATGACGAGGTCATAACACGAACTGGCACCCCACACTTCCAAGCCACGCCAGCGTGATAACATTTGGGGCCACGATAGATATAACTTACACCAGCTCCCACGCGTACGTTGGTTGGATCTAGTTTCGAACTCGCAACCCTCCTGTGGCTATTCCAACTGGGATACCGTTGCCTCGTAATTATGCGAGATGGAGAAATAACGGAAAATCCTACATGTGGAATGGTCCAGCCAAACACCACCGTGTGTGTACACAGTGACTGGTACACGTTAAATCTGACGTGGTTTCAAATGTCTTTTTTATGTTGGAGTGGTGGAGAGAGGGGTGCCAGCTCAAGTGTACAAAATTACGTGTTGTTGCCCTCGGATCTTTCCCTTCTGGAAGGACGCCGGACTGTCGCCAATAGCCCGTTGTGGAGCTCCAGTGCGACGTTACTTAAAATACAAAGGAGTATCAAAAAGTAAGGTGAATGTTTGATTGACAGAAAAACGAGCGCGCGCGTGCAGAGATAAATACATGAAAATTTATTATGCTTGACAAATCGTATCACTCATTCGACAAAGGAACCATAGTGGTCTAAGCATTTATTCCAACATGGAACCAATCATCCATGCTCTTACTTCGTCCAGTTGAAGATCGTGGTGCCAACTCCATAAAGACATTGCAGTCTTTTTGTCAACCACACTGTCTGCTCATTTAACTTACGATGTTAAAATGTATTCATTACAGAAAATCAATCGTCCTATTGACATGGTCAGCCAAAGGACGTCATCTCGGCAATAAGATTTAGTCATATTTTAATATTTATCTTTTTTTTTCTATTATCAAAAATTGAATGGCCCTTGGTCTTCCTTCATTAAAAATGTTTGAGCTGCTGTAGCCCGGTTGGAAGAGTAACGGACTAGCAACCGGAGAGTTGCGAGTTCGAATACAGCGGAAGACAGTCGTTTACACGGGGACTAGTGCACGTTAAATCTGTCGGGGCCTCAAATATCCACGTTGTCTTGATGTGGTAGTTTGGACAATAAGGTGTCATCTGACCGTGGTTCAAAATTCGTTGTCGATAGCCCGTTGTGTTGCTCTAGTGCAGTGGTCGGGAAAACTCATTAGTCAAAAGAGCCAAAAATCAGCAGTACAACGATTAAGATTTCTTTTGAGAGCCAAATTTCTTTTCAAGAACCATGTGTTTAGGAGTCAGTTTAAACTAGCTACTAACATTAAATAAAACCAGATATCATAATAATAATAATCTTATTTATTGACATAAAATATTTTACATTAAAATAAAAATATGACAAAACGCGCACTTAATGTGAACAATGACCTTGCATTTCCTTGGAAAGTTTGGATAAGTCAGGTTTGTATGTCGTGGTTTTTAATTTGAAGCAGGATTCCAGGTTCTCATCAATAAGACGATTTCTCAATTTACTTTTGATGAGGTTCATGTTTGAAAAAGATTGTTCGCATGAATATGTAGAGCCAAAGAGTGAAAGAACAGCAAATGCTAGTTTTTTTAACTGATCATGAGTCAGAAATACTATTCCAGGTGTTGAAAATTATCATGTCTTCCTTCTCCAGGTCTTTCAAAGCAGATAACGTTTTCTGTGAACTAAGATCACATTTATTTTTCTCCAATTTTTCCATATCAACATTAAGGCGTTCAGATATGGAGCTCCATAATTCTGTTTTTTAACTCCAATAGATGCATTTCAAAAGCGCCAATGTCAAAATTAAAGAGAAAAATTCAATTCTGTTACGTCGTCACTGAGAGGTTTTTAACAAAGGCTAACGGGAAAAGGAATTAATGTTTATCTTTCAAAATTTTAAGCAAAAAGAATAATTTATTTTCGAATGAAATGACTTCCAACATCGAAAAAATCGTGTTTCCTTTCCCCTGTAGTTTACGATTAAAATTATTTTATTTAGATCAGACGTAACGTCTACCATGAAATAAAATTTTTATATCCACTGAATCGTGAGTTCAGGATAGTCAACACCCTTCTCAAGGAGAAATGCTTTAATTTCAAATAATAAGGAAGCGAAACGTTTTAAAACGTTTCCTCTTGAAAACCAACGTACCTTACTTATTATGCAGCAGAAAATCTGCGTATTCACTCTCCATTTCAACCAAAAATTCTTTAAATTGGCGATGACAAAGCTTTAGCTACAATTGTGTTGACAATCTTGATCACCAATTCCATAACATTGCAAATTTCTTCTGGAAATGTTTGCGCTCAAAGCGCTTCTTGATGAATGATGCAATGGTAAGCAAGTATCTCGTGATTAATTTTTTCAAAATAGAAACAACCTTTTCTCACTCCGGTCATACTTTTTGCCCCATCTGTTGAAATTGAAACAATTTTATCGAGTGGAATATGATGTTTCTCCATGTATTCAATGACAGCATTTGCAATATCCTCGCCACGTGTTTGACCTTTCAGTGGCAATAATCCTAAAAGTTCTTCTTTAGGACCCGTTGCGCTGTCATTTATATCACAAGATTCGTCAACAGCTATTGATAAAGCTGAAACCAATTTAAGATCTTCGATTTGCTGATTGGTTATATTCGAAGACATTTTGACTGTTCTGTCTTTTACTGTTTTAGCAGACAGTGGTAACTTTAATTTTTTTAAAGAATTTCTGCCTTGTTCTTAATTCCCGAATAGCTCTTCGGATGCATTTATAAAACAACTTTTAATGTATTCACCGTCTGTGTATGGTTTGCCTCTCTTGACTAACAATAAAGCTTGCAATATTAACATTGTTGGAAGATTGCACCCAATAATTAAATGCAGAACTTGTAACAGAACTAATAAATACAGAATACTCAACTGCTTTCTTCCTCGCATCACCGGTGGGATATTTACTGCCAAGTGACGCGTGTTTAGCTGTAAAGTGTCTCTCCAAATTTGATTTCTTGTTATACGCCAATTTTTCTTGACAAATAAGACAGGTCGGAAGGCCATTTAAAATTTGTATAAGCGCGAACGATTCGGTCGATTCAACTTTAAATTCACGGTTTCGTCTTCCGTTTTTCTCTTTGTAGCCATGTCAAATAGGTGACACCTAAGAACATGTTTCGTTTTATAACAATAAAAGCAGCAACACAAAGTTATAACAACTTATAAATACCTGTGGGATTTGCAGCTGGTTAAAAGATATAAGTAGCTTAATGCGCCGAGTCACAAGCTGTCGTCGGCTCTCTCTCATCAACTCGTCGCCAGTCACAAGCTGTGACTGGCTCTCTCTCCACTCGTGTGTTAGTCGCGTGTGCCTCCTCCGCGCCGCATACCCCGCGCTCGCCTGCGCAACGTCAACACGACCGACAACCCCTCTCGCCCGCACGTGGTCGCAATCGATTCGTGACAGAGCCGCACTCAAGTGGCTAAAGAGCCGCGGTTTGCCGACCACTGCTCTAGTGCAACGTTAAGGTATCCGATTAGGTTCGGAACAATTTTTTTGAAAATATCTATTAAAGCACAATTTAAACACTTTTCATATTAGATAATGGTTCAAAATCATGAATAAAAGTAAAAAATTGCACTCGTTAAATTTTTGTAAATTGGGCAAATTTAGTTAAAATTCAATGAAAATGACCACAATATTGCAAACTATAAATTTCTGTTGAATTAATCTTAATTTCCTTGTAGCACCATATATCTATGATATTAGTGAAGGCAATGAACTAAAATCTAAGAGATATATTGAAATGTTAAGTTATCGCTCATTATATGTAGCTAAATTTTACAAAATTTCTACTTATTCAAATTAAACAGCTATGAATTAAAAAGTATGCATTGTACAACTAAACCTTTAGTTTACTGCCTTCACAACATGTCAATAAGTAATGTCAATTTCATTGAGATATTTGACTTTTGAGAAATCATGTTTTGTGTGTGCAATATTTGCTAAAAATTGTTTTTCTATTAGATGTGGGCAGAAGTGTCTAAAATTCACCACTTTTGTAGGACACACCCTCTTCTCAACTGTTACACATCTTTTCTTTCTGGAAGTTCGTAATTTTTTTCTTGATACTTTCGCTGTTGGTAATGAGTACCTTTTTGCATCAACGATGCGTTCCTTATCCAAGTCTCCATAAGGGTGTAATGGACTGGATCATTTTCCAGTTCATTAAAAACATTTACTAATCCATAAAATCTATCATTATACAGGATTACGGCTATAAAAGAGCCTAAGCGGAATGTCTCTATTTCAATAAAAACATTTTTAGGCAGTATTGTCCACAAAACACCATTGAAACTTTCATTTGGGTTTTCCCCTGAAGACACTGAGTAACTTTTGATCGCACATTTTCATGGCTTCACTATATTCAGTTTTTTTAGGAAGACCTACAGATGGTTCTTTAATTGTCAAATGTAAAGCTTGAGCTCGCTGATATTTACACCAACTCTGCTCCTTTCGGACACTGTCCTGCATAGGTTTGTCCTTACTCGAATGTGGGCAAATGCTGCAAGAGTAGCACTCTGCATTTTTGATAGGTCCCCAAGCATTGGCTCTGATAGCTATACCATAATAATTTTGCAACTTATTTATAAAGTTATCTGTTTTCCTTTGCCGCCAAGTCCTTTGTTGGTCAATTTTAAGTTTCTTAGGTGTGTGCCCACTCTTTTCTGTATATGGCCAATACATTACAATTTTGTTAGTCTTTGCCATAAATGTCCTTCACAGCATCATAACCTTTCGAATCTCCATCACCATAGTAGTCGTAATGAAGCATCCTACCACTCAGAACGTTCGAAAATGCGATATGCACCGACATATTGCCAGCTGAACCACTGGTTTGCACATTTATGTTCAAACTGTGAAGATGCTTTATATTTTTTGTAAATTCTGCAGAATTGGGACATAATTTCCACAACCAAAATTTTCCGTTACGATGGAAATGGCACTCACGACACCATTGAGTAATGAGCAGCCTCTACGCTGCCATGTTCCATCGACAGATACACCCCATTTCGTGACCTTGTTCTCAGGATTTTCAAATGAAGTTATCTCTGGCAGCTGGTATTCATCGAACCTGTAGCACATACTGTACAGTGACAGCGAGATTTTTTTTTCTTGCTGTGTGAATGAGAGCTTTGACATGAAAGGTAAGTTCATCGTTGCACAGAATTTCTTCCCAGCCATAAAGGAACTTGATGTAAAATGTTGAGGCTTGTTTATAGAAAACAGTTTCAGTAAATTTATTTTTAAATTTCCGGCCATTTCAATCGTACTTCCAGTTTCTCGTTCCGTCGTTCAGTAATGCTAAAATTGCTATAATTTTTTTTCTATTTATCGTAGACTTAAAACAATTGCAGATTCTGAAACTTAAACGGCTTCAATATCAGACAATAATTTTTTTTAGAATTGGTCAAAATTACGTTTTAAACATAGTCGGATACCTTAAGTAAATTAACTTAATTTAAAAGATCGAAGTACCTGATTTTTGTATTAAAAAAAAGTAAAAATGGTTTTTGAAAAGTTCAGGAAGCATTACTTTCAGTTATATTAAGAACTATTGATAAATTCAGTTAATCTTGTCCTTGTTTTAAATGTAAATACTTAAAATATTGTGTTATAGAAAATTTCTGAAATGGCATTATTTTCTATGAAATACCAGGATTGGATTTGTGTTAAATAAGCTACTAAACAAGTGGATTTAAAATTGTTACCTTCACATACTGCTAATGAGAAAATTTTGTACGCGTTGCTACAGAAGCCATGACATTTTGTAAGTATCCAAATAACAATCGGACCAAATAACAGTTAAAATGAATTGGTGCTTAATTAATATCGAGCATATATAAATGTCTTTTTAACTGTTAATCTCTTTCAAAGAATTGTAATATTGAAAATTTTAATGTGATTAAAGTTTAATATTTAAGAATGAATAGGAGAGAATCTTGAGAACAGTAGTTTAAAATCTGTTTCTAGATCTTAAATATTATTTTCGCAGAGTTTTAGTGAGCAAAATGAAAAGAAACCCCCTCGTCTTTCACATTAGTTTTATGATAATTTAAAGTTAATTTTCGCTCTAAAATTATTTGCATGATTGGTTCGTTGGACACATTCAAATGACTTGCAAAAAAAATTGGTGCTGCCATCTAGTGTTCATTCGGTACAACTAGTACACGTTGGTGGTATACGTCGGCAGATGGCAGCACGAATTAAAATTTGAATGAAACAATCATAATTTAAATGGTCATCCCTCTTGTAATCGTTTTGACTCGAGATTAAGTCCTGGCCAAATTAGTCACAGAATTAAAAGTGCTGCTTCGGTTCTTTAAATATCCCAAAAGATATTTTCTGTAGGTAAAATGTATTTTGCTGAGCTATGAAGTTTGTATTGGACGATTTTTAAACAATGTGTACTGTCTAATTTCATCGATATAGCACCAACTATTTTATAATCGGCTCAACCCTCTACAAGTGACTGAAAAATGAAAATAGGTAAATAATTTTGATGCAAAAGAAAATGGAAGAAATATTAAATTATCTTAACTTGTTTCCTGGACAATTTTTCGAGCTGTCTGTTCTGTCGCGAAAATGCGAATTTCACGATTGAGAAGGACTAGCAACTTAGCAAATATGACATGCTCGAAAGTAATATTAAAATTTAATATTCGAAAGAGATTTTCACTGCAAGTTCGCTAAAAATAAAATTAAGAAATTGTGCATAGTAAACTGAAATACAACGTAAAGAGATTGTAATACTTGTTATTGAACTGAGATAAGATTCACAACACTGGCTTCTATTCACATTTAATAGTTCTGGTTTCCATACAGTTCGACAGATGGTAGCACCCCTAAAGACATCAATTGTACTTCATTTTAATTGAAACTAGCAGGATTCCCTGGCGTTGCTCGGATTCGTTTTTAACATGTTTTTACGTTTTCATAGCTTCTACAATTTACTTCGGACGCGAAAACATGGAATCCATTTCCTTTTCATCGCACCATGTACGACAAATAACAAAAGTTTTACTAGAGAAGTTAATTTAGTTTTTGGTGATTGTGAATACTTCCAAGTTCATTTCCTGTAGAAATGGCTAACGTCTTTTATTGCTACTAAAAACTATTAACTTTTAATTCTACTATTAAAACTATTTGCCACGTCTAACGACGTGGCAAATAGGTTTTCAAAAAAATTTCAATTTTTCTAGTTTTCAAATAATTTAAAATTCACTTTACTGTCATTTTTAAAATGTAAGTTTAATTGATTTTAATCGTCATATAATTAAAATTTAAAAATATCTTAGAACTACAACGTATATGGAAACCTTTTTTAATTTAACGTAACCTATCAAATTTTAAAGTAAGTTGCACACCTCACTTAAAAAGGTTTTATTAATTATGAAAAAAATTCTACAAGCTATTACGTTTTCAACCAGACTTCAGAAAATTACCCATGTCTAGTGATATTTTGCAGAAAATAAAACAATTCATTAAAATTTAATCGAAACAAATGAAAGATGTGAGCAAGCGTGTCGTCTTCCTGAATATATTCTGAAATAAAGCAGTTCGAAAAAAGACGTTTGACCAATATTGATAAAGACTGATTTACCAAAAACACATTTACAACGCTTAAAAATGCTCAAATGTGACCGACACATTTCGCTGTTTTAAAATCAATATAAAATAAATCTAACTAGTAACATTTATGATCAATGATATTTTCTTTTCAAAATGCTAGCTTCAAAATATTTTAGTATTTTAATGTCGCACTAGGAGCACAACGGGCTATTTATATATCGTGGAAAAATTGTTTTTCAATCAATACTGGTAAAACGAGTGACGGATTAGCAACCGGAGGGTTGCGAGTTTCAATCCAACCAAAAGACCGTCGTGTACGTTAAATTTGTGGAAGTTTGGAGAATGGGGTGCCAGCTCAGGTGTGACATAGTCATCTGACTGGTTGAAATGTCGGGACGTCGTCGATAGCCCGCTGTGTTTCTCCAGTGCAGGGGTGTCAAACTGGCGGGCTGCATGCGGCCCCGAGGTAATTTTTTGTGGCCCACGATGCACTGAAATAAAATGAAAACGGGACAATATGTTACCAAGAAAATAGCACTTAGGGGAGATCGAGGCAATACCGTACACACAATTTCGTCATGTTAAAAATGAGTTAGAGCCCACTGGATGTTATCCTTTTATGGAACTACAACTGGTGAAGATATTTTTGATGCTGTATGGAGCATTTTGGGAAAATTTAATCTTCCTCTTGATAGGCTTATTTCTGTAACAACTGACGGCGCTAAATTGATGACGGTTAAACTAAAGGATTTGTGTTAAGACTGACGAGAAAATTACTAGATGAATATCCAGATAAACAAAAAATCAGTACTTTACATTGCCTTATACACCAACAAGTTCTCTTTCAAAAATATTAAAAATGGACGAAGTACTTCCTTATATAGAAGTTCGTTGGTTGTCCTGAAGAGTTATCTGCTTTTGGAGGAATTGAAGAAACCAAAAACGAATTCGATAAACGTTTTAATGATTTCAGAGTTACAAAAAATATTTCTCTTTTTATTAGGCCTTTTTCCTTTGAAGTTGAAAATGCTCCCACTTCGATACAACTGGAATTAATGGATTTCCAGAATGATTCGGTTTTAAAAGACAAATATCGAGAAGTAGGAATTCCCAAAATATATTCTTATTTAGGTGAAAAATACCCGGAAATTAAAAAGTGCTGCACAAATTGTATGCTATTTTGGGAGTTCGTACTTGTGTGAGCAACTATTTTCGTCCATGAAATGAAATAAAACGGCCTACAGATCAAGATTAACTGATAAACATCTATCTGCCCTAATGAAGATTGTCTGTTCTCAGTCTTTGAATCCAGATATTGGAAAACTAGCAGGAGGAAAGCGCTGGCAAATTTCCGGTAAAAAAATAATTTTAGTTTTATAAATACATTAAATTAAACGTTTAAATAAAAGCAATTATATAGCAATATTTCACTTAATTACATAACGTGTTTTAATTATCCTATCCATATTCTTGAATCCTCACTTCAAAATATAATTTTAAGACAATTTGTAAATGTGATGTGGCCCCGTGAATCTTGCCAGTTGCATTAAATGGCACGGGTTTTAATTGGGTTTGGTACCAGTGCGAAGTTCGTTAATTACTTACATATCGGTCTTAAAACTCATTTATTCCACACTGAATCTAGAATGCGCTTATGTTGAAAATCGTTGAGCAGTTATTTCATTTCAGCTGTAGCCCGGTTGGAAGAGTAACGGATCTGCAATTTTTTTTATTGTTAAACGTCTCATTTGAGCAACGAAACGGGTTGTTGGTACCGTAATGAGTTCTTTGATTGGTTCAAGACACTAGCAATAGACAGAATGAAGGCTTTACTGGCACAGAAGAGATACACCTGACGGGAATAGAACCTGCGGCGCCTACAACTCGAAGGTTACTAGCGCAGTGGGCAAACCCACCGAGCCACAAGGGCCTGGGCGACGGTACGGCATCCATCTCGAAGGGAAAGTCGAGAGCAACACGCCATTTGGAACCACGGTCAAGTGACGAGAACACCCAAACTGGCACTCCACGTCAATTGGCCGCGGTAGCCGGGTTGCAAGAGCAACCGGAGGATTGCGAGTTCGAATACAGCGGAAGACCGTCGTGTACACGGGGACTAGTGCACATTAAATCTGTCGGGGCCTCAAATGTCCTCACGTTGGCGTGATGTGGTAGTTTGGACAATAGGGTGCCAGCTGAGGTGTGACCTCGTCATCTGACCGTGGTTCAAAATTCGTTGTCAATAGCCCGTTGTTGTCCCAGTGCAACGTTAGGTAAAATACTCGCCTTAAAAATATTTTTTTTAATTTGAATTATTTTACTGGCATATTTTCGCCTACTAAATTAAAAAGCCTAAGTACCTTATTTCTGCATAAGCGCCAAAACCTAAATTTTTCCTATGTGGTTTTTTGCTTGTCCTGTAAAATTTAGTTTTTGGCGCTTACCTCCTTTTCAACGTCAATGCCTCAATTACTAATTATATATTTGTTATTGGTGATAATTAAAAACTAAGGATGAATATTTTTTATTTTCCTCTTGCGTATTAATTTTTTTTCACTAATAGTACTATGTAGGTCGTAATCACGCCCCGTCAGTGCCCTTTTAAACCCTCCGAGACGTTCACATGCATATAACCTGCAGTCTTCCCTGCACAATTCTTGACCAGTTTTGAACTTGCGAAATTAGCTACAAACTAACAATACAGTTGTATATATAGCAGTGTGACTCAACTCCAACATGAAGTACTTTTTGGTAGACAATGTGGCACTTGCTTTCACGCGTCTTGTCAAAAACCCCTTGACCTGAAGGGAATCTTACCTAGGATTCCTTTATCCATTAGATTTGGTTATTGAATCGCGTGTTGCAGGGTAAAGGCAATACTACGCAACTACGAATATCTTGTGACTCAGAGGGTTAAAAGAATAAATTGCCCTAAATTTAAAAAAAATCTCAAAGAGGTTTAACAAAGACGGGAATGCCGTCGTGATACTCAACGAACACGCCAAAGGTAATGACTTGAGGGAAGCATTTTAGGGATTGTCCGTTCCCATCAGGACCCTCGCACAAAAGGTCTCAAGTCACGCCCTCTCATTAGAGGACACGGGTGGTCGAGGGGAAGGAAAAGTGACCGTTCAAAGATTCTCGGGGTTGACACTAAAGCTTACATTTTGGTTTACGAAATATCTCGGGGTGGCCGCCTGAAGGGTTAAAATCGCTTGGTACGATTTCTATTGGATATGCCCTAGAATATTCAGACAAATCGTACGAGTGGTTTGGGAAAAAACGGGAAATTTTCCAAAATTGTAGTGCATTCACGGGACCCAATTTTAACATAGGCCCAATTTTGAAAATCGCTTGACGGCTTGGGATCAACCCCAAAGGGAAAGATCCCCACACCTAAAGGAGATATGCCCCTAAGTGCTTATTTTTCTGGATGATTTTAGAATTGCAACAATCTGTTATAATGCGAAATATCAATGTTTAAACTCGGTTGGGATGGCACAAAGGGCCATATTTGGTCAAACAAGACAGCTCCAAGTAATAGACAAGATAGTTTGACGCAAGAGAAGACATCACTGGGGCCTTTTAGTCCTCGGCCTTTTATGCCTTGAAAATTATGGATGTAGTAACGAAATTCGTCGTTTTATTTTTAGTTGAGGGAATGGTTGGTTTTCGCCTCTGCATACTCTGCCTCTCCTGACCAGTTTTAAGAAACAAAATCTTACCACATGGAGGCAGGCGAAGTAGCTCTCGGGTGGGAAACAGGTGTCTCCACGCCAACCTTTGGCCTCAGTCTGGGACTCTGGCACGATCAGCCACTTCCGAAAACATCTCGATGTTCTTGACGCCTCGATGATTGCGAAAAACAGATCTGAAACAGAAATTCGTCATTTTCTCTCATTCGATACAATCTTATACAGCTCCAATACCCTCGAATGGCACTTAGTGTCTTACAGTCTTCGTGTAATTGCCTGAATTTCATTTACGCTGGGACCCACTATCCTACTATCCATTAAACTATACTTAAACCAAACAATATTCAGCCAGGAAATATCTCCAAGTTTGGTTATTTGTGGCTAAGAATAATTTATATGTAGTGAGTTCTTGACTAGACGACAGTATTTGATATTTTAGAAAAATTGTACTGAAAAATAATAAAAATAAATTATAACAAAATATTCTGATTAATGTGTGGTAAATAATCGAGACTTTTTTAAAAAATTGAACTGCACATAAAATTCAAGTACATTCCTTACTTGAACGGAAGTTACCGAGGCGCATTGTTTGTGAATTTTATATAAACCATAAACGAAAAATTAAAAATATTCATATCTATGAAAATTATGAGCCCTTACGCTTTTAATGGCAAAGGTACTGCAGTCTCACTTTATTGTGTTAAAAGAACAAAATTTTGAAGATATAAATATCAAAAGGTTATTTAGAGGAATAGTTCACGTTCAAAATAGATAATTTTCATTTCTTAAATTAGAAAAGATTTTAAAGTGGCATTCACACAAATTACTTAGTCTCTTTCGAAACCACTTGATGATCTTAATTCCCTTCATGTCCTCAATAAGGTATGCTGAAAGCACGAATAAAATCCAAAAAATTTGCAAGTTTTCTTCAAAAAGTCGCAGTAAAAATATTTCAGGCTGATTCCTTGAAAAAATATCACAAATGTGCGAAATTTAGTTAATTTCATACCGTTGTTGAAGCCTTAACAATGGGTTTCAATCGTAGTAATTTAATTAAAAAGCATTGTTGTAAAGAAACACCGCTATTAAGAAATGTATTATTTCAAACATACGACGGGTTGCATTATGGAAACTTTTATTCGTTATGAATTTCGAATTATAAGAATATACAGAGTGAATCTAAATTGTTTTTACAAAATAAGAGGGGTGATAGTACCCATGCAGACGAGCCATAATTACCATGGAACATAGGGTCGCATTCCACTCTGAGAGGCAGAAATGAGTCAAATTAGAATTTCAAATGAACTTACAACAGTGTTGGGAAAGCGAATGAACGATACCAAAAGTTGCACAATCTGATTGATTGATCAGAGAAAAACTCACAGCAAGTGCTCGAAGTGGCGGCCACGCGTGTCGTTGCACAGTTCACACCGGCCAAGGAATGACTGGCACACCCTCTCGAAGATTCCTGGTGTTGTGTTCATTTTGTCTGCGGCAACACCGATTCTCGCTACGAGATCTTCAGCCGAGTCCACAGGCGTCTGGTACACTAAAGATTTCATTTGTCCCCAAAAGAAAAAGTCCAGTGGGTTGAGGTCCGGTGAGGCCAAGCCACAGGTCCGCCACGTCCGATCCATCTTGCTTAGGAGATATGCTACGTAGGCATGATACAAACATGTGAGCGATATTGGTAATGGTAATTAAATAACGTTGCACTAGAGCAACACAATGGGCTATTGACGACGATCCGGGATCAATCCCGAAGGGAATGATCGAGGACAACACGTAATTTTGAATAACGATCAGATGAGGCAACACTTGAGCTGGCACCCCACTCTCCAAACTTCCACACCACGCCAACGAACATGTGGGAGTCGCTGTCGTAAGATTCTTTCAGGAGTGGGTCGGGGCCGCGATGGCCCGGTTGGTGGAATAGCGAATTAGCGGTTTGCGAAGGCTGGTGCACGTTAAATCTGTCATGGCCTCAAACATCGACGTGGTGTAGAAGTTTGGGAGTGGGGTGCCAGCTCAGCTGTTAATCTCGTCATTTGATCGAGGTTCAAAGCAAGGAGGTCTTTAGGTCTTTCGTGCCTGCTGCAGCATGGCCAAATACTTTCATTGCTCCATAAAACCCCAATACCAACCAACCTTAGGTCTTTCTCTTAGGGTTTGATCCCGGTAGGTAGGTATTTTGATTAACGTCGCACTGGGAATAACACAACGGGCTATTAGCTTTTGATCCCGGACCGTTGCCAATAGAACGTTGTGTTGCTCCAGTGCGACGTTAATTAAAATACCTACTTTGAATAGTTTTGAATTCATGAGTTTGTGCCGTGGCAAGCGCAACAGCATTCATTCTGTACGCAATCGGTTGCTGCGCATGCTGTCTCGTTCCACTGTAGATGCATTGTGGGTAACGTTCTGGTGTTGCTCCAGTGTAGTGTGTTTGCATGAGGTAAGTTGCATTTTTGATGGCTCTGAAGGATCAAAATGGGAATAGATTTTGAACTTCCATTTACAATCTATCGTGCTAAGTTAAATGTTTAAGTTTACAACTAAAGGGTAACCTAATAACAGCATACTGAACTAGTGACTGTTAAAGTAAGTTAGTGAGTGTCGTGTTGAGTGAAGCCTCTGGCCATTTATTCTTTGGATCAAAAGTGACCTTTGAATCAAAAGTGAAAGAATATCGTATGTGTGATTCGCTGAAAAAGTTACATTATATAGAAACTGTTGGGTACCTTTTTATTTTAGTCTTAAACATCCACCCATTAGTAACTTGTCCAATGCTTTATACAAGTTAAATCCAAACAGACATGTTAACAATAACTTTACTCATAGTGAAATTTTTAATTAATATACTCCGCATAAATAATCTGCATTTTAGCATTCAATTTAAATTCTAACATTTGTGTTTTTATAGTGTACTAGCAAAAGTGCCTGATCTCACTCGGGTTGAATAGGTTAACTATACTATATTGAAAGTTACCAGAAAATAACCACTTTCCTCTTTCGTAGGAAAATGCCAAATCATTTAAGTGTGAGTAAAATAACTTTTTAGCACCTTTTCGACATTTTTATACTTTCTACAACCTACTTTGGACAAATTCTATACATGCAAATCCATACAGTTCATATATCGTACCACTGCTAAAGGTACAAATTGGCGAAAGGTGACAGACGCTAAGGTAACTGCTACAAAAGACGATTTTGAGGGAGGATTAGGAATTCCCTTTCTTAAGTTCTATTCCTGTAAAATTGCTCAACTCAATTCGTAAAAATGACGAATCTACTGCGGATCCTCGCACATTATTTACCTGCCATTATTTTTTGTGGCATTGTTTTCGAATTTCGCTACCACTTAGGGAAAGATGACATTAATTTGATAAGATATTTATCAATAAGTTTGTTGTAAAAGCGAATACGTTTTTTCTTGAAAATTCCGATTCGTGGCACGTGCAATAATAAAAACTTGTTTCAAAATTTAAGGTCTTCAGTAGGGATAAAGCAACTGTAGCCTATTACCATTTTTGTTAAATGGTAAATCAATTTGAAAGCGTTTCTTCTAAAAAATCATTGTTTTAAACAAACTTTCCCTATATAAGTTGCTTAAATATAGCTTCAATTCTTAAAATAAGCCACCTTGGTCATCTGTCGCTACGACAAAGAATTTGTAATATTTCAAAAGTCCTAGTTCGGATATTTTTAACATTAACGTTCTTTCAATAATGGCGAAATTCCACTTAAACTTTGCTTTATTCTAACTTGCATTCCGCTTTAAACAGAATACTTTGTAGTGATGTTGCGTGAGATGAAAAGGAATTACAATTTATTAAAATAATAAATATTTAAAACAGAAAACAGTATTAAAACAAAGTAAAATTTTGCGAATCTTGATCTCGCGCAGTTGCCACAACTTTTAACTAAAAATTAGACAGAATTTCAAAATACTAATTTCGGAGGAAAAAAATATCACTGCACGTGGCAAACGAACACGAATTACCGTTTCGTTGCAAAATAACGTTTCAAATGTTCGGAAATGTTTGTTTTGCAAAGTAAATAAATGAGGCTCAAAATAAAGTATTTAAATTTAAATTCTGCAAAAATGGTTTTTTAAAAAGTAACTGATTTTTCAACAATTTAAGTAACTGCAATACTCAATATTCATTCCCGTTTCTCCAAAACTACTAAATTATGGTTGGTTTAAGAGTTACTCAGATGTTTTAACATGAAACTTTCTTAAATACGTAAACAAAGAAATTTCAAAAAATGTATTCACTAAATTAAAATATGGTGTATGAAATATGAAATATTGTTTTAAAATATGTTGAATAAATTTTATGTGATACTTGTACAAACACGTAAATAAAAATCAAACAACGCGAAGACGGACAGACTTACGCAACCAAGTTCAGTCACTAAATGAATGTAAGAACTCACAGTATGCAAAGTTTCATGAAAATATGTTCAACCGTTTGGACGTAGCACGAGCACATACATACAGACAGATGGACAGACAGACACCAAACGCGTAAGAGACTGATTTTGCATCAGAAGGATCCAAAACGGATAGAAAACTTGAAATGGTTCGAAAATATTCAATGTACAAACACTCCATTCTTATTTATATATTATTTTTTTCTGGGGTTAAGAATTTATGTCGAGGTTTTGACTTTCATTTATTCATTAGTATTTCAGTACGTATCTTTATAATCAACTACTGGCACTTTTAGGTTCCTATACTAATTGTTTAATAAATAAATGAAGAGGGAACTGGAATTTTGGATATTAAACAACGTCTATAATGGCCTGATAATTTTGACCTTTTAAAAGTAGATTTTAGCTAATGCACATCCGTTCCGTGCACATAATTGAACATATTCAGACTTTAAGGTTTTAGAAGGTATGATGAATTGTATACGTGAAATGTTCAACCAAAATATTTACAAAATAAGGTAATATTTAAACCTTTTTTATTATTTCTGCCCCTAACGAGCCCTGCAGTGTTAAGATACCTCGACCCACTGTAAACTGTATTTTCCTTCACAATTGTAGTGTGCTGCATCTTATGATAATAGTTATCTACTCTAAAGTTTGAGTGGGCTCCTGTAGTCCGGTTGGGAGAGTAACGGATTAGCAGGGCTGGTGCACGTTAAATCTATCGTAGTTTCAAATATCCTCCCGTTGGCGTGCTGTGGAAGCTTGGAGTGGTGTGATCTCATCATCTGAAGTGGTCCAATTACGTGGTGGTCTCCTCGAATCTTCCTTCGTGTTTGATCGTCGCCAATAGCCCGTTGTGTTGCTCCAGTGCGACCTTGAATACCTACCTCACGTTTTAGTCCAAATACACCCTGCGTGTAAACCGTTTTAGAGTTTGGGTGAAATATCTATTTGGTCCTTGACCATCTCTAAAACTAAATTTTTAATAAATCTGTTTTATTAAATTTCCTTATTAGGTGAATTTGTCCTTGGATTTGGGTGCAAATAAATGCAATCCTGACAACAAATTTACTGGACCCGAAGGAAATGCGACGACCTTTATGGTTGGAATCCTTATATGTTGAGAATGCTTTTAAGAGATTTCGAATTTACACTAAAAGGGGAATATTTCACTGCATGAGGTATTTAAAATCAAATGAAGACAGCGGTAGCTTCTTGGTTGTTACGGATTAGCAACCGGAGGGTTCTAGTTCAAAACTCGTTCCAACTAAAGAGTGGGAGCTGGTAAACGTTAAATCTGTCGTGACCACGCACGTTGCCATCAGGTCATACCTTTAGGTTTGTATGGGCTTCACAACCCCGAGGTACCTGTATGATCTTCCCTCCCTTTCATTCTTATTCTCTCCTACTCTTCTGCTTTTTCTTCCTCCCTCGTTGTGGTTGCCTCTTTAGAGGTCAGGACTCCCCTTGAGGAGCTTTTCGCCTCTGCTGCTTTAGTTTCTCTCGGGGATTATAGTCCCGTGTTCCTGGAAAAGGGGATCCTGACAGTTGAAGCTCGATATACTGACCCAACACACTTTGGCCCCAGCTTCAGGTTTGCTGTATTCTTCCACTATAACTGAGGCCGCGGTAGCCCGGTTGGAAGAGTAGCGGATTAGCAACCGCAGGGTTTCGAGTTCAAATCCAAAGACCGTCGTGTACAAAGGGGGCTGGTCAGGTGTTGCCTCATCTGGCCGTGGTTCAGAATTACGTGGTGTTGTCCTCGAATCTTTCTTTCCCTTGGGGATTGATCCCGGACCGTCTCCAATAGCCCGTTATGTTGCTCTGGTACGACGTCAATTAAAATATCTCCCTACCGATTCAAGAGCAACGAGTCTCTGAGTTCAATGTCCTTTCGATGGTTTTGCGAATTTGAAACACTGATGCGGTATTTTAAAATGTAAATTATGTCGATTTAGCGTCTCTTGATTCAATTGGACAACTTTAGTTTCACAAACCAAAACTGGTCAAGTAGCTCGTTTATAGGCATGAAGCCTTTTCGTGGAGGAAGGAACGAAATTTCTGTCAAGTCCAGATTCCTGAAATTAATGCTTTTAGATGTGTGTAACCTTTGCTAGTTTTCAATAAAGTATTGTCTTTGAATTTGTTTTGTGCTGTTTGCAAATGTCTAAATTCCTAGTCCACGCCGCTGGGCACAAACATGCGCGTGGACTTCTAATATGTACGCGCATCACACATAGGGTTCAGGTTATTTAAGACTGACTAATTTTCTTCCTTAATTGGTGATGACCTGTAATGTAACCAACAATATTCTACCGGGTCATTAGAACTAATTTTTCACTGGTCACGATTAGTAGACGGAAAAAAAACTAAGAATATTGGGCTAAAGTTGCCACCACTGCGAATGGTTACAGAAAAACTCCCCTTTTGGCGACCACTCTTAGACAGCACAATGTTAGTTTTTCCTTGTGACAAGTGAAGAATATCGTTGCCTACTTTACTGTGGTCATCGGCAATAAGGGACAAGTAGCCACTCCTGAACCCTACGATGAGCTTACGTATTATTCCAAGTCCACGCGCATGTTTGTGCGCAACGGCCAGTGTGAACATGAAAGATTGCATAAAAAAATACTATATTGGTTGAACTTAATTTTTATTGGTGTCATTATCAATTTACATAAAAAGCGTTTATCACATCACAAAAATCTTAAAGATATTCCTGAAATGTAAATGAGTCCTTTTTCACACAAGTGTCCGTAACTCAACAGTTCCTTAAAATCATGACGTGATTGAAACACCATCAGAAACTTGGTCCGGCATTAGTTCACCTGATATCGGGGTTGGGCGAAATGAGGTCCCAACAATCCTTTGGAAGATACTGGATTCAGAAGCTGTCTTTAATCGTGGTGACAGAAAAGAATTCTAACTGTCGACTTCTAGTTGAAGCATCCAGAGTAATTATTGTGGTCGTCTATCTGTGGTAAAAGAATTAGACACTAACCAAAAGTGTAGTTTGTCTTTTTTACAATGCATGAAAAATACATAACGAATTGACAATCGTTTTCATATTACTGCAGTCTCAAGACTGCCCCAAAAGTCAACGTTTCACTTCTAGTACAACTACAGGCATAGAAAATGATTAATTTTCAATTTATTAAGTTCTAACGATGAAAGTATTAGTATTTCGAATAGCCTAATCACTAATTTTAAAAATAAATGATTAGAAGTTATGCTATTCGTAAACCGATAGTTCCAAATTCACGTTTCAATTTGATTGAAAGAAATCTGAATACAATCCAGAATTTCTAAGAATATTAATGTAATAATAATGCGAAACATCTAAAAAGTGGCAACTGAAAAAAATTAAATTTACAAGAGCCAAAAGATGTACGCGAATACCAATATCTACTGAACATTTTATACTTTCTAAAGGTGAGGAATTATGATGAAATATAATATAAATTCAGTTTTTAGAGGAAATAAATGTCAGAAAGTTCTTTTGTTCCAGGTAGATAAGTAGGAATTTAATTAACGTCGCACTGTAGCAACGCTATGGGCGTCGGTCCGGGATCAATCCCGAGGTTTGTTTTGGGGGTTTATGGCACAAGAGCCATATTTGGCCATGCTGCGCCAGACACAAGACATACAATATCAAGTAATAGACGTACACACACAATGAAAGTTCTTACTGACCCAAAAGAGATACCACCAGGCAGAAATGCACCCGACAGGAATCGAACGTGCGCCGCCTACGACTCGAAGATTGCTAGCGCAGTGGACATACCCACTGAGCCACGGCCCCTTAATCCCGAGGGGAAAGATCCGAGGACACCACATAATTTTGAACCGCGGTCGAACTAGTCATCTGACCGCTCAGGTGTGTCGTCAGACGAGTCAGCTGAGCTGGCATCCCAACTTCCACACCACGACAGAACTAACGTGCACCAGCCCTCTTTGTACACGACGGTCTTTGGATGGATTCGAATTCGCAACCCGGCTACACGGCCCTTGTTCATCTCGGAGTAAATATATCCAACTAAGACAGGTTCAGTCTACCATAATTTATAAAGTGCTTAAAATGATCAGAGACCAGATTTTATTAATTTGGTCAGGATTTTAAAGTTTCATTGGAAGCTTAAACTTTTAATTAAATTTCACTTATAGTTGGATGTCTACGTTTTACAGTTAATTATTATTTTGAGGTTAAAAGTCTATTAAACGTTACAATATAAGGTTGATCTCATCAGTTGTGTTAACAAGCGGTCGATAGTCAAGTACCCAAAAACTCCTTGTTATGCACTGGTGTTCAAAATTAAGAGAATTTGCATAGTGTCGAATTGCTCAAAGTATTGAACGAAAGATAAAACTAATGCTTCCAAACAAAGATGCAAATCTTTAGTGTCGAATAATTAAGCTTACACGTGCGTGTGGGCGGTGCATTTAGAGGAACAAGCTTTCCAAGCGCACGTGACAATTTCCGCGCTTCGTTCGTTCGCACACTTCGGTGTTTTTGCAATATTTGGAGAAATTCAAAAGCAAACAGTTAACCCCTTAGGTACATTTGACGACTCAGACTCGTCATGCACTTGTTTTGCCTTCGTTACGGATGACGAGTCTAATTCGTCTAGTTAAAACTAGGATATACTACTACCTTTATATACCTATTCCGCGCATCAGCAAATTAAATCCTTTCCAAACGCAAGAATTTTTTCAAATAAATCTGTACCCAAGGGGTTAAAATGAGTAACCACCAACGCTTGGGTGATGGAATGAGGTGGCGAATCGTCGGGAGACTGGAAGCAGGGCAGTCTCAAGTGCAGATTGCTAGGGACTTGAAATGCAACTCTCAGCATCGTGTCCAACTTATGAAAACAGTTTAAGAATACCGGATCCGTAGAGAAAACCTGGGCAAGAGCCACGATGGCCAATGAAGATCGATATTTGTCCATTACAGCGAGGCGTAACAGGAATGCAACAGCTTCTCAGCTCTCGTGACCTTTATGCGGCCACAGGAAGCCGAGTTTCAAGGGTTGTTGTTTCCAGAAGGCCACATGAGAGAGGTCTGTTTGCAAGAAAACCTGCTGTTTGCGTCCTGCTCACTTCTGCGCACACGAGAGCCCGTTGAGCATGGTGCAGAGAATATAGACTTCGGACCACGGGGGGACCGTTCTATTCACTGATGAGTCCAGTTCAGCCTAATCACTGATTCTCGACGTGCGTTCTTCTGGAGAGAACCATGAACTCGCTACCTGTCCTCCAACTTCCGAGAAAGAGACCACTATGGCAGCGGAGGTTTGATGGTCTGGGCAGACATGTTGGATGGGTGCATAGATCTCCATGTATTTGATAGAGACTGTGATTGCTGTGAGGTGTAGGGATGGGATCTTCGAGCCCTATGTTCGCCTTTTCGGGGATGCAGTTGACCCTGATTTCATTTTTATGGACGACAACGCTCATCCCATAGGGCATATCTGGTCGACTAATATCTGGAAAGTGAGGGTGTTTGCCGGATGGATTGGCCAGTCAGATCTCCAGACCCTATAGAGGTTATCTGGAAAAGAGGATTATTTGGACCGAGACGTGCAGCTTAAAATTAAATCCGGAACACTGAAAATCCACGTCAAGACCGAACTCGAAGCTATACCTGTCGAACTAAGGGCCAGACTGCTGACCACTTGGTTACGACACCGATTGCATTTGGAAATTTCCAATTTCTTTGAAGCGTTTAGCGTATAGAAAAAAATACCAGAATAAAAAAAAATTCTGAGAAATAGTTATTCTTTCGGACAACAAATTAAACATTTTTAGGTCGGCAGATAAATGAGGTGGAAGGAATTTTACTGAGGAGGGGGTTGCAGGTATATAGGATTCAATTCGATGCGAGTCAACGTCATTTCAACCAAGAGATGTGATTATTCAGTCATGTTGTTGGAGGTAAAAATAGTACTACACTATTCGGAAATCTCTTGGCACTCAGAGCGTTAACTCAGATTCTGATCGAGACCATTAGCTTTAGGCTGTTTGTCGTTAAACTTACCATCCGAAAGTCAATTAGCATCGGTAGATTAGGGTTACTCATAAATTCGTATACGAGGTCCACGTTCACTCCTCGAATTTTAAACTCGTAAATGTGTTGAACGTTGTCGAAATGGTTTCAGATTACGTTAATGTCTCGAAAAGTATTTTGGATAGAAAAATTTCGAAATACGCATCTTTTCGTTTCGTGGGTAGGTATTTTAATTAACGTCGCACTTCCACACCACTCCAACGTGAGGACATTTCAGGCCACGATAGATTTAACGTGCACCAGTCCCCTTTGTACTTTGCCCCCTAATCCGCTACTCTTCCAACCGGGCCACCGCTGCCCTTATTCAGAAAAGAGAAATACACCCTGGGAGGAATAATGGAACCCATAATTTATGGAAAGCGAAAACAAAATTGGGCAGAAAATCATTACTTTTACAACTCGAGTGGATAATTTGCAATTAACTTTGAAATTCAGTGAGTAGCATTATGGTACTCAGAGTACTTCGAAACGGCAAGAGTTTTCAAAATCAATTTCAAATCTCAAGACATTATGATCTTCTGGTAAAATAGTTTCAAATAAATCTTTAAAGTATGGTCAAAGAATTTTTGAATAACTAGTTTTGTTTAAAAAAATGGTGTTGGTTTTGGGTTTTATGGCGCAAGGGTCAAACTGCACCAAACACAATATAACGAGGGAGGAAGAAAAAGCAAAAAGAATAGGCAAAGGTAAAACAGAAGGGAGTACAGATCACTCAGGGTTGTGATTTCCGTAAACACCTAAAGATGTGCCCTGAGGGCAAGTGTAAAGAGAAGAGAAATATTAAATAAAGTTAACATAAATTGTAATGTAAAAGATAATTTCTTCGAAATTAAATTAAAATTACACAGAAAGCTTTCACATGTGTGTTTCACCCCAATTCCATTTATAAACTAAAAAGTTCCACAAACTATGTCACATATATACAACTAATTGTTATATCCTATAGCACTCAATTTGTAATTTTAAACATTAAAAAAAATACAAGTGCTTCCTTCCATGACACAAAAGTAGTTTTCTTAATAATGGGGTTTCTTCATTACAATTCCTTTTTAATTCAATCTCTACCGATGAAACCATTGTTTAAGCACCAACGGTTTGAAATTAAGTGAATCGCGCACATTTGTGATTATTTTTGAAGCTCTAAGCGTTAAATTAATCACTGCGATCTTTTAGAAGAAAACTTGATAATTTTTTGGATTTTTTTTCGTGCCTTCAGCATACCTGAGAATATGGAGGGACAACAAATCATCAAGTGGTTTCGAAAGAAATTGTAAGTCATTTGTGCGAATGTAACTTCAAAGTCTTTTCCAACTTAAGAAAGATCTATGTATTTTAAACGTAAACTATTTAAATCCAATTTCCATAAATAACCTTTTGATATTTGCAATTTCAAAACTGCATTTTTCATGCAAACTTCTAGTACATGTGAAAGTGAAACAGGTCATACACTTTCATAGTATTTTACAATTGCTTCTTTTATTGTTTGGCTTTTAGGAAAAAATTCACTAACATTGAAGTTTTTTTGTTTAGTAAAGAGATCGATACCCCTTCCGTTCAAGTCATGTGCTTGTGTCTATCCCTCTACGATCTAGTTTGCTAACTATCTCCATCAGCATATTTTGTGTTAGTTTATTTATCAAATTATTTTTCTATAACGTATTTGTCTCAAATGTCAATTGCTATAGTCTAAGTCAAGAACGTACTGTATCTGCAGCATTTATCACATATATAGCAGGTCACAATTGACTAAACTTGGAGATATTGCTTCTTGATCAGGTGGCAGATTTGGTTTAATTATAGGTTTATGGCGCAAAGGAGCCGGATCTGGTAGGATAGGGGTCACAGCGTATTTGAAATTCAGGCATTTACTTGAAGACTAAGACAATTAGTGCAATACGATTACGCTAGTAGAGCTGTACAAGATTGTATCGAATGGAAGGAAATGACGATTTTCTGTTTCAGGTCTGTTTTACGCAATCATCGAGGAGTCAAGGACATCGAGTTTTTCTCGCAGGGGGCTGATCGTGCCAGAGTCCCTGGCTGAGACCAAAGGTTGGCATGGAGACAACTGTTTAACACCCGAGAGCTATTTCGCTGGTAAGATTTTGTTTCTTAAAACTGGCCTGTAGAGGCAGAGTATTCAGAGGCGAAAACCAATATTTTCCTCAACTAAAAATGAAACGAATTTCGTTACTATATCCATATCTTACAGGGTATATAAAGGCCGAGGACATGGAAAATTAACACAAAGCCGTTGTTTCGGTTCCGCTGTTTCATACGAAGTAGAAGACACCGTTTAGTTTCTCGTTAAAAATTAAGTGTATCGTGTTCCTTATAGAGAACTAATACTTTCATGGTTAATACAATCAAATTCGTTAGTGTGTGTCTTGCGAACAAGATTCGTGAGCAAGGCGAACAGCCTCGAAGAGTTTGGGTAGGTAATAGAATTAACATCGTTCTGGAGCAACACAAAAGGCTAATTGTGATGGTTCGGGATTAATCCCTAAGGGAAAGACCCGAGGACAACACCTGGTCAATTTGGACCATGGTCAGATCACGAGGACACTAGAGGTGGCACCACTCTCCAAACTTCTACACCATACCGCCAACATTAGGACAGATTTAACATGCACTAACTAGCCCCACGTACACGACTGTCTTTGGTGAAATCTAGTTTCGAACTAGCAACCCTCTGGTTTCTAATCCGCAAAACTTCCAGGGGGACTACCGCGGTCTCCTCGATCCTTTCTGAGCGAACAAACTATGTCTTAGACGAACTCTAAGGACAAAGAAACTCTAAGCAGGCTCCTTAACACTGTACAGACTTTTAATTGTTAGTGTGTAGCCTTTGAGCGATTACTTTCTCTTTCCACACACTACATCACCCTAGACTGCTAGCGAGCATTCTCTCGGAGCATTGTGGATTCCAATGCTTCGTATCACGTTACCACACGTGCTGTGTTAACATTTGAAACAGGTTACATTAAGGAGAAAATAGGTTTAGACGACTCAAAAAATTGAATTTTTTTATTCCATAAATTGTTAGTAAAACTATTCAAAAATATGTTTCCTAAGTTTCAAATAAAAATTTCGATTCGTTCTGAAGTTATGAGCGGTTAAGTGAGCGTCTCTCGTTAAGTGTCGGAGCGCGTGGCAATGTAAAACGGTTCATTTGCACAATAGAGTCCTTGAGTAGAAGATATTTACTAAAAGCATTGGTGTCGTTTTGACAAAGCGTGTGTTTTAACATTAGTTTAGCACCGACCTTCGTAACGTGTTTCAAGTTTGGAGACAAAATGTCAACGTATCCGAAAAAAGAGCATGGTACTTCTAATCGCACTAGTAGACCACGTAAAAGATCCTTCCACGTAAATCAGTATTATAATAGTGAATCAAGTAAATGTGGCGAAGATAAAGTATCAGCGCAAAAAACTTTCGGATGCCACTAGTGAAAATGTGATTGTTTTTTTAATCCTCAACATTGATATAGAATTATTGAATTCTTTACCGTATTCACAGCTTTGTCGGATATTCTTATTTGCCGAAATTGCAAGCAGGCTACGTCTGATGGTGACCGATGGGTGGCAGCTGATATCTTCAATATTTTCCGAGGAAATACTTCAAAAAGATTACTGTATTTACTTAAATATATGTATAAAATGTACTCAAAGTTTCAATAAATTATATGCATTCCTTTCTTGCCAAAAAAATTCATGAAAATCAGTGAAAAAACGTAGTTCTAAACCTATTTCCCCCCTTAACCATTGCATTGGTACATGTTAAGAATCTCGAGAACTCGTGGTTTCCGTTTCCCTCACTCGTTCTAGTACTCTCTCTACTTCAATACCAATAGGGGTTGGTGCTAGTTCATTCCTTAAAGTGAAATGACGCCATGATGCATCGAAAACTAATCTGAACCGTTTTTCTCTCGTTGCAGGAGAGGATGACTAATTTCGACATGGAGGCAGTGGCGCACTGGATGCTATACAGACGGGATACAACCCATTCGACCCCGCCTAGGAGTATTGGAGCAAATCCAGGACGGAGGGAGCAGGTCTGAAGACTGATCACCGTCGTCAGACTCTAGTTCCATGGCAGGCTATTGCCCACTCCCCAGCGTCTCGAGCGTTGGGGTGTAAGAGTCGACAAAGCGTCGAGGAGACCACACGCGTGACTTGCCGCGTGTTCAGAAGACACGGTGGACATTCCTGAATAGCGGCAGTCATGCGTATTGGATCACGGGCTATCTCGTGATAATTTATATAATGCTCAATCACGATTGGGTCTTATATCGTTTTTGCAGACATTTCGCAAATGAACGGTATGATGTAACAGAATCATGAAACAAGATAATCACGATTTCATACATCATAAATACAGTATATTTTATAACTTAAACTTAATACTAATTTATATTTTAAAACTCAGTAGCACAACATTTGAAGCAATAAACCTTACCTACACCCATGTTGTGTCTATCTTATTTCATTAAAATATTAAGCATGTGTTGTGTATTAGTTACATGCCAATATAATTCAACTCTTATGTATATTTATCACAAAAACAGAACTAATCTAGGTTTCTTAAGTAGATCTTGTTCTTGACTTTTAATTAGATGTTGGTTGGCTTGGGTTTTATGGCGCAAGGTCAAAAAGTGGACAAGATGCGCCAAACACAAGATAGGTAGTACCAAATCCAGCTGATTGCATTGGCCGATACAGAATGTAGTCCAATAAAGATATAAAATATTTATAAATTAGTCTAGAAGACGATAAAATGAGATTGAAAAGCATGAAAAAAATGCGAACATAATAAGAACTAAATATTGAAATTTCTGAGATGAATAAATAATGATAAAACAAGATCATGTTTGCAGCCAAAATAGTGAATTAAAACTGGTAATGAAACGATAAATTTAATTAGTGAAAGATAAAAACCACTAGATAAAATGAGAAAATTTTATAGGGTAAAAATTTAAAAAGATTTGGGTGGTGATTTTCTCCAATCAAGACTTAATTAGAACCAATTTCGACTTGCAACTAATATGAAAGGTACCCAAGATTTATAATCGGGCATACATAAAATTTATATTTGAAAAACTTTATAAAATACTGATGAAAATTATGTAATAAAGTAAATTATGAGATACAAATAGCTAGAGATTGCAGCTCATGGTTTTAGAGACCGACTGTACCTGTTGAGAGCTAAAACGGCACATGTTATGTCACAGCAGCACTTGGTACACTTTGCGCTGTAAAGCATTTTTCACTGCACGATAGATGCTTAAATACTTAAACAGAAACCTAAGGCTTAAAATGTTGGGTTAGTTTTTTTTCTATGGCGTAAAGACCAGTCCAGAGTTGGCCAAGTTGCTCTGAGGCTTAGAGACATTTTGCAATAGATGTACCACCGAAGATTCTGAGTTATTTTTAAATCTCAATAGCATTTAACGCGTTTCGAATAATAAAACGTATTTTCATCAATGTACTTTCGAAGCAACAGGTTTGTAAATAAGCTTGGCTATCTTGCAGTATATTAAATCAACGAAGACTTCAGTCTTTCATAAGGGGTATAGAGAAATGTTTGCAGTCCTTATGAATACGAGGGAACTTTAAAGCTCCGGAATGAAGCTACAGCTTTTAATCCAATATCATTGAGTCGTAAGACTACGATTTAACGCCCTGTCCATTATGGATGAAAGAAGTGTTTTACATTAATGTCGCACTTGTGAAATTCATCGTTAAAACGAGAAATTTAAAATTGATTTTAGACTTCATGGAACTCTTTTAAAATGAAAACCGAGTTCTGTAAACGACGGTAAATGAATAGTTATTCTTTCACATATGAGAAAAAGCAGCATTTTGGGTGTGGCGGTAGATTAATGGTAGGGGAACTTATCTGGGGAGGTAATCCATGGAATTTGAAAAATGTTCTAACTTTTCGAATCAAAATGGACACCTCCAATATGGATCGTCTTGTTCTAATTAATAATCACGAATCCTAAGGTGTAGACATTTAAAAAATTATTTTATAGTCAAGTGCAACGAAATTGGAGCTCAATCATGGTCATACTTTTGCGTATGATTCTATCGATCAGTCTTGAATGAGCAGCTTCTTGGTTGATTTGAATTTTATAGCTCAAGATCCCGAAAAGGATAAGCTGCGCCAAACACAAGAAACTGAAATGAGAAAACAGAATCAGAACATTAAAAGGAAGAATGCAAGGTTGGCTGTTTTGGGTTTTAAGGTGCAAGATACAAAAATGGAGGAATGCAAGGAATAAAACCAAATGGGTTGCATAACATTTAAATATAAAGGTAAAATTTTAATTAAGTGTGTGTAAAACCCTATTTTTAAAAAATGATTACTAAGATGGGGTGTCGACATCTTAGAGATAAACTTTTTGAAATTCAATTTAAAATCTTATCAATTATAAATGTGTTAAAAATCTTGAATGCTGAAAGAAGCTAAAAAGTGATGAATGTTGTGGGTGATCCAACAAATCCGATAAAATTGGTAATGAGGTATTAAAATGTCGACGATAAGGATTGTTTAAAATGTGAACAAGTTAAAATACGGGGTACGGTTAATGGTTGATGGAGCGGTTTCATTCATAAACAAATGTCTATGAGTGAATCTGGAATGGTCAATGCGAAGACGTGTAATAAGAACATCAAGCCGTCTAGATAGTAATGACGGCAGGGATGTTATGGCTAAAAACATTGTGCAGTTTGTTGTATTAGTCTTAGTGTCATTCCAGTCTTAGTGCCATTTGTTCCACACGATGTCCCGAATAAAATGACGGATATCATCGTATGGAACGCGAATGTTTTTAAAATTCAAGGCATTTTTTGCTGCGACATCAGCAATTCATTGCCAATTCCGATGCGTCCTTGTATCCAACAAAATGTGATACCGAAGCCAGGTCGGATGGGCTTGTTAAATTTAAAATATCCTACGCCTAAGTGTTTTAAAAAATCGGACATCAAACACTCCAAAACACTTTTAGGATCTGTGTAAAGAATAAAATTTCCAATCCCAAGGTTTGAAATATATCTTAAAGCTTTATACAAAGCTAAAAATTCAGCCGTAAAAATAGAAATGACTGATGGTAATGAAAAACTAAAATATTGTCTTGGAAGCAAACAAAGGCTCGGCTGACATGATTGGGCGATTTTGATCCGTCAGTGTATAGGGTTGTGTGATCTTTAAAATTATGACGATGAGAAATAAAAAGTTGGCGATAAACAATGGGATTGGTACTTTATCCTTCGTAGCCAAAATATATTTGAATAAAAGTAAAATTCAGATGTCGCCAAGGCGAAATAGGAAAGAGTGGTCGCTAGGCCAATTCTAGAGTGAAGATTGATTGTTGGGTTTTATGGCGCACGGTCCAGAGGACAAGCTGCTCCAAGCGCAACATAAAATCAATAAATCAATGTATATAAACATATTAAAAAGTAGCGTTTAAGAGAAACGAGCGCAAGAAATTTATCATAGAATAAAAAGTAAAATTCCTGAAATAAATAAATATATATGCAATAACCCCACCTGTAAACTTCCCGAATAAGCTAACCTGGAACTAGCCACCCCTAACTGAAATCCCATATTTTAAATCACCCCAAGGACAAGGTTGTAAAATGCACCCGTGGCTTTACTTCTGTAACCCCTAGTCTCCTTCATCCAACACTGGTTCCCCGATCACAATCCGAGTGAATCCATTTTAACCATTCCAGAGGGGATGGTTTTGTTTTGTAGCACAATAGCCAGTAGAACAAGAGGATTAATTAGGCCAAAGGTGGTTGGATGTCCCCTTGAAATGCTCAAGGTTAGATACATAAGTATTATAGGTATATTAAGGCTACTCAGGTGTTTAATCTCGTTCGATATTTACATGTTCAGGAGGGTTCGAGACGGGTGATGAAACATAAACTGCCAACTCTACCCTTTAAAACACATTTTTCTGTTGTGTGCAATATATAGGCGATAGGTTTAGTTTTCCATCTTTTTAGCATGAAGCTCTACAACGATTACGATAAATTCAACAGAAAACAGTTAACCTGAAACATTGCTTGCAAGGTGTTGATTTAAAGCGTGTAGACGAATTTACGTCGCACTTGAGGCAACAAAACTACCTATTGGCAACGGTCGAAGATCAATCCCGTGGGAAAGATCCGAGGACACCTCGTCATTTTGTACCACGCTCAGATGACGAGGTCAACACATGAGCTGGCACCACATCGTTCAAATTTCATCAAAACGACAACTTGAGGCCACAACAGATTTAAAATGCACCAGCTCCCACGTACATGAAGGTCTCTTGTATCGACTTAGCAACCCCCGGTTGCTAATCCGTTATACAATTGAATGCTGAAAATTATTCATGGTAAGTATTAGTTTAAAAAATGTCACTGGAGTAAAAGGATTGAAAACATGTCTGAAATTCGTCACTTTTGGATAAAGCGTTGGACAAATAACTGACTTTGAACATTAAAAATAAAAGGGTACCTGACATTTTATACATAATGTGGCTTTTTCAATTCAGCACAAGGCATTCTTGCAAATGGCCAGTTTTGATTCAAAGATAACCAGGCCAGAGGCTTCATACATTACACAACACTTAACTTAAATAGGTACTCTATTTAAGCATATCTTGTATCAGGTTACCGTTTAGTTGGGAATACAAATTAGAGAGTACAAAAGAATTGAAATGCAGGTTTAAAATTTATTCCAGGCATAAGGCTTTCAAGTCCTTTCGCGATCTTCAAAACAATTGAAAAATGCAACTCACCACATGGAAACACTGGACCAATGGCAGACAAGTTACTCACAGTCAGCTGCTGCAGTGAAACGAGAAAGAACGTGCAACGGCCAATTGCGCACAGAATTCAGTCAGTCGCCCATACCACAGCGCATGCGGAAGTCATGAATTTAAAATTTCTCAAATTTCAAGGGTAGGTAGGTATTTTAATTAACGTCGCACTGGAGCAACACAACGGGCTACTGGAGAAGGCCCGAGATACACCCCGAAGGTAAAGAGCCGAGAACACGACGTAATTTTGAATCACTGTTAGATGATGAGATCACACCTGAGCTGCCACACCACGCAACGTGGACTTTGAGGCCGCGACAGTTTTAATGTGCACCTTTGTACACGACGGGCTGTGGTTGGATTCGAACTCGCAACCCTCCGGTTGCTTAGTCCGTTACTTTTCCAACCGGCCCATGGCTCAAAATTGAGGTGTCCTCTTTTATTCTCCTTCCGAATTGATACCGGACCGTCGCCAGAGCTGTGGGTTAACCCACTGCGCAACCAACCTGTGAGTTGTAGGTGGTGAATGTTCAATTCCTGTCAGTTTCGTTTACTCCCGGAGTGTATTTTTCTCGTGTCAGTAAAAGTTTTACTTATATGTATATGGCCATTGCGTGATGTTGTTTGTCTTGTGCTTGCAGTCTGTCAAATATGGCCTTTGCGCCATACGAGCGGTCTTAACTCCAAAGTTTAAAATATTCAGGTGAGAGTAAGGAACGCCATAGTGAAACACAAATTCCAAGTTCAGTTTACTTCCAACATGCAAATTAAACAGTTCAGCGACTGTTCAATTTCTCGGGAAAACAGGAACTAGAACACCAGGGCCGCGGTGGCCCGGTTGGAAGAGTAACGGACTTGCAACCGAAGGGTTGCGAGTTCGAATCCAGCCAAACACCGTCGTGTACAAAGGGGGCTGGTGCACGTTAAATCTGTCGTGGCCTCAAATGTCCTCACGTTGGCGTGGTGTGGAAGTTTGGAGAGTGGGGTGCCAGCTCAGGTGTTGCCTCGTCATCTGACCGTGGTTCAAAATTACGTGGTGTTGTCCTCGGATCTTTCCCTTTGGGATTGATCCCGGACCGTCACCAATAGCCCATTGTGTTGCTCCAGTGTGACGTTAATTGAAATTCCCCCCCCCCCTAGAACACCAGCGGCATGGAACTTTTCAACCTCTCATGGAGGATTTTCCAAGTGGTAATGGTAATTAATTAACGTCGCACTAGAGTAACACAACGGGCTATTGGCAACGGTCCGGGATCAATCCCGAACGGAAAGAACCGAGGACAACACCACGTAATTTTTATGTTTTTCTCTCGTCTACGAAAGCCTCCGTCTATTTAGTTTATATAGAAATTTATTTTCTGGATTTTTAATGTCATTTAATATCTCACATTTAGATGGAAAGCGTATTCAGATCATTCAAGGTACTGTACTTTGAAAATTGACGCGAGGTCCAAAAATCCATTATACGTCTTGTAATAGTTTACAGAGCGATACATGTAATAAAATGTATAGCTCTGTAAACGGTTACTATACTCAAAATTTGATTTTCTATAGATATTGAGTGCAGGCAGTATTTTTTCAGTTCCGATTTTCAAATGCTAAGTAGGTTTGGGTTGGGTATTGGGTATTTCAATTAACGTCACACTGGAGCAACACAATGGGCTATTGGTGACGGTCCGGGATCAATCCCAAAGGGAAAGATCCGAGGACAACACCACGTAATTTTGAACCACGGTCAGATGACGAGGCAACACCTGAGCTGGCACCCCACTCTCCAAACTTCCACACCACGCCAACGTGAGGACATTTGAGGCCACGACAGATTTAACGTGCACCAGCCCCCTTTGTACACGAAGGTGTTTTGGCTGGATTCGAACTCGCAACCCTTCGGTTGCTAGTTCGTTACTCTTCCAACCGGGCCACCGCGGCCCCTAAGTAGGTTTGATCTATGCTGATATAAACACAATATCTTCAAACAATGAGAAAATTGTCCTCGGATCTTTCCCTTTGGGATTGATCCCGGACCGTCACCAATAGCCCATTGTGTTGCTCCAGTGTGACGTTAATTGAAATACCCAAATACCCAAACAATGAGAAAGGAAGAGAACTTGCTAATTAAATTTTGAATAACAAATATGGATATTTATTAAAATATTCTTTTAACCCGTTAAGGCCTGGCATTTTTTTTTTCGAAGATATTTTGTATACCGCAAATAAATATCGTGAAATCAACTGGAAAAATGTTTAAAAAAATCCAAACTAAAAATTGAGGTTTTTATCGACATAAACTCAAACGTCCCTAAAAGGGACGCTAGGTACCAGAGGGTACATAGTTTCCGCATAAAGTAATTTTTAATAACTACTTTTATTTTTATAAAAAGGATTCTTTTGGATAAAGCACGTCTAATAAAGCATTTAAAAGCATTGAAAATGCCAGCAAATAAGGCATTTTTTTTCGTTTTGTTTGGTATGAAATTCCACAAAGCATTTGTCATGCCAACCCACCATGCACTTGCTACATTTCCGATATACGTTTTTCCGCAATTGGCGCATCAGTTTGTCATATAATGCTTTTTCCCGTCATATCTAATGACATTTGATACTCTGGATTTTAAGTCCTTTGGTTTCCCTAAAGGTCTTTCCGGTCGTAACTTCCCTTTCTGTAGTATATTTCTTGAAATAGGCCAAACCTGCCTCTCTTCGGAATTGGAGAAAGTGCAAGGGGTTCGTGTTTGATGATGCATAGACAATATAACTGCCACGCGTTTTGCATAGCAACCTCTAATCCAAATATGAAAAGAGGCCATCACCATTTCTTATTCCGGATCGAACAACGGTAACTTGAAACGTTCTGATCCATTCTGTCAGTACCCCCATGGAATAATTATATTTACGAATTAAATTTGGTTGATCAATTTCAATTATTTTTTCTGTATTTTTATTATTTTTGCCCACCTTTTAGCTTTTACCAATGGGTAAACACCATGCACATTTGAAGCTATGGTTACGAAATTGCTGTCGTTCCACCTAACTAGGATAACATTGTCTTGCTTTTCATTGTACTTATACTGAAAGGTACCTCTGGTATGTCTTTTAAAAGATGAAACGTCGCTTAATGGGCATTTTTCAGTGCAATTGTAACGCACTGTTCCAGTCACATTAAATCCTTTATTGGACAAATAATCAATTAGTGCAGGAGAAGTGAATAAATTGTCACAGTATAAGTCAATGTTGGAATGTTCAGGTAGTTCTGAAATGAGATCCACGACAACCGAACCTCCCATACCTAATTTTTCAATGCTATTTACAGTTCCTGACCCTTGATATAACTGCACCAAATAACCAAGCCTGGTGATCAAGCACCAATCCTTATATCCAAATGGATCGGTTTGTTGCGTATGAACTGTTTGCAGCTGTGGCGTCTATAGTACGGCACCATACTTTCATCAATCGAAAGTTGCTGCTCTTGGGGTTGGTAATGCAAGAATTTTTCATTCAACGTAACAAAAAAGGGTCTAACCTTTGCCAGCTTATCTTGTTTGTTGATCGTGTTATTATCAACCGTACTGCATGATTTGTGCAAATCGATTTCTGCACATTGCAGAACTTATTGCAGTATTGTTGACATCAACATCAGTAAAGACGTCTCTGGCAAAATAGCATACCCACTGGTTAAAAGAATGCCATGGAACAAACGCAATTCACTTCGTGTCACAGAAAACGTTGGATTGCTTTTTCTGTTGAGCATACAAAATTCTCTGTGAAACGAATTAATCTTATATAAATTCCTCAAATATGGGCACAGGTGACCAATGAAAATTTAGGAAGTCTGGCTTTGGCCACATTCCATGATAAATTTTCTTTTTTATGACCGGGAATATCCTTGTGAGTCCATTTTCTTTGTGTAGCATTTTTCTGTCTTTTTACGCTTAATGGCAGGGGGTTCTGATTCTTCACTGTCGCTTGACAAGTAAGGGTCTCCAACATGCTGTTTACCATGGTTTACTCTTCTAGTAGTCACGCTAGAGAAGCCCTTAACTGTTGACCGAATAACTTGTCGAAATCTACAGCATCTTCTGATCCACTGTCTTCGTTAGAGATGTCGTTGTTCTGGGAAGGTGGACAAATACAAATGTCGGCCTCTTTGAACTCATCAATCAGATAGCTGCTCCAGCAATGCCAGGGATTCTTCCAGTCAAACTTAAAAAATATAAAAGAGTGTCAATCACAGAATCACGAAAGGTTACATACAAAACAAAAATAATAGAAGTTAGTGTAAAAAATGCATAAGTTGTGTGACTATTTTTTAAATATCACGTTTTCTAAATTTAAGTGCACTAAAGCAACGACTTCTAATATTTTTTCAGAAGTAAACAAGCATTTTCAAATGTTTAACAGCTAAAAATGTTTTTTTTTATAGTATACAACAAAATGTGAGGATAGTGCAACCAAATTTTCGTTAACTAAAGGAATTCTACAGTAATTTATTTTTTAATTTCTATAAAAATCCAGAGAAACAAAAGTTAAATTTTGAAAAGCATTATAATGGTTGTTTACAACAAAATATTTAACGCCGACAAGAAACGCCAGGATCTTCGCCATATTTACGTATGGCGAATATACGTGCCCTCCTGTGCCTAGCGTCCCTTTTTACGGACTTTTCAAAAATGCTAAAAACATCATCAAAATTTAAAAAATTATAAAATTCCAAAAATACGTAAACTAAAGAATTGCATTCAGTGCCACATTTACCAATTGATTTATAATGATAGGAAAATCTTACCTCTTTGATCCGACATTGCAAACTATGCGTTTTGCGTAGATGAAAATAGAAAGTCCCCGTCACCTACGTTACTATCATCAAGTGCTGCCATCTACTGAATATAATTGAAACAAATGCTTAGAAATGCTTCTTCATGATTTTTAAGTTGAAAGCTGCATTTATGTGAAAGTGAGGCTCTTTTTTGAAGCGTCGCTAAAAAGGGACGCTAGGCATTAATGGGTTAAGTTATAAAGAGAAAATTATTAATTTTTAGACATTCGGGCAACAGGGAAAATATGAATTCGTTTTAGTAATTCATAATTGATACCAAAGTATTAAGTCACCAAATATGCTTGGAGATCTTGGAGGAAATATAATCAACTAAATCTAAGGTTAAACTAAATCATGGGATTACAAATTTTTAGAAATAGTCAAAGCCAGATGTTTCAATTAATTGGATCAGAATTTAAAAGCTTCATTCGAAGCTAAAACTCTTAATCAAATTCCACTTATAGTTGGGGACAACATTTTACAGTTCTGCTACTATTCTGAAGCTAAGAGCATCTTACATGTTATATGATCGCTTTGGTTGACCTCTTCAGCAGTGCTTACAAGTTGTTTCGTGGGGGTTATGGTGCAAGGGGGGAGCATATTTGGCCATGCTGCTCTAGACACAATACACTATCAAATAATTGACACAAGACATACAATATCAAGTAATCGACACCACAATGAAAGTTTTACTGACACAGAAGAGAGAAATACACCCAGGGAGGAATGCACCTGGCAGGAATCGAACCTGCGCGGCCTACAACTCGAAGGTTGTTAGCGCAGTGGGCATACCCACTGAGTTTCTTGGGATATAATTAAACACCCCTAAACTCCTTGCTATAGGATTAAAAATAGAGTAGACTCATTTGTGAAGGAAATAAGAAATGAATGCATGTAAACAGGGTTTCACGGCCGTATTATACTTTGGTTTTAGTTCCTTACACGCTCTCAATTTTTGTTACGGCGGTTAATTAGATCGGGACTTCCAGCTTAAAATGAATTCCGAACCACTATGAACATCCATACCAAGACCGGATTCCAACCGAAACCTGTTGAACTAACGGCCTCACTGCTAACCACTCTGCTCCCAAGTAGATTGCGTTGAAGAAACTCTGAGAAATATCTAGTTGCTTTAAGCGTACATGAAAAAATACCAAATGAAAAATTTCTGAATAATCATTCTTTCAGACAATAGAAGAAACATTTTTTAGATCCGTTGAGAAATGACTCGAAGAAATTGGACTCTCAGAAGGGGAGGAGTTCGAAGGCATATTTCGTAAGGCTGCAATCTTCCCTGAATGACAAAACCAGTTATGACCAATAGTATGCTTCCTAGGATTCAATTCGATGCAACTGAATAACAACATTGTTTCAACTAATAGATGTGGTTATTTTAGGTAATTATATACTAGTAGGTTAGTGGTGCTGGTGTGCAACGTAACACTACACTATTGGGAAATCTGGTGACGCTTAGAGTGATAACTCAGATATTCTGATTAAGAGCATCCGTTTATGGCCGTTTGTCGTTAAACTAGCTGTCAGAAAGTCGATTAACATCGGTGCATAAGGGTTACTCATGAGTGCGTATATGTGATTCGTGTTCACTCAACGAATTTTTAGAAATTCATTTGCAAATGTATTGGATGTTAACAAAAAATTTATGTTTCGTTATTGTTTCGAAAAGTATTTTGCATGGATTTCGAAACGTACATCTTTCCGTTTCGTGGGAGTGCATGAAGCCAATATTCAACCTATGCTCATGAATATTCCAAAGTGATTTCTATGCAACAGCAAAAATTGCAAATACTTTATCTCTCAGCATACCTGGCACTTGACTATCGTATTTTCTCGGAAGGTTAGTTGTTTGGATAGGGTTTTATGGCACAAGGACCAAACTCCGTCAAGTTGCTGCTAACAACGTACAGTAAAAGGAATACACACAAGGGAAGTTTTAATGATTCAGAGGAGAGAAATACACTCAGGAGGAATTGAGCGCGTAATTTATGGAAACGAAAAAAGAATTCGGCAGAAAAATCACAACACTTTCCATTGGAGTAGATATTACAATTGAATCAGTAGCATTAGGGTACTTCATTACAGTAAAAGATTTCGAAATTATGCAGAACATTCTTTTGGCAAAATAGTTTGAAGTAAATTTTTAAAAGGTGATTAAGTACTTTTTGAATGCCTGCATAGGTTTTGTTTTATAGAAAACAGTATAGGGGAGAAAAAATAATCATGCATTGTAAATTGCACTCAATACATTTGTTTCTCCTAATTCTCTTTAAAATATTTAAATATACTATATTGTGTGTATATATACTATATGCTATAGTGTAGATATATTTATAGAAATTCTAAACAAAACAAAAATTGCAATGTAACCATGCATAATTTTGAAAAAATACATTTCTTAACAATGTTGTTCTTTATAACAACTTTATAACAATGCTTTTTTAATTAAATCAATACGAATAAAACCATTGTTTAAGCTACAACAACGGTATGAAATTGACTTAATTTTGCACATTTGCGATATTTCTTGAAAGAATTAGCCTGAAATATATTTACTGCAATTTATTTGAAGAAAACGTGATAATTTTTTTGGTTTTTTGAATTTTATTCGTACCTTCAGCATATCTGATTGAGAATATGAAGGGACGACAGATCATCAAGTTGTTTCGAAAGAAGCTGTAAGTCATTTGTGTTAATGCCTCTTCAAAATCTTTTCTAACTTAAGAAATGACAATTCTGTTTTGAACGTGAACTATTTGAATTTAATTCCTCTAAATAACATTTTGATATTCATAGCTTCAAAACTTTGTACTTTTCACACAATAAAGAGAAACTGTCGTATCTTTCCCATTAAAAGCGTAACAAATCATAAATTTTCACAATATTTTATAAATATTTTTATTAGTTTATATAAAATTCACAATGAAGATTTTTATTTAGTCAAAGATCCCACTTTCTTTCAAATAAGGAATGTACTTGAACCTGATGAGTATATTTCTACAATATTTTTTTAAACGTCTCCTATTATTATACATATCAATCAGCATATTTTAATATCGTGGGATTACCAAATTAATTTTAAATATCTTATTTGTCTCATCTGAAATACTGTTGTCTAGTCAAAAACTCACTATATATGCAGCATTTTTAGCCACAAATGAACAATCGGGGATATAGCCTTGTTGATTAAATAGAAGAACAGGGTTTGGTTTTCGTTTAGGTTAATGTCGGAAGACCCAGATCCGGAAGGACAAGGGTGCCAGCGTAATTGAATTTCAGACAATTACACAAATACTATAATTTCCAATCTTAAGAATATTGGTACTAGAGTTGCACAACATTGTACTTAATGGATGGAAATAACGATTTTCTGTTTCAGGTCTGTTTTTCGCAATCATCGAGGCGTCAAGGACATCGAGATGTTCTCGCAGGTGGCTGATCGTGCCACAGAGTCCCAGGATGAGACCAAAGGTTGGCGTGGAGACAACTGTTTAACACCCGAGAGCTACTCCGCCTGCCTCCATGTGGTAAGATTTTGTTTCTTAAAACTGGCCATTAGAACCAGAGTACGCAGAGGCGAAAACCAACATTTTCCTCAACTAAAAATGAAACGAATTTTGTTACCACATCCATATATTACGGGGCATATAAAGCGCCGACAACATAGAAAGTTAACACAAAGACGTTGTGTCGGTTCCGCTGTTTCATACGAAGTATAGAAGGCAGTTTCTGATCTCGTTAGAAATTTAAAGACACATATTCATTAGCAAACTGTAACATACCAAGATTAAAATTAGCTAGTGTGTATTTCTTGCGAACTGGACTCGCAAAAGCGCAAGGCGAAGGGCCTCGAAATCTTCGCGTAGGTAGTTGAATCAACTTGGCACTGGAGCAACACAAAGGGCTGAAGGCGAAAGTCTGTAATCAATCCCCAAAGGAGAGATCCGAGGACACCTCGTCAATTTGAGCCACGGTCAGATTACGAAGAAACTGAGGTGGCACCACACTCTCCGAACTTCATCACAAAGCCAATGTGAGGACAGACTTAACGTGTACTTGCTCGACGTACACGACTGTCTTTGATTGAATCGAGTTTCGATCTCGCAACCCTCGTTTCAATTCCGCTAAATTTCCAGGCGGACTACCGAGGCCTCCTCGAACCTTTCTGAGTGAACAAACTGTCTTACACGAACACAAAGAAATTCTAAGCAGCTTCTTTAACACTGTAGAGAATTTTAATTGTTAATATTGTTAAGTCTCCACGAGACTACGGAAACGAGGCGACCTGAGCCGAATGGGAACGAGGCTACGAGCTGAGCGGAATCGGAACGAGATATTTTTCAAATGAACTACAAGGTTTCCTTAGCCTAACGAGAAAGTGGTCCTTCCACAACGATGTTATATTTGTTGTTAATAAACTTGTTTTTATTACGATGAATTGTGTCAATTAGAATACAGTCCACTACCAGAGCTACCGGCGCAACATTGTGGTCGCATCGTGCGGAGTAAAAATAAAATAACGCAAAATGAGCCAGCTTACGAAACTGAATCGAAAGCGCGGAACCATTAAAGCCAAAGTGCAACGTATGGAGGACTTCCTTGAACTTGAAAGTAAAGAGGATGGTAGCGGAGATCCATGCAGAACGAAGATTGCACTTCAGCAACAGGCGAGCAAAATTGTAGAAATCAAATCTGCAATTACAGAACTTTCCACTGGATATTGTGAGCTACCTGAAGAAGTTAACCTAGAAGACAATCTTGACCAGCTTCAGGACTTGGAGGCAACAGCTGAAGATATAGAGGTACGTCTGAAATACCTTCTTTCGAAATTGACGTTACCTGCTAATGATGCTCAGATAAACTCTAAAATGAACCGAACTTCTTTTAAGATACCCGAGATTCCACTTCCTCAGTTCTCGGGCACTTATGAAGACTGGAGTACATTTAAAGCTCAATTTAATACTCTAATTACTTTAAATGATGGCTTAAGTGATTCCCAAAAACTTCATTATCTACAAGCTTCTCTGAAAGGAGAAAGTAAACTAATTCAAACTGCAGATGATACTTTTCAGTCCTTGTTTACTGAACTCGAGAAAAGGTACGAAAATAAGCGATTCATCGCGGATGTCCATATAAATGCCATAATGAATCTGGAAAAAATAACTCATGAGTCAGGAACGGAACTTCATACATTTCTCAATACCATGTTAAAACATTTGCGAGGATTAAAACTTCTAAATCTTGAGACTAATAAATTGACCGAGTTAATGTTGATTAATATAATTTCTTCGAAATTAGATCGTGAATCACGTAAACAGTACGAGATGTCATTAAAAACAACCGAGTTTCCCGACTGGGAAGAATTCGTCAACTTCCTGCAAAAAAGAAGTCAAGTGTTAGAAAATATCCAACGCATTCCTTTCGCTAAGCCTAAAATAGATATAGCTTTCAAACCCAAGCTTAAAGGGCTTATGATAAAATCTAACTCTAAAAGTGCCTGCCCAATCTGTAAAGATAATCACCCGATATATAAATGTAAAATGTTTCACGATTTATCCGTACAAGAAAGAATTAGTGAAATAAAAAAGAAACAACTTTGTTTTAATTGCCTAGAACCTCATCGAGTATCTCAATGTACTAATTCTAAAAAATGTAAGTTCTGTGGAAGAGGTCATCATTCTCTGATCCATAGAACGGATTTCGAAAACAGCGAGAATCGAAAAGTCCAAATCAATGTTCCCAAGCAAAGTGTTTATAACATGAGGGAACAGAACTCTGACGCCACGAGAGAAGGAAGTTATGAGTCGCCATCAGGAACCTTTTCAAGGCGAAGAGGGTCGGAAGAGAATACCAATACTGGGTGTTTCTATACGGGGGATGAAAAAAGATACGTATTCCTGTCTACTGCGATAGTTTACGTTAAGGGTGTTGATGGTAATTCCTTTCCCATCCGAACTTTGCTTGACGCTGGATCACAGACTAACTTCATTCGTAATGACCTAGTTGATTCCTTGGGCTTAACGAAACGAACAGTAAATGCTCCTATCACGGGTTTGAACGGTTCCTTTTCAACGGTAAAAAGAAAAACCTCAACGTTAATATCTAACATAAATGAAGACTTTTATGAAGAAATTGAACTACTAATCGTTCCAAAGGTTACAGATCTTACTCCTTCAAAACCTCTTGATGTGTCTAAGATTAAATTTCCAAGTAATATAACGTATGCGGATCCCCAATTCAATAAACCGGGGAGAATTGACGCATTGTTAGGAGCAGAACTTTTCTATCAATTATTACAAGGTAATCAAATTAAATTAAAAGATGAATCAATAATCCTACAAGAATCGGTATTTGGGTGGATCGTAACGGGAACACTCAAAGATGTAGGGATTTCAAACAATTTACACTGTCATTTCACTAAAAATCAAGTGGAAATGGACCTAAGAAACTTTTGGGAACTTGAATCTTTGGGTATTAGAGACGATCCTAATCGTCACGAGAAAGATGAAGCACTGAGCATCTTCAATAAAACAGTCCGTTTCAAAGAGGGACGTTATGAGGTCAGTTTACCTTGGAAAAGGGATTGGAGAGAATTAAAAGATAACTTGTGTGTTGCGGAAACGCGGTTTAAGTCCCTCACCAAGAGGTTGAACCAAAACAAAACTCTCTTTACACAGTATCACGAGGTCATTGAAGATTACTTAAAGCAGGGCATTATAGAGAAGGTGCTTGTAAAGACCCAACCGGTAGACAGACCTGTGTATTATTTGCCACACCAGGCAGTATTCAGAAAGGAAAGCGTAACCACAAAAATGAGATTAGTATTTGATGCCAGTTCCCATGAATCTGGAGAATTATCACTGAATGACTGTCTCTGGACAGGTGAAAATCTGAATCCTAACATTTTCCAGCTATTACTATATTTCCGTCTAAATAGAATAGCAATCTTAGCAGATGTTGAGAAGGCCTTTCTGCAAATTTCGTTGGCAGAAAACGACAGAGACGTTGTCAGATTTCTGTTCACTTGTGATAAATCAGTAGATAACATAACTGGCGTCAACCCACAAGTATACAGATTTAAGCGTGTTCTTTTTGGGGTTAACGCAAGCCCATTCTTGCTGTCGGCTACAATAAAAAAGCACATCCAAAATTTTCGAGAGCTACATCCTGCTGCTTCACAAATGCTCGATACATGTGTTTATGTAGACGATCTAGTATCAGGTGCAAACAATGTGACTTCCGCCTTGGAATTATCACGTGAGGCACAAAACATAATGAAGTCCGCCAGTATGAACTTGAGGAAGTGGGTTTCGAATGATGCTCTTCTCATGCGCGAATGGGAAAATGAGGAGTTCCTTACTCATCCTCATCATTCAACTACTTCAGAAGTAAACCTGCTCAAGGTTTTAGGGATGTCTTGGGATCCTAATAGAGACATTCTCACAATGGAAATCGAAAGTTTGCTGAATTTCTTGAGTCAGAATAAGAAAACTAAACGCTTCCTGTTACAAACGGCAGGGAAAATCTTTGATCCCCTCGGATTGCTATCTCCATTCACCATCAGAATCAAGTGCCTTTTTCAAGAACTGTGGCTTAGAAAGGTACCATGGGACTCTGAACTTCCAGCAGATATTACTGAGACGTTCCAAAAGTGGTGTTCGGAACTTCAAAGACTTTCTGAGGTGAATGTGCCAAGGAATATACTAGAGCTCTCGGTAGACAATCCCAGTGAAATTGAAATACACACATTTTCAGATGCCAGTAAAAAGGCATATGGTGCGGCAGTTTACTTGAGAGTAAAATCCGAAAATCAGGTGTTGGTGAATCTCGTTGCTTCAAAGAGTCGTGTTGCTCCTCTGAAGAAGATAACCCTGCCAAGGATGGAGTTACTCGGTGCATTGCTTGCTGCTCGTTTAGGAGTAGAAGTTCAGAAAGTTGTAGACCGGAAAAAGCCTTCCACTGCCTATTTTTGGACTGATTCCAAAATAGCTTTATTTTGGATAAAGGGTTCAGTCACCAAGTGGAAACCCTTCGTCGCCAACCGAGTGAAAGAAATACAGTGCTTGACTGATCAAAATTTTTGGATCCATTGCGCCGGCAAAGACAATCCTGCCGATCTTGTGACCCGCGGAGTTAGCATCGAGATTATGCTGAACAGCGAGAAGTGGTGGAATGGTCCTGCCTTTTTGGAGGAAAAAGACTTTGTCCGAGAAGACATTCTCCTTGATGTTGCCACTTTGGACTCAGAGGACTGTTCGCATGAACTTAAAAGACAGTCAGTGAGTGATCTTAGAGAAACATCACAGAACTTTACTTTGACTGAATCCCATACCTTTTTAGAGAGTATTTTGAATGTCAGTAACAATTTCAGTACTATCGTTCGTGTTGTTAGTTTTATTTTTAGGTTTAGCAACAACGTAAGAACGAATAGACGAGTTGGCCCAATAACCTACTCGGAGATGAGGGATTCTGAGGACTTCCTCATACGAGGTGTTCAAGAAGCGGAGTTCTCCACCGAGATGAGAAATCTAAGGAAAGAGCTGCCAATACCACCCAGTAGTAAACTAAAAAATCTTTCCCCCATTTTAGATGATAAAGGTATAATAAGAGTAGGAGGTAGGTTGAACAATTCAGACCTAAATTTCAATCAAAAACATCCTGCCATATTGCCTACAAATCATCAACTTACATCCATTATAGTGAAGCATATGCATTTAAAGTTTTTACATGCTGGGCCGCAAACACTACTGTATAATGTTCGTCAAAGGTTCTGGCCATTAAATGGCAGAAATATTTGTAGAAAAATCGTATATAATTGTGTAACGTGCTTCAAAAATAAACCTGTTATGGGAAGCCAAATAATGGGAGATCTTCCCAAAGAAAGGGTAACAACCAATTATCCGTTCAATATTGTCGGAATAGATTTTTGTGGACCCTTCTGTATAAAATTCAAAAATCAAAGAAAGGATATATTTAACAAAGTATATGTTGCAATATATGTTTGTTTGTGTACTAAAGCTATACATTTAGATTTTGTAACTGATTTAACTTCAACAGCTTTCATTGCCAGCTTAAAAAGATTCTTTGGCCGAAGAGGCAAATGCTCTAAAATATTTAGCGATAATGCCAAAAATTTTGTTGGAGCTAGTGAAGAGATTAAAAAATTACACAAAATTGCGCATTGTCCAGATGAAACCTTAGCAAATTACTTTACTGATGAATGCATAGAATGGAAATTTATCCCTCCAAAATCGCCGAACTTCGGTGGTCTTTGGGAAGCCGGGGTCAAGTCATTTAAATTTCATTTGAGGAGGGTCATTGGAAACTCAAGCCTAACTCTTGAGGAATTTCTGACCATAATTTCAGAAATTGAAGGAGTGTTAAATTCCAGACCCCTAACTCCTTTATCATCAGATATCGACAATTTTGAGACCTTAACACCAGGTCATTTTTTAATAGGCAGACCTATAGCATCCATTGTAGAGCCTCAACTTAATGAAATAAATGAGAATAGACTTTCGAAATGGCAAAGAGTTACGAAAATTTCTCAACGCATTTGGAAATTATGGAAGCGGAACTATTTAAATAGTTTGCAGGAACGTAGCAAATGGCGTTTTTGTAAAGATAATGTAAAAGTTGGTTCCCTAGTACTAATAAAGGATGAGAATCTTACAGGCACACAGTGGATGACTGGTAGGATTACTGAAGTGTTTTATGGTGCAGATAAAAAAGTTCGAGTTGTAAATTTGTGTCTACCTAATGGTAAGACATTGAAAAGAAGTGTTAGGAATATTGCTATTCTTCCAATTGAATAATTGATTGTTATTGTGTTTCAAGTGTTAAGTTCATTTAGTATTTGAAAGTACTTTATTGTGTATTAATTTGTAGAGTTGTATAATTATCATTTGTGTATAATATGTTTATATTGAAATTGAAATTTCAATCGCGGGGAGTGTTAAGTCTCCACGAGACTACGGAAACGAGGCGACCTGAGCCGAATGGGAACGAGGCTACGAGCTGAGCGGAATCGGAACGAGATATTTTTCAAATGAACTACAAGGTTTCCTTAGCCTAACGAGAAAGTGGTCCTTCCACAACGATGTTATATTTGTTGTTAATAAACTTGTTTTTATTACGATGAATTGTGTCAATTAGAATACAGTCCACTACCAGAGCTACCGGCGCATCAAATATGTATGTTGTCTCGAAACGAGCATTTTCCCTTTTCATACTAAAGCACTCTGTACTGCCAGAGAGCATTCTCTCGGAGCATTGTGGATTCCACTGCTTAGTGTCACGTTACAACACGTGCAGTGTTAACATTTGAAACTGGTAACATTAACCATTACATTGGTGCATGTTACGGTTCTTGAGAATTCGTGGTTTCCGTTTCCCTCACTCGTTCTAGTACTCTCTCTACTTCAATACCAATAGGGGTTGGTATTAATTCATTCCTGAATGTGAAATGACGCATGATGAATCGAAAACTAATCTGAACCGTTTTCTCGTTGCAGAAGAGGATGACTGATTCCGACATGGAGGTAGTGGCCTACTGGATGCTATACAGACGGGATACAACCGATTCGACCCCGTCTAGGAGTATTGGATGAAATCCAGGACGGAGGGAGCAGGTCTGAAGACTGGTCACCGTCGTCAGGCTCCAGTTCCGTGGCAGGCTATTGCCCACTCCCCAGCGACTCGAGCGTCGGGGTGTAAGAGTCGACAAAGCGTCGAGGAGACCACACGCGTGACTTGCCGCGTGTTCAGAAGACACGGTGGACATTCCTGAATAGCGGCAATCACGCGTGTTGGATCACGGGCTATTCCGTGATGATTGTCACGAAGCTCAATCCCGATTGGGATTTACATCATCGTCTTTGCAGACATTTCGCAAATGAACGGTTTGATGCAACAGTATAAAAAACAGGATACCAGATAATCAGGAATTTCATACATCATAAATACAGGATGCTTTGTAACTTAAACTGAATACTTATTTAAATACTAAAGCTCTGAAAACAATATTTGAAGCAATAAACCTTACTTACACCCACGCTGTGTCTATCTTATTTCATTGAAATATTATACATGTGTTGTGTAGTTTGTGGTTAGATGGTTATAATTCAACTCTTGTAAATATTTATCACAAAAATTAAAATAATCTAGGTTTCTTAAAGAGATTTTGTTCTTGACACTCAATTAGAAACAATTTTGATTCGCAACTATTATGAACGGTATCTAAGACTCACAATCGGCCGTAATTAAAATGTATATTTGAAAAACTTTATTAAATCATTTTCATTAGTATTTGAAAAGGAAAATTGAGGCACACTAGATCGAAGACCCCATATGTGGTAGGTTATACCAGCACTTTGTACACTAACCATTTCAGGGGGGGGGGGTTGTTTCGTCGCTCTACTGGCCATCTTGTACTTCAAAAGAACTCATTGGACTTTAGTGGTGGTTGGATGTCTCCTTAAAATGTTCAAGGTTAGGTATATACGTATTCTATGTATATTAAAGCTGCTCAGTTTGATATTTTTATTTTTAGGAGCTAGATGGATGGTAAAACATAAAGGGTCGATTCTGCGCCTTAAAAGTAATTTTTCGATGCGCGTGCAATGGCATGGGCCAATCGCGCACAGAATGCTGTCAAGCATGTCACCACTCTAAAATGTTTCGAATTCCAGGAGGTTGCGTTAGGCAGTTAATCATCGTCGCACTAGAGCAACACAACGGGCTATTGGTCACGGTCGGGGATCAATCCCAAAGGGAAAGTTCCGATAACACCACATAATTTTAAACCACGGCCAGATGACGATGTCATACCTGAACTGGCATCCCACTATCCAGACTTCTACACCACGCCAAGGTGAGAACATTTGAGGCCCCAACACATTTAACATGCACCAGCCCCCGTGTACACGACGGTCTTTGGCTGGTCCGAGTTTCCAACTTGCACCCCTCGGGATGCTTATCCCTAACTCCGTTCGCTATTATGGAAAATTGCTTTACGCCGAACCACGACCATAGGCTCAGTAGCCAACATACAAAAAGAATTGACCGTAGAATTATATGCCAAACCATCCTAAAGTCAAACCGCCTGACGACAGCCATTAAGATTTATTTTAATTAGAACTCGGTCCAACTAAAAACCGTCGTGGGGCTGATGCACTTTAAATCTGTCGTGGCCTCAAATGTCCTCACGTTGGCGCGGTGTGGGAGTTTGGAGAGTGAGGTGCCAGTTCAGGTGTCACCTCGTCATCCGACCATGGTTCAAATTTTCGAGGTGTTGTCCTCGGACCCTTTCCTTCAAGATAGATCCCGTACGGTCGCCAATTGCCCATTGCGTTGCATTAATTCAAGTGCAACTCCAGTGCGGCGTGAATTCAAGTAGTACCTACCTACCTATCAGAAGCGCTGTTACGATAATCAAAAAGTCAGCTTGTATTAATTTTTAAAGTATCTAAGTGATCGCATCTACTACAACTTTATCCAACGATCTTTGTATGTGTCCGCCGATGAGCTAGAGCAGTCACCTCCGAGAGTGAAGTTCAATACGGCAATGTCAGGATCGTCAAGTTGGTGAGTTACTTAGTCAATTTTGTATATTTTTTGGAAACTTTAGATTCGAAGCGACGATTTCATTTTTAGTAGGTCCAGGACACATTAAAGAGTTATGATTGTCCTTTTCGCAATTCGAACATCTATTCTTTACCCTACAAAACCGCCATTTTTAGACCAGAAAAACAGGCACCTCTTAAGAGCTTTCTTTTAGCTTCCAATGTCTTTCTTTTTGCTGCATAACAATCTTTACTGCTGTGCCTCTTGTCACAGAATTGACAATTGAAAATCCTCTTACCTGACAGTCCGTTGTTTTCTGTGCTTACCAAAGCAGCTGCAGTGGGATTCTCCAAGTTGTCTTCAACAAAATTGTTTTTCGTATGAGTATGGTTAGCTCCAAACCCGGTACGGGCGAGCACAACCATTTCTTCCCTCTTTACTTCTTGTTTCAAAAAGTTCATTAAAATTTTCAAGGAACGACCTTCGGTCTGGACAGAGTTCGAATTTCTGTTTCGTTCCCAAGCTAATAGAATTTCTTCGGTCAGGCATGACTCCACCAAAGGCGAAAGAAAGTCACCGTATTTATCCTGCGTTTTCCCAAGACTCCAAAGTTCGTAACTTCCCCTCCAGTTGGTCATAGAGAACTGGCAGATTCGTTTTCAGACGTCCAGACGTGGCATTCTTCATCACCATACTCAGCAAATCTCGAACGTAGATCTGCACGAGTAATTCTTCACGCCCGAAATGTTCTCGTAGTTGTTCCACTGCTTTCGGATAGTTGGCAGCCGTGGCTGGGAAGCTCTCCACTACTCTTGCAGCCTTTGTCTTGGGAACCACGTCTTGGTGTAAGTATTGAAATTTGTCTTCTTCGGGAATAGTTTGATCTTCATGAATTTTCTGGAACTGACTCCAAAACGCAAGGAATTCACGAGCTTCACTATCAAATTTCTTTAGTTCTATTTTAGGCAACTCGAACTTCCTACTTCCAGCCGTTTCAACAGGTAAATCGGATGCTGAAATCAAAGCATCTATCTGCCAACAAAGTTCATGAAATCTATCTCGATAGGTCTCCGCAGATTCAAAATCATCCGAGAATAATTTCTCGCAATCTTCCATTTGAAGAATAGTTTCCGTGGTAGTATTTTGACACTCTTCTAGTCGATCGTACTTGTCTTTCAATTGTAGACTGCAAATCGAAATTGACTTCACATCAGGGTTTTCTTTTTCCATCTAAGCGGAAGCCTTATTCCCGCAGATAGTAAAAGCTTTTCGAAGACCAGTTCGTTTTATTTTCAAAGCTGCTAGCTCTATCTTCGAATAGTTAAATAAAACAATAGTTCAGACTCACCACTTAAACTTGTGAGAGTATGATTACACAAAGTCATCCCAATCTGCTACTTGTCTGCCCCACGTGGGCGCCACGATATGTAGAAAACAAAACTTCCATACTTTTGGAATTATTTAATTCCATCGAATCTTAGGGCAGGTCGGACATCATCGATGTCGTAGCAGAATGAACAAGCAAAAATCCAGCGTTAAACACACATTTTATTTACAGAAAAGACAAGTACGTATTTACATCAGCTTAACTTTTCCGAATCTAACAAAGCATTACGAACAATTCCGTGCACGAATAATAAATCACAAAAAAGAAACATTCAGTCTATGACGTCAGCCCCATGCCGGCGCTGATTGGTGGGAGTAGTGACGCCATTCCTGACAAAATGTATACTCAACTGACCCCGATTTTCCTGAGCCAAGTCGAATTATTTTTTGACTCTTAAGAAGGAAAAATTCGTACTGACGTTAAGAAATTATTGTTGCAAGAAACTGTTTTGGGTTGTGCAATTTTTTGGGGTCTCTACCTAGTAACACTCCTACAAGGCAATATTGCCGTTATTATATTCGTTACTTCATTTATTATTGCCGCAATACGTATATTCGTTACTTCATTTCTCAATTATGGACATACATTTTCTCGTATGCTTTTTGACATTTATGCATTGTTGCTGAATTTTATATCGATTTCATTTGGAAAGTTTACTTTAGAACATTTTCTTTTACTACTTTGAGAGCACAAATTGCGACTTCAAGGTTGACTGTATCGGAAGAGATGTTTCAATATCAAAATTTATAAAATTGACAAAAGTTTAATAAAATAAAAGAAAAATTGTAATACTACCGTACTACGATAATTTTTAATATGTGAAATAGGAAAACCTTTTAACAAAAAGTTCTTTTATATCTAAAACCTAAAAAAGTAACATTAATATGATGAATTGATGGTATTTGTCATGCGCATTGAGTACCTTTAAGCAACTAGATTCATTTCCCGCTTTTAGAAAAGACAACCTCACTCTTTTAGACAGCGTTTGGATCAGTCATACAGAATTGCAAAAATAGTGTACAATTGCGCCTTTTGGGCTAATTCTTAACTTATTGCTTCACACTAGAGCCCTCTGAATTTACTTTACGGTAAACAGCCTCTTATACCCAGAATAGTGTATAGACAACAATAGTAAAAATATTATAATCCTGAAAGAAATGCAAAAAGGTATGAGCAATTTCATTTTGAGTAGATCATTCTGACAGTATAAAAATGGTACCACATAGAATTTCATTCTTAGACCCAAACCGCGTACAAAGAACATTTTCTACACCCGACAAAGCAAAAGTTAGACCTAAGGGTATAATTGCTCTCAATCTGCCAATACTACTTGTAACAATATTATACAATTTTAATTATTCGTTTCGGCAGTTTATTCTAACCACCGAAACTCTTTTAAATCCTTAGAATTTCTCCCCTTCATGTAACAGCAAAAGAAAAACTTAAATAGTATTTTTATTAATTTGCTAGGGGTGAGAAAATCTCAAAATTTTTATTTTTCGAATACATGCAGTTTAAAATGGCAATAAACAAGTCCGAATTCACCTGAGACAAGGAAACACTTTTTCAAAATAAGACTACGTATTCTTTACATCAGCGAAAACATTGATAATTTATAGCAGTCCAAAGTGGTAATTAAAGTAATCACCGCATGGAGGCGTCTCGGTCGGTCCGATCGCTTTTCGTTATTTTCACTCCATTTCTCAAATTTTCTTGTATACATTGTGAATTTTACATGGATGGTATCGGAAGTTAGAGCATACTCTCAGAGCATTTTATCCATAGTTATTCATGCATTATATTTTTCAGGTAAGTAGGTATTAATTCGCACGCACGCAATTAACGTCTCACTGGAGCAACATAGCACTATACTATTCAGAGCATGAATGGCATTTATTACTAATTTTCGTTGACTATATCAAAAGACACTTCAAGATTAAAATTTTACTAAACTTACAAAAGCTTTATAAAACATTAATTCATTTACGAATGCCGGGCGTTTCAGAGCAAAGCCATTCATTTCTTGCTACCCGATATCTCTGAACAAACCAACTGAGTGCAGCATGCGTGTTCAAATGTTCGTTATATTCACAGGTTGACTATAATTACTTTAAGTACAATTAGTTGAACTCTGAAGGGCCTTTCGTGTGCAGTAGGAAGTGAAACGAACCACAAAGAATACTTTGAATTCGAAAGTTTGAATCATCAAGTCTCTTCCAAGTCTTTCCTACAGCTTCATTGAACCTGTCGAATTTATATTTTATTTTCAGACTCCCAAGTCAATTTGAAGTTCGCAGAATGAAAGGTCTTTTACAGGTCTTTCTACAGCAGTAGTTTTCTTAGCTGAGAGGTGCGTTCTTTCATAAAGAAAATAAATATAAGTACCATTTTAGAAGAAATTGATAACACGTGAAGCAAAAACGGGTTTTTTTAATATTAATCTGGATGAGATGTCAGTTTTGATTTCAACGTCCTTGATTTTGATCGCAAGAAGCCTACCAGGAGGCATGCTCCATTTAATCTTCAGTGCAAACGAACTGTTGCAATTTTGACTTCAATTCCAACAACTCTATCTCCCCTGCAAATTAATCTGCAATATCCCATTATTGGATAGCATCGGATCACTCGTAGAGTCGGGCAGTTAGGTAGGCTCGACTGGACCCCTAATTGCATCATAAAAACTCAATAGTTTCTCTGTCTATTGTTCTTCCAAATTTCTGTAAATATATATTTTAACCTCATGTAAATATGTTTTCCAGAACCAAACGGTGCTGTGGTGTAGACCCACCAACCCGATGGATCACCAAAAGCATCGTTCCTGAGGAGAGCCATCTATTGGCCACGGACAACACTAGGAAGGGTAAACAAACCTAACCTATTGCTCCGTGCTTAGGGGCGCCATCTATCTTTAGATAAGCTAACTTTTCTCTTTTAGTATTATCTAGCTCTCTTCTTTCCTATTCCAATAAAATTCTTTTCTGATTTCACTTATGCACATAATTATGATGAGATAAGCTGCTTGCAGTAGGTTCTCCGTAATGATACGTCCAGTCCAGTCCAAACTGTTGCAATGTAATCGCCCTATTCGCTTTGTAAAGATCGAATACCTTTCATTGGCAAAACTGATAGCTCTCTCAGATGTTGGAGAAGCATTTGATTGGTTACTTAACTTACATCAGAAACTGAGCTATTTTCGATGAACAGAAGATGAAAATTCCTCTGCCTGTTGGCGGCTTAAATCAAAGCACTCGAGTCCTGTTGCTCGTAAATTTTTGTGAGAACAAGGCAATTTACACTAACGATCGTATTCCGTACGGAATGGTTCCGTTTGTTTACAACAAAGGACTTCGATACCGATCTAAGAAATGGGAATTAAATTTAGAATACTTGATATACACATTGGCTTGATAATAGAATAGAATAAGTCTTGAGTGTAACGTTTTCGGTCTATATTTAGACGTAACACTGGTTAAAACACAATAAAATATTTATTAAAAGGAATTTGAAGATTATTTACAAGTTAATAAGAGTCATTTAAAAGTATGAGGGCACAGATATTAAATTATCGAATCTCCCAAGGAGTCGGGAGGCTCCCCAAAATCTGAGAGTCTGAAGGATGCGTCAGTTCCTTTCGTCTATTCTGCCATTTCTTTTCTGCTACTACTATTTCAGTCTACTCTGCTCTCATCTTTGGTGGGAGTTCGTCTCAGTCTTGGAATGTTCATCTCGGTGGTCTCAATGCCACCTGCAACGAAAGGCGATGAGAACCTCCACAGCTGCGAGACCATTTCTTTGGATCTCAGAATCGTTAAAAAAGACGTGTTTGACAGTTACCAATCCCCTTCTGAATGATAACGGAAAGGGAGAGCAAGTCGGATTACATTCCGACCCGAGGACAGATTTAATGTCTTTCTGGCCCGGGTTTCCACAGAACTGTAAACACAAGTGTTTGTCGGGGTGGTCCGTCTGCATTTTTCTTATGGTGGGCCCAAGATAATTTAGGTGTTGACAACTTGTTTGGTAGTCGAGGGAGGTCTGAATCCCAGATATAGAAACGCGAGACCGACCGGTACACGAGGCTCATCATTTATTTTGATTTGGGGAGTCACAGTGGAAGGATTCTAAGAAAATTATATGTTTTTTTTTTAAAACCAGACGTTCTAAAGAATATTCTAGATGTATTCTGTCATTCAGTCTCTCTGTCCTTAGCGTATATCCTTTTTCAAAACAAAAATGCATTGTTTACAACTTTTTTCATGCTGCCTTAATAAACAACAGAAGAGTGTTTCGATTTGGATTGAACCACATTCTGTTGGTAATATTCCATTGGAGATGAACAGCGAAGGCTAAGACAATACTAGGGAAAGAATTCCGACGGAAACCGTGCAAGCAGAACTTTCTTTGCAAAGGGTTACTTTGCAAAGCAATCCTTTGCAAGCGAAATGAACCCGTGCTGCAGTCAAACAGGCCCTTTGCAAGGAAGTTAGGCTTAATGGACCGAATAAAGCGGCACGTAGCGGTGATTGTTTTCATTACTCCATTTCTCTGTGTTTTTTTTGCCACTTTAATTTAATGTTTTCGCTGATGAAACTAATTACGCGTCTAATTTTAAAAGACGTTTTCCCTCGATAAGTGTCTTGGTTAAGGTATGATAGTAAAATCTTTGGAGAGCGTCTTGTCTAATACGGTTTTTCTCACTTATCTACCACTTGTTAATAAGAAATATTTCTATAAGTAAATATTCGAACAAATTCTCGTTGTCGTGGTCAAGGTTCTTCTTTAAAAACGTTTTGGAAGTTCTGTTGAGTTTCCGAAACATATGTCAACTTGAACAAAATATTAAAGCCAATGCTTTTCTTCAAAAAATTTGTTTGGTCGATTTTGACTGTTTCAACGCAAATTTTTAAAAACTAGTTAAATGGGGGTGAAACTTTTAACTGAGAATCCTTTTGAAACATTCGTCATTCTAGAGCATCTGTGTTGAAGAAAACACATTTTCTCCATCTATCTATCCTAAAATTTCTATAACTAATCTTTAAAATTGATAGTAAGTAATACAAGTCCACAGTTAAGAACGCTTCTATAGTTTCAATGAAAGGCAGAAACATCAACAAATATGTTTTGTGAACTACTGTTATTTTGCAAGTATGATTCTTTCTTATTCGTTTCGTATGAGTTCCGAATCCCATTTTATCAGCTTTTTTGCTCAGAAAAGTAGTTATACAAAGTTGGAGGATAACATTTTCGGAAATATTCTCTCTGATGCTGTAAAAATGGAAGCTACGCCAATTCTCTGCGCTTTCCGACACTTCGTTTTCAAAGTATCACTTTTATAGTAAATTGCGAAAACTGCCGTTATTATAAACAGCCAGATTTCAAAATATACCTATAGTTCCTTTTATAATGTTGCAGGATTGTTCCAGAAAACAGTATCCTTCAATGTGCCCCACAAAAAGTAGTCGCAGTGGGTAACATTTGTAACTAATTTTGAAACTTCTGTATCAGATTTTTACGGCTTTCAAAATAACTTGTTTCATCGATCTCCGTTTCCAAGTTTTTTATTTTTAAAATCAATCCTTTGTGAGACACCCTGTATCTTAAAAACTATCGTAGTATTATAAAATCCCTTTCATTTTATAATAAACTTTTATAAATTTTAATCTTGAAACATCTCTTCCGATACAGTTAATGTTAAATTCGTAATCAATGCTCTCAAAGCAGTAAAAAAATTTATCTAAAGCACATTTTTCTGTTAAAACCGATATAAAATTCAGATACAATGTATAAATACCCTAAAAAGCATAATAAAAAATATGTACCAAAAATTGAGAAATGATATGAAACAACGAATAACGCAGGAAACTCATTACAAATTGCCAGTTCGGCTCGGTTGAGCACATTTCCCAATATTTCAGCTGGGCGTATGTATTACAAGTACAAGAAATTTGGAATCTGCTATTTTACATTATATCCTGATATAATGGCAGCATAACTATCAATTAAAATCAGACATATAAATTTGTAAATGATTAAAAGGAAAATTTCAAATATGGATTGATAAATACCTTATGTTCTTAAATTAATCAACGGATATGGATAAATAGAAGTGGCAAAATGTAGTGTTTTATATCTTTAAATAAATACACTAATACCTAATTAGATTTATTTTCACAATTGTTTTATGATGGAGCCTATTATTTCGTGAGAAACAGAAAATGAAATCCTTCCCCAATATATCCCAAAGAGGAAGAAAATGTTACGTTCCAAGAATGCTCTAATCGTATTCTTTCATTCAATATCACCGATTAAGTGAGCACATATTCAACAGTTACTCTTTTGAAACAATAATGTATTGATTATATCTTCCATGCTGCCTTTCATCCATGTCCAACAGAAAAATGTTTTGATTCCGATTGATCAGCACTCTGTTGGCAAAATTCCATTGGAGATGAACAGTCAAGACTAAAAGAATACTAAGGAAGGAACTCCGATCGAAACCGATCGTTTGCATTGAGTTACCTTCCAAAGAAATTCTTTGCAGGCAAATTGAATGACCCTACTGCAACGAGACGAGTCATACGGGCCTTTTTCAAGGGGTGACATGCTTAAAAGGAAAACGCAGTCAGTCCCATGAGGGCGCCCCAATCGGTGATATTTTGTTACTGAATTGGTCTGACCCTCTAATTTATCAATTCTGACAGATAGAATTAATACCTTTTCTAATTTTGATAAGTGCTTAATTGTCACAAAAATTCGAACCTGTATATTGGAATTTAAAACTATGTATTCTTCGAAAGAAAAGTTTGAGTTTTTCACACTCATGGAATCAAAATGGTTTTAGTGGTAAAATTTCTTGCAAATAATGTTTGTGAGTATCAAATTGTGAATAATTATTACAGGTACAACAGTCCGAATAAAACGCAATAGCCCGTTCTGATGCTTGAGTGCGACATTAATTAAAATACCTACCGAATGAAGCGCTGAATCGCATAAGGGTGTGATATACGCTAACAAACAGTATTGCCAGAAAGGGCACAATTGTACCCTTTATGAGTACAATTGTATCGGCAGTCAACATTTTTCGGGGGTACATTTTTGAGCTAAATATTAAGTGATATGTAACTCCACTTTTGTATCGTCGGAATGAACTTTTCAAAGGTAAATTGCATAAAAATATTGTATTTTACGTTATATATCCTTCATAAATTTTTATTAACGATGGTTATCAATACACTAATTGCATAACACAGCTCTGTTGGGTATAAGAGGGTGTAAAAAATAAAAGTAAACATAGAGGATGCTTTTTATCAAACATTCTTGTCTGAGTCTTATTGTTCCACACGTGTCATTTACAGTCTCGAAAGAAATTGACGTCCTTACCACTAAATGGCAACAAGTTCTTAACCGGAAGTCTTAAATTCGTCCTTCGTTGGTCCTACACTACAAATATACCATAAAGAAATTACTCTTTTTTTTTTGATAAAATATTGTTGCTACTGTTAAATTTGCACATTTGTTGGGTTTTTAAGTGCAAAATTGGGCACTTTCTCATGTAAATGTGGAATCGCTGTTTAAAAACGTGATGTGAAATATTGATTCACACGCCTATTTTAACTTCCCTTCTTTTTATTTGTGGCATTCGAAAGTAATGAATTACGAATGTCGTTTAACTTCTTGCTGAGAAAGGAAAAGTTCACAAATTGTGATAGCAAAGGGGCAAGAAGCATTCTTAGAGGCATCTACTGTTTCACCAAATGTAGGTGGCGGTATCGCATGAAGAGGAAATATGTTTGTTGTTCGTATTCCGAATGGGATGTCAGTTGCCTTGTTTTACGATTGTCGAGGAATGAATTCCGAATGTACATACTTCTTCAAATGCAGTAGCTCTGAAAGTCATACCGGAAACATACGTGAAAGCATTCATTCTATCTACCACTATTTATTAAGTAAAATATGTATATATAAATAATAACTGGCATTGGTGTGATGCATACTTCATCTTTTCCCTCTCTTCAGTGTTCGCGCTCCACAGAGTGTGAACACGGATTTTGTTATAAAATAGAAATTTAAACGAGGCTCTTTGTCTTTATCAATAGCATTATTAATAAGTGTTATATTCAAATATCATAAAAACTACGACCTAAAATATTTAGTTGTCAGTAAATACAATTGGAATAGCAGTACGGAACTCGAATTAAGTCTAAAAAATTGATTAAAAAAGGTGAAACAACTCATTTAAAATGAAACTAATTAAAAACATTATATCACTAATAATTGATAATAACTGCTATTGTTCATACTCTGCTCATCTCTAAATGATAGCAAAAAGTTTTGATTAATGGTTTTTTTTCCTAATTACAAATAAAAACATACCTCATTATCTTTTGTACCAAATACAATTTCTTGTACACAAGAAAGGCAGCACATTGAAATTGGTCTATGATGAAGGGAACCTGAATCTGGTGAATGAAAAATTGTTTCCGGTTTGTTGAATATATTAGCTTGTGTATATTGCCAGTTTCTCATTTTAATTGCACTCCACATATCGAAATGAAATAAGTGGCGTGGTTACTGCTTACGAAGTCAAAACTTTGCATAATCCATTTTTTCTGCGTTTGATGGAAATGTTCGACTCTTTTCGTCACCCATAGCGACAAATTTCTCCCAATCGGCGAATTTTGGTTCTGAAATTATGCTGTATACATCTTCCCTTGTTTTGAAAAGTATCAAGTTTGGTTCCATTCCGTTTATTCGATTTAGCTACAGATGCCTCCAAAGAGGGAAAGTTATTTTACTATCGCAGTTTCAACGAAGCATCGAATCATTAAAATGACATTAAAAAGTAGAGGATGTAAGGCCTTAAGAATTGTGTACTGACCATTACACTGGATGTACGCCAATATACCATTGTACGCCAGTTGGTAGACTCACGGATTAGCAACCAGTGTTTCGAGTTCGAACTCGATTCAACCAAAAACCGTCGTGTACGTGTGGAGCTGATGCATGTTAAATCTGTCGTGACTTCCAATATCCTCACGTTGGCGAGTGTGGAAATTCGGAGTGAGGTACCATTCACTTTTCCTTGTCATCTGACCGTGGTTCAAAATGACTAGGTGTTCTCCTCGGATCTTTCCCTTCGAGATGAATTCCGGACCGTCGCTTAATATTAATTTTTATGCTGTTTCGTAAAACAATAGGCTACCTTTTCTGAAAAGCAGACATACCAATGGCGGTGAAAGGAAAAGGTGTAAAAGTGGTGTTCTTAGAATCAGATAGGGTAGATAATTATTTAACGTTGCACTGGAGCAACACAACGGGCTATTGTCGACGGTCTTGGATCAACCAAGAAGGGAAAGATCCAAGGTTAATGCCCCTTCATTTTGAACCACGGTCAAATGATGAGTATACCTGAGCTGGCACCCCACTTTCCATACATCCACACACCAACGTGGACTTTTCAGAACACTATAGATTCAACGGTCACCAACCACCGTGATTTAACGTGCATCAGCTCCCCTTGTACATGACGCTCTTGGTTCAATCCAGTTAAAACGTGAAACACAATTCCTGTGTTTGACGTTTCTAATCCGTGAGTCTACCAACTGGGCGCACAATGGTATATTGGCGTACATCCAGTGTAATGGTAAATACACAATTCTTAAGGACTTGCATCAGGTACTTTTAATGTCATTTTAATGATTCGATGCTTCGTTGAAACACCGAACCCGGACTACAAGGAATTTGTAAGCAACCATTCACTTGATTGCCCATAATTCGAAGTTACATCATTTTTTATTTTAATAAAAGTGGTAGATGTTTTTCGTTATTCTTCATAATAAGATCCCCTCTAGGTTTCCCCTCAGAAATAAAATAGAACTCTCAGTAGTTATACCACAGTGTATATATATATATATATCCAGGGATATATATATATATACCAGGGTATATATATATATACCAGGGAAAATCTTTTTTAAATTTTTAAAAATCATTCTTAAAGCTATCACGGTTAAAGAAAACTGTTGGATCATTAATAATAACACTCCAGTTCTTAATTTTCTTTCCTCTAATAACAATATCTCACAAATTGACTCCTTCGATTTTAAAGACCTCTTCACTAGCATCCCGCTCCATAACCTTATAGATGTTCTTAACTCCTACTACACTGAATTTAACCTTCTTCTTAATATTTCTCAACAATATTGGAACAGTCTTATCAATCTTTGTGTCCTCAACAATTTTATCTTTAATGGTGAACATCTTTTCCAACAAGTACAAGGAATACCACAAGGTACCACTTTCTCCAGTATTCTTGCTAACCTCTACCTCCATTTCTATGAAAGATCACACACTTCTAAATTTATTAACTCCTATCGCTACATAGATGATTTAATCATTTTTAACTCACCAGAGTTCACTGATTTTTGGAAAAGTATTTATCCCACTGAACTCATCCTCAAAAAAACAAATAGCTTACCTTTATCTACTAACTTCCTTGACATTCATATTGATGTCAGTTCTAAATCTTCAACCGATATCTATGACAAAAGAAATGACTTTCAATTTAATATCAACAGACTTGTTCCCTGGAATTCTAATATTTCTTTCAACATCTACAGAAACTTAATTTATAATCAAATCTATAGAATTCATCATATTTGCAGGGACCAAACTACTATTGATAATCAGCTCAAAACTCTTAAAACCACCCTCTTAAATAACAACTTCCCCAACAATTTTCTTAAAAAGTTTTTTCCTTAAAAATAATTTTCTTTTTCTCGACTTTACTTTCTTTCTCCTCGGACAGATGGAGCCAAAAAATATAACTATATAATTATTTTTTTCACTTTTTCCCTCGTTTTTTCTTTCAATTTCATCACTGCCCACAATCTTTACTCTTTGTCACAATTTTATTTTCTTGTTAAAATTTACCTTTCTTCCCTCCCTTTCATTTGCGCTAATTTGTTCACATTATCTCCAAGCCACCCTCTTTCGGTTTTAAATCCGTTATTCTACATAATACGGATCTGGCAATGTTTTGCTCTCCTAGCTTGGGCGGCAACTTTTGGTAAGGTATTACGTTGGCTATGTTCTTTTGATTCCTAACCTTGGTAACAGGTATTATTTTCATGATTTTTTTCTCTCTGGTAGTACTTTGAGTTTTCGGGGGTAACTTTTGTTGATCTCTTCGGCCTGGCCTCACATAAGTACAGAAAAAACTCAAAGCATCGCATTTTTAAGTGACAACCTGGCCTTGCTCCCCTTGAAAAAGTAGGCAGGCTCACTTAACATTTACATATTTTATTTCATCTTGTTTCTCGGGGAAATCTATTCTATTCTTAGGGTAGTTTTACTTATTATTATATATATATATATATATATATATATATATATATATATATATATATACACCGCGGTATAACTACTTAGAGTTCTATATTATAAAGTCCTGGAAAACCAAGTATCTATTTCCAGAAGGACATATCTCTTTTTGTCATCAGATGGCGCGACGTAGCAGTATATTTTTATTTTTACAGTAATTAACAAAATATTAACTCTTAAACTGAAGCGACATTGTAAATCACTCTTTTTCAATAACTTTTTCGTAAAATTTACAATTCCGGAGTTTTTGAAAGTACGAATGAGTGTTTCAGGAACTTGTTCCAGCATTAGCACATCAGGTTTAGGATAGCAGAGACTTAAACAGACACCCCGACAGATGGCGCTCATAGCCTGGCGGAATGAACATGTTTCTCCCTTTCGTAATCAACCTTATACTGAAATAGATGGAGCATGTGCCCACAGCTTCATATTATTTCTTCCATTTGCTCGGTTTGAAGATCTGTTACGTGGTTGTGGGTAAAAGCAGGAATTCTAAATTATTGATTGTTTAATAAACTCAAAAATATAATACACGCAAATTTTCAGACCAATCCGGGATTCGGTTCGGGAAAAATCCGGAAAAGAGTGCGATTTTTCCATTTTTTTGACCCATTTAACATAGGAAATCACTTTTCTCCGACACACAAATGGCTCTAACTAAAAAAGTTATAGTCCGTTTTTAAAATCGCTTTAGGTATCTGTTAACTATAAGATTATCTAAATGTACAGCAATTTAGAACGTGTTTCTACCATAATTAGGGCCGGAATAGCGTTAGGTTTAGTGAAAATATGAAAAACGTACGTTTCACGAGGAATTGAAACGATTTTCGTTATTTCGCAACTTTCGTAGGCTGTAACTCCCAAAGGATAAGGTTGTAAGATGCACCCGTTCCTTTACTTCTGTAACCCTTAGTCTTTCCTTTACCCAACACTGGTTCCCAATCACTCGCAGGGAAGCTAGCTAGGTGGACGCGGCGTATGTCCAAGCTCCGTACATTCCATCTGCCCATGTATGCTGTACACAATCCTCTTATCGTATTAATAAATGTTCTTCAGTTGGATCACTTGGTAGTTCATAGTCACGACTACTAAAGAGTAATCCCCTATTTCCAGGATTACTACCACATATATACATTAAATAGCATTTAAAAAAACAATTGTATTTAAATATGCTTGATTTGAGTGAAGGAGTTGCACAATATTACGAAGACTACAAGGAAGAGTTCGCCCAATGAATGAAATCCTTCAGCTGTGCGTTCACGGAAAGAAATGTGGAATATTGAAATCAGCGAAGAGAAAATATGAATGAAAATACACTGCTGGCCACCGTAAATGCAACACCCTGAAGGAAGCATGCAAATAATATGAAATTTACAACATGCATTAGCGGAGGTGAGATATGCAAATGATTAGAATTTCAGCGCAGACGCACATCACGCGCGCCTGTGGCGCCACTTCAAAGCGCTATTTAAGGCTTGGAGATTTCGACGATTTCAAGTACGGCAATTGTGTTTTTCTTGTGGTTTTTTCAAAAAAAACGATCAATTATGCCTCGTAGAAAACAGCGATCATCTTTTGATCAAGTATCCGAGTTCGACAGAGGAAGGATAGTGGCCTACCGAGATTGTGGATTATCTTTCAGGGAAATCGGTAGTCGTGTTGGACGAAACCAAACAACTGTAATGCGGATATGTGATCGTTGGATGCAGGAGGGTACGACGGACCGACGTGTTCGATCGCATCCACCTCAGTGCACCACTTCACGTGATGACAGGCATATTGTGCGTATGGCAGTGACGGATCGCTCAGCCACATCACGAACCATAGCACAGCACATTCAGTCTGTACCGCATCATCCAGTGTCTGCGCGTACCATTCGACGCCGTTTACAGCAGAGTGGTCTGTCCGCAAGACGTCCATTGCTTCGTCTACCCTTGACGCAGAACCACAGACGTTTCCGCCGCCAATGGTGCGATGAAAGAAGGATGTGGACGGCAGAATGGAATGAAATTGTCTTTACTGACGAGTCACGCTTCTGTCTGCAACACCACGATGGTCGGATTCGAGTCTGGAGACACCGTGGAGAGAGGATGCTGAACAGCTGCGTTATGCACCGCCACACTGGTCCTGCACCGGGTATTATGGTATGGGGCGGTATTGGATATCACTCTCGCACTCCTCTAGTACGCATTGCCGGTACTTTAAACAGCCAGCGCTACATCTCCGAGGTGTTGGAGCCAGTTGTCCTTCCTTACCTTCAGGGCTTGCCCACAGCCATATTTCAACAGGATAATGCGTGACCACACGTGGCACGCATTGTCCAAGGGTTCTTCGTCAATCGCCAGATTGAATTGCTTCCCTGGCCAGCTCGCTCTCCGGATCTTTCGCCGATAGAAAACATGTGGTCCATGGTTGCTCAACGATTGACCCAGAATACATCCCCAGCTGCCACACCAGATCAACTTTGGCAACGTGTGGAAGCTGCTTGGTCTGCTGTACCCCAAGAACACATCTAAAGTCTCTTTGAATCAATGCCGAGGCGTGTGGCAGCGGTGATCTCCAACAATGGCGGCTACTCTGGCTACTGATTTTGGCAGGAACCACACTTCACAGAAGTCTATAAATTTAATCATTTGATACTTGGTCAACATGTTATCTACAAAATAAATTTTGTTGTGATATCTCTTGTCTTTCTTGGTGTTGCAATTTGGGTGGCCAGCAGTGTAGTTTCAGCGTCAAAAATTACGAAACGTCGTAAAACAGAGGAATAGGAAGAAATTGAAGTAGCATTCAGAATCTGATTGTAGTTACATGAGTGAAGTGTATGCTTTTTACTCTAAGAATGGACATCAGTAAAATAAGAGAAATGCTGTTATATTAACCCTCTTGATGGTTTATCTTTTGCTTCGAAAACTGCCCTGCAGTGGTGGAAAAACCTGTTCCAAAGTGTCACCAGTTCTGAGCAAAGGACAATTTGTTTTTCCATCTTCATTCCCCTTGGTGAAATAAGGCAGTTTTGCCTCAACGAGATTCCTCGTCCTTAGCAAATCCTGGGTGATATATCTCCTCGAAACACTTGGAAGGTTATAATATAATAGTTTTATTTCATCGATCTGTGTGAATATGTATTTGGGGGTTTTAAGCCTCGAGGACATGTTTGACCCTGCTGCAGCAGATACAAGACAACGTCACTCTATGGACAGACACACAAAGAAAGGTGTATTGACACAGAACAGAGAAATACACCCAAGGAGGAATCGATCATGCACCGCCTACAACTCGCAGGTTGCTAGCAGTGGGCATACCCACTGAGGCACGACGGCCCCATCAAGAAAAAAAATATGGATCAATTTTAATTGCGAGGGGACTACCTGCCGAGAACCAACCTCTCAGATTCGCTCTCTGTTGTTACTTGTTTATAAACCTGTTTGTTAATCCTGAGTTTTCAGTTTACTCATCAAACTTAGAACTCAGTCCTTCTCTTCGAATTTTCTATTTCACAATTGTACAGTGTTCACACTCCGTGGAGTGCAATCACTTGAGAAGGTAGCGTTAATAAAGCATGTTTTGAATCGCCCGTTATATTTATATACCAAATATTTTATTTAATACATAGTGGTAGATAAGACGCTTCCAAGAAAGCATTCGGAAATACTTGTTGGGGATTAAATAGATGAGGCAAGACGCTACAGATCCTTCTGATACAAGATTTATTTCACGAGAATTCACTAGTCATAATTTACATTTGTTTGAGCAGACACCACAATACCTAGAACAGAACTAAACACGCATGTAACGCTGGAAAAATATCTAAGATCAATCTTATTGAGATTTCTTTCAGAACACGAACGCGATTTCTGATCCGCAGCTGAGAGTTGCATTCTCTCCATCTGACGCAGACAACTATACATATTTACTTTTGTCATTGTAATATCTATATATGTACTTAATGACATAAAACACAAAATATTCAATATAATTGACAGATATTTATTAACAGCTTTTCTCTTCATATTTTCTATCTTGTAAACATAATTCAAAGTCATCGGAATTGAACATCGGACCTTTTCAACCAAAGTACAGATTTATTTTTATACAATATTTAACTTCTTGCACAAAATAAACTCGCTTAGATATTGCAATGTTATTAAATCTTAACTGGCAAGCGGTTTCATGAAGTGAAACCTGAGTTTTTCCCAGAAAAAAATGACATTTATGACCAATGCTTGGGATTGTTAAATTGTTTATGAATATAAAATTTCCTTTAGCCAATCGCTGTCAGAGCCATCTGGTGTTGCACAAAAACATGTAGGGAATGAATTCTGAAAGGGAACAGCGTTCCAAACAAATCTGTCGTGGCCTCAAATGTCCTAACGTGGGAGTGTAGAAGTTTGGAGTGCCAGCTCAGGTGTTAACCTCGTCATTTGACAGTGGTTCAAAAGGACGAGGCGTCCTTGATCTTTCCCTCCGGGATGTATCCCGGACCTTCACCAAGAACCAGTTGTGTTGCTCCAGCGCGACGTTAAGCTACCTACCCAAATGTACGAGCTATTGGCGACAGGTAGGCAGGTTGTACCTATTGTACTGCTTATAAGCAATTTATTATTGTGTAATTATTATGAGACTAATAAATATACTGGGGATTGAGATCTTTTAAAGAAATTTCAAAACAGAACTTGGCCTGCAAACGTCTAGAGGTCTGTACTAAAAATTGTAAAAACGTTGATTCACTACCATATACGGAAAAATCTACTAAATAAGAAAAAAATTTCAGCCCTGTAATTTGCTGGATGCGTACGCTTTATTCAGTGTTTACCTCTGGACGATAAGCATGCAAATTATAATTGTAGCATACTGAAATATCTTGATTTTTTTCTATCGGTCTATTTTAGGTTCATTGGTTGTTTTGGAGTTTTATGGTACACGAACCATATTTGGCCAAGCTGCGCCAAATTCAAGTGAAACATGTGAAAGGGAAAAAAAAGAGTTTTTGGAGAAAGTGGGATGAAAGCGGAAAGATCGCTTGGTATCCTGGGAGAGCAAATCTTGTCTTTTCGAAAGACATTAAACCCCATGGGAAAAGAAAAGATCACTCGAGTGCGTGAAGTCTGTACACACCTAACGGAGATGTGCCATTGAGGGTCAGTATATTAGAAAATTCACTAAGATCAACTTTTCAGCAAACTATATCCGTCAGAATGTTTAATAGTCACATGTCTCGAGTGTTTACTTTAGTATGGAACTAAAAGCTGATATATTATCATTGAAAATATCGTTTCATTCGAGTTCGCTTTCAGAAAGCGGAAAGACAAGTATACATCTGGAGAATACATAGGTTGATCCGAAAATCACAGAAAAAGCAAAAATTCAATCATTCAAAAAGTATAGACAGTAGCATGATGTATTATTCACAGAAATACACGAAAGACGGGAATTTTTTTAATAAGGAAAATTTTTATTGACAGAATAAAATCACCGACAGGTAGCGCTTCAGTTGTGTCAATAGTTTAGAGTGGCGCAGCACAGTTCGCAACGCAGCTAGGATTGCCAATGTGATATAATCAATGTGACAACCGTCATTCATGAGAATGGCCGTCAGACGTGGCACGACGCTGCACAGCATCGAAAAGGGCTTCAGCTGTAATTCCTGTCAGTTGATGGCGAATAGCTTCTTTCGACATGGCCAATGACGTCGGCCGATCTCTATATACCTGTGACTTGAAGTATCCCCCAGCTCAGCGACTGCTACAGCGCCACCGGTCGGTGACAAGTGTAACTATTCTGGCAATAAAAATTAATTTTCGTTATTAGAAAAGTCCCATGTATTTCTGTGTAAACCGCATCGTGCTACTGTCTATACTTTTCGAATTATTGAATTTTTGCTTTTCCTATAACTTTTGGGTCGCCCGGTATAATGAACATATCCTTCCAATAAAGGTGGATACCACTATTATCCTACCTATGTGTTTTCCTATGAAATGCCGAGGACCAGATAAAAGGTTAACTCTGGATCCTCATCCACAATTTTACAATGGTACATTAAAATGATTATTACTTCCAAAACTTTGCAATGAGAAGAATTGTATTTTTCAATAAAACTAATTTTTCATTGAAACAAATTTCAACTAAAAGTTGGTTGCACCACTGACAAATCATTTTTTGTTTTCGAACACAACTTTCAATCGAAATAGCAGTGAAACTACTATTTGAGAAACAGTTAAAAACAATTTATGAATGGAATTTGATACACCAACTATTTCCCCATTCCAATTAGGTATGGTTACCGAAGTTTTCTGTGATGTAAATATAGAGGGCGCTACTGGTATAGCCTGGTAATTGCTTGATGATCGAAAGCTATTTCAACATTTTCGCTTGATCCAAAAATTGAACACCAAATCATTTACGAATAGGACTCATTTCAATTTGGAAGTATTTTTTCTTTTTCAGCAGTTTATGGGAAAACTTAAGAGCTTTCTCATTGTTCTTTTTCGAAATTAATGACTTCAGTTCACGTCTGGATTTGTTGACCAAAAATTGAAACAATATCCGCAACACAAAAATGTGGGAAAACTTGCATTTTTGTACTTGTTATGCATTTGTAAATCTAATCATGGGATTCAATAAATACACGAGGAAAACGAACTTTTTCTACCACTATATAATAAAAGGAAAGATGGATAATAGAAATATAATTAAGTTTGTGAACAGCAAAATCTTCACTATAATTATCATTGTAAAAGTGATACTAATTGGTGATAGCAATTGGTGTCACGGATAGTTTAAAGAGCAGAAGTTGAACACGTTTTTGATTCGTAGCTACGTCTGTACCATTAATTTGAATAGTGATGTGCAAATCATTTCTTTTGAAAGTCACTGAAATGAAGTCAAATCATTTCTTTTGAAAGTTACAGTCACTGAAAATAATGAACACATTTGTCTTAACTTTTCTGTGGAAGGGATGAAACAAGGAGCCGGAATCTTGTTTCATATCTTACACGGAATTTATACGCTATTATAACCAATTTAAAAAAAATCCTTTTTATTTATAACAATCTTAATGTTATATTCTGACTAAGCTAACTGCTCGCCTCTGTGATAGTTGGTTTTCGCTTTACGGTCACATTTTACTACATCAGGGACACTGCTTATAAAGTGCTTTCCGAATCACTACAAACATTCATTCTATAACCTCCAACCCAGAACCTGTTGAACCGAGCACTTTGAATTGTGTCTGACCTTTACACTGGATGTGCGCCATTATACTATTGTGCCCCCAGTGCTTCGCGTTTGAACTCGATTCAACCAAGACTGTCGTGTACGTTGGGAGCTGATGCACGTTAAATTCACGGTGGTTGGTGACCGTTGAATCTATAGTGTTCCGAAAAGTCCACGTTGGGGTCGTGTGGATGTATGGAAAGTGGGGTGCCAGCTCAGGTGTACTCGTCATTTGACCGTGGTTCAAAATGACGGGGCATTGACCTTGGATATTTCCCTTCTTGGTTGATCTAAGACCGTCGACAATAGCCCGTTGTGTTGCTCAAGTGCAACGTTAAATAATTATCTACCCTATCTGGGTCTAAGAACACCACTTTTACACTTTTCCTTTCACCGCCATTGGTATGTCTGCTTTTCAGAAAAGGTACCTATTTTTTACGAAACCACATAAAAATTAATATTAAGCGACGGTCCGGAATTCATCCCGAAAGGAGAGATCCGAGGACAACACCTAGTCATTTTGAACCACGGTCAGATGACAAGGAAAACTGAGCTGGAACCCCACTCCGAATTTCCACTCGCCAACGTGAGGATATTGGAGGTCGCTACAGATTTAACATGCATCAGCTCCACACGTACACGACGGTTTTTGGTTGAATCGAGTTCGAACTCGAAACACTGGTTGCTAATCCGTGAGTCTACCAACTGGCGTACAATGGTATATTGGCGTACATCCAGTGTAATGGTCAGTACACAATTCTTAAGGCCTTACATCCTCTACTTTTTAATGTCATTTTAATGATTCGATGCTTCGTTGAAACTGCGATAGTAAAATAACTTCCCTCTTTGGAGGCATCTGTAGCTAAATCGAATAAACGGAATGGAACCAAACTTGATATTGATACTTTTCAAAACAAGGGAAGATGTATACAGCATAATTTCAGAACCAAAATTCGCCGATTGGGAGAAATTTGTCGCTATGGGTGACGAAAAGAGTCGAACATTTCCATCAAACGCAGAAAAAATGGATTATGCAAAGTTTTGACTTCGTAAGCAGTAACCACACCACTTATTTCATTTCTATATGTGGAGTGCAATTAAAATGAGAAACTGGTAATATACACAAGCTAATATATTCAACAAACCGGAAACAATTTTTCATTCACCAGATTCAGGTTCCCTTCATCATAGACCAATTTCAATGTGCTGCCTTTGTTGTGTACAAGAAATTGTATTTGGTACAAAAGATATGAGGCATGTTTTTTTTTCGTAATTAGGAAAAAACCATGAATCAAAACTTTTTGCTATCATTTAGAGATGAGCAGTGCAGAGTATGAACAATAGCACTTATTAGTGATATAATGTTTTTAATTAGTTTTTTTATCTATTTTTTAAACTTAATTTGAGTTCCGTACTGCTATTCCAATTGTATTTATTGACAACTAAATATTTTAGGTCGTACTTTTTATGATATTTGAATATAACACTTATTAATAATGCTATTGAAAAAGACAAAGAGCCTCGTTTAAATTTCTATTTTATAACAAAATCCGTGTTCACACTCTGTGGAGTGCGAACACTGAATAGTGAGAAAAGATGCCGCATGCATCTTAGCAATGCCAGTTATTATTTATATATACATATATTTATTTAATAAATAGTGGTAGATATAAAATGAATCACGTATGTTTCCTAAATGACTTTCAGAGCTACTCTGCATCTGAAGACCTCTATACATATGGAACATACATTACAAGGTTATAAGCGTAAAAATTATTCTACAATATTGATTAATATATCTATCATAAAGTATTCAAACATCGAAGAACTAAATCTCGAAATCAAGTATAAATATCACGGGAGTTCATTAATGGAGTAATAAAAACTGTAAAAATAAAATAGCGGGAAAAGTAGCACATATCACAAATATTCGAGTGTTGATATTCGATTTGATAGCATAACAAATACACATTCGTCGCTAAACGAGGGCAAATTTGGACAGACAAGAAGCCCAGACATAAGTAACGGATCAGGTGAATTGCCTTTATCGTGGAAAGAATGAATTCCGATGTTTTGATTAAATCAAAGGAATTGACAGTAAGACATTTTTCCATCATAACTTTCAATACCTTGTAGTGATTTGTGAACATTACACAAAATCAGCGAAATGAAACATTTTCCCATTTTCTGCAGATCAAGATACCTATAATTTCTCATGCATTTAAGTTATTGGACAAAATAAACTTGTATAAATGTAATGTCACTAAATTTCAAATGGTAAGCAATTTTATGCAGTAAAATCTGAGTTTTTGACAGAATAATGGCATTTATGATCAATTATTCCTGTTGAATTTGTTTGTGAATTTAAAATTTCCTTTGGCCTATCGTTGTCGGCGCCGTCTCGTGTTATAAAAGAAAATCCTAAAATTATATTCTCTACTCACATATTTTGTAGCGAGTGTCACCATAAATTCGTAAACATTTCACAAATTTGAAAAATTGTGAAGGAATCGGTATATTTAAATGCGGTTTTCAAAAAAGGTATTCTTACGAAGAGAGACAGTTTTTGAAAGAAAAACAGTTCAAATTTTTGTCGACAGATGGAACCTTCACGCGTTCAAATCACGGAATGCCTGAATGTGCATGTAAGCTACGTTTACATACATTCAGACATTGTCCGTCAGCACAAGAAATTACACTTTTCAAGCGAGTGACATAACCGTTAACTGAAGCGGGGATGCCATTCATTTTTACCATAATGATTGATTAGTCTTTCTTTACTAAAAGTGCTTGTTAAGAAATGCTTCACTGGAGATGCTATATGAAAAGGAGGTGCCCCGTATTGCAAAAACGTAACTGAATTTTATTATGTTGTAATAAGCACGGTATCACTTTCCTCTGTAACATTTGCAAGTAGCTTTCTGCATTAACTTAGGTATGTCTTCCAGTCTGCCAAGACTCAGGTTTGCATATTCACTGCGATTTGAATGCATGAAGTGCCCTCTTTTGACGAAATTGGAACTAAAAATTATATCCCTACAAAAAATCCACCTTCGTGACTAATTTTTCCCTAAACACATTGAAATAAACCGATTTCTTCAGTTTTTTCGAATTTATGTGACACCCGGTATATATTTCAAAAACGAACGTGGCACAGAAATTGTCGCTTTAGTGAATGAAAAAATAGGGCTATAAGCATTAATAAAATCAATCCGTTCTAATTTTACCATTTCATACTAATACAATTTGGCACATACTAGTAAAGATGTTTACAACTTAAAAATTCGGCCTCGATATCTAAAATAGCAGAAATCGAAATTCTTTCCAGTAGACTATTACACCTCGTATTTAAATTTCATGAACTTGTTTCTCTGTTTTCGTGCATGTTAACTTTTCCAGTTTGAGAAATTTTCTAGAATCAAAATTAAATTTTGCATAAAAGCATGACATTTAATAATCAAACACAAGGACATCTCAAGAACAAAGATATCGGATTCTTCAGAGAACTAGATTATGTTCTGAAGAAAATGTGCAAGAGCACGGGATGTCGGAGTGAAATTTGATTCGAAGAATTTCAGTATCTGTCCACCTCGCATCATTCGCCACCTTTTTGCGATAAACACAATTGAATCTGCAGTTGTAAAAAGGAGATATGTGACATTTTTCCGAAAAATGATTTTATTGGCGGAAGTATACCTTTATACCAAGAACCACATACTGTGTAAAAAGAGGATTCCATGAAGAAACGTAAATGGGAGAAATGGACGGTCTAATATACGAAACCTTTTTAAAAGGTGACGTGCTGCACATGCCACCTTTTTACAATTTCTGGTTGGCAGAGACATCTGAAAGCAGACGAACAGTAACGTAGTCTGCCAGCAGAGCCCTCTACACATCTTTTAATGTAACAACTTGTGCGTTTTGATTGTTTGGGTTGGAAGAGTTAGGTTAAAAGTATTGTGCTTTTGAAAGTTTTTGTATAATGGAATCAGATTCTTCTGAAGGTAATGTGATTGATGGACGTAATGTGATTGATGGACGTGTCAGGAAGAGAAAAACAGTCGAGAACTGTACCAAATAAATGTTATAACGAAAGCAAGGACTAAAGGAACTAGCTACGTAAACCATGCTGGTAAGTAAATATTTTTTCAATGAGTATCAATCGAACGCGTTCATGTTTATTGTGAAATCTAAATGGGCTGATTTTTCAATGTAGGTAATGCTGTAGTTGCCAGATCGACAGGCCCTGACTGTGCGTGCAAACTGGCTTGTTTCTCCAAGCTCCCGGAGGAAGATTTTTCAAAAGTAACAATTGATTTTAACGAATTGCCTAATAAAGATACACAAAATTTATTTTTAACTTCACTTGTATTAAAGACATGTTACTCGTAGAAGAAGTAATACAGGCACATCTACAGACGGATCTATGCAATCCAAAGACTTAAATAGACAAAAAAAAAATTCTCGTACAGCGTCCGGGTAAAAGGTTCGACAGTAAATGTGTGCAAAAAGAATTTCTTTTCATACACGGGATAAGAAAAAGAGTTGAGCGACTGTGCAACCTGATAGCTTTAGGAAAATGTTCAAGAGATATGAGGGGAAAGAAAACAGGTTACAATGCCATTAATCCCGCCACATCAAAAGAAATTCATGATTTTCTGGCATTGCTTGAAACGAAAGTGGCCCGATACTCGGAGAAAGAAAAAAGTATGTAGATGCTCGTCTAAGTGTCAAAATACAATATGAAAAATTCAAGGCGGAAATCCTAATGCAAAAGTGGGATATGACTACTTTCGTCTGTATTTCAATGAAAACTTTGACTATTCCTTTCTAAGACCTCAAGCTGTTGTATGCGTTACATGCGAGGGACTTGAGCAAAAACTGAAGAATAGATCACTTTGTGACACAGCAAGAGCTACTGCAGTGAAACGTCTAATTCGAAAAGCTGATCGGATCTTCTCATCTGACGAATATGAGAAGCTCATGAGAAAATCAAGCAATACAGGAAGATTTAATGTTATAAAGGTTACTACCGAAGATGTAAAGGAGTTTAAAAAGTGGTGGCCCTCATTTTATAATACATGCATTTCAGATGAAAGTTATAGCAGGTATGTAAGAAAAGAGGACAAAGTAGCCTTCAAGATATCTTCTGTCCGCCACATTATCATCAACGAGCCAAATAAAGTTCGACCTACATTCATGGTTAAGAACACTTTTACGCTGAGGAAAACAAACGTTCTTCTCTCTGGATTGCCGGACCAACCAGCATACAGGACAGGAAAGGTCCCAATCAATGAAAATATCACTGATGTTGGAAAATGCCTCCAGTACATCCCGGAGCAACACATGAACTTTTACTCGTCTATAATGCAGTGGCCAATCACCAGTGCAGAAGTCAGAGATAGTGAGGCTGATGATTAATTTTTATTTTTCCATTTGTCAGTTATTTCTAACTTTTTCATAACAAAACTTTGCTTTTATAATGTCATAAAAGTATTTTTGAAGTTTTATAACTAAAAATAAATAATTTTGCTCGTAATATGTTTTCTATTCTTTTCCCAGTAATTTCAGTATAACACTAGGTAAAATGTGTAAAAAAGGGGAAAAGTGCGAATTATTTGGAATTTTGGAGGGCTCTGGCATTAAAAAAGGCATGAATTACACTTGGATTATAAGTGGCTATATAATATCAATTATCTGAATTTTGTCTCTAGTTTATGAACACCGCATTTAAAGTGGTACACCTTGTAATATCTCCTGTAAACTTTGAGTTTTATAACATTTCCCCTTTTTACATCTGCCGATTCAATTCATTTGATCCCTTACTATGTCTGGGCTTCATATGTGTCGAAATTAGCCCTAACTTAGCGACGTGTGTGTTCTATGCTATCAAATCGAATATAAACACTCGAATGTTTATGATTTTCTGTGCTACTTTTCGTACGATTGTATCTTTACAGTTTATATTACAGTTTATATTGTGAGCACATTGGAATTCATTCTTTCCACGATAAAGGCAATTTACCTGATTCATTACTTATGTCTGGGCTTCTTGTCTGTCCAAATTTGCCCTCGTTTAGCGACGAATGTGTATTTGTTATGCTATCAAATCGAATATCAACACTCGACTATTTCTGATCTGTGCTACTTTTCCTGCTATTGTATCTTTACAGTTTTTATTACTCCATTAATGAACTCCCGTGATATTTATACTTGATTTCGAGATTTAGTTCTTCGATGTTTGAATACTTTATGATAGATATATTAATCAATATTGTAGAATAATTTTTACGCTTATAACCTTGTAATGTATGTTCCATATGTATAGAGGTCTTCAGATGCAGAGTAGCTCTGAAAGTCATTTAGGAAACATACGTGAAAGCATTCATTTTATATCTACCACTATTTATTAAGTAAAATATATATATAAGTAATAACTGTCACTTCTAACATTCACATTTCTTTTATGTCTGATTTTATCAGTGTTTGCATTCCACAGAGTGTGAACACGGTTTTTGTTATAAAATAGAAATTTTTAATAAGTGTTACATCCATTTATTATAAGAACTACGACCGAAAATATTTAGTATCGATAAACGCAATTGGAATACCAGTACGGAATTCTGTCTCGAATTAAATCTTTTAGAAAGTTCAAAATACTAAACATTTTAAAATCTGAGTGACTAATTAAAGATATTGTCACTCACAATAGATAATAACTGCTATTGTTCATACTGCTCTGCCCTTCTCTAAATGCTAGCAAAAACTTATGTAGCATGTTTTTTTTCCCAATTACAAAAAAATATGCATCATAAGCTTTTATACCAGATACAATTTATTGTACACAAGAAAGGTCAGAACATTGAAATTGGTCTATGATGAAGGGAACCTGAATCTGGTGAATAAAAAACTTTTTCCTTTGAGTCATAAATTCCGAAATAGTTTAAAAATTGAAGGAATTGGTATATTTGAATGCGGTTTGCGATAACGTTATTCTCATGAAAGGGGATTTTTTTGGTAGAGAAAAAAATTTAGTTCAATCTTTTGTCAATAGAGGGCGCTGCACGCAACCAATCACAGGAAATATGCAAATCAGAGTCCTACAAAATACTGGGTGTATGATTTAAAGCTCATTTCTGAATTTTCCTGTGATTGATACGTATTCCTGTGATTTCATTGTGATGTTGACATTGGTGGATAAAGCACTATTGGTTAAGTTGTTTTACCTCAGCCACGAATCGCCGGCTGAAACTTTACGTAGGTTTCGGACAGAGAAGAGATTGAAGAAAGGTTCTGGTCCAATCGCTCCTGCCAGACTGGTTGCCCTGGTACGACGTTTCGAAGAAACGGGAAGTTTGTGTAATCGCCCTCGCAGTGGTAGACGACGTTTGTCAGAGGTCCGTACCTCCGCTGTGTACTCTAGTCCTGTGATGTGCTTGTAAACATTTGCCTGCATGGAAATAAACGTCGTTTTCCACGGAATTCTGATTGGTTGCGTGCAGCGCCCTCTATTGACAAAAGATTGAACTAATTTTTTTTCTCTACCAAAAAAAATCCCCTTTCATGAAAATAACGTTATCTGCAAAACCGCATTCAAATATACCAATTCCTTCAATTTTTATGAATTTTTAAACTATTTCGGAATTTATGGGACACCCTGTATATTAATTCGTGTGTCTATTGCCAGTTTCATTTTTAATTGCAATACTTCATATATCGTTGGATTCATCCCGGATTGTTACCAATAGCCCGTTGTGTTGCTCTAGGTTGAAGTTAATTAACTACCTATCGTTTGTGGCTTGAAATTAGTGTCGCTGTTGTTTCAAACGCAGTCCAATGTTTGCATAATTTATTTTATCTGCATTTAATGCAAATGTTCGACTGTTTTTCACATCAACTGCGACAAATTTCCCCTATTGACGACTTTTGGTACTTAAATTTCATCTCGCCTTACTGTATGCATCTCCCCTTGTTTCCAAATGTTTCAGTACCAAATTTGGTTCCATTTCGTTTATTCGATTTAGCTACAGATGCTGCCAATTTTATGACCACAGTGTATCAACAGGGTGAGTCTAAACTAACAATACAAACTTCAGGGGGTGATAGAACACAACGAAACAAACACTTTTCACCATAGAATGTATGGTCGCAAGTGCAGCGGTTGGCCGCTAGAGAGCGCAGTCAAACGCTTGTAGAAAAGCGGAGGTTTTCACATCCAACTTCTGGAATTGGTTGATTATTCGAATGTGGTGAAAGCAGACATGCATTTTGTTTACGGTCTGGCCGACGGTAAGGGCAGGCATGCATAACGCCTTTACCGAAATCGCTTTCTTAACAGGCGCATTCCCCAACACGAGATTTTTGCGCGTTTGCACCGACAACTCTTGGAAAGGGGAAGTTTCCACGCTGACATGTATGAGACCCCATTGAGGATCATGAAGATCTTGTTGCCAGGTTTTCAGAGCTGCGGCAGAAGTCCGCGAAATGCCTGGTATTTTCCAGACCACACGGGAATCCTTACGTCGGCGATGCGAGGCCTGCATCAGGTGTGGTGGCATTTGAGTTGTACTTACAGACTGATGTTTGTACATATCATTTAATTTTCATGTGAAAAGTTTCTCATGTTTTGTACATGTCATCTCTTTCTTACCCGTTGTTCCTTGTACTTATCTTTAATTTATGCAAATCTAATTGTATTATTTCGTTTTGTCAAGCAGTTATTGATGTTTATTTGCGTTGTTTCCATATTCCATGCCTCTTCTCCTTTCCAACTTGCATCGGACCGTGTGTGTGTGTGCCGAAATGGAAAGCGCTCTCTAGCGGCCAATCGCTGCACTTGCGATCATACATTCTATGGTGAAAAGTGTTTGTTTCGTTGTGTTCTATCACCCCCTGAAGTTTGTATTATTAGTTTAAACTCACCCCGTATAGATAGTTTCAGAATTTTGAAGTAGCTCTTGAAATCTAGCCAGGAAAGTTTCGAAAATTTCTGGAAACAATTATACTCTACCTTTACTTATTTACGTATTCAATACATATGAGAAAATTGTAGCGTTCAGTACTCGATATCGAGAATTCAAGCAAATAATTACATACGTGTTTGCTGTCTAGAAAGTTTATAGTGTGTAGTAGAGTAAAATACATATAACGTGCAAAGGTCGTTGATTTATAGGTGAATACAGAAAGTCAAGAAATTGCGATATAATTTGTTGCAAGAAATTTGATTATAATTAAATTATAATTTGTCAAGAATTGCGATATAACCGGAGGGTTCGAATTCGCAACCCTCCGGTTGCTAATCCGTTACTCTTCCAATTGGCTACCGAGATCCAAGATTTCTGGAGAAACACTTGGCGAGTAAATCTTACAGAGAATTTTTTCCTCTTCGTTTTCAAAGAACTGTTTTTTGACAAAGATTTTTTCAATTTCCAAGCCGGCGATGTATCTTAAAGTGCGGTCACATTAATATCACTATGATCTTAATGTGACCACATGTAAAAATTGTGCATAAAAGTCTCATTTTCCTGTCCCTTTTTTCGGAGTTATTTGTGCCTATTTGCTAGAATCAATTGCTGGAATTGGATCAAAGAATTATTTGCTAATGTTTTAGATGCATTTGTTAAAATCCCTGATTGTATAACAGAATCCGTTCTTTATTTTTCGAGCTCTTTTTTTAAATTGAGACACGCACTGGAATGTTTAACAATAACTACAGTCCATAATATTGTTTCTAAAAATCTTAAGTTAGGTTTTCAGCTTTAGTAGGTTAGAAATTTTTTTAAATTTTAATAAACAATTCACTTGTGGGTGTTTGATAAGATTTTTTAAAAGTATTTTATTATAACGATTCAGTTTTGGGCAACCTCTAATATAATTGATAATCCAGTAATTAAATAAACTTCAGGGTATGATGATGATTTTTATACTAGTTTTCTGTCTCCATATGTAAGAAAAATAATTATTTGATCGTACTTCGCAAGTACTCAACTAAACTCCTTCATTTTCGGACACTAGCTTTTAAATTTGGGTTTTTAGTGTGGAAGAAAATTACTTTGGCTTCATAGGTTCATGGAAACCAACGGGATAAACGCACAAAAGCACCAATGAAAAACACAATACAAAAACAAATATGCACAAAACACATGAATACATACGAATAAAACATACAATCAATAACATTTTAAATTTCTTAAGTCAAAGATATAATTAAAAAACCTTGGAGCTGTCAAAGACAGTTTCCAGGTTTCGTAGTAAAGTATTTAGAATATGACTTGGAATAAATTGAAAAATTGGTTGATTTTTTGAAATACAATGTTTATTCAAAATGATTGTGTCGTGGAACTAAGTCTTATGGTACGATACAGATTTAGCTGTGAGAGCGACATGATTGTGTGGCCGATTTCAGTTCATAATAATTATAGCGTTATCGGAGGCGTGGCAACTGCTCTGGGATAATCCATCTGTTGATAGTGCATGGATGATATTTTCCGACAGTTATAAGGTGTGTCCGGTTGATCAATGGTAGTTCGTGACAAAGATGCAGAACTAGATATGCAGAAGTCAGTAAAAAGATGCGTTCACCGGAAACAACTCACTTTAGTCTTCCGGTACATGCAGCGCCATCTGTTGATAGATTTTAGCACTATTCAGTGTTCTTTGATTTGTCGAACCTCGTCTTTGAATCCATTTGCGGGATGGGGATAGTTTCCCACCAGGCATTCATCAGGTGAGAACTGAGGCGTGTAAAACTCGTTTCGTTGCATTCTTTCTGAGAAACGACGATTGTTGGTCGTGTTTTATTCGCACTTCACGATAAGCTTTTCTTCATTTTTTAAATTTTACTTTATCCTTCATGGAGCGATTATAGTTCTGCTTTCAGAGTCATGTTTCGGAGGGGTTTCACTTTTAACATTTCAAAGTCCTATCTAAAGCTTCTTCTAGACCCGCCTCCTCCTAACTCACCGATAAGTTTTGAGTTTTTATATGGGAGGAGGGGGAGGACTTTAACCATGGGCACAAAAAGGGTACGCCGGGAAAACCAGCCCCCCCCACACACAGAGAGGACACACCCAGACTCCGGCGCGTCCGCACCGAAGTCCAGGACACCACTATTTATTTTTTTTTCTTTAAAAATATACATAGAAAAAGGACCAACAGGGTCCAAAAACATTAACTAAGAATCGACGACCGGCACACTGCCGGTTTACAAGGACGATATCGGCGCCACATAGGCCATCCTGGAGCACCTGCAACTTAACCACAGATTTATAACATTTAAAGAAATTTTTTAATTCATTACGTGCAGCTTATATTACTGCCAGTGGGCAGTTTATAGTAGGCGCGACAAATAGATGGTACAATAGTAGTATATAAGAGGATGGCTCATATGAGGCGCCAATATAAGAACAAAGAAGAGATTATTTATGATATGATATTTTACAATGAGATTTACAATTATGATATGATATTTAATAATTACTATATTTTAAGACAAACTTATATAAATTACAATTATAAAACTGGACTATATTCAAAAATAGTTTAGTCCAAGACCTGTTAATCCAGAGAACCAAAAAACACCAAAAGACTCAAAACCCTAAATTTCTAAAATTTTTAAGAAAAGTAAAACCATAGGATCTAAAATATTGAAGTTTAAAATTGAGCCGGAACTAGTCCTTGACTCACTAATTACCAAGGGAAACATGGTAGAGTGTCAGGGGGAAGAACCATATACAATTCAAGATTAATCTAATCTAAAGCTTGTCCTATCTAAAGCTTGTAGATTGGTCACATTTCCTGGGCTGACCATCTTAGATAATCCGCCACTGAGGTGGTTGACAATCGCTGAAAATAATGAGCAAAGCCAAACACATTTGTCTTAACTTTTCTGTGGACGGGATTAAACAAGGAACCGGAATCCTAATTGTCAGCTACGATCATGTTTCATATCTCACAACATAGAATTTATACCCTATTATAGCCAGTTTAAAAAATCCCTTTTTTATTCATAATAATCTTAATGTTGTATTTTGACTAAGCTAACTGTTCGCCTCTGTGATAGTTGGTTTTCGCTCTACGGTCACTTTTACTAGATCGGGGACACGTACGACTTATAAAGTGTTTTCCGAATCACTACGAACATTCATTCCTTGACCAGGATTCGAACCCAGAACTTATTGAACCGAGGAGCAGAGCACTTTGAGTTTGTTGAACAACAATATTTCTCTCGAAAAAACACCTTTTGTAACCCTAAAAGTTACAAAAATCACTTGTTTTATTCAAATGGTTTCGTCCTTCATCAATCAATTCATGAAAATAAAAGGATTTAACTCTTAGTTCCTCTTCCCAATTCAGGGAGAAAGAAATAATGTAATTAAACATAATTTTTCCTTCATAACTTTTGTCAAAGTCCATAATACTCAGAGTGTAGATTCCTCAAAACTCATCCTAAAGTAAATATAATTAATCTTACGATGAAAAATTACAAAATCGCTGTTAGAAATAAAATTTGAAAATAACATTTTAATTTCAATTTAAAATTGTTGGAATTGACTTAATGAACAATGCAATTCTGTTGCATACTGTTATTAACTTTGAATTTTACAGTTGTAATAAAAGCCCTTTGTTCGTTTATACTTTACCTTTCTCTCATTAATATTATAAAAACTAAAACACAATCTCATTGTGATTCCTAGCTCGTCCGTCACCAACAACCCATTGTGTTGCTCCAGTGCGACGTAAATTCAACTACCTACCATCCTAGTTCTCCTCGATGAAATAATATTGATACAAAACAGCATTAAACGCTATAAATGTGTGTTGAATCTGTAACTTTGAAAAATGTTGTTCTGTTCGTGTTCGAGATTGGACATCCAGGTCGCATACCTCTCGCAACTTAAATTTAGCGCACGTTGGAACTATAATATCTAGGTTTTTCGAGATACATTTGTTTTATGCTTAACACAGGTTATAGCGTCAAAATATTTCTAATGAGTAGTATTAAAATATTTATATCCATCCGTATTAATTTCAAATTAAAGGCTAACATGCTGATTTACTGATTTCCTATATTGCCACATTTTTAATAATATAGCTATCAGTGCAATGATTGAAGTAGTTTACTTAGTTGCATGACAATTTTTTAATTAATATCTAACATTCTATATGAAGTTCATACAGAATGAGAGATGTTCAATGATTCATACGAAGAAAATAATTTTCAAAGTAGTCAATAGATATCCTCAAAATATAATTGCACAAAATGTAATTTGATTGCTTTAAAAAATAGAACCGTGTAAAGAAATGCTTAGTGAAAATTTTTTTCTAGGAAAGTGAATAAATATATAAAATGTTAAAAGAAAATTTTGGTCTTCAATTTTCATCAAAGGTATTTCAATCAAATTCAAAGCTAATAAATCAATTTCCCTTTTTCAAATTAAATTATATGGTATTTAACGAACACAACTTTATTTTTATAAAAACAATTTCTGTTTTCGAATAGAAAACAAATTCGTTTCTGGAAATAAAAGAAAAAGCTTTCACAATTACAGTTCATGCAATATATCTATATAAGTGATATCCAATATTAAATTCAACATTTTGTGAAGAAATTGTGAAAAGAAATAAAATCAAAGCAAAAGAATGGAACGAAAGTTTCTCTCATTCCAAACCAAACGAATAAACTCTCAAAGATTCGAATCCCAAGTGATTCGAATCCCAAATGAGTCAAATGAGTTGGTGAGTCAAATGAGTTGGTGAGTCGAATGAGATCCGATTCGTGAACGAATCGAAACAACTGATCCGATTTGTTCACGAATCGAATCAGTTGGCTCTTACTGGCGATAGGAGAAAAACCCTCTTTTGCTCAATCGTACGTTTTGGCGTTCATTGCGTCTCAGAACCTGTTCAACTCTTTTTCAATGGGAAAATGATCGCTAAACCTGAAAATGAAGTAGCCTTACAATGGAAACTAGTAACCCTACAGACTACCTCTGGTAAAAAAAAACTAGGGAGTCGACGATTTGATTCACTTTGAAAGGAATCGGTTGACCGATTCGTTCAATTTAAAGATTCGATTCAAATGAACGAATCACTCATTTTCGTCCCATCACTAGTAGTGCCTTTAAATGTAACAACACTTGCAAACATGAAGCACAATTCCAAGCATGAGGTGAGAGCAACGATTATATACTCCTAATTTATTCCTTTCTTGCCACTTTTGTCTATATTTAATTGCTCCCATCTTGAAATCGTCATCTGACCTTGATTCAAAATTACAAGGTCAGATGACCTCGGATTTTACCTTCTGGATAGATCCAGGACCTTCTCCAATAGCCTGTTGCATTTCACCAGTGCGACGAAAATTCAACTACATGCAAGAAATTACAGGTTATTTTTCGATATTTATGGACGAATACCTAAGTCTCCATACTAATGGCAGCTTTTATCGGAACGTGTTTGGCGGCAATAATATATAGTTTAAATTTCGCGATCTTGATTGTTAAATAAAAAATAGGACAAATAGATCAATATGGAATCCAGGAAGATCCAAAAGCATAAGCCATAATACGATTGTTGGTCACTTTAGTGGAAGTCAGTGGCCTAGCATCCGTGTAAGCCCAGGAAAAGCACTTCAAATTCTTTAAAAATCGTTAAAGCCTGAAGCAAAAACGGCGATTTTTTAATGTATATCTCGGTGAGACTTCAGTTTTCATTTTCGACGTCCTTGATTTGCATCACAAGAAACCAACCAGGATCATGTGGATACCCGGTCACTTCAGATTCTTTCCGTTCGGTTCCTTGCTTTGTTGATTGTGTTTCATGCGCAATGGGTACCTTTAGCAAGTACCCTTCCCCATGCTGCTGCTTTGATACTGTCAAGAATATATTATGAAGTCGAGGTGCATGGTGTATCATCTTCCTCTTCTCTCATTTTCCCACATTTGTAAAGGACTGCCTAAAAAATTACGTAAGTGTCGGAAGGTGTGTGTCAGTTGTAGTCTCAGGTAAGCCCAGCATCTGATTGTTTTTTAGGTTTTTTTCATGCGCATGGGTACCAAAGCCCTTGTCCCCTTCACCTTGAGTCCGAAGAATCTCAGATATAGCCGAAAACATGTTATGGTTTAACCGATTTGACTGATATATTGTACCTAAATTTTTATCTTTCTCTTCTGTGAAACAACATCCCTATTCTTCTAATCCTTTTCGTGCACAGCGCATTTGAACTCATTTTCCGGACACAATAACTTTTTTAAATGTCTACCGACTTTGGGGAATTCTGATATCTCTTTTTATTGAGAAATATTTTGCTAAAGAACATTGTGAATCACAGAAGCGTAAAATGTTCGTTAAACTTTCATCTACTGTATTTAAAAAGAGTCATGCCCCAGTAATAAATGTTTCATAAGATATCACAAAGTTTGTCACGCGTAAAACTTTCTTAACCTACTGCATTAATTGTTTTTCAACTATCAAAGTTTGTGTGGAGAGAGCTGAAATCAGAAACAGAAATGATATTTTATGAAATGTTTCAAAGGGTATCATATACATGATCATAGAGAATGTTTCCGGACACCTTATTATTACTTCCCAACTTTGTAGAACTACTTATCGGCGTTTTGATAAAGTATAGTGTCAGTAAAATTATATCGTAGCAAATTTATCAGGCCCCACGTTGGCCGTCAGTTTTATACAGCAACTTATCAGGTCAGCTATATGAAAATCAAATCTCAGGTCGAGACACAACATTTATTTAGACAAGAAACGAAACAGTATACATCTCCAAACGGAATGCAGAACGACTGCACTCTCGCTTCTTAACACAACAGAAGCTAGCACTTTCAAACGGGGCACATGTGCAGAAGAGAGCACGAACATGCGTCCATGGCTTAGCTTGTTATACGTACATTACTTTAAATTTTCCATATTTGTAAAACAATATTTATGGCTCTCGAATAATTTTTAAATTGTTGTAAAGGACAGCCCGCATCAAAAGTTTACCGACCCCTGTTCTAGCAAGACAAATATGTTTCATGAGGAATCATATTTGAAAATTTCGTCACCCACTGAATTGTTTTTTCCAAAATTTAAGTGATATTTCATGATATAATTCAAAGCAAACGATTACCATTCTATATGTGCCTCAATTTAACACGTGTTTCGAAAGTTCAATAGAACTCCCGAAACGTTTTTATGCCGTTGACTTTTTCTACAAAAACTTTTAAATTCATATATTTACTTACAGAAAAGTTTCTTTCTATTAACCTTGACCAATTGAATATTAGATATACATTCGGAATTCATTCCTCGACAATCGTAAAACAAGGCAACTGACATCCCATTCGGAATACGAACAACAAACATATTTCCTCTTCATGCGATACCGCCACCTACATTTGGTGAAACAGTAGATGCCTCTAAGAATGGGGCCGCGGTGGCCCGGTTGGAAGAGTAACGGACTTGCAACCGAAGGGTTGCGAGTTCGAATCCAGCCAAACACCGTCGTGTACAAAGGGGGCTGGTGCACGTTAAATCTGTCGTGGCCTCAAATGTCCTCACGTTGGCGTGGTGTGGAAGTTTGGAGAGTGGGGTGCCAGCTCAGGTGTTGCCTCGTCATCTGACCGTGGTTCAAAATTACGTGGTGTTGTCCTCGGATCTTTCCCTTTGGGATTGATCCCGGACCGTCACCAATAGCCCGTTGTGTTGCTCCAGTGTGACGTTAATTGAAATACCCGCCTCTAAGAATGCTTCTTGCCCCTTTGCTATCACAGTTTGTGAACGTTTCCTTTCTCAGCAAGAAGTTAAACGACATTCGTAATTCATTGCTTTCGAATGCCACAAATAAAAAGAAGGGAAATTAAAATAGGCGTGTGAATCAATATTTCACATCACGTTTTTAAACAGCGATTCCACATTTACATGAGAAAGTGCCCAATTTTGCACTTAAAAACCCAACAAATGTGCACAAACATTTTAACAGTAGCAACAATATTTTGTCAAAAAAAAGAGTAATTTCTTTATGGATATTTGCAGTGTAGGACCAACGAAGGACGAATTTAAGATTTCCGGTTAAGAACTTGTTGCCATTTAGTGGTAAGGACGTCAATTTCTTTCGAGACTGTAAATGACACGTGTGGAACAATAAGACAGACAAGAATGTTTGATAAAAAGCATCCTCTATATCTACCTTTACTTTTTACACCCTCTTATACCCAACAGAGCTGTGTTATGCAATTAGTGTATTGATAACCATCGTTATTAGAAATTTATGAAGGATATATAACGTAAAATACAATATTTTTATGCAATTTACCTTTGAAAAGTTCATTCTGATAATACAAAAGTGGAGTTACATATAATTTAATGTTTAGCTTAAAAATATACCCCCCCCAAAAAAAATGTTCGACTGCCGATACAATTGTACTCATAGAGGGTACAATTGTGCCGTTTCTGGCAATGCTGTTTGTTAACGTATATTCTTACGCGATTCAGCGTTTCATTCGGTAGGTATTTTAATTAATGTCGCACTGAAGCATCAGAACGGGCTATTGCGTTTCATTCGGACTATTGTACCTGTAATAATTATTCATAATTTGATACTCACAAACATTATTTGCAAGAAATTTTACCACTAAAACCATTTTGATTCCATGAGTGTGAAAAACTCAAACTTTTCTTTCGAAGAATACATAGTTTTAAATTCCAATATACAGGTTCGAATTTTTGTGACAATTAAGCGCTTATCAAAATTAGAATAGGTATTAATTCTATCTGTCAGAATTGATAAATTAGAGGGTCAGACCAATTCAGTAACAAAATATCACCGATTGGGGCGCCCTCATGGGACTGACTGCGTTTTCCTTTTAAGCATGTCACCCCTTGAAAAAGGCCCGTATGACTCGTCTCGATGCAGTAGGGTCATTCAATTTGCCTGCAAAGAATTTCTTTGGAAGGTAACTCAATGCAAACGATCGGAGTCCCTTCCTTAGCATTCTTTTTTCTTGACTGTTCATCTCCAATGGAATTTTGCCAACAGAGTGCTTATCAATCGGAATCAAAACATTCTTCTATTGGACATGGATGAAAGGCAGCATGGAAGATGTTATAATCAATACATTATTGTTTCAAAAGAGCAACTGTTGAATATGTGCTCACATAATCGTAGATATTGAATGAAATACAATTAGAACATTCTTTGAACGTAACATTTTCTTCCACTTTGGGATATAACGAAAAACATTGGTTTTTCTATCTTCTTCAAGTTGACATGTTTCGGAAGCTCATTAGAACTTCCAAAACGTTTTTAAAGATACTGTTTTGCAACTATATCGAGTAATTGTTCAAATATTTACTTATAGAAATATTTCTTATTCACAAGTGGTAGATAAGCGAGAAAAACGGTATTAGACAAGACGCTCTCCAAAGATTTTACTACCATACCTTAACCAAGACACTTATCGATGGAAAACGTCTTTTAAAATTAGACGCGTAATTAGTTTCATCAACAAAAACATTAAATTAAAGTGGCAAAAAACCAGAGAAATGGAGTAATGAAAAAATCACCGCTACGTGCCGCTTTATTCGGTCCATTAAGCCTAACATCCTTGCATAGGGCCTGTTTGACTGCAGCACGGGTTCATTTCGCTTGCTAAGGATTTCTTTGCAAAGTAACCCTTTACGAACGTTCTGCTTGCACGGATTTCGTCGGAATTCTTTCCCTAGTATTGTCTTAGCCTTCGCTGTTCATCTCCAATGGAATTTTGCCAACAAAAAGCTTTGTTCGAAACAAATTCATAATTTAGTGGCAGACCAATGCAGTAATTAAAGTAATCACAAAGTGGAGGCACCTCGATAGGACCGACGGTATTTTTGATTTATTCGTTATTTTTTCATTATAAGCTTTTAATCCGATCTTGGTATCCTCAGTTATCAATCACTTGGCTACTTCGGAGGATTTTCGATTTGAACCAATTTCGCTTCTCATTTAACATTAGTTTTCTCATCTGTATGATCAATCAACATGAAGGTAGAACGTCCTTTATCAACAGAATAATTCTTTTCCCTTAAGCATAAAACGGGTTGCTCAGTGGGTATGCCCATTGTGGTAGCAACCTTCGAGTTGTAGGCGTATATACCTATCCCTATGGTAAAACCAGCCAACCTAAGCATAAAACGAAATACCTATCCCTGCGATCTCCGTTTTAAACCCATTTTTCTTGTTTTAATGACGCCATCTGTCCGTAGTTCAAAATTACGAGGTGTTGTCCTCGGTTCTTTCCCTTCAGGATTGATTCTGGACAGTCGCCAATCACCCGTCCTGTGACTTCATTAATTGAACTACTTACCTAATTTTAATAAATTTTTTAAATGTCTACGGACTTCCTGTTTTTCCTTGCAACTTTCAGAAATATTTCAACATTATAAATCACGTAAACTTTCTTTATCCCTGATGTGCACATTTGTTTTACCAATATTTGAGTGAAATAAAGTCGAATGGGAACTCAAAATTACCTCCATCTAGAAATATCACAGAACTTAAATTTTTCTAAACATGTTATATTTTCTTCCAAGGTTTGCACTAGCCATTTTTTTCTGCATTATAAAGTAGGAGTCGAACTAATTTTTCTCATGCGAAATGAATACCACTCAAGTGTTGTTACATTAGGCGTAATTGGCCTGAATTTTACCTAGGGAGGAAATTTTCCTTTGTACGTATTTTTCGAATGAAACTAATCCACAGACAGTGAAAAGTCGTTATTCTCAATTTCTTAAGTGGGTTGCTTACATTTTATTTTTTTGAATTGAATTCGTAATATTTTTAAATGTGATAATGCAGCTCAAACATCAATTACGCAAGTGTTTACATTTCTATTCTCGCGTTTCAGCGGTTCTGTAGAACTGCCGAAACTGATTTAACCCCAATTAGTCAATATTACCCACCATTAGGGATGGGGAAAAAAGAACGAACTGTTCTTTTTCACCTGTTCTTCAAAAAGAACGGGAACAGCCTGTTTCCACTTTTCACAAAAACCTGTTCTCGGTTCTTTTTGTTAAAAGAAACATTGCAATTTTTTTATACTTCGATTTTAAACAGGTGGGAATTTTGCAAAGTTCTCTTCTCTCGAATTTTCTAAGTTCGCAAAAATTTTCATATATTCTAAATTATGGTAAGTCCAAACACAGTTGTTCACCCTACAGTTCGTGACTCACTGTTTCCTGTTGATTCATTCATCCGTTCTCTGTCCATAAACCTACTCCCTCCTGTGAGACAACTTCCTGTTTGAGAGCAGGAATCAAATTTACCGAAGGAATCGATTCCTGCTCTCAAACTGATCCGACCCTGTTCTCTGATCTCGGAGCTTTCTGCGTTCTCGGAGCTGTTCTCGATGAACTGTTCGCGGAGCTGTGCTCGATGAACGATTCGCGGAGCTGGTCTCGATGACTGCTCCAGGATGTTCTCGACTGAACCAAGCCCCGACGTCTGATGAATTTGCGAGGAGATTAGCGTAGTGATTGTGAAATTTTATAATTGTTAGGCAATGACATAATGATGAATTTTTAGTTTTAAACAAATTAAATTTTTTTTAAATATTGCTGATAAAGATTTTGCTGTCCAGCTTTCTCTCTGGTGGTGTCGCCTCTACTCGTTCTTAGGATTTGCAATGCTTTTAACTTAATTTTGAAACCAAATTTTACAAAATGGAAAGTAAAATTTCAAATGTGTGGACATATTTCACTGTGAAAAGGAAATTCGGATCGGGTGTGTCATGCTCTCTATAAGTTGAAAAGGGTTCTCATTAAGTCAGGTATTACGATTTTAAAGACATCTCGGAAATAAGAATCCCACCATAAAACTAATGTGTTGAAAAGCGAAAGTGATATTTTGACTTGTATTTTTTGTTTTAAACGTGTTTAGATAGATCATATAATATTAACCTGCTTTTCAAACCAATTTTACTTTCCAAGTGGTAATCCCGGTATGCGTTTTTTGTGTTTATAATCTTTTATAAAGGGCAATTCCTTTTGCATAACGTGATTCAAAATTACCTGGTGTTGTCCTCGGATCTTTTTCTTCGGGATGGATCATGGACCGTCGTTTTATTGACTTAAATGACCATTTTGTTGACTTAAAAATGACATTAAAATCTAAAAAAATTATTATTATCGCTTGAGTATTTGTTTTGTCCTAGGCACCTCATATCTGTTTGGGAAACTACTTGAGATGGTTCAGATGTGGGACATTATTAGTTGCCACTGGGGAGAGAATTTAAACGTTTCGATTTGCAAGAACGTTTTCCAATTTACGGAAAAATTCTGATTTTCTTTTCTCAATTACTGATAGTTTGGCGCAGCTTGGATAGACTTGTCCCTTGCGCCATAAAAAATCAATCAAACGATAACAATACGAAGATTCCGAGTCATTTGTATTTCTTTATATATGCACGCCTGCAAAGTACTAACAAAGATGACGTCAACAAAATTCGGTCCCTGTCTATCGCGAAAACTGCTGGCGCCACATAGTCTACGAGTCTTGCACATTTCGAGTAGAGACATTTAAGAACAGGTTAAGAAGAACAGGTTAAAGAACAGTTCTTTTAAAAAGAACGGAACATCAAAGAACTGTTCGCCGAAAGGAACAGTATTTCCCATTCCTATAAGTAATCCTCAAATTCCTTTTAAATAAATATTTTATTGTGCTTTAACCAGTGTTACGTCTAAATATAGACCGAAAACGTTACACTCAAAACTTATTCTATTCTATTATCAAGCCAATGTGTACATCAAGTATTCTAAATTATTATTAATTCTCATTTCTTAGATCGGTATCGAAGTCCTTTGTTGTAAACAAACGGAATCATGCCGTACGGAATACGATTGTTAGTGAAAATTGAATTGTTCTCACAAAAATTTACGAGCAACAGGGCTCGAGTGCTTTGATTTAAGCCGCCAACAGGCAGAGGAATTTTCAGCTTCTGTTCATCGAAAACAGCTCAGTTTCCGATGTAAATTAAGTAACCAATCAAATCTTTCTCAAAAATAAAATATAAATTTGACAGGTTCAATGAAGCTATAGGAAAGACTTGGAAGAGACTTGCTGATTCAAACTTTCGAATTCAAAGTATTCTTTGTGGTTCGTTTCACTTCCTACTGCACAAGAAAGGCCCTTAAGAGTTCAACTAATTGTACTTAAAGTAATTATAGTCAACCCATGAATATAACGAACATTTGAACGCGCATGCTGCACTCAATTGTTTTGTTCAGAGATATTGGGTAGCAAGAAATGAATGGCTTGGCTCTGAAACGCCCGGCATTCGCAAATGAATTAATATTTTATAAAGCTTTTGTAAGTTTAATAAAATTTTAATCTTGAAAAGTGTCTTCTGATATAGTCGACGAAAATTAGTAATAAATGCCATTCATGCTCTGAAAAGTATAGTGCTGTTGCTCCAGTGGGACGTTAATTGCGTGTGTGCAAATTAATACCTACTTACCTCAAAAATATAATAAATGAATAACTATGGATAAAATGCTGAGAGTATGCTCTAACGCTAACTTCCGATACATCCATGTAAAATTCACAATGTATACAAGAAAATTTGAGAAATGGAGTGAAATAACGAAAAGCCATCGGACCGACCGAGACGCCTCCATGCGGTGATTACTTTAATTACCACTTTGGACTGCTATAAATTATCAATGTTTTCGCTGATGTAAAGAATACGTAGTCTTATTTTGAAAAAGTGTTTCCTTGTCTCAGGTGAATTCGGACTTGTTTTTTGCCATTTTAAACTGCATGTATTCGAAAAATAAAAATTTTGAGATTTTCTCACCCCTAGCAAATTAATAAAAATGCTATTTAACTTTTTTCCTTGCTATTACATGAAAGGCATAAATTCAATGGATTAAAAGAGTTTCGGTGGTTAGAATAAACTGCCGAAACGAATAATTAAAGTGGTATAATATTGTTACAAGTAGTATTGACAGATTAAGAGCAATTATGCCCTTAGGGCTGACTTTTGCTTTGTCGGATGTAGAAATATTCTTTGTATGCGGTTTGGGTCTAAGAATGAAATTCTATGTGGTACGATTTTTATACTGTCAGAATGATCCACTCAAAATGGAATTGCCCATACCTTTTGCATTTCTTTCACGATTATAACATTTTTACTATTGTTGTCTATACACTATTCTGTGTATAAGAGGCTGTTTACCGTAAATTAAATTCAGAGGGCTCTAGTGTGAAGCAATAAGTTAAGAATTATCCCAAAAGGCGCAATTGTGCACTATCTTTGCAATTCTGTATGACTGATCCAAACGCTGTCTACTAGGTAGAGACCTCCCAAAATTGCGTTACCCAAAACAGTTCCTTGCAACAATAATTTCTTAAAGTCAGTACGAATTTTCCCCTCTCTCTTAAAAGTTCAAAAAATAATTCTCCAAATCTATTCGATTTAGCTCAAGAAACTCGGGGCCAGTTAAGTATACATTTAGAGGGAACCGAACGTGCTCAATTTCTAAATATATTGCAGGTATGACGCCGGTTTGGCGTATCTGGGTGGTTCAGTGGTAAATTTCCGTAACACAAGTCTGAGATAAAATAACTAGTTTATTAAAATCATAGTAACAGACATCTTGCAGAACATAACAAGACAAAACAGCATTATTAGGGCTGCACGTTCTTTCTCATCAAGAACTTCGTTAACAGATCAACTTCCACTTAAATGCGTATAATATGCATTCAAGGCCAGCGCCACACTAGCGCCCTCTTACGCATTTCTAACAGCCGGTTACATTAGGAACGATCAAGAACTACAGTTCTCACAAAATTGCTCTTCGAATTAGAAATATTTCCTGTCATTTTTGTTCTCACAGTGGAAGCAGAACCGTTTAAACCACTGATAAGCGCATATATTTTTACTTTCTTTAATCCCATTTGAGGCCCGTCACATGAGGCGTTTTCTAACGCGCGTTTTACGTCAAAACAAAACGCGGGTAGCCAAAGTACATTGAGTTCTACTGGAGTGTTCACATGCAGAAATCGCTAGAATCCATGCGCTAGATTGCTTCGGCGCTTCAACAATCTCCGGTCGTTCTAGCGATTTGAAGGCGCTTGGAGATGCATCGAATTATTCTGCACCATTCACATGACACGCGTTTTGATGCGCCTTAGGGCTTTTTTATTCCCCTAGTCCAAGTTCCTATCTTCGCGATCGTTAAAGATAGAGTGAAAATTTCATCGGATTTGAAATCTGTGAAAAATTTTACACTAGATTGTTATCTAAAATGTGATTTTCTTTAAATAAATAATTTTACAACTGTAACTTTAATACTTCCGCGATACGCACATTTGACGAATATATTCATTACAGACACAAAAGGGAGTATTCATCTCGTTTTTATAGAAAAGATATAACTTGATTGGAGTAGTTTGTCTTAATCCACTGCTTTATATTTATGTCCATTAACAATAGGATAAGAAAATTTAATCGTATTCGATTTATTGAAGAAATTTACTCTGCTTTTACACAAAACTTGTAAAAATGTGATAGTTTGCAATTAAAGGGAATAGTGGGTAATTTTATTTCTGAGATAACATATACCGACAACTGTCCGTTCTAGTTTTCATGTGCGGCAAACGTCTTTAATATAAAGCTAAAATTAAATATTCAATTTAAAAGCTAAACTTTAAAGTTATTTTTTATTTGTCCTCAACGTGAAATGCGTAAGATAAGTTTCAATTTTCATTCATTTTTCAGATCCTCGTGTTACATTGAACTTGATATCACTTTTGAAAATGAACTTCTGATTTGCTGGAACTTAATTTACTGTGAGCTTATTTTTCATAGAATTTATATTTTAATCTTGCAGTTAGTATTATTACAACTTTAATCGAAATTTTTATATTATGTATACGTGTAGACGCAAATTCAATTAGCAATCTCCTGGTTTTCGATATGTATTGTTTTTCGGTTTTTCTTGAGATCTAACATAATTTTCTCGTTTCATCGTGGGTTTTAATCAAATTTTTGTTGAAATATTTGCCAGTCGTTATTCCATTTGTGTTACAAAACCCCTGAAAGAGGGTAGGTTGGAGGGTTAGTTTTCGTTTCGGATAATCGGAACTCAGGGAAAATTAAATAAAAATTAAAATCTATTATATATATAATCTATTATAAAATTATTGTTATATATATGTTATTTGTGCTGATACATTAAAATGTTTAGAGATAGGTTTTAAAAAATTTAGAGATTTATTTGAAGGAAAATTAAATAACAAATTAGCTATAGATCGTAGGAAACACGATAAAACTTGCAAAAATAACATAAAAAAGAAAGGTTATCTCCAGTGCCGGATTTTGTTTGCGTGTCATCTTTTTGATAGTACTTCGTAGACAATGCCATATAAACAGAAATTCCGTTTCCAATTTCCTGGTTCTAGAAATGTAGTTTTGCGGGGATATATTTTTATTTTATACTGTGAATTTTAAAATTTTAAGGAAATTGTTTGGTTATTTTCCAGTTAGTTTCGTTTTAATCAAAATTTTACAGAAATATTCCAATTTTTTATACGCAGTTTCGCTTTTACTTATGCTTAAACACATTACAAATGACTCATCTGCTAGCTTCTTGAGCCCAAAAAATCCGTGATCACCCCTTAACACAAAACAAATCCTTCTTACTATTTTTTATTGGTGGGTGAATCATCGACACTGGAGAGTGAAAGTTATCGGGTTTTTTCCTCTATTCTTGACAGTAAAAAACGAATACTTTAGGATTTTAGAGTTGATGAAAATGTTTAATAATGCCACAAGTTGAACTACATAAAGCACTGTTTCTCTGTGATCCGCTGGCTCTTACAGGGTTCCTAGGTCCAAAATATCCCGTCATTCGAAAAATTTTGAAAAAGTACGAAAAGCTGATTTTCAAAGATTTACAACCGAGGTTGATGACATTGGCATTGCACTGGAACGCATCGTATACTATACGTTACGAAAGATTTACATGTTTCGGTTGTCACTTCTGGTCAGCAAGCCGATTATATTGCATTTATTTATTTTTAAAGATTGAAGTTCAAAAACATTTTATTCACAGGCAATTCTGGAACGGATGTTTTACAAATCGAAATATGAAATTTTTACGTCATTTTGAATATTTTTTAGATTATTTTAGGCATTTTATTGGTCATTTTTATACATTTCTAAGTTAATCAAATCCAGGCTCTTGTGAATACATGGGAATCAATTTTAGGTTGAGAAAGAAAGATTTTCATCCTATTTTTAATGGCTGTAAAATTAAAACAGTTGGTAAGCGGCAACAATATATGTTATTAAAATGACATTCCCTTTAAAAAAGTCCATGTGAACGGGACCTGATTTGCGCATTCCCAGCTGACGAAACCTGAGATACTTCGGTCTTTCGAGTCCAATACATGACTCAGCATACTCAAAAGAACAATCTTGTTTGAATAAACACGAGTTCGTTAATGAGGCTTGTGCGGCTTCGACACACAACCGTCTAAATACAGGGCCTGCGCTCTGATTCAAAATGGCGGCAACTGAAGGCGGTTGTTTATCCAATCCTTGCGAAAGCTTATCGTCAAAACAAACGATTTTTTTTTCATGTAACAATGCTTTTCTAATCGTGCTTACGAATTAGCGTACATTTCTTTGCTTCTTGAAAATATTTGGCACCTTATCCTTATCCTTATGATCGGATGTGCTTCGACAGCAGAGTTGTATATATTATCAGTTCCAGTGATTGCACGGTTTTAGTAAAATGCGAACAAATTATATATGTTTATTTTTACAGATTGTCGTACTACTTTTTTTGGCAACTCTGTACTTGTGAAGATGTAAGTGATTCTTTTAAATTTGATATTACGTTCAATTCTGTAAAATAAGTCATTGTAAAAATAAACACTGAATTGAGATAACTATTCATGTCTCGCATTATAATTTACTTGGATGGATCAGAGGTACACAAGAAAATTTCTTTCCAACTGAAGCAAATATTAATTCGAATTCTCCATCGATCGCGTTTAAAAATATTTTAATGGAGTTTAGTAATAAATAAAGAAGCACTTGGCAGTGATAAAAAATTATCTTTCCTGCAAATTTTAGAATATGAATAGTATGTACTCTACTTGAGCATCAAACCTTAAAAACACATATTTTAAAAGAAATCGAAGTGGAAATTTGAGAACCGATAACAATTAATAGACTTTTTACAACATCAAAATATTGTAAATTAGTCGTTATAGTTATATAAGCCGTTACATACTTTACATCAGCGCTTCATACTTTGTCCAGGAAATTTAGTTTTCTCAAATGCTTCGCCCTAGTTTTTCTAGTTTTCCAAAAACATGCCAATTTAAATTGATTGATGGGAATGCCGATACAGAGAATCATCTAAACGGATGCATGCGAAAAGTATTATTACCTTTAAGGCACCACTATTAATTCAATAGAAATAACCTGTTATAGAATACATCAAAATATATTTCCGTTTCGATAAATGCCTGGCAAACTAACCACATGACAATGGTTACTCAATGACTGGTTTGATACAATCAGTTATAATTAAACAAGTTATATAACCAGGGGGTTAGAGTTACAAATTATGTTATCTTTATGATACAATGCAAATCTGATTCTTAACTTCTTATGAAACAACGTTACAAAATATATCTTTAAAAATTAATGTAGAAACTAGACATTTCAAATTAAAAAGAAATGGGCGGTCAGACACCTTTTCTATACAACGTTTTGATTGATTTATTTGGCTAAATATTTTATTAATGACAGCAATAAAGTAAAATTTACGTTAAGTTATTGTGTGCAAGGTAAACATAATAAGCACTCTCCTAATCAGCTTACATTTAAAAATGTTTCACTATTAAGTGGTAAAACTAAGCCTTTTTACTAACTCTGGAATATGATTGAGTGTCTGGTTTCCATGAAACCCAATTCATCTTAAGAGAGTATTAGTTTAGCATCTTAACTAGAACTTAATATTAACGAGTGCGAATGTTTTAACCTTGAATTCGCTGCCGAGATGAAACTCAATACCAAAGATAGTTCTGTAGGTACATTTTCCCCCGTTTATAGAGAATTAATGATATGCTTTTGCTTTTCGGTAACCTTGCGTGAACGGATAAAACATACGGGATTATTTCAGTCGAAATTGAGAAGGAAGCTGCATAATTTAACAGACAGAAAGGTTCTAATTTAGCTTACCATTCTGCGAAATAAAATTTAGATTGCTAGTCTGTAGATAGAAGTGTTAATCCAAAGAGTCATTTCCAAATGAAACAAATAACATAAATACGCACATTAATTTTTAAATTAAGATATATAATTATTCCATTAAATAATCATAAATTACTTCACACACACTAAATTAAGTATCCATTCCTAACTTGCTAGTGTAGTTTTTAGTCATTCAGTACTAAATATAAATAGAAGGAAATTTTTAAAGGTACTCTAATATATGCATTAAAGCAATATTGAAGAATTTCTTATTTACAATACAATTCAGAGAAAGCCTTGAAAATTTGTGTCGAAATTGTACTTGTTGTTCTTTGAATATTAATGATATTAGACACTTAATGCTTATATATTTTTAATTGATACACATAAGCTGCATTGAAAAACTGTACTGCGCATTGGTATGACAAAACATAAAGTTCGACGTAAGTATTTGCTTTTACAGTTTTATAGGTAACATATTTTTTTATCCCTAAGCATCAGGTTCATGTAATTTATTGCATTTTACAAGATTGAAAATCAAAAGGAACCATACAATTTAAAGCTTTAGATGATTTCCAGTAAAATTCAAATGCGAGAAAAAGTCAGTTTCCAAATTTAATTCTTCAACATGAAAAATCAAATTTTATATTCTTTTGAATGAAATATTGAAGCACACGTTTTAAAATCGACACAAAAGAAAGCATACGAGAGAAATGAAAGATCTAACAGAAGAAAACAACTTTATCGATCATAATCATTTACTCGTAGTTTTGTCAAAAACAAATTGCTTTCATTCTGCTTTACTGTTTCATTTCAACGCATTGTAACGTTTTCTAAACTTCTACAACTGCCTCTCAGAGCAGCGCGATACCTGATTTAATGACGACGAAATAGTAAAGAATACATTGAACAACTTTTCGAAAATGTCCCGTCTATCCGCGAAATGTAGAGGGAAAATCGCTAGTTTCTCTTCAGGAGGAATCCAGGTGAGGCGAAGGAGGCCGGTCCGGAATGGTCTCTCTGGAGCCAAAAGGGTCGGAATCTTTTCCTGATGCCGCTAATGGTCTCCTGCTTACAAGGTGAACTTTTACCTTTTGCAAATTTTCAATTCTACAGCTCCAAGTCAAAATATTAGAATAGAAGAAATCAACTTTGATAAAAATGGTTTTTTATCTATTGGCCCGTAAAACAAATAGCATAAAACTTAACTTTATTTAAATCTATAGTTTACGGAACATTTTAATAGAAAAGTTAAAATGTTCCACGAATTCTACACGATTCAAAATATTAGAATATTCCGTGATTTTTGTCCAAAATTCAGAAAACGATAATTCCTTTATTATGTCGTAGCATAATCTTTATCTCTAATAATAGCACACAATCGATTTGACATGTAAGTGACAAGCGACTCAGTTTTTTAATCAAGTTTGCTGTCCAGGGAAGTGTGTTGATTTGGCGAAACCGGTTAACCGGGAAACCGACCCAAATTTCGAAACCGAAAAACCGGTTTTATGAAAGAAGAAAACCGGGTTTTCGGTTTTACGCCTTGGGAACCCATAAGAGAAACTCATCCCAACAAGGTATACCATACTACGCACACTGATGCAAACAACTAAATGTTTAGTGTTTACTACCCTATCAGAATAAAAATTCAACTTTATTACATGTCTGTGGTATTAATGCCACATGAGTCACACATCACTTTCGTGTGACACAACATGACCTATTTCTCCGCTGACCAATCATAATAAAATGTAGACGGATTCTCAGCATCAGTAGCAATGAGCCAGACAGTGTACCCTCATTGGTACCAATAAAATGTAAAAATATAAATAGAGAAGAAATGTATATCACATGTCATTTAGGAAGCAGCTCAACTCGGCTACCACTGCTGCAAACAATAAACAATCATACACTACTATCAAAACCCTTTCTACTCCACAGAGACCAATGTAGTAGAAGACTTTCTACGCCTCGGCCGATTCCCTGCGCGTAATGCCACAATTTGATTGTCAATTACTGCTGTTCATTAGGTAATTCTGATTTGAAGAATTATTAGTTTTCTGCTCAACTTTTTGTAGTTTATAATATGATCATATTTATTCAGAAATAAGAGGAAGGTGTGCTTCACAAACTTGATTTCGCAATCGTTCACTGGCTAGAAATAAAAATAAAATAATAAATTTTTTCATTTGAACACATAATAGAACATGACCAGAGAAGTTTAAACGTAGCAGCGGTGAAGATTATTCCATTTGGTGTCATTATCTTCGTAAAAGAAATGGTCAACCAGCCAAATGCGAAAAATGTTGTAAAGGAATAAAATGTGTTGGCGGCTCAACAGGTGCATTACATTCACACCTAAAAAAGATGCATAGTATTTCCATTTTGAAAAGAAAAGAAGTACCTATTTCGGAAGAAAGTCCAGCACTATCATGTTCGACAAAAATAACAAAATACTAATAATCTAGTTGATGACACGTTGCCAGCAGTTTTATCAAGAATGACCGCGTTGGATGGACTTCTTTTTTCCGTATTTTGCACTTCAACTGATCTTCGTAAATCCTTCATTGCAAGGGGATTTCAAATATTCCAAAATCCTTCAAATACCATTCAAAAATTAGTGGTCGCCTATTCACACAAAGTGGGGGCAGTTGTTGTCAGTGAATTTAATGGGCTAAAGTTAAAAGGATATAGAGCGAGTCTAACTCTTGACGAATGGACATCAGTAAGAAATCGACGATTTTTGAACATCCATGTACATTGTCAAACACAATTTTGGAGTCTAGGTCTGGTTCGTGTACATGGAAGTTTACCAGCTGAGAGATGTGTCGAAATAATTAGAAAATTGGAAGATTTTGGTCTGTGCCTTGATAAAGATATAGTATGTATCACTACAGACGGAGCGTCGGTCATGTAAAAAGTAGGCAAATTGGTTAAAGCTGAGCAACAGCTCTGTCTAGCGCATGCCATTCAGCTTGGCGTAATCAGTGTGCTATACAAAAAGGTACCTGTCGAAGTTGAAAAAAATAACTCACAATCGGATAATGAACCTGAATCGGAATGTGACTGTCTCGGTATCTGAAGAGAATATTGAATTGGATATTGACAATGATGATTCGAAATTGGAAGATGAAAATTCATTTGAAAGTGGATTCAGTATTGCTTACTCTGATGATGTAGATGGAAATTCTTCTTCAGATGTTAACATGAAACCATCTTACCACCTATTACAAAAATTTGAGTGGTAGTACGATTGTTCCGCAAATACCCAACAAAAAACGATGACACACTGCAGAAATGTGTGAAATTGGAATTTGGTAGAGTACTCATTGATTTGAGATTCAAAAACACGATGGAATAGTTTACTCACCATGTTGGAAAGGTTTAACAAATTAAAATCGTGTTCAGAAAGATTTTTCATCGAAAATTTCATTCTCTGAACAGGACATTAATTTATTAGTGGATACTATATTTGCTTTATTGCCACTAAAACTTACAGTGGAAGCATTATGTAGAGCAGATGCAAAGCTATTGACTGCTGACGCTGCTTTAAATTTAATGTTGACGTCTTTAAATGATCTTCATACTACACTCGGTAATGAACTGAAAGAGTCAATAGAGTTAAGAGAATTCAAGAAAGGCGCACTAATGCGTCAGCAGTACTTCAATTTCAACATAATGGATATCGAACCGGTGATATAAGATGGAATAAGTGTTTTAAAAGTTAGGGAAACCGGCTATTTATCGGTTTACAAATAACCTGATAAAACGTTTATCGCCGTCTTCTTTAATTAACACCAGCACAATCCGATGCAAGGGATATCAACTTCGATGACAAAGACGATGATGTGGAAAATCTTCTGTTTTAAACATGGGACAATTGCTGCAGAGGGCGATTGACAAGGCTGCTTATTCGGCATGACTGGTTAATTGTACAAGTAGTGATTTTGAAACGGAAATTGAAAAAGATGTTGCAGTATTGAAAGGAGGGGGAGCCAAAAGCACAATTATGGAGCTGTGCTATAAATACTTGCTCACTATTCAAGCGTGTAGCCGGAACGAGCATTCTCATCGTCAGGTCAATTCGTAACCAAAATAAGATCGAGGTTGGATGATGTTTCCATAAATTCACTATGTTTTCTGCAAGCACACTTTAATGCCGAAAAAAATGCTAACTCTACTGGCAGGTGATTTTATAGCTCTCATTGTTAGATAATAATCGTTTTATGTACGTATATAAGTTACATACTTAAGAAATAAATTTATTTAATGTCTGTTACACAAATGCAGCATATTTCGTATTTTAACAAAACCGGTTTTCGAGTTTTGGAAAAAATGAAAACCGAAAAACCGGTTTTGCATTTCACTAAAACCGTGCAATCACTAGATGGTTGTGCCAGCTCTTTGAAGAATGAGTTGCTAAGTGCTGTTTTGAAAGAAATAATTATTCTCCCATAAATATTCGGATGCTTTCACCCTAAAAGGTTCAAGAATTTCTCAATTTATCTATTCGTATACAACTACGCCTGTATAATTTTACCTACATACTATAGGAGTCGAGATTTCTTTTAAGTACATTACCCTTGCTTTGATCATAGCTCTGAAATCAAACTGCCTTAAGATTCAACTGGAATGAAATTGCTTTCTTTATTGAAAATACAGGGTCTTCCGCTTAGGACTATAATAAAAGAAAGTATCATATTTTCTTTACTTTTTACCATGATTTATTTCCAATATTTCTTACGTACTTACAGACTCATAAAATATTTTTTGCAAGTCTTGCACACTTCGAAATACTCTCCATTAGTTCCACGGTTACCATTAGTTTTATTTTTTAGTTGCTTTTATTATATTCCTAAGCGGAATATCCTGTATATGTTTTATTGCGTGTTTGAATGGTGGGAATTTTTGAAAGGTGTATTTAAAACTCCATTAAGTATATCTACGTTTATAATTTCCTTAAAATAAATGTGTCAAATTTTGTTAATGACTAAGCGTTGACACCGACAAAAACGTACGCGACTGAGAAGCCGCTTTCTCTGCTTGAAGTTCTCACACGGCAATAGGCAGCTCTGCTTGTGTTAAAAGTCTAGGTGAATAGCTGACGGTTTTCGTGATGGGCTTCCAGCTGTGATAATATCAAGTATCATTAGGTATTTTTCAGCATCTTGATAAAACGTATGAACTCCTTTGTTTTCATGGATTCAATTACTAGGTTTTAAGAATTATTTATTATTTAATGTTTCGATTAGTTTCATAATCATTCACCACTTAAGGAAAAATAATCATGATTCTTAATAATATTTTTTAGAACAACTTTATATCTGTGAAACTTTATATCCCAGCGTTGAAAGTCGGCCAATTTAATATATGAGTTCATTAATAGGTTTCTGTTATATTGTACAAAATATCAAATCGGAAACTTTGGATTAGTTGCTCAATTCATACAATTTTCACCAAGTATTTTGGAAAGGAGGAAGGAAGGTAATATCATCCGGATAACTATTTTGAAAGTTTAAGTCAACATTTTTGAATCGTGTTTCCGAACGAGCGAAGTAAGTAAATATTAGTAAGAGTGTTCTATAAGGGCGAGTAGATTATGCTATTAAACGTCAAATTTATGTACTAGTTTCAATTCTAAAAAGATCTGAATATTATTCTTTGTTGGTGATGATACGTTTTACATGTCTTTCGTCCCAAATGGTGAAATCTTCCAAATAGAGACACACCTTAGGTCTCACATCCGATATTACATAGCAATGTGCTCAACTACTCTTTAAAGCAAATACTATTTGTTGCGAGCAACTGAAGTAAGTACTTTAATGGTCATTAAATACATAACACAAACCAATAGGGCATGTAAGTAAAGTATTACTCATATATTTCTCATTAATTTACTCGTATGTAGGAGAAAATGTTGATATATCAAAACATATGAAACATAACGTTCTATTAATAGAATACAAACCATTTAAGTTGAAACCAGGAGATTTTTCCTTCGGATCACGATAGCAAAAGATGTGCAATTAGTAGCATAGCAAAGCAGAAATACAAGTATTTTTTACTTAAAAATGTGCGCATTTAAAAATATAAGGACTAATATAGACTAAACATAAATAAATATTAGATATAAAAAGAAGGCACAGAGAATCGTAAAACCTGGTCCAGTTATAGAAAATATCTACTTCACATTCACTCATGTTTAAGGTTAAATAAAAAATGCTTCCTTTTGACAAAATCCTTGAGTTTTATAGTTGTAAACAATTCAGATTTAGTACCAAATATATTATTCGAAAATCATTTCCCCAAAACATTCACGAAAGCGAGACAGGTTTGAATCATTTTGAAGATTTTTTATAAACCTTGCTTTGTTAAGAACACATATACAGTTCACTTTGCATGAATACTTCAATTTCATGATCTTGGATTGCATAAAAAGCATATGTTAATGTATTTCGGCGAAGTATTCAAAACATAGCAAAAGTTATCCGATAAAACGTAAAGTACACTGTTAAATAATTGAGAAAAATCAATTACAATTTTGGAAATATTGATATTTTAATTAACGCGTATTGCACAGATAAAGACGGTTTCCAAGAGGTTTTAGAATTTTACATATTGACTGTAGGCAAATATTTTTTCCACTGAAATGAGACTCCCTTAACTTTTTCTTGATATAAGTAGTCGTTGGGTAGCAAAACTAGCACATAGTGCAAAACAAACCTTTACATTTTTTAACAAATGGATATTTGTTCTTTCAGGTGGCAGTTGTCGACATTGAGATCTTCAAAGACGATCTGCTAGGTATGTACCACTTTCTTTGCTTCATCTTTCATGTGAATTAGATAAATTGTGATTCCACTTGAATTGAAAATGATATTGAGCGCATTATGTAAAATAATAGAGATTTCCAGGAACTCGATTTTTTATCATACAATCAAACTTGAAATATACCAAAATTGTAGTTTTTAAGCATCTGCCATTAGGCGGCATTTCTTATGAGAAATTGAATTTTTAGCTTTTATGGAAATAAATCTTCGAACAAGCCCCTCCCAGTTATAGGGCTAAATTGAAATTAGAATGAATGGCAGACAGCACTGCAAAAAGCAATAACGTAGATATCTATCAAGTAAAGCGAAAAACAAATTTAGATTCGTCGGCATTATTAATAACAAACAGCACACATTTCGAAGTAAACCTGTCAAACGGAGAAAGTGCAATCTAATCATCGTTCTGAGAGTTTTATCCGGGGTGTAATGAATCAGCTTTGTTCGAACTCTCTTGAACAATTAAGTACATAGTATGGTGGAACTATATAAAACTGAGGTGGTTTACTCGAATAGGCAGTAATTCAAGTAGATGCTGGTGTACTGCACATATGCGTCTCCACATATTTTAGTTATACGGACACCATAACTACAAATTCCAAATTATGTTCTATATGTTCAAATTCAGCGTGAACTTATGATTTTCCAATAAAAAAATAGAATATATACTTCACAAGGGGATTATTTCTGCACATGCAAGGTCTACCTTCTTCACGCTTGCTTTATACATTCATCAATTATACTACATTCGATTGTATTCCTGTATTTGAATTACACTGCTGGCCACCCAAATTGCAACACCAAGAAAGACAAGAGATATGACAACAAAATTTATTTTGTAGATAACATGTTGACCAAGTATCAAATGATTAAATTTATAGACTTCTTTGAAGTGTGGTTCCTGCCAAAATCAGTAGCCAGAGTAGCCGCCATTGTTGGAGATCACCGCTGCCACACGCCTCGGCATTGATTAAAAGAGACTTTGGATGTGTTCTTGGGGTACAGCAGACCAAGCAGCTTCCACACGTTGCCAAAGTTGATCTGGTGTGGCAGCTGGGGATGTATTCTGGGTGAATCGTTGAGCAACCATGGACCACATGTTTTCTATCGGCGAAAGATCCGGAGAGCGAGCTGGCCAGGGAAGCAATTCAATCTGGCGATTGACGAAGAACCCTTGGACAATGCGTGCCACGTGTGGTCGCGCATTATCCTGTTGAAATATGGCTGTGGGCAAGCCCTGAAGGTAAGGAAGGACAACTGGCTCCAACACCTCGGAGATGTAGCGCTGGCTGTTTAAAGTACCGGCAATGCGTACTAGAGGAGTGCGAGAGTGATATCCAATACCGCCCCATACCATAATACCCGGTGCAGGACCAGTGTGGCGGTGCATAACGCAGCTGTTCAGCATCCTCTCTCCACGGTGTCTCCAGACTCGAATCCGACCATCGTGGTGTTGCAGACAGAAGCGTGACTCGTCAGTAAAGACAATTTCATTCCATTCTGCCGTCCACATCCTTCTTTCATCGCACCATTGGCGGCGGAAACGTCTGTGGTTCTGCGTCAAGGGTAGACGAAACAATGGACGTCTTGCGGACAGACCACTCTGCTGTAAACGGCGTCGAATGGTACGCGCAGACACTGGATGATGTGGTACAGACTGAATGTGCTGTGCTATGGTTCGTGATGTGGCTGAGCGATCCGTCACTGCCATACGCACAATATGCCTGTCATCACGTGAAGTGGTGCACTGAGGTGGATGCGATCGAACACGTCGGTCCGTCGTACCCTCCTGCATCCAACGATCACATATCCGCATTACAGTTGTTTGGTTTCGTCCAACACGACTACCGATTTCCCTGAAAGATAATCCACAATCTCGGTAGGCCACTATCCTTCCTCTGTCGAACTCGGATACTTGATCAAAAGATGATCGCTGTTTTCTACGAGGCATAATTGATCGTTTTTTTGAAAAAACCACAAGAAAAACACAATTGCCGTACTTGAAATCGTCGAAATCTCCAAGCCTTAAATAGCGCTTTGAAGTGGCGCCACAGGCGCGCGTGATGTGCGTCTGCGCTGAAATTCTAATCATTTGCATATCTCACCTCCGCTAATGCATGTTGTAAATTTCATATTATTTGCATGCTTCCTTCAGGGTGTTGCATTTACGGTGGCCAGCAGTGTATTTCTTACAAACACTTGATTAACACGTATCACTTGAACACGAATTTCTCTCTGCAGTATGTTGGACCGATGCCGCCGAAGCACAAGTTCGAGATTCTGTGGCAACGCTTCTACGGAAAAAAGGTGAATATCTTGTGTTTCCACCCTCCAAACACATTTCTCACTCACTAAGAATCAAACTACGATGTCTCATAAGTAGGAACTGTAACACCAAAATAATTTTAAAACACTTTTATTATGTAAAATAAATGGCAATAATAGTTCTCCTTTCTAAAATCTACTTATATTATTTTGTTTAAGTATAGAGGACTTAATTCCCACTGAAATACCATTTTTACAATTGATATTCATTTTATCTCTTGTTAAAATGCACTACATTGAGTAACAAAATCCCAATCGCTTTTTGTATGGAATTTCCATTTCTAAATTTTTGTGAATGAATTCGGCATAAATGATCTTTCGTGGTCCTTGGAGTAATTTATAAATTCAAACTTTAAAATAACTGTGTGGATGTGTACATGCGTTAAAACATTTCTCCAAAGTCCTCTGGAGATGGTCATTATTCTGGATTTTATGGCACAAGGGGCCAAATAGAGCCAAACACAAGACAGACAATGTCAAATAATGGACATACATAGAATAAGGGATATTTCATTCACACAGAAGAGGGAAATACACCCAGGGTAAGTTGCAGGACCTGAATTTTCGCCTCCAACAACTCGTAGGTTGCTAGATCAGTGGGGAAACCTACTGAGCTATGTCCATTGCTGTGGGTTTTTTCCATCAGGAACGTTTTGGAGTTTGTAAAAGAGTTGGAATTACGAGGGTACAAGGTCTGGGGAAGAGTTGGAACAAGTAATAAGTAATCCAACGCATTGCCTCGAGGAGCTTCGAGAAATGTGTAATAAGTTACGGAACATAATTTATGCTCCATCGTCTACAGTTTGTAATTCAAAAGAATAATAGATTCGCTAAATTGAAGTACAAAATTAATGCCAAGAGCACATTTTTTGTAGAAAAATATCAGTAATAAGTATTCAAATTATAATTGCGCTAAATCTTGTACTACAAGAACTACGAGAATTTAAAGTACGTAGCATGAATGCCCAATTCACTACAAAGAAACTTGATCAACATAGATCACTAAACATCGAATTTCTCTCCCGCTTCTATAGAATTCCGGACCGATGCCTGATACCCATAAGTTCGAGATGCTGATGGAACGCTTTTACGGCAAAAAGGTGAATATCTCTTGTGTTTCCACACATTCTTCATGAACCAAAATTCTCACCGATTATAAATTTTAAAGATGAATGTTTCATAAGAAATACTGGAAATTATAAAGCTAAAATAAATTTGTTTTATATTACACAAAATAGCTTTTTTCTTTCTAAAATCTCCGAATGGATATCATTTGTTGAGGCATTGACAACTTAATACCTATAGAAATAGCAATTTTACATCTTTCAAATGCATCTTGCAATTTTCTTCAACCTCATGCCGATGTTATTTGAAAGAAACAGATTCCTCACACACAGAATGAGATCTGGAGTTTTCCTCAATTCCTGTTCATGTCAAACGGTTATCAAGTCAAACGGTGTCCTAAGCTCCCCTATTCACGACAGTGACTTCGAATCTTCGCCCACACCACCGATGACGGGTATGTCGCGAACACAGAGAAAAACAAATTTGCTTCGTTCTCTGGTAGAACACAATCGAGTGTTAAAATTACAACATTACTGATAAGGCTGCGTGGGAGTTGAACAGAAAGAGGAATAATGAAATATGAGTCCACGTGTAGTTTTTAACTTTCTATAAATACCCTGCATTCTCAAACGCAGTCCTTAATTTAACGGAGTAAGGAGAGGCCAAAGTTTCTACATGTAACGTTTCCTGTCTTTAATTAAGCATAAGACTGTTTACAGCACAATAAAATATTTATTTAGAATAGAGAAATTTAAAGATTATTTACATATTAGATTAATTGAAAGGTAGGTGGGAACAGCTTTAACAATCTCATCTCCAAGGAGCCCTGAGGCTCGCCAAAATCTGAGAGTCTGAAGGATGCGACTACTCCCTTCGTGGTTTCAATCTACTCTGCTCTCTTGCGGGGGGAGTTCGTCTCCGTCTTGGAATGTTAATCCCTGAGTTTCACGCCCCTGCATCGGAAGGTCATGAGAACCTCGACAACTTCCCTACCCGAGGACAGATTTAATGTCTCTCTGGCCTGGGCTTCCACATAACTGAAAAACACGTGTTTTCCTGGGGGTGGCCATCTGCATTCCTCTCATGGAGGGCCCAAGATAATTTAGTTGACGACTTGTTTTGCAGTCGGGGAAAATCTGAATTCCAGATGTGGGAATGCTAGACCGCAACGGTACATACAACTTCTTCTAGCTTGATTCGGGACTGATTGTGTTTACGTATGTTAACACAATGAATGCTAAAATAACGTTGTTTTTCCTTTTTTGAGCGCCATGCGATGGAGACGTTGAAGGGCTGGAGTCACGGGGCACTTTAGTAACTACCAGTTGAGTTCTATCCTCCTTGACTATTCGAGCACGTATCTAAATTCTTAATCTTGAGGAGGATAGAGAATTGATTCGGATAAATCATTCGAAATTCTGATTAGGTCTAGGATATAAGATAGGACATAAGTTAGGATATAAGATAGAATATAAGTTAGGATATGATTTCATGTATTTTATTTTTCAGCATGCCTTTCAAAATTCTTCTGTTTTTATATTTTTCTAATAGCTGCCTTTGTTTTCCAGATGCATCAGCCCACAGTAGCCTTTTCATAGCCCTGCACCATCCAAGCATCGCAACAGTATACAGACACACGCAGACATCGAGGTTGGGGAAACAGTAGGATCACGATAGGGGATCGGAGGGGTGAGGGAAGGGGTGGGACTCGAAGTGCAGCCACCTTCTCGTGGTGAGTCCTGAGTTGTTTCCGTCGGAAACAAGCCGAGCGCTGCACACTACACGACGAGCGAACACCGAAACGAGTGTTGCAACCAATCGTTCGCCATTATGACACCAAACCCATTAATAATTAATATGTCGTTACACTTGGCTACTCCTTCGGGAAGGACCTTTAAGATACTAATACTATTAGATTGGAGTAAACAGAGAGGGTAAAATAATTTTATTTTAATTTCAAAACAACCCTTAGGTTTCGGATATACAAGTAGTGTTGGGAAGAGTGCTCACATTTTTTAATGTTCTACATTTCCTGCTTGTTTTAGTTATTAATCTTAAAATGTTTCAGTGAACAGAATCTGAGTATTTGAGTCTGAAAGCTGTCAAAAACTGCATGTTTATGGTAAGAAATCAAACAGCAGAGCATTCGAGCAAATCCAGAGGTCTTGATATCTCTGAAAAGTGTCTGTCGCAAGGTCCGTTAGAAATACAAACTCTATAGCTTTCAGAATTGAACAAACATTGAAATAAACGTATGCTCGTTTTACATAATTGCTCAGTGGGCCAAAACCGCAAAAAGGCACCCGAAATCCAAAAATCAAATGTATACATGTTGCATTAAAAATATGACTAATAACTATTGAACAGTATGACTACTAGCATATTTTGCTAGCAATAATTGAGCCGTTTCCATCCAAAGTGAATCAATTATCGTTATCTCACAATCACTGTACTTTGCTGAAGTTGTCTCATGTGGACCTTCTTTCTACATCAAAATTGACATATGACAATACAGCTGTTGACTCTTTCATGAACCTAGCTTCATATGAGCGGTCATTTGAACCTTTTGTTAGGGGCGATCATAAGCTGCTAATAAAAGGATCTGAAGATACAAAAATAAGTGTATCCAATCCTCATCTGTTGCTTCTCTCGACATTTTTCTGATAAAACTAAAATGCTTGAGATCCTTATTTTTGCCCCTTGCGCTTCTATTGTCTAATCGGTAGTAAGGAGTGGGAGAGAATAGAGGCTCCTTGCAGTGGTATCATGAATCGATACTAGCGTAAGAATCGGCATTGTAAATTTTGCCATGGGCGTTGAAACGAACGTTTTTCGCATTTTCGCTAAAACAGACGTAATTCCGACTCTAATAATGCTAGCAACACGTTCTAACTTGCAGGATAGATGAATAGTCTCGTTCTAAAGAGATCCACCAAGCGATTTTCAAATCGGACAATAACTTTTCAAATGGGAATTTTTTTAGTGTCGGAGGGTAGTGATTTCCCATGTTAAACGGCGAAAAATTGGGTCCCGTGAATGCACTACAATTTTGGAAAATTTCCCGTCTTTTCCCAAAGCACTCGTACGATTTGTCTGAAAATTTTAGGGCATATCCTGGGCATATCCAATAGAAATCGTACCAAGCGATTTTAAAATTCATCGAGGGGTTTGGGATTTTCAAATTTGGGCGGGCCTATGTTAAAATTGGTCCCGTGAATGCACTACAATTGTGGATGTGCATTATTTATATCCTATTAAGCAGTTGCCTTCTGCAATTTTCCAAATCTTTGAACAGATATATAAAAAGAATAAAGGAAATCCCCTTCAAATATTTTGAAAAATTCAATACGTTTAAAGCCATCCATTTTTAACTTTTGGGATATAAAATACTGGTGATCATAAAAATGCAGCTTCAAATTATTTACTACTTCACATATATGAGAGTGTTGTTTGAAAAAAGTCATCACCAGTGTCAAAACTAAAGAAAAATAAAGGCAGGTTCGAATGAAAATAAATATTTCAGAAAAACCCTTCATAGTAATTTGTAAAGTTGGTTATAAAAAATACATGAAAGTCTCTGAAGTGATCATCTAAATAAAAACCTTTCTTCGATGACCACACTTCTTTCCATGAAAAGTGATCGCTAGAAAAGGTAATGGGAAAATATGTATAAATATGGGCAAAGGTCGAAAATTACACAAACAAGATACTCTTTCCGTCATGATACAGTTGAGAAAACGTACGTTCCTTGCAGTTAGTTATTTTTTGCACAACTTGTAATTATTTGATTTCTCCCAAATAAAAGATCCAAGTAACATTATTGCATTTGAACTGAAATTGTGCGATTGCCTCTATTTCAAACTAAATTGTAGCCACTTTTCAAAACACTGCAGCAAAAATGCTATGGTAGTAGTAATGGCTGAATTGTTTCGTCTAACACTATCCTATTTTAATTCCAAGAATAACTAAGCGGTTTCAGTGTGACATCTGCATTTACGCCCACATTTATTTATATCGTGTTTGAGCTTTCCCTTGTGTGGGAAAGATTTGAACTACTTGAACAATCTTTAGCCAGTTTCCTTTATAAAATGCATCGGATACGTTTCAGTTAAACCAAAAATAAGAATGAAATTAGTTTGTAGCTTGCTATCATCTGCCCCTTTTATAACGGAAGCGTCTGGTTTCTTGCTATCAAATGCATGAGAGCAATCGTTCTGTTGATCGTTTTGCGATGTGTACAGTTTCGTTTCTTGTCTGTCAGTAAATGTTGTGTCTCGTCGGAGCTTTTATTTTATTTATAGCTGACTTGATAGGTTGCTATAAGTTTTTATTTTCCTTACCCTGCAAAAATAGCATCGATGGTTTTCTCCTTTTTCCTCTCCCACGCAGACATTTCACAGTTGGAATTCAAATGAATCTTGTTATAAGATTGCCAAGTAACAAATCGACAGCGAGCGCCACCCCAGCTAAGTCACCACTGATAAAAGAGACCAAAACTTTCTTTTTATTTAGAGCAAATGTGTGTTACTACGTGAAAGTATAAGCAAATCGAATCGTGGTTTGTTAGAAATTCATTTCAAAAGCCCACTACCCCATTGCTCGGAAATGGAACGAAGTTCGTTACAAATTATTTTCATTAAAATATAATTTCATAAACAAAATATTTTAATGACAAAAGCTTCCTGTCGGAAATAAAATATTCAACAGATGGTTCAGCTCACCCGTCTATCCCCACTTAGTTGCGCCACTTGGCTTCGCATTGTTCTAAGCTGAAAGGTCACTAAGTTATTTTCAAATATATAGTGTTTGATTGAGCTTTAACTTAATCAAAATAAAATTCCTCGATGGTGTCAGGATCAGTAAAGGAACAAATTTCATTCGTAGATACTTCCACTGTTAAGTTTAAATTACGAGAACTAGAGATAGTGGGAGCGTTCGGAATGTTACGATCTTAAAACATCAAGGGAAAACAAGTTGTATCCTACCCGGCATACTAAGTCACATAGAAAAGAGCCACGAGATAATAGAAGTGATACTAAAACACAAAGAAATGTAATAAGAACTACTGTACCAAATCACACAACCACCTTAACAGGGATCTTAAGACATACAAACTTGATCTGCACACTTCAAACAAAATAGTCTTAATTTTCCAGCCGTTGGCCTAATGAGACTTCTGTAGCAAAAAAAGATGTCATGAAAAGAACAGACTGGAATGCTGGGTATTGACGAATAATTACTGGTAATTCTTGAATACGTGCTACAGTTAGTATTACTAGATGCAAATATATAAACAGAAGAAGAAATGTGTAAACTCCAGTATGGTAAACTCCACCAACAAGTGGCTGGATGATTGCCTCGAGGCAAAGTATGTGGAAAGTATTTGTGGTTTACTTGACAGTGAATATAACCAGATTGTTCCAGTTCTTCCGTCTTATACCCCAGAGTAAATAGCTACGCATATCTTTTACTGTGTTATACCCCTTCCAACAGTCGGAAAAAATGGCCGATCCATCTTTAATGTGTTGTTTTATTTCGTTCATTAATGTGGTAGCACTACGATCGGGGACCATAACAAGAAACGTTTCTCTTGTTTCGCGACAAATGCCCCCAAATATCCATTGGGATGGGAATTTTCTTCCAGCATTATTTCATAACGATCAAGCGTTACGTAAAAATTTACTTCGACGTAAAAACAAAATAGAACACGAGTATCGAATGCAACTACGCACCGAACATTGAACTGTGATTCTAAAAAAAGTTTTGCAAAACAATCAGAATCAATGAAATTGTATTTGTGGTTCACTTAGCAGTGAATATAACCAGATTGTTCTAGTTCTTCCGTCTTATACCCCTTCCAATAGATTTGACGATTAATCGCTGGCATGCGGTTAATACGTAAGTACCAATTAGAATGAAGAACTGCACTTCATTGATGTATTGAAATACTTTGATTTCTTTGACTGGACCTTTTAAGGTTAGCAGCCAGTCAAGCTATGCACTGTGGGTATGTCGAGTTATTTTGTAGCCATAGGCGCAAATATCTCTTCAGAGTTCATCTCAGATTTGTTAAAGTATGTTTGGAAAATTATGTCGTATAAAACAGAAAATATGTCTGGAGCTGTATAAATTCAAACGCTGAACTCTAGTGTCATGAAATTTGCACAGCTTATTTTGTCGGAAATTTCTAGGTCAACCTCCTCTATTTACAGCTTGCAATAGCTACGTCGTTTCCTTATAATCATAATAGGGCCACGGTAGCCCTGTTGGAAAAGTAGCAGATTAGCAACCGGAGGGTCGAGAGTTCGAAACTCGATCCAACCAAAGACCGTCGTTCACGCGGGAGTGGTGCATGTTAAATCTGTCATAACCTCACGTGTCCTCATGTTTACATGGTGTGGAAGTATGGAGAGTGGGATGCCAGCCCAGGTGTTGAACTCGTCATCTGACCGTGGCTCAAAATGAAGAGGTGTTGTCCTCGGGATGGATGCCAGATTGTCGCCAATAGCCGTTTGCGTCGCCCCAGTGTGAGGTCAATTAAACTACCTACCTTTTATAATTCAACACTATCGTATATTTTAATATATCTTGTTGGAAGACAATGTTTTAAACCAAATTTATTCATTTCATGCTAACCATTTCTTTTCCATTTTGACCATTGGGATCGATCCCGGACCGTCACCAATAGCCCGTTGTGTAGCTCCAGTATGACGTTAATTGAAATACCCCCCCCCCCATTTTGACCATGCTAAAATACAAACTCAGTTCATTTTCAACTCTACAATTTTTTTTCATGTTTTGACCAACATGCCATCAGAATTTCTTATTCATGGTCCACTGCTTATAATTCAATTTTATCCCTATAAAATTCTTCGGATCTTCCCCCTCGGAATTGAACCCGGACCATCAACAGTAGCTTATTCTGTTGCTCTAGTGCGACGTTGATTAAGTACCTACCCTAAAAAATTCTATCGTTTGATTACTTCACTCTTAATGTTCTTATATTTACATTGATAGTATTATATTATCTTGTGCTTGGCGGCAGCTTGTCCGTTTCTGGACCTTGCGCCATAAGACCCCAACCAACCTCTGGTTTCTGAATAATAATGCGATCGTGCATAGGGTGGGGTCTTCTAAAGAGAGTGTATCAAAGCACATTCACTTCACACGTATAACACTAGAAATACTTCTGATAAGGGCAAAGCGTCGGCGTTCATCATCGGACTCCAAAAGGAATTTAGAAAATCGCCAAAGACCGCTTCAAAGCGGCTCTTGAGATCGTCTTTTCTTATATGGGAGACGAAAACACGCCATTTTTGCCAAAATAGACTACAGTGTAAATACCTCCAGTGTTACATCTCGACGGGAAAAGTGCGCAGTCAGAAATTGAACTGAAAACAGATTCAAGTGCATCGTAAGCATGGATGAGAATAAATCTGTTTTTAAAATTTCAGAAACTATATTTTAAAGTTTTACCATCGATTTTGTGTTAAACCTGTACATAATTTTACATTAACGCTCAATTCAATACACAATTTATGTCTTAAATTCTTATTTTCTCGACCTTTGATCCCGACTACATCATTCCCTATCGTACTTTTTATGGACTCCCAAGACGCGGGATATATCGAGGGATTGAGTCTTCTATGCTGCTCTCTATAGCTCTCCTACTGAACCCTTTTATTTACAGGCTTGAAGGATTCATTGCAATGTGGGGATTCAAAACTGCTTTGGATGATCTCGAAACTTCTGAAGGTCAGCAGGTCAAGAAGAAAAGTTTGGAGCCACTTTCGAGGTACAAGAAATGTCTGATACAGGGGCGTATTCAGAGGGGAGAAAGAGCACGCCCCGAAAAGTTAAGTTATACAAAATAAATGCTTTAGTTACTTAATTGAAGTTTTGTTAACGACCTAGGAAGGAAATTCTTGGACAGGTCTGAAAATGCTCAAACGTTTTTGGAAAGGAAATGCTCATTTGGTACTCCAGCAATTGTTGCTAAAGCAAGCGAAGAACCCGTTCCATGTGCTGGGTGATTATCTGAATGGGAAGGGGATGACGAAAAAATCTCTTGTCCATTCGCCGTGACATGACAGACCTATTAAGAGAAAGGGCGCGCAGGGTTCGAGTCCTCCCTCAAATATTTTAAATGTAAAAAAAAACTTTCTAGTTTGAAGAATGTCTTAAAAGAGCAGCAGCACTTTGCTGTTTTTTTAATGATTCGTACTCAAAACATTCGATGCTTAATGTTTTAAAGATCACTCTTATATTATCTGTGCCACTTGCCAAGAAGTGAGCATAATGATGAGTGAATACGTATGATGTGAGCATGATAGAGAAATTGAGATTTACTATTAATTGTTATATGGCTATTGTAAAAACTTTAAGCGTTTTTCTCAGCAAAGTAGATAAATACGCAAACACTTTCAAGGTTTCTTAAGCTTTCCTCACTCTCTAAGGTTTGGTGAGCATATCTACTAATGATTATAATTTTATATTATCCTTCTCTGTATCTCCCTCTTTGTGTCTCTTTCTATGTCTCATCCTCTCTCTATCTCTCACTCAAGAACTTTTTAATTGGACCTAGAACGTAATGGTAGGTATTTTAATTAACGTCACACTGGAGCAACACAACTAGAACATAGTGAAATGTTATGTAACGTCAAATGTTTTGATTCAGATGTCATGTTTATGGCTTCGTTTCTTAATAAAAAGATGTGCAGAAAAATCTTGCTTTGTGTATATTTATTCACTGTCAAACCAAACTAATTTCCAAAGATGACCGTTTGAAATTAAAAAATAAAATTCACTAACTATCATTGTAAATTCACTCCTTTATGATTAACTTGTGAATCGACAAAACAAATATATAGACTTCTTAATTAATCATATTAAAAGTGTTTATAAGTATTAAATCTACTTAATAAATTTGCTTATCAAGAAAAGTTCTGTCAACAATTAAAGCGACAACACGACATATGAAAAATTTTGAGGTAGCCATGCATGTTCAGAATAAAATATACATTCAAAACAAAACTTGCCGCGTATTCTCTGGAAGAAAAAGAAAACAAGTTAAAATAATTCAAGAGCATAAGTGTTATCATTTTAGTAAGTCAGTTAAAAAACGTTTTTATTCCATCTTAATCGTTCGAAACAAATGAAAAAGGGATGCTTCTTTATACCCAAGAACGATATAACAATTATCGATATAAGGATGAAAATATTTTTTAAAATTAACACTTCCATTAAAAAGAAAGTTTCGGAATTATTGAAAATTTTGCAACATCATGTAAAAGATTGATTAACGCATAGACAATTTATATCGATAAGAGAATCGATATGCTCATGTAAAAGTGTTTAAGATAGCCGGAAAAAAAAAAAAGTTGAATTTACATCGCATTGGAGCAACACGGCGATTGGCCGGCGATCCGGGATCAATCCTAAAGGGAAAGATCCGAGGACAACACTACGTAATTTTGAATCACGGTCAGATGACGAGGCAACACCTGAGCTGGCACCCCACTCTCCAAACTTCCACACCACGCCAACGTGAGGACATTTGAGGCCACGACAGATTTAAAGTGCACCAGCCCCCTTTGTACACGACGGTGTTTGGCTGGATTCGAACTCGCAACCCTTCGGTTGCAAGTCGGTTACGGGGCCGCGGTGGCCCGGTTGGAAGAGTAACGGACTAGCAACCGAAGGGTTGCGAGTTCGAATCCAGCCAAACACCGTCGTGTACAAAGGGGGCTGGTGCACGTTAAATCTGTCGTGGCCTCAAATGTCCTCACGTTGGCGTGGTGTGGAAGTTTGGAGAGTGGGGTGCCAGCTCAGGTGTTGCCTCGTCATCTGACCGTGGTTCAAAATTACGTGGTGTTGTCCTCGGATCTTTCCCTTTGGGATTGATCCCGGACCGTCACCAATAGCCCGTTGTGTTGCTCCAGTGTGACGTTAATTGAAATAAATAAATAAATAAATAAATAAAAACAAGTCGGTTACTCTTCCAACCGGGCCACCGCGGCTCTTCACTCACCAAACAGGCTGAGAAGGCAGAAAAGCGCCAAGTTTTGCAACATTTTAAAGAGCTCCATCGATTCTGGTATCGATCAGATCAGGGTGGGAAGGTAGTTAACGTCGCACTGGAACGCAACGGGCTATTGGCAACGGTCCGGGATCAATCCCCCGAGGACAACACCACGTAATTTCGAACCACGGTCAGACGACGGGCGCTGTTCCGGGATCCATCCCGAAAGATGATCAATCAGATGACGAGGCCAATACCCAAGCTGACACACCACCCTCCAAACTTCCACGCCAACGTGAGAACGATTAAATCATGTCGTTTAAATCAATTATATATTGATAAATAATCGATATCCGAAATGACTACAAAGTTTAAAATTCAAAGTTTTAGAAGGAACATAGAAGGTGGAAAAGGGTCAAATTTTTGAAACGCTTTCACGACCTCGTCAATTTTTTTTTTATCGATTTAAATTATCCAACTATTAATCGATAATTGTTCCAGATTGTTTAGAGGTACCGGTTTCATTCGGTTCGTAGGATCAATTTGGGGGAAAAATTTAATTTCGTACCGTCTTATACTGAGGTAATTCATAATTCCCCTTCATTAAATTTAAAGAAAAGAAGTGAATTCTTTCGGTCAAAGCACCATTTTATTTAGTAACTTACTGGGGTTCACTCTAAAGAACTATTTCTCACTCGTATTCTAGGGTCTATTAAAGGTTGTATTCGTGGGAGTAATAATTTCGCATGATTGATAGAATATTTTAGACAAGTAGATTCTAAATGGAATTAATACTAAAAAAATGTATATAAAAGTAATCTTGATTCGATCCATTCGCCCCTCCACAAGTCAGTCAATAATAAGTAACTTTAAAAGGAAATTCTTTAGTTTTACTGAAAAATTTAATTTTAATGAACTCGTGAAACGAGCTTGATTTAAGAATGAACAAATTGGGACTATTTTTTTTTATTTGGGAACAGCACAAGCAGCAAAAAATCTAAATCAATATACAATATTTAACGTTACAGGGTAAACATTTCGTCACATATTATACACATATCAGAAAAGTTACTATTCAAGAAAGTGTGAATTTTTTCAATTTATCTTTTCCATAAAACATGGAATTCTGATGTTAGGAAGGTATTTCAATTAACGTGAAACTGGAGCAACATAAAGGCTATTGGATTGCCATTTTTCTCGGGAAGGTGCTACATCCCTTCATTTCAAAAGTCCCTCTGTTTTTATTTCAATTTCGTGCAGCTTACTTTCAATCTTTCTCGAGTTTTAACGCACTGAGAGGTTCGCATCCAAAATTCAACTTTGCAAACCTGCACCATTTTTAACACGCTGACATTCTTGACCACTATAATCTTTCTTGCGATTCCTTCAACTAATGATAGGGTTGTTTAGTTATGCTTGTGGTGTTAAAGCACTCCATGGAAACCTCATGACCAGTAGAGGGTAGCGTTAGATAATTGAGGCAAAATTTAGTTGGTGTTCGTTTTTATGAAACCAATAATCTTTCATAGAATTGCTCTGATAATAATCCGTGTCGCGGTAGACCGGTTGGAAGGTAAGAGATTAGCAACCGGAGGATTGCGAGTTCGAATCCAACCAAAGACCGTCGTGTGCAAAGGGGGCTGGTGCACGTTAAATCTGTCGTGGCCTCAAATGTCCTCACGTTGGCGTGGTGTGGAAGTTTGGAGAGTGGGGTGCCAGCTCAGGTGTTGCCTCGTCATCTGACCGTGGTTCAAAATTACGTGGTGTTGTCCTCGGATCTTTCCCTTTGGTGATCGATCCCGGACCGTCACCAATAGCCCGTTGTGTTGCTCCAGTGTGACGTTAATTGAAATACCCCCCCTCTTGTATGACTGCCGTAAAGAATCGTAAATAAAACTTTAATCAAACCAAACTGTATGATCCGTTCTCCGTAGATTTGGTATGAATTTTGTTTTACCTTTCTTTCAAAAGTATGCGAGAAAAAACTGGATATCGAACGACTGAGACAAAAATTAACTTTTTCGCCACCTAAGCGAAAAAATACTTTTATCACTATGTGATTAGTTTCTTTCTCGTGTAAATTAATTTCAAATTGCAATCAAACTGTTTTTTAAACTCAATAGGAAAGACAAAGTGGAGATCACGGTTGGAAAATTTCTTTTTAGGGTAAATAGACAAGATTTAATGTTAGATGGCAAATATTTCCGCATCGTGAAAGGTTTGGGATGTATAAGGTTATAAGAATTATCAGCTTCCATTCTGAATCACCAAAACTATTTGGAAGTATCAGGGCATTTCTTGAGTCTCTTAAGTGGCTCCAACAACGAACTTTTCTTTAGAAAAAGGTGCTGCAGCCGGTAGTCAAGAAGCAGAGGTTTCGAGATCACCCAAAGCATTCGTCATCTGACAGTGGTTCAAAATGATGAGTTCTCGGATCAAGGGTGATCCCTGACCGACGCCATTGGCTCATGCGACGTTAATTCAAGTACCAAAATAGTTGATCCCCTTTCCAATAAATACTTCACACCTGTAACATAGAACGATCAGTATGGGAAATATCGATGAAGACTTATAACCATTCATAAAACTGTAGACGACCCAAAGATATCCTGTCATCAGGACCAATTAGAGAAATGAGAAAGCATTAGCTTGCTTAACAGAGCAGCCGGAAAACGGTAGCTGAAATTATTTATGCATGAAAAGTATTCGTTGAATTATTAATACAGGGATAACGCGAGTCTCATAAAAAGAACATACTTTTAGTTTCGCGTCATTTTAATTTCGGGATTGAAAACCTTCAAAGGATATTCTCTCGATGAAAAATTTCAAGAATTCCGTCCGATCTTAGGGGCCCAGGTAGCCCAGTTGGAAGAGCAAACGGATTAGCAACCGATCGTGTACTCGGGAACTGTTGCGCGTTAAATCTGTCGTGGCCTCAAATCTCCTCACGTCGGCGCGGTGTGGAAGTTTGGAGAGTGGGGTGCCAGCTCAGGTATGGACCTCGTCATCTGACCGTGGTTCAAAAAGACGAGGCGTCCTTGGATCTTTCCTTTCGGTAATGATTCCGGACCGTTGCCAGTAGCCCGCTGTGTTCCTCCAGTGCATGGTTAATTAACTACCTACCGTCCAATTTTAGGTATTTTAATTATCTACCTACCGTCCAATTTTAGGTAGTCCAGGATCATTCCAAAAGAGAAAGATCCGAGGATAACACCACGTATCTTTGAATCGCGGTCAGACGACAGGAAGGATAGAAAATTTTCCGATTTGATTTAAATGGTTTATCCGAGTTGAATAGAGACTCCGCTTATAATCACACAACATTAAGTAAATCAACTGTTTAAGATTTCAGCAGTTTTTTGTTTGAATCGGTGGGAATACCCCCCCCCCCCAATGCAAAATGGTTGTTAGGAGAACATAGTTAAAGGTATTAGACGCTATAGAAAAATTAGTTACGTTGAAAGCTTAGGTAGGTAGGTATTTTAATTAACGTCCACTGGTGCAACACAACGGGCTATTGGCGACGGTCCTGGATCAAACCCGAAGGGAAAGATCCGAATTGAAAGCTTAAGAATCAATGCAGGTTGATCAAGATAGGAACCCGATTTAAATACTTAGTTTATTCACAATAAGATATGGGTGCAACGATTGGTTGGTTGGGTTTTATGGCGCAAGGGCCATATTTGGCCAAGCTGCGCCAAACACAAGACAGTCAAATGGTCATACACACAAGACCGGACACGATATGGTATTGGTATTTTCAATTAACGTCACACTGGAGCAACACAACGGGCTATTGGTGACGGTCCGGGATCAATCCCAGAGGGAAAGATCCGAGGACAACACCACGTAATTTTGAACCACGGTCAGATGACGAGGCAACACCTGAGCTGGCACCCCACTCTCGAAACTTCCACACCACGCCAACGCGGACACGATATGGATGCAAGGATGTTTATTTGTCAAAGATAAGGAACTAATTTTTGTTAAGATTGGTTTGATTTGTATGTTCGTAACTTAGTCGATGCTTAATCGATGAAAAATGACTTTACGGAAGGATAGCTATTAACATGTTTAACAAATTTCCACCAAAAGCAATAAACAAAACCACACAAGCACTATGTTATATTATACAATCCCATATGCGTGCTAACAGCTTGGTTACTTGGTGAAAATCGAAGTTCGGAATAATAAATAGTAGTCTACAGAAAATAGGTAAAAGAAAAATATAGTTTAAACTAAATAAATAGGTGACGGTCTAACAGATGCAAACAGAAGGTAGCAAAATACACTTGCCTCAATTAGTTTCACCATAGCTCTCAAATCTACCTGCTTCAATCCAACCACAGTATTGATGTAGAATACTATACATCAGTGTTGAAGTAAAAAGATGAACTGGTCACAAAATATCAAGCACTAAAACACGGAATAAAACAGATGAAAAGGAAGGTAACGAATATATATACTGCAGGATGGGTCTAACTCCTTAAAAACGTCAACTTCATGAAGGGAATATGCAAAGATGCACACAATCCAATCAATGGTTCGACGAAATTCCACTAGAAGGCGCTTTCGTTTACTGTCACGTGTCGCCACGTGTGAATAGGGATTTAGAAAAATAGCAAAACTGCCTCCTCGTACGGAAGCCGATCGAACCTCCAATGACCCCGGTACCGACGACAACGGCGGGGGAGGCGTACGAAGACCCCCGACGCTGCCGTTTTCCCGGGAGCGGGTTGCCGGACAAGACAGTTTTGAGTCCCGACTATTTCTTTTTCGAGCGGAAATTCCGAATAGTGCCAGTTGACGGAAAGTGTGACAGTGATGCAATTGTGAAATTAATGCTGACGATTGAAATTAAATGTGCGAGTGAACGCATTGAGTTGGTTTCGAATCGGGCACCTTCCGAACGCGAGGTAGAGGAGCTGTCAACTGCGCCGCCGGGACTCGATGCTTCTCTTGCTTCCAATCGTACCCTCTGATACCTACAGAATCAAAAATATAGAAAAAGGTATTCTTTAAACTCTATTTTATACTAAAAAGAGAAAAATATATATTGCGATGTAAATTAAATTTGTATTCAAACGTGAAAGGTTTTAAATAAAATTGTAACAATTAAAAAATAAATCAAGGTGTTTTCGAAAATTGTAATAATCAAAATACAGAATACATCATACTTTTGTCTTACTTGAGTTAGAATAGTTCGCTTTATTTTTACATTTACATTGATAAGTACACAAATATATTTTAACATTCATAAATATTAAGGAGCTATCGCCAATTTAGAAAAACTGTCGATTGCCCAAATAAGGCCCGTCACTTCCAACATGTGTATTCGGGGCAATTTATCCTGTTTGTACATAACTGAAAATTTGCAATATGTATTCCTCCTATTTATGTGGGCCCCTACCATAAAAATATTCGAGTTAATCCTCTCTCTAAAGTGGGGCCTTAAAATTAACACACACATTTTATCATATTCTTTCTTATGGATGGGGTGGTTGTGTTTCATGGAACTGTCAGCGATCTCATTACCCATGATGCCCAGGTGACTAGGCCAACAAAACAAAATATTAAAACTCTTTTTCCCGAGTGTACTTAAAATATCTAACAGGATGGAATTTAGGATTGCAGTACTCCAACTGTTCCAAGACACTCATACTCTCGCTATGCACACAGAGTTTGCGGTGGGAATGACATCTGCTGAGGCGACAACAAACGGCGATAGTTTGAGCAGTTTATGCTGAGCAAGTATGAATATGACATTATCAAGAGAAATACCACTCAAAATATATCCCACTCTCTTTCATCCATCCTTAAAATCTGAATTATATGAAGTGTATTGACAGGAGTGCATGGTAAAAAGTTGCAGAAAAACAGATTTATTACGGGAAGCAAAAGGGTTAAGGGTAGGATGGGGTATTTAATCAACGTCGCACTGGAGCAACATAACGGGCTATTAGCGACGGTCCGGGATCCAACCCGATGCGAGGACAACGCCTCGTAATTTTGAACAGCGGTCAGATGACGATTCAACACTGAGCTGGCACCCCTCTCCAAACTTCCACGTCAACGTGAGGACATTCGAGGCCACGACAGATTTAAAGTGCACCAGCCCCCGTGTACATGACGGTCTTTGGCTGGACCGAGTTTCGAACTCGCAACCCTCAGGTTGCTACTTTGTTGCTCTTCTTACGTACTAGGGAGCAGATATCCGAGTAAATCAATCCGTTATAATCTTTGGTATTAACTGAGGATGTATAGCACCGCGAATTCATATAATCTGCTCAGATTGGTTCGTTACTGTACCGCTGATTTAAGATTCACAGCCTCTGTGTGGAATGCCATTAGCCCCGACTTGATCTGAAGTGACCATCAATTTTCATTTTAACCCATGCAGCCTCAATCCTGCATGGGTCAGGATTAAGACGATTTTACGATGCTCTAATAAACTTCAAGCTTTACGAGCTTGCCATCGATGACTCAAACCTAAGTGACACACATGGAAACGCGAGAAGCATTTTGCGTTTCCTGTCAAATATCTTAACCCTTTTGCGGGCCACGGTAACCCAGATGGAAGAGCAACGGATTAGCAACCGGAGGGTTGAAGCTCGATCCAGCGAAAGACCGACGGAGTCTGGTGCACGTTAATCGTGGCATAAAATGTCCTCACATTGGCGTGGTGTGCAAGTTTGAAGAGTGCAGTGCCAGCTCAAGTGTTACCTCGTCATCTGATCGTGGTTCAAAATTACGTGATATTGTCCTCGGATTTTCCCTTGGGCATTGATCCCGGACCGTCGCCAATAGCCCGCTGTGTTGCTTCAGTATGACGTTAATTACATACCTACCCTAGTATGTTAGATAACATGTTGTTATCTAATGTATATATTAATTGGATATTTAAGAACTTTTCGCATTTCCTTCCCAAGGATAATATATGCGGAAGGAAAGTGAACCTCGGTTGAAAATTACTCCGAGGAATTTCATCTCCTTGGTTACGAGAATTTGTGAGCTGCGAATGCGAATATCGGGGTCTGGGTGTATACTCGTTTTCTGCAGAAGTAGAAACCGCCACTCTTGCTAGAGAATAGCGCGTGAGCATTCTGGTCGCACCGCTTGACTAAGATGACGACAGTTCGATTAGAACGCATGTCCGATCGTTAGCATAATATCTGCAAGTCATCTACGTATTAAGCGCCATGAACTGATGGTTGAAGAGTATGAATAATGTTATTAAAATGGGAGAAAAAGAAAAGGAACACTTAAAACATTCACGAGGGGGTTTCTTGATTTGAATGAAATTGTTTGATGTAATGTGGACTCAAAAATAACGCGAAGTTAAAAATGTTTCGTATGAAAAGAGGTAAATTTCCTCTAAATACAGAGTAAACTAACTACGGAGAATAGAGTATCATACACGTCTTCTTACATAAAAAAAGATAGATTAAACGACTCCTCCGTACAAATCCATCTCGTATTTGTTTCGAGACGCACTAGAATATCGAATGGATTTGCCTTTACAAAAAAATTTACATTTGAAAAAATCGAATGCTTAAACTCATTGTTTTATCAATTTCTAAAATTTGATAATACAATAAACACAATAAATCTGCAGAATAATTCCTTTTTGTGTGAACCTTTTGGTTCCTGATGAGATTTTTCCTGGTGATCGAGAATAATTAGTTGACCAAGATATTCGAACTAGTTCTTCACTTAGATCAGTAGAGGACCCTTATATGAGGTATATAATAAACGTAGGTGAAAAAGATTTCACATTCGAGACATCGTTTAGAATGTGAAGGAAATCAATCGAGCGGGTCGAATTCATATTCCGGAAACACCAAACTACTTCTCGCAAGATGAGGCTGCGGAGGAGGGTGGAATCGAGACTCTCATGGTTAGCAGACTTCCTCATCCTCCTTCCCGCCAATTCACTTGCAGTCACGTGCTCATTCCATGTCACCTATAAGAGAGAGAATGAAGAAGCTTCTCCGACCCACACCACGTGCAGGTAAAGGTGAAAACGACTTCACATTCGAGACACATCGTGTAGAATGTGAAAGAAATCTCAAGAACGGGTCGAATTCACCTTTCGGAGGGGGCCGCGGTGGCCCGGTTGGAAGAGTAACGAACTTGCAACCGAAGGGTTGCGAGTTCGAATCCAGCCAAACACCGTCGTGTAAAAAGGGGGCTGGTGCACGTTAAATCTGTCGTGGCCTCAAATGTCCTCACGTTGGCGTGGTGTGGAAGTTTGGAGTCCCGGACCGTCACCAATAGCCCATTGTGTTGCTCCAGTGTGACGTTAATTGAAATACCCCCCCCTCACCTTTCGGAGACCTCTCGAAACTACTTCTCGCGAGATCAGCATGCGGAGGAGGGTGCAATCGAGACTCTCATGGTTAGCAGACTTCCTCATCCTCCTTCCCGCCAATTCACTTGCAGCCACGTGTTCATTCCATGTCACCTATAAAGAGAGAGAATGAAGAAGCTTCTCCGACCCACACCACGTGCAGGTAAAGGGGAAAACGACTTCACATTCGAAACACATCGTGTAGAATGTGAAAGAAATCTCAAGAACGGGTCGAATTCACCTTTCGGAGACCTCCCGAAACTACTTCTCGCGAGATCAGCATGCGGAGGAGGGTGCAATCGAGACTCTCATGGTTAGCAGACTTCCTCATAGTCCTTCCCACCATTTCACTTGCAGCCACGTGTTCATTCCATGTCACCTATAAGAGAAAGAATGAAGAAGCTTCTCCGACCCACACCACGTGCAGGTAAAGGAGAAAACGACTTCACATTCGAGACACATCGTTTAGAATGTGAAAGAAATCTCAAGAACGGGTCGAATTCACCTTTCGCAGACACCCCCCAAACTACTTCTCCCGAGATCAGCATGCGGAGGAGGGTGGAATCGAGACTCTCATGGTTAGCAGACTTCCTCATCGTTCTTCCAGCCATTTCACTTGCAGCAACGTGTTCATTCCATGTCACCTATAAGAGAGAGAATGAAGAAGCTTCTCCGACCCACACCACGTGCAGGTAAAGGTGAAAACGACATCACATTCGAGACACATCGTTTAGAATGTGAAAGAAATCTCAAGAACGGGTCGAATTCACCTTTCGGAGACCCCACGAAACTACTTCTCGCGAGATCAGCATGCGGAGGAGGGTGGAATCGAGACTCTCATGGTTAGCAGACTTGCTCATCCTCCTTCCCGCCAATTCCTTGCAGCCACGTGTTCATTCCATGTCACCTATAAGAGAGAGAATGAAGAAGTTCTCCGACACACACCACGTGCAGGTAAAGGTGAAAACGACTTCACATTCGAGACACATCGTTTAGAATGTGAAAGAAATCTCAAGAACGGGTCAAATTCACCTTTCGGAGACCCCCCGAAACTCCTTCTCGCGAGATCAGCATGAGGAGGAGGGTGGAATCGAGACTCTCATGGTTAGCAGACTTCCTCATCGTTCTTCCCGCCATTTCACTTGCAGCCACGTGTTCATTCCATGTCACCTATAAGAGAGAGAATGAAGAAGCTTCTTCGACCCACACCACGTGCAGGTAAAGGTGAAAACGACATCACATTCGAGACACATCGTTTAGAATGTGAATGAAATCTCAAGAACGGGTCGAATTCACCTTTCGGAGACACCCCCCCCCCCAAACTACTTCTCGCGAGATCAGCATGCGGAGGAGGGTGGAATCGAGACTCTCATGGTTAGCAGACTTCCTCATCGTCCTTCCCGCCATTTCACTTGGAGGCACGTGTTCATTCCATGTCACCTATAAGAGAGAATGAAGAAGCTTCTCCGACCCACACCATGTGCAGGTAAAGGTGAAAACGACTTCACATTCGAGACACATCGTTTAGAATGTGAAAGAAATCTCAAGAGCGGGTCGAATTCACCTTTCGGAGACCCCCCGAAACTACTTCTCGCGAGATCAGCATGCGGAGGAGGGTGGAATCGAGACTCTCATGGTTAGCAGACTTCCTCATCCTCCTTCCAGCCAATTCACTTGCAGCCACGTGTTCATTCCATGTCATCTATAAGAGAGAGAATGAAGAAGCTTCTCCGACCCACACAACTTGCAGGTAAAGGTGAAAACGACTTCACATTCGAGACACATCGTTAGAATGTGAAAGAAATCTCAAGAGCGGGTCGAATTCAACTTTCGGAGACCCCCCGAAACTACTTCTCGCGAGATCAGCATGCGGAGGAGGGTGGAATCGAGACTCTCATGGTTAGCAGACTTCCTCATCCTCCTTCCCGCCAATTCACTTGCAGCCACGTGTTCATTCCATGTCACCTATAAGAGAGAGAATGAAGAAGCTTCTCCGACCCACACCACGTGCAGGTAAAGGTGAAAACGACTTCACATTCGAGACACATCGTTTAGAATGTGAAAGAAATCTCAAGAACGGGTCGAATTCACCTTTCGGAGACCCCCCAAACTACTTCTCGCGAAATCAGCATGCGGAGGAGGGTGGAATCGAGACTCTCATGGCTAGCAGACTTCCTCATCGTTCTTCCCGCCATTTCACTTGCAGCCACGTGTTCATTCCATGTCACCTATAAGAGAGAGAATGAAGAAGCTTCTTCGACCCACACCACGTGCAGGTAAAGGTGAAAACGACATCACATTCGAGACACATCGTTTAGAATGTGAAAGAAATCTCAAGAACGGGTCGAATTCACCTTTCGGAGACCCCCCAAACTACTTCTCGCGAGATCAGCATGCGGAGGAGGGTGGAATCGAGACTCTCATGGTTAGCAGACTTCCTCATCGTCCTTCCCGCCAATTCACTTGCAGCCACGTGTTCATTCCATGTCACCTATAAGAGAGAGAATGAAGAAGCTTCTCCGACCCACACCATGTGCAGGTAAAGGTGAAAACGACTTCACATTCGAGACACATCGTTTAGAATGTGAAAGAAATCTCAAGAGCGGGTCGAATTCACCTTTCGGAGACCCCCCGAAACTACTTCTCGCGAGATCAGTATGCGGAGGAGTGTGGAATCGAGACTCTCATGGCTAGCAGACTTCCTCATCGTTCTTCCCGCCATTTCACTTGCAGCCACATGTTCATTCCATGTCACCTATAAGAGAGAGAATGAAGAAGCTTCTTCGACCCACACCACGTGCAGGTAAAGGTGAAAACGACATCACATTCGAGACACATCGTTTAGAATGTGAATGAAATCTCAAGAACGGGTCGAATTCACCTTTCGGAGACACCCCCCCAAACTACTTCTCGCGAGATCAGCATGCGGAGGAGGGTGGAATCGAGACTCTCATGGTTAGCAGACTTCCTCATCGTCCTTCCCGCCATTTCACTTGGAGGCACGTGTTCATTCCATGTCACCTATAAGAGAGAATGAAGAAGCTTCTCCGACCCACACCATGTGCAGGTAAAGGTGAAAACGACTTCACATTCGAGACACATCGTTTAGAATGTGAAAGAAATCTCAAGAACGGGTCGAATTCACCTTTCGGAGACACCCCCCCAAACTACTTCTCGCGAGATCAGCATGCGGAGGAGGGTGGAATCGAGACTCTCATGGTTAGCAGACTTCCTCATCGTCCTTCCCGCCATTTCACTTGGAGGCACGTGTTCATTCCATGTCACCTATAAGAGAGAATGAAGAAGCTTCTCCGACCCACACCATGTGCAGGTAAAGGTGAAAACGACTTCACATTCGAGACACATCGTTTAGACTGTGAAAGAAATCTCAAGAACGGGTCGAATTCACCTTTCGGAGACCCCCCAAACTACTTCTCGCGAGATCAGCATGCGGAGGAGGGTGGAATCGAGACTCTCATGGTTAGCAGACTTCCTCATCGTCCTTCCCGCCAATTCACTTGCAGCCACGTGTTCATTCCATGTCACCTATAAGAGAGAGAATGAAGAAGCTTCTCCGACCCACACCATGTGCAGGTAAAGGTGAAAACGACTTCATATTCGAGACACATCGTTTAGAATGTGAAAGAAATATCAAGAGCGGGTCGAATTCACCTTTCGGAGACCCCCCGAAACTACTTCTCGCGAGATCAGTATGCGGAGGAGTGTGGAATCGAGACTCTCATGGTTAGCAGACTTCCTCATCCTCCTTCCCGCCAATTCACTTGCAGCCACGTGTTCATTCCATGTCACCTATAAGAGAGAGAATGAAGAAGCTTCTCCGACCCACACCACGTGCAGGTAAAGGTGAAAACGACTTCACATTCGAGACACATCGTTTAGAATGTGAAAGAAATCTCAAGAACGGGTCGAATTCACCTTTCGGAGACCCCCCAAACTACTTCTCGCGAAATCAGCATGCGGAGGAGGGTGGAATCGAGACTCTCATGGCTAGCAGACTTCCTCATCGTCCTTCCCGCCATTTCACTTGCAGCCACGTGTTCATTCCATGTCACCTATAAGAGAGAATGAAGAAGCTTCTCCGACCCACACCATGTGCAGGTAAAGGTGAAAACGACTTCACATTCGAGACACATCGTTTAGAATGTGAAAGAAATCTCAAGAGCGGGTCGAATTCACCTTTCGGAGACCCCCCGAAACTACTTCTCGCGAGATCAGTATGCGGAGGAGGGTGGAATCGAGACTCTCATGGTTAGCAGACTTGCTCATCCTCCTTCCCGCCAATTCACTTGCAGCCACGTGTTCATTCCATGTCACCTATAAGAGAGAGAATGAAGAAGCTTCTCCGACCCACACTACGTGTAGGTAAAGGTGAAAACGACTTCACATTCGAGACACATCGTTTAGAATGTGAAAAAAATCTCAAGAGCGGGTCGAATTTACCTTTCGGAGACCCCCCGAAACTACTTCTCGCGAGATCAGCATGCGGAGGAGGGTGGAATCGAGACTCTCATGGTTAGCAGACTTCCTCATCCTACTTCCCGCCAATTCACTTGCAGCCACGTGTTCATTCCATGTCACCTATAAGAGAGAGAATGAAGAAGCTTCTTCGACCCACACCACGTGCAGGTAAAGGTGAAAACGACATCACATTCGAGACACATCGTTTAGAATGTGAATGAAATCTCAAGAACGGGTCGAATTCACCTTTCGGAGACACCCCCCCAAACTACTTCTCGCGAGATCAGCATGCGGAGGAGGGTGGAATCGAGACTCTCATGGTTAGCAGACTTCCTCATCGTCCTTCCCGCCATTTCACTTGGAGGCACGTGTTCATTCCATGTCACCTATAAGAGAGAATGAAGAAGCTTCTCCGACCCACACCATGTGCAGGTAAAGGTGAAAACGACTTCACATTCGAGACACATCGTTTAGAATGTGAAAGAAATCTCAAGAACGGGTCGAATTCACCTTTCGGAGACCCCCCAAACTAATTCTCGCGAGATCAGCATGCGGAGGAGGGTGGAATCGAGACTCTCATGGTTAGCAGACTTCCTCATCGTCCTTCCCGCCAATTCACTTGCAGCCACGTGTTCATTCCATGTCACCTATAAGAGAGAGAATGAAGAAGCTTCTCCGACCCACACCATGTGCAGGTAAAGGTGAAAACGACTTCACATTCGAGACACATCGTTTAGAATGTGAAAGAAATCTCAAGAGCGGGTCGAATTCACCTTTCGGAGACCCCCCGAAACTACTTCTCGCGAGATCAGTATGCGGAGGAGTGTGGAATCGAGACTCTCATGGTTAGCAGACTTCCTCATCCTCCTTCCCGCCAATTCACTTGCAGCCACGTGTTCATTCCATGTCACCTATAAGAGAGAGAATGAAGAAGCTTCTCCGAGCCACACCACGTGCAGGTAAAGGTGAAAACGACTTCACATTCGAGACACATCGTTTAGAATGTGAAAGAAATCTCAAGAACGGGTCGAATTCACCTTTCGGAGACCCCCCAAACTACTTCTCGCGAAATCAGCATGCGGAGGAGGGTGGAATCGAGACTCTCATGGCTAGCAGACTTCCTCATCGTCCTTCCCGCCATTTCACTTGCAGCCACGTGTTCATTCCATGTCACCTATAAGAGAGAATGAAGAAGCTTCTCCGACCCACACCACGTGCAGGTAAAGGTGAAAACGACTTCACATTCGAGACACATCGTTTAGAATGTGAAAGAAATCTCAAGAGCGGGTCGAATTCACCTTTCGGAGACCCCCCGAAACTACTTCTCGCGAGATCAGTATGCGGAGGAGGGTGGAATCGAGACTCTCATGGTTAGCAGACTTGCTCATCCTCCTTCCCGCCAATTCACTTGCAGCCACGTGTTCATTCCATGTCACCTATAAGAGAGAGAATGAAGAAGCTTCTCCGACCCACACTACGTGTAGGTAAAGGTGAAAACGACTTCACATTCGAGACACATCGTTTAGAATGTGAAAAAAATCTCAAGAGCGGGTCGAATTCACCTTTCGGAGACCCCCCGAAACTACTTCTCGCGAGATCAGCATGCGGAGGAGGGTGGAATCGAGACTCTCATGGTTAGCAGACTTCCTCATCGTCCTTCCCGCCAATTCACTTGCAGCCACGTGTTCATTCCATGTCACCTATAAGAGAGAGAATGAAGAAGCTTCTTCGACACACACCACGTGCAGGTAAAGGTGAAAACGACATCACATTCGAGACACATCGTTTAGAATGTGAATGAAATCTCAAGAACGGGTCGAATTCACCTTTCGGAGACACCCCCCCCAAACTACTTCTCGCGAGATCAGTATGCGGAGGAGGGTGGAATCGAGACTCTCATGGTTAGCAGACTTGCTCATCCTCCTTCCCGCCAATTCACTTGCAGCCACGTGTTCATTCCATGTCACCTATAAGAGAGAGAATGAAGAAGCTTCTCCGACCCACACTACGTGTAGGTAAAGGTGAAAACGACTTCACATTCGAGACACATCGTTTAGAATGTGAAAAAAATCTCAAGAGCGGGTCGAATTCACCTTTCGGAGACCCCCCGAAACTACTTCTCGCGAGATCAGCATGCGGAGGAGGGTGGAATCGAGACTCTCATGGTTAGCAGACTTCCTCATCCTCCTTCCCGCCAATTCACTTGCAGCCACGTGTTCATTCCATGTCACCTATAAGAGAGGGAATGAAGAAGCTTCTCCGACCCACACCACGTGCAGGTAAAGGTGAAAACGACTTCACATTCGAGACACATCGTTTAGAATGTGAAAGAAATCTCAAGAACGGGTCGAATTCACCTTTCGGAGACCCCCCAAACTACTTCTCGCGAAATCAGCATGCGGAGGAGGGTGGAATCGAGACTCTCATGGCTAGCAGACTTCCTCATCGTTCTTCCCGCCATTTCACTTGCAGCCACGTGTTCATTCCATGTCACCTATAAGAGAGAGAATGAAGAAGCTTCTTCGACCCACACCACGTGCAGGGAAAGTTGAAAACGACATCACATTCGAGACACATCGTTTAGAATGTGAATGAAATCTCAAGAACGGGTCGAATTCACCTTTCGGAGACACCCCCCCCCCAAACTACTTCTCGCGAGATCAGCATTCGGAGGAGGGTGGAATCGAGACTCTCATGGTTAGCAGACTTCCTCATCGTCCTTCCCGCCATTTCACTTGGAGGCACGTGTTCATTCCATGTCACCTATAAGAGAGAATGAAGAAGCTTCTCCGACCCACACCATGTGCAGGTAAAGGTGAAAACGACTTCACATTCGAGACACATCGTTTAGAATGTGAAAGAAATCTCAAGAGCGGGTCGAATTCACCTTTCGGAGACCCCCCGAAACTACTTCTCGCGAGATCAGTATGCGGAGGAGGGTGGAATCGAGACTCTCATGGTTAGCAGACTTGCTCATCCTCCTTCCCGCCAATTCACTTGCAGCCACGTGTTCATTCCATGTCACCTATAAGAGAGAGAATGAAGAAGCTTCTCCGACCCACACTACGTGTAGGTAAAGGTGAAAACGACTTCACATTCGAGACACATCGTTTAGAATGTGAAAAAAATCTCAAGAGCGGGTCGAATTCACCTTTCGGAGACCCCCCGAAACTACTTCTCGCGAGATCAGCATGCGGAGGAGGGTGGAATCGAGACTCTCATGGTTAGCAGACTTCCTCATCGTTCTTCCCGCCATTTCACTTGCAGCCACGTGTTCATTCCATGTCACCTATAAGAGAGAGAATGAAGAAGCTTCTTCGACCCACACCACGTGCAGGTAAAGGTGAAAACGACATCACATTCGAGACACATCGTTTAGAATGTGAATGAAATCTCAAGAACGGGTCGAATTCACCTTTCGGAGACACCCCCCCCCAAACTACTTCTCGCGAGATCAGCATTCGGAGGAGGGTGGAATCGAGACTCTCATGGTTAGCAGACTTCCTCATCGTCCTTCCCGCCATTTCACTTGGAGGCACGTGTTCATTCCATGTCACCTATAAGAGAGAATGAAGAAGCTTCTCCGACCCACACCATGTGCAGGTAAAGGTGAAAACGACTTCACATTCGAGACACATCGTTTAGAATGTGAAAGAAATCTCAAGAGCGGGTCGAATTCACCTTTCGGAGACCCCCCAAAACTACTTCTCGCGAGATCAGTATGCGGAGGAGGGTGGAATCGAGACTCTCATGGTTAGCAGACTTGCTCATCCTCCTTCCCGCCAATTCACTTGCAGCCACGTGTTCATTCCATGTCACCTATAAGAGAGAGAATGAAGAAGCTTCTCCGACCCACACCACGTGTAGGTAAAGGTGAAAACGACTTCACATTCGAGACACATCGTTTAGAATGTGAAAGAAATCTCAAGAGCGGGTCGAATTCACCTTTCGGAGACCCCCCGAAACTACTTCTCGCGAGATCAGCATGCGGAGGAGGGTGGAATCGAGACTCTCATGGTTAGCAGACTTCCTCATCCTCCTTCCCGCCAATTCACTTGCAGCCACGTGTTCATTCCATGTCACATATAAGAGAGAGAATGAAGAAGCTTCTCCGACCCACACCACGTGCAGGTAAAGGTGAAAACGACTTCACATTCGAGACACATCGTTTAGAATGTGAAAGAAATCTCAAGAACGGGTCGAATTCACCTTTCGGAGACCCCCCAAACTACTTCTCGCGAAATCAGCATGCGGAGGAGGGTGGAATCGAGACTCTCATGGCTAGCAGACTTCCTCATCGTTCTTCCCGCCATTTCACTTGCAGCCACGTGTTCATTCCATGTCACCTATAAGAGAGAGAATGAAGAAGCTTCTTCGACCCACACCACGTGCAGGTAAAGGTGAAAACGACATCACATTCGAGACACATCGTTTAGAATGTGAATGAAATCTCAAGAACGGGTCGAATTCACCTTTCGGAGACACCCCCCCCAAACTACTTCTCGCGAGATCAGCATGCGGAGGAGGGTGGAATCGAGACTCTCATGGTTAGCAGACTTCCTCATCGTCCTTCCCGCCATTTCACTTGGAGGCACGTGTTCATTCCATGTCACCTATAAGAGAGAATGAAGAAGCTTCTCCGACCCACACCATGTGCAGGTAAAGGTGAAAACGACTTCACATTCGAGACACATCGTTTAGAATGTGAAAGAAATCTCAAGAACGGGTCGAATTCACCTTTCGGAGACCCCCCAAACTACTTCTCGCGAGATCAGCATGCGGAGGAGGGTGGAATCGAGACTCTCATGGTTAGCAGACTTCCTCATCGTCCTTCCCGCCAATTCACTTGCAGCCACGTGTTCATTCCATGTCACCTATAAGAGAGAGAATGAAGAAGCTTCTTCGACCCACACCACGTGCAGGTAAAGGTGAAAACGACATCACATTCGAGACACATCGTTTAGAATGTGAATGAAATCTCAAGAACGGGTCGAATTCACCTTTCGGAGACACCCCCCCCCCAAACTACTTCTCGCGAGATCAGCATGCGGAGGAGGGTGGAATCGAGACTCTCATGGTTAGCAGACTTCCTCATCGTCCTTCCCGCCATTTCACTTGGAGGCACGTGTTCATTCCATGTCACCTATAAGAGAGAATGAAGAAGCTTCTCCGACCCACACCATGTGCAGGTAAAGGTGAAAACGACTTCACATTCGAGACACATCGTTTAGAATGTGAAGGAAATCTCAAGAACGGGTCGAATTCACCTTTCGGAGACCCCCCAAACTACTTCTCGCGAGATCAGCATGCGGAGGAGGGTGGAATCGAGACTCTCATGGTTAGCAGACTTCCTCATCGTCCTTCCCGCCAATTCACTTGCAGCCACGTGTTCATTCCATGTCACCTATAAGAGAGAGAATGAAGAAGCTTCTCCGACCCACACCATGTGCAGGTAAAGGTGAAAACGACTTCACATTCGAGACACATCGTTTAGAATGTGAAAGAAATCTCAAGAGCGGGTCGAATTCACCTTTCGGAGACCCCCCGAAACTACTTCTCGCGAGATCAGCATGCGGAGGAGGGTGGAATCGAGACTCTCATGGTTAGCAGACTTCCTCATCGTTCTTCCCGCCATTTCACTTGCAGCCACGTGTTCATTCCATGTCACCTATAAGAGAGAGAATGAAGAAGCTTCTTCGACCCACACCACGTGCAGGTAAAGGTGAAAACGACATCACATTCGAGACACATCGTTTAGAATGTGAATGAAATCTCAAGAACAGGTCGAATTCACCTTTCGGAGTCACCCCCCAAACTACTTCTCGCGAGATCAGCATGCGGAGGAGGGTGGAATCGAGACTCTCATGGTTAGCAGACTTCCTCATCGTCCTTCCCGCCATTTCACTTGGAGCCACGTGTTCATTCCATGTCACCTATAAGAGAGAATGAAGAAGCTTCTCCGACCCACACCATGTGCAGGTAAAGGTGAAAACGACTTCACATTCGAGACACATCGTTAGAATGTGAAAGAAATCTCAAGAACGGGTCGAATTCACCTTAACGAGACCCCCCGAAACTACTTCTCGCGAGATCAGCATGCGGAGGAGGGTGGAATCGAGACTCTCATGGTTAGCAGACTTCCTCATCGTCCTTCCCGCCAATTCACTTGCAGCCACGTGTTCATTCCATGTCATCTATAAGAGAGAGAATGAAGAAGCTTCTCCGACCCACACAACTTGCAGGTAAAGGTGAAAACGACTTCACATTCGAGACACATCGTTTAGAATGTGAAAGAAATCTCAAGAGCGGGTCGAATTCACCTTTCGGAGACCCCCCGAAACTACTTCTCGCGAGATCAGTATGCGGAGGAGTGTGGAATCGAGACTCTCATGGTTAGCAGACTTCCTCATCCTCCTTCCCGCCAATTCACTTGCAGCCACGTGTTCATTCCATGTCACCTATAAGAGAGAGAATGAAGAATCTTCTCCGACCCACACCACGTGCAGGTAAAGGTGAAAACGACTTCACATTCGAGACACATCGTTTAGAATGTGAAAGAAATCTCAAGAACGGGTCGAATTCACCTTTCGGAGACCCCCCAAACTACTTCTCGCGAAATCAGCATGCGGAGGAGGGAGGAATCGAGACTCTCATGGTTAGCAGACTTGCTCATCCTCCTTCCCGCCAATTCACTTGCAGCCACGTGTTCATTCCATGTCACCTATAAGAGAGAGAATGAAGAAGCTTTTCCGACCCACATCACGTGCAGGTAAAGGTGAAAACGACTTCACATTCGAGACACATCGTTTAGAATGTGAAAGAAATCTCAAGAACGGGTCGAATTCACCTTTCGGAGACCCCCCGAAACTATCTCTCGCGAGATCAGCATGCGGAGGAGGGTGGAATCGAGACTCTAATGGTTAGCAGACACCCTCATCCTCCTTCCCGCCAATTCACTTGCAGCCACGTGTTCATTCCATGTCACCTATAAGAGAGAGAATGAAGAAGCTTCTCCGACCCACACCACGTGCAGGTAAAGGTGAAAACGACTTCACATTCGAGACACATCGTTTAGAATGTGAAAGAAATCTCAAGAACGGGTCGAATTCACCTTTCGGAGACCCCCCGAAACTACTTCTCGCGATATCAGCATGCGGAGGAGGGTTTAATCGAGACTCTCATGGTTAGCAGACTTCCACATCCTACTTCCCGCCAATTCACTTGCAGCCACGTGTTCATTCCATGTCACCTATAAGAGAGAGAATGAAGAATCTTCTCCGACCCACACCACGTGCAGGAAAGGTGAAAACGACTTCACATTCGAGACACATCGTTTAGAATGTGAAAGAAATCTCAAGAACGGGTCGAATTCACCTTTCGGAGACCCCCCGAAACTATTTCTCGCGAGATCAGCATGCGGAGGAGGGTGGAATCGAGACTCTAATGGTTAGCAGACTTCCTCATCCTCCTTCCCGCCAATTCACTTGCAGCCACGTGTTCATTCCATGTCACCTATAAGAGAGAGAATGAAGAAGCTTCACCGACCCACGCCACGTGCAGGTAAATGTGAAAACGACTTCACATTCGAGACACATCGTTTAGAATGTGAAAGAAATCTCAAGAACGGGTCGAATTCACCTTTCGCAGACCCGCCGAAACTACTTCTCGCGAGATCAGCATGCGGAGGAGGGTGGAATCGAGAATCTAATGGTTAGCAGACTTCCTCATCCTCCTTCCCGCCAATTCACTTGCAGTCACGTGCTCATTCCATGTCACCTATAAGAGAGAGAAGGAAGAAGCTTCTCCGACCCACACCACGTGCAGGTAAAGGTGAAAACGACTTCACATTCGAGACACATCGTTTAGAATGTGAAAGAAATCTCAAGAACGGGTCGAATTCACCTTTCGGAGACCCCCCGAAACTACTTCTCGCGAGATCAGCATGCGGAGGAGGGTGGAATCGAGACTCTCATGGATAGCAGACTTCCTCATCCTCCTTCCCGCCAATTCACTTGCAGCCACGTGTTCATTCCATGTCACCTATAAGAGAGAGAATGAAGAAGCTTTTCCGACCCACATCACGTGCAGGTAAAGGTGAAAACGACTTCACATTCGAGACACATCGTTTATAATGTGAAAGAAATCTCAAGAACATGTCGAATTCACCTTTCGGAGACCCGCCGAAACTACTTCTCGCGACATCAGCATGCGGAGGAGGGTGGAATCGAGACTCTCATGGTTAGCAGACTTCCTCATCCTCCTTCCCGCCAATTCACTTGCAGCCACGTGTTCATTCCATGTCACCTATAAGAGAGAGAATGAAGAAGCTTCTCCGACCCACACCACGTGCAGGTAAAGGTGAAAACGACTTCACATTCGAGACACATCGTTTAGAATGTGAAAGAAATCTCAAGAACGGGTCGAATTCACCTTTCGGAGACCCCCCGAAACTACTTCTCGCGATATCAGCATGCGGAGGAGGGTTTAATCGAGACTCTCATGGTTAGCAGACTTCCTCATCCTACTTCCCGCGAATTCACTTGCAGCCACGTGTTCATTCCATGTCACCTATAAGAGAGAGAATGAAGAAGCTTCTCCGACCCACACCACGTGCAGGTAAAGGTGAAAACGACTTCACATTCGAGACACATCATTTAGAATGTGAAAGAAATCTCAAGAACGGGTCGAATTCACCTTTCGGAGACCCCCCGAAACTATTTCTCGCGAGATCAGCATGCGGAGGAGGGTGGAATCGAGACTCTAATGGTTAGCAGACTTGCTCATCCTCCTTCCCGCCAATTCACTTGCAGCCACGTGTTCATTCCATGTCACCTATAAGAGAGAGAATGAAGAAGCTTTTCCGACCCACATCACGTGCAGGTAAAGGTGAAAACGACTTCACATTCGAGACACATCGTTTAGAATGTGAAAGAAATCTCAAGAACGGGTCGAATTCACCTTTCGGAGACCCCCCGAAACTATCTCTCGCGAGATCAGCATGCGGAGGAGGGTGGAATCGAGACTCTAATGGTTAGCAGACACCCTCATCCTCCTTCCCGCCAATTCACTTGCAGCCACGTGTTCATTCCATGTCACCTATAAGAGAGAGAATGAAGAAGCTTCTCCGACCCACACCACGTGCAGGTAAAGGTGAAAACGACTTCACATTCGAGACACATCGTTTAGAATGTGAAAGAAATCTCAAGAACGGGTCGAATTCACCTTTCGGAGACCCCCCGAAACTACTTCTCGCGATATCAGCATGCGGAGGAGGGTTTAATCGAGACTCTCATGGTTAGCAGACTTCCACATCCTACTTCCCGCCAATTCACTTGCAGCCACGTGTTCATTCCATGTCACCTATAAGAGAGAGAATGAAGAATCTTCTCCGACCCACACCACGTGCAGGAAAGGTGAAAACGACTTCACATTCGAGACACATCGTTTAGAATGTGAAAGAAATCTCAAGAACGGGTCGAATTCACCTTTCGGAGACCCCCCGAAACTATTTCTCGCGAGATCAGCATGCGGAGGAGGGTGGAATCGAGACTCTAATGGTTAGCAGACATCCTCATCCTCCTTCCCGCCAATTCACTTGCAGCCACGTGTTCATTCCATGTCACCTATAAGAGAGAGAATGAAGAAGCTTCACCGACCCACGCCACGTGCAGGTAAATGTGAAAACGACTTCACATTCGAGACACATCGTTTAGAATGTGAAAGAAATCTCAAGAACGGGTCGAATTCACCTTTCGGAGACCCGCCGAAACTACTTCTCGCGAGATCAGCATGCGGAGGAGGGTGGAATCGAGAATCTAATGGTTAGCAGACTTCCTCATCCTCCTTCCCGCCAATTCACTTGCAGTCACGTGCTCATTCCATGTCACCTATAAGAGAGAGAAGGAAGAAGCTTCTCCGACCCACACCATGTGCAGGTAAAGGTGAAAACGACTTCACATTCGAGACACATCGTTTAGAATGTGAAAGAAATCTCAAGAACGGGTCGAATTCACCTTTCGGAGACCCCCCGAAACTACTTCTCGCGAGATCAGCATGCGGAGGAGGGTGGAATCGAGACTCTCATGGATAGCAGACTTCCTCATCCTCCTTCCCGCCAATTCACTTGCAGCCACGTGTTCATTCCATGTCACCTATAAGAGAGAGAATGAAGAAGCTTTTCCGACCCACATCACGTGCAGGTAAAGGTGAAAACGACTTCACATTCGAGACACATCGTTTATAATGTGAAAGAAATCTCAAGAACATGTCGAATTCACCTTTCGGAGACCCGCCGAAACTACTTCTCGCGACATCAGCATGCGGAGGAGGGTGGAATCGAGACTCTCATGGTTAGCAGACTTCCTCATCCTCCTTCCCGCCAATTCACTTGCAGCCACGTGTTCATTCCATGTCACCTATAAGAGAGAGAATGAAGAAGCTTCTCCGACCCACACCACGTGCAGGTAAAGGTGAAAACGACTTCACATTCGAGACACATCGTTTAGAATGTGAAAGAAATCTCAAGAACGGGTCGAATTCACCTTTCGGAGACCCCCCGAAACTACTTCTCGCGATATCAGCATGCGGAGGAGGGTTTAATCGAGACTCTCATGGTTAGCAGACTTCCTCATCCTACTTCCCGCGAATTCACTTGCAGCCACGTGTTCATTCCATGTCACCTATAAGAGAGAGAATGAAGAAGCTTCTCCGACCCACACCACGTGCAGGTAAAGGTGAAAACGACTTCACATTCGAGACACATCATTTAGAATGTGAAAGAAATCTCAAGAACGGGTCGAATTCACCTTTCGGAGACCCCCCGAAACTATTTCTCGCGAGATCAGCATGCGGAGGAGGGTGGAATCGAGACTCTAATGGTTAGCAGACTTCCTCATCCTCCTTCCCGCCAATTCACTTGCAGCCACGTGTTCATTCCATGTCACCTATAAGAGAGAGAATGGAGAAGCTTCTCCGACCCACACCACGTGCAGTTAAGGTGAAAACGACTTCACATTCGAGACACATCGTTTAGAATGTGAAAGAAATCTCAAGAACGGGTCGAATTCACCTTTCGGAGACCCCCCAAACTACTTCTCGCGAAATCAGCATGCGGAGGAGGGTGGAATCGAGACTCTCATGGCTAGCAGACTTCCTCATCGTTCTTCCCGCCATTTCACTTGCAGCCACGTGTTCATTCCATGTCACCTATAAGAGAGAGAATGAAGAAGCTTCTTCGACCCACACCACGTGCAGGTAAAGGTGAAAACGACTTCACATTCGAGACACATCGTTTAAAATGTGAAAGAAATCTCAAGAACGGGTCGAATTCACCTTTCGGAGACCCCCCAAACTACTTCTCGCGAGATCAGCATGCGGAGGAGGGTGGAATCGAGACTCTCATGGTTAGCAGACTTCCTCATCGTCCTTCCCGCCAATTCACTTGCAGCCACGTGTTCATTCCATGTCACCTATAAGAGAGAGAATGAAGAAGCTTCTTCGACCCACACCACGTGCAGGTAAAGGTGAAAACGACATCACATTCGAGACACATCGTTTAGAATGTGAATGAAATCTCAAGAACGGGTCGAATTCACCTTTCGGAGACCCCCCGAAACTACTTCTCGCGATATCAGCATGCGGAGGAGGGTTTAATCGAGACTCTCATGGTTAGCAGACTTCCACATCCTACTTCCCGCCAATTCACTTGCAGCCACGTGTTCATTCCATGTCACCTATAAGAGAGAGAATGAAGAATCTTCTCCGACCCACACCACGTGCAGGAAAGGTGAAAACGACTTCACATTCGAGACACATCGTTTAGAATGTGAAAGAAATCTCAAGAACGGGTCGAATTCACCTTTCGGAGACCCCCCGAAACTATTTCTCGCGAGATCAGCATGCGGAGGAGGGTGGAATCGAGACTCTAATGGTTAGCAGACACCCTCATCCTCCTTCCCGCCAATTCACTTGCAGCCACGTGTTCATTCCATGTCACCTATAAGAGAGAGAATGAAGAAGCTTCTCCGACCCACACCACGTGCAGGTAAAGGTGAAAACGACTTCACATTCGAGACACATCGTTTAGAATGTGAAAGAAATCTCAAGAACGGGTCGAATTCACCTTTCGGAGACCCCCCGAAACTACTTCTCGCGATATCAGCATGCGGAGGAGGGTTTAATCGAGACTCTCATGGTTAGCAGACTTCCACATCCTACTTCCCGCCAATTCACTTGCAGCCACGTGTTCATTCCATGTCACCTATAAGAGAGAGAATGAAGAATCTTCTCCGACCCACACCACGTGCAGGAAAGGTGAAAACGACTTCACATTCGAGACACATCGTTTAGAATGTGAAAGAAATCTCAAGAACGGGTCGAATTCACCTTTCGGAGACCCCCCGAAACTATTTCTCGCGAGATCAGCATGCGGAGGAGGGTGGAATCGAGACTCTAATGGTTAGCAGACTTCCTCATCCTCCTTCCCGCCAATTCACTTGCAGCCACGTGTTCATTCCATGTCACCTATAAGAGAGAGAATGAAGAAGCTTCACCGACCCACGCCACGTGCAGGTAAATGTGAAAACGACTTCACATTCGAGACACATCGTTTAGAATGTGAAAGAAATCTCAAGAACGGGTCGAATTCACCTTTCGGAGACCCGCCGAAACTACTTCTCGCGAGATCAGCATGCGGAGGAGGGTGGAATCGAGAATCTAATGGTTAGCAGACTTCCTCATCCTCCTTCCCGCCAATTCACTTGCAGTCACGTGCTCATTCCATGTCACCTATAAGAGAGAGAAGGAAGAAGCTTCTCCGACCCACACCACGTGCAGGTAAAGGTGAAAACGACTTCACATTCGAGACACATCGTTTAGAATGTGAAAGAAATCTCAAGAACGGGTCGAATTCACCTTTCGGAGACCCCCCGAAACTACTTCTCGCGAGATCAGCATGCGGAGGAGGGTGGAATCGAGACTCTCATGGATAGCAGACTTCCTCATCCTCCTTCCCGCCAATTCACTTGCAGCCACGTGTTCATTCCATGTCACCTATAAGAGAGAGAATGAAGAAGCTTTTCCGACCCACATCACGTGCAGGTAAAGGTGAAAACGACTTCACATTCGAGACACATCGTTTATAATGTGAAAGAAATCTCAAGAACATGTCGAATTCACCTTTCGGAGACCCGCCGAAACTACTTCTCGCGACATCAGCATGCGGAGGAGGGTGGAATCGAGACTCTCATGGATAGCAGACTTCCTCATCCTCCTTCCCGCCAATTCACTTGCAGCCACGTGTTCATTCCATGTCACCTATAAGAGAGAGAATGAAGAAGCTTTTCCGACCCACATCACGTGCAGGTAAAGGTGAAAACGACTTCACATTCGAGACACATCGTTTATAATGTGAAAGAAATCTCAAGAACATGTCGAATTCACCTTTCGGAGACCCGCCGAAACTACTTCTCGCGACATCAGCATGCGGAGGAGGGTGGAATCGAGACTCTCATGGTTAGCAGACTTCCTCATCCTCCTTCCCGCCAATTCACTTGCAGCCACGTGTTCATTCCATGTCACCTATAAGAGAGAGAATGAAGAAGCTTCACCGACCCACGCCACGTGCAGGTAAATGTGAAAACGACTTCACATTCGAGACACATCGTTTAGAATGTGAAAGAAATCTCAAGAACGGGTCGAATTCACCTTTCGGAGACCCGCCGAAACTACTTCTCGCGAGATCAGCATGCGGAGGAGGGTGGAATCGAGAATCTAATGGTTAGCAGACTTCCTCATCCTCCTTCCCGCCAATTCACTTGCAGTCACGTGCTCATTCCATGTCACCTATAAGAGAGAGAAGGAAGAAGCTTCTCCGACCCACACCACGTGCAGGTAAAGGTGAAAACGACTTCACATTCGAGACACATCGTTTAGAATGTGAAAGAAATCTCAAGAACGGGTCGAATTCACCTTTCGGAGACCCCCCGAAACTACTTCTCGCGAGATCAGCATGCGGAGGAGGGTGGAATCGAGACTCTCATGGATAGCAGACTTCCTCATCCTCCTTCCCGCCAATTCACTTGCAGCCACGTGTTCATTCCATGTCACCTATAAGAGAGAGAATGAAGAAGCTTTTCCGACCCACATCACGTGCAGGTAAAGGTGAAAACGACTTCACATTCGAGACACATCGTTTATAATGTGAAAGAAATCTCAAGAACATGTCGAATTCACCTTTCGGAGACCCGCCGAAACTACTTCTCGCGACATCAGCATGCGGAGGAGGGTGGAATCGAGACTCTCATGGATAGCAGACTTCCTCATCCTCCTTCCTGCCAATTCACTTGCAGCCACGTGTTCATTCCATGTCACCTATAAGAGAGAGAATGAAGAAGCTTTTCCGACCCACATCACGTGCAGGTAAAGGTGAAAACGACTTCACATTCGAGACACATCGTTTATAATGTGAAAGAAATCTCAAGAACATGTCGAATTCACCTTTCGGAGACCCGCCGAAACTACTTCTCGCGACATCAGCATGCGGAGGAGGGTGGAATCGAGACTCTCATGGTTAGCAGACTTCCTCATCCTCCTTCCCGCCAATTCACTTGCAGCCACGTGTTCATTCCATGTCACCTATAAGAGAGAGAATGAAGAAGCTTCTCCGACCCACACCACGTGCAGGTAAAGGTGAAAACGACTTCACATTCGAGACACATCGTTTAGAATGTGAAAGAAATCTCAAGAACGGGTCGAATTCACCTTTCGGAGACCCCCCGAAACTACTTCTCGCGATATCAGCATGCGGAGGAGGGTTTAATCGAGACTCTCATGGTTAACAGACTTCCTCATCCTACTTCCCGCGAATTCACTTGCAGCCACGTGTTCATTCCATGTCACCTATAAGAGAGAGAATGAAGAAGCTTCTCCGACCCACACCACGTGCAGGTAAAGGTGAAAACGACTTCACATTCGAGACACATCATTTAGAATGTGAAAGAAATCTCAAGAACGGGTCGAATTCACCTTTCGGAGACCCCCCGAAACTATTTCTCGCGAGATCAGCATGCGGAGGAGGGTGGAATCGAGACTCTAATGGTTAGCAGACTTGCTCATCCTCCTTCCCGCCAATTCACTTGCAGCCACGTGTTCATTCCATGTCACCTATAAGAGAGAGAATGAAGAAGCTTTTCCGACCCACATCACGTGCAGGTAAAGGTGAAAACGACTTCACATTCGAGACACATCGTTTAGAATGTGAAAGAAATCTCAAGAACGGGTCGAATTCACATTTCGGAGACCCCCCGAAACTATCTCTCGCGAGATCAGCATGCGGAGGAGGGTGGAATCGAGACTCTAATGGTTAGCAGACACCCTCATCCTCCTTCCCGCCAATTCACTTGCAGCCACGTGTTCATTCCATGTCACCTATAAGAGAGAGAATGAAGAAGCTTCTCCGACCCACACCACGTGCAGGTAAAGGTGAAAACGACTTCACATTCGAGACACATCGTTTAGAATGTGAAAGAAATCTCAAGAACGGGTCGAATTCACCTTTCGGAGACCCCCCGAAACTACTTCTCGCGATATCAGCATGCGGAGGAGGGTTTAATCGAGACTCTCATGGTTAGCAGACTTCCACATCCTACTTCCCGCCAATTCACTTGCAGCCACGTGTTCATTCCATGTCACCTATAAGAGAGAGAATGAAGAATCTTCTCCGACCCACACCACGTGCAGGAAAGGTGAAAACGACTTCACATTCGAGACACATCGTTTAGAATGTGAAAGAAATCTCAAGAACGGGTCGAATTCACCTTTCGGAGACCCCCCGAAACTATTTCTCGCGAGATCAGCATGCGGAGGAGGGTGGAATCGAGACTCTAATGGTTAGCAGACATCCTCATCCTCCTTCCCGCCAATTCACTTGCAGCCACGTGTTCATTCCATGTCACCTATAAGAGAGAGAATGAAGAAGCTTCACCGACCCACGCCACGTGCAGGTAAATGTGAAAACGACTTCACATTCGAGACACATCGTTTAGAATGTGAAAGAAATCTCAAGAACGGGTCGAATTCACCTTTCGGAGACCCGCCGAAACTACTTCTCGCGAGATCAGCATGCGGAGGAGGGTGGAATCGAGAATCTAATGGTTAGCAGACTTCCTCATCCTCCTTCCCGCCAATTCACTTGCAGTCACGTGCTCATTCCATGTCACCTATAAGAGAGAGAAGGAAGAAGCTTCTCCGACCCACACCATGTGCAGGTAAAGGTGAAAACGACTTCACATTCGAGACACATCGTTTAGAATGTGAAAGAAATCTCAAGAACGGGTCGAATTCACCTTTCGGAGACCCCCCGAAACTACTTCTCGCGAGATCAGCATGCGGAGGAGGGTGGAATCGAGACTCTCATGGATAGCAGACTTGCTCATCCTCCTTCCCGCCAATTCACTTGCAGCCACGTGTTCATTCCATGTCACCTATAAGAGAGAGAATGAAGAAGCTTTTCCGACCCACATCACGTGCAGGTAAAGGTGAAAACGACTTCACATTCGAGACACATCGTTTAGAATGTGAAAGAAATCTCAAGAACGGGTCGAATTCACCTTTCGGAGACCCCCCGAAACTATTTCTCGCGAGATCAGCATGCGGAGGAGGGTGGAATCGAGACTCTAATGGTTAGCAGACATCCTCATCCTCCTTCCCGCCAATTCACTTGCAGCCACGTGTTCATTCCATGTCACCTATAAGAGAGAGAATGAAGAAGCTTCTCCGACCCACACCACGTGCAGGTAAAGGTGAAAACGACTTCACATTCGAGACACATCGTTTAGAATGTGAAAGAAATCTCAAGAACGGGTCGAATTCACCTTTCGGAGACCCCCCGAAACTACTTCTCGCGATATCAGCATGCGGAGGAGGGTTTAATCGAGACTCTCATGGTTAGCAGACTTCCTCATCCTACTTCCCGCGAATTCACTTGCAGCCACGTGTTCATTCCATGTCACCTATAAGAGAGAGAATGAAGAAGCTTCTCCGACCCACACCACGTGCAGGTAAAGGTGAAAACGACTTCACATTCGAGACACATCATTTAGAATGTGAAAGAAATCTCAAGAACGGGTCGAATTCACCTTTCGGAGACCCCCCGAAACTATTTCTCGCGAGATCAGCATGCGGAGGAGGGTGGAATCGAGACTCTAATGGTTAGCAGACTTGCTCATCCTCCTTCCCGCCAATTCACTTGCAGCCACGTGTTCATTCCATGTCACCTATAAGAGAGAGAATGAAGAAGCTTTTCCGACCCACATCACGTGCAGGTAAAGGTGAAAACGACTTCACATTCGAGACACATCGTTTAGAATGTGAAAGAAATCTCAAGAACGGGTCGAATTCACCTTTCGGAGACCCCCCGAAACTATCTCTCGCGAGATCAGCATGCGGAGGAGGGTGGAATCGAGACTCTAATGGTTAGCAGACACCCTCATCCTCCTTCCCGCCAATTCACTTGCAGCCACGTGTTCATTCCATGTCACCTATAAGAGAGAGAATGAAGAAGCTTCTCCGACCCACACCACGTGCAGGTAAAGGTGAAAACGACTTCACATTCGAGACACATCGTTTAGAATGTGAAAGAAATCTCAAGAACGGGTCGAATTCACCTTTCGGAGACCCCCCGAAACTACTTCTCGCGATATCAGCATGCGGAGGAGGGTTTAATCGAGACTCTCATGGTTAGCAGACTTCCACATCCTACTTCCCGCCAATTCACTTGCAGCCACGTGTTCATTCCATGTCACCTATAAGAGAGAGAATGAAGAATCTTCTCCGACCCACACCACGTGCAGGAAAGGTGAAAACGACTTCACATTCGAGACACATCGTTTAGAATGTGAAAGAAATCTCAAGAACGGGTCGAATTCACCTTTCGGAGACCCCCCGAAACTATTTCTCGCGAGATCAGCATGCGGAGGAGGGTGGAATCGAGACTCTAATGGTTAGCAGACATCCTCATCCTCCTTCCCGCCAATTCACTTGCAGCCACGTGTTCATTCCATGTCACCTATAAGAGAGAGAATGAAGAAGCTTCACCGACCCACGCCACGTGCAGGTAAATGTGAAAACGACTTCACATTCGAGACACATCGTTTAGAATGTGAAAGAAATCTCAAGAACGGGTCGAATTCACCTTTCGGAGACCCGCCGAAACTACTTCTCGCGAGATCAGCATGCGGAGGAGGGTGGAATCGAGAATCTAATGGTTAGCAGACTTCCTCATCCTCCTTCCCGCCAATTCACTTGCAGTCACGTGCTCATTCCATGTCACCTATAAGAGAGAGAAGGAAGAAGCTTCTCCGACCCAAACCATATGCAGGTAAAGGTGAAAACGACTTCACATTCGAGACACATCGTTTAGAATGTGAAAGAAATCTCAAGAACGGGTCGAATTCACCTTTCGGAGACCCCCCGAAACTACTTCTCGCGAGATCAGCATGCGGAGGAGGGTGGAATCGAGACTCTCATGGATAGCAGACTTCCTCATCCTCCTTCCCGCCAATTCACTTGCAGCCACGTGTTCATTCCATGTCACCTATAAGAGAGAGAATGAAGAAGCTTTTCCGACCCACATCACGTGCAGGTAAAGGTGAAAACGACTTCACATTCGAGACACATCGTTTATAATGTGAAAGAAATCTCAAGAACATGTCGAATTCACCTTTCGGAGACCCGCCGAAACTACTTCTCGCGACATCAGCATGCGGAGGAGGGTGGAATCGAGACTCTCATGGTTAGCAGACTTCCTCATCCTCCTTCCCGCCAATTCACTTGCAGCCACGTGTTCATTCCATGTCACCTATAAGAGAGAGAATGAAGAAGCTTCTCCGACCCACACCACGTGCAGGTAAAGGTGAAAACGACTTCACATTCGAGACACATCGTTTAGAATGTGAAAGAAATCTCAAGAACGGGTCGAATTCACCTTTCGGAGACCCCCCGAAACTACTTCTCGCGATATCAGCATGCGGAGGAGGGTTTAATCGAGACTCTCATGGTTAGCAGACTTCCTCATCCTACTTCCCGCGAATTCACTTGCAGCCACGTGTTCATTCCATATCACCTATAAGAGAGAGAATGAAGAAGCTTCTCCGACCCACACCACGTGCAGGTAAAGGTGAAAACGACTTCACATTCGAGACACATCATTTAGAATGTGAAAGAAATCCCAAGAACGGGTCGAATTCACCTTTCGGAGACCCCCCGAAACTATTTCTCGCGAGATCAGCATGCGGAGGAGGGTGGAATCGAGACTCTAATGGTTAGCAGACTTCCTCATCCTCCTTCCCGCCAATTCACTTGCAGCCACGTGTTCATTCCATGTCACCTATAAGAGAGAGAATGGAGAAGCTTCTCCGACCCACACCACGTGCAGTTAAGGTGAAAACGACTTCACATTCGAGACACATCGTTTAGAATGTGAAAGAAATCTCAAGAACGGGTCGAATTCACCTTTCGGAGACCCCCCAAACTACTTCTCGCGAAATCAGCATGCGGAGGAGGGTGGAATCGAGACTCTCATGGCTAGCAGACTTCCTCATCGTTCTTCCCGCCATTTCACTTGCAGCCACGTGTTCATTCCATGTCACCTATAAGAGAGAGAATGAAGAAGCTTCTTCGACCCACACCACGTGCAGGTAAAGGTGAAAACGACATCACATTCGAGACACATCGTTTAGAATGTGAATGAAATCTCAAGAACGGGTCGAATTCACCTTTCGGAGACACCCCCCCCAAACTACTTCTCGCGAGATCAGCATGCGGAGGAGGGTGGAATCGAGACTCTCATGGTTAGCAGACTTCCTCATCGTCCTTCCCGCCATTTCACTTGGAGGCACGTGTTCATTCCATGTCACCTATAAGAGAGAATGAAGAAGCTTCTCCGACCCACACCATGTGCAGGTAAAGGTGAAAACGACTTCACATTCGAGACACATCGTTTAGAATGTGAAAGAAATCTCAAGAACGGGTCGAATTCACCTTTCGGAGACCCCCCAAACTACTTCTCGCGAGATCAGCATGCGGAGGAGGGTGGAATCGAGACTCTCATGGTTAGCAGACTTCCTCATCGTCCTTCCCGCCAATTCACTTGCAGCCACGTGTTCATTCCATGTCACCTATAAGAGAGAGAATGAAGAAGCTTCTTCGACCCACACCACGTGCAGGTAAAGGTGAAAACGACATCACATTCGAGACACATCGTTTAGAATGTGAATGAAATCTCAAGAACGGGTCGAATTCACCTTTCGGAGACACCCCCCCCCCAAACTACTTCTCGCGAGATCAGCATGCGGAGGAGGGTGGAATCGAGACTCTCATGGTTAGCAGACTTCCTCATCGTCCTTCCCGCCAATTCACTTGCAGCCACGTGTTCATTCCATGTCACCTATAAGAGAGAGAATGAAGAAGCTTCTCCGACCCACACCATGTGCAGGTAAAGGTGAAAACGACTTCACATTCGAGACACATCGTTTAGAATGTGAAAGAAATCTCAAGGGCGGGTCGAATTCACCTTTCGGAGACCCCCCGAAACTACTTCTCGCGAGATCAGCATGCGGAGGAGGGTGGAATCGAGACTCTCATGGTTAGCAGACTTCCTCATCGTTCTTCCCGCCATTTCACTTGCAGCCACGTGTTCATTCCATGTCACCTATAAGAGAGAGAATGAAGAAGCTTCTTCGACCCACACCACGTGCAGGTAAAGGTGAAAACGACATCACATTCGAGACACATCGTTTAGAATGTGAATGAAATCTCAAGAACAGGTCGAATTCACCTTTCGGAGTCACCCCCCAAACTACTTCTCGCGAGATCAGCATGCGGAGGAGGGTGGAATCGAGACTCTCATGGTTAGCAGACTTCCTCATCGTCCTTCCCGCCATTTCACTTGGAGCCACGTGTTCATTCCATGTCACCTATAAGAGAGAATGAAGAAGCTTCTCCGACCCACACCATGTGCAGGTAAAGGTGAAAACGACTTCACATTCGAGACACATCGTTAGAATGTGAAAGAAATCTCAAGAACGGGTCGAATTCACCTTAACGAGACCCCCCGAAACTACTTCTCGCGAGATCAGCATGCGGAGGAGGGTGGAATCGAGACTCTCATGGTTAGCAGACTTCCTCATCCTATTTTCCGCCAATTCACTTGCAGCCACGTGTTCATTCCATGTCATCTATAAGAGAGAGAATGAAGAAGCTTCTCCGACCCACACAACTTGCAGGTAAAGGTGAAAACGACTTCACATTCGAGACACATATTTTAGAATGTGAAAGAAATCTCAAGAGCGGGTCGAATTCACCTTTCGGAGACCCCACGAAACTACTTCTCGCGAGATCAGCATGCGGAGGAGGGTGGAATCGAGACTCTCATGGTTAGCAGACTTCCTCATCGTCCTTCCCGCCAATTCACTTGCAGCCACGTGTTCATTCCATGTCACCTATAAGAGAGAGAATGAAGAAGCTTCTCCGACCCACACCACGTGCAGGTAAAGGTGAAAACGACTTCACATTCGAGACACATCGTTTAGAATGTGAAAGAAATCTCAAGAACGGGTCGAATTCACCTTTCGGAGACCCGCCGAAACTACTTCTCGCGAGATCAGCATGCGGAGGAGGGTGGAATCGAGAATCTAATGGTTAGCAGACTTCCTCATCCTCCTTCCCGCCAATTCACTTGCAGTCACGTGCTCATTCCATGTCACCTATAAGAGAGAGAAGGAAGAAGCTTCTCCGACCCACACCACGTGCAGGTAAAGGTGAAAACGACTTCACATTCGAGACACATCGTTTAGAATGTGAAAGAAATCTCAAGAACGGGTCGAATTCACCTTTCGGAGACCCCCCGAAACTACTTCTCGCGAGATCAGCATGCGGAGGAGGGTGGAATCGAGACTCTCATGAATAGCAGACTTCCTCATCCTCCTTCCCGCCAATTCACTTGCAGCCACGTGTTCATTCCATGTCACCTATAAGAGAGAGAATGAAGAAGCTTTTCCGACCCACATCACGTGCAGGTAAAGGTGAAAACGACTTCACATTCGAGACACATCGTTTATAATGTGAAAGAAATCTCAAGAACATGTCGAATTCACCTTTCGGAGACCCGCCGAAACTACTTCTCGCGACATCAGCATGCGGAGGAGGGTGGAATCGAGACTCTCATGGTTAGCAGACTTCCTCATCCTCCTTCCCGCCAATTCACTTGCAGCCACGTGTTCATTCCATGTCACCTATAAGAGAGAGAATGAAGAAGCTTCTCCGACCCACACCACGTGCAGGTAAAGGTGAAAACGACTTCACATTCGAGACACATCGTTTAGAATGTGAAAGAAATCTCAAGAACGGGTCGAATTCACTTTTCGGAGACCCCCCGAAACTACTTCTCGCGATATCAGCATGCGGAGGAGGGTTTAATCGAGACTCTCATGGTTAGCAGACTTCCTCATCCTACTTCCCGCAAATTCACTTGCAGCCACGTGTTCATTCCATGTCACCTATAAGAGAGAGAATGAAGAAGCTTCTCCGACCCACACCACGTGCAGGTAAAGGTGAAAACGACTTCACATTCGAGACACATCATTTAGAATGTGAAAGAAATCTCAAGAACGGGTCGAATTCACCTTTCGGAGACCCCCCGAAACTATTTCTCGCGAGATCAGCACGCGGAGGAGGGTGGAATCGAGACTCTAATGGTTAGCAGACTTCCTCATCCTCCTTCCCGCCAATTCACTTGCAGCCACGTGTTCATTCCATGTCACCTATAAGAGAGAGAATGGAGAAGCTTCTCCGACCCACACCACGTGCAGTTAAGGTGAAAACGACTTCACATTCGAGACACATCGTTTAGAATGTGAAAGAAATCTCAAGAACGGGTCGAATTCACCTTTCGGAGACACCCCCCCAAACTACTTCTCGCGAAATCAGCATGCGGAGGAGGGTGGAATCGAGACTCTCATGGCTAGCAGACTTCCTCATCGTTCTTCCCGCCATTTCACTTGCAGCCACGTGTTCATTCCATGTCACCTATAAGAGAGAGAATGAAGAAGCTTCTTCGACCCACACCACGTGCAGGTAAAGGTGAAAACGACATCACATTCGAGACACATCGTTTAGAATGTGAATGAAATCTCAAGAACGGGTCGAATTCACCTTTCGGAGACACCCCCCCCAAACTACTTCTCGCGAGATCAGCATGCGGAGGAGGGTGGAATCGAGACTCTCATGGTTAGCAGACTTCCTCATCGTCTTTCCCGCCATTTCACTTGGAGGCACGTGTTCATTCCATGTCACCTATAAGAGAGAATGAAGAAGCTTCTCCGACCCACACCATGTGCAGGTAAAGGTGAAAACGACTTCACATTCGAGACATATCGTTTAGAATGTGAAAGAAATCTCAAGAACGGGTCGAATTCACTTTTCGGAGACCCCCCAAACTACTTCTCGCGAGATCAGCATGCGGAGGAGGGTGGAATCGAGACTCTCATGGTTAGCAGACTTCCTCATCGTCCTTCCCGCCAATTCACTTGCAGGCACGTGTTCATTCCATGTCACCTATAAGAGAGAGAATTAAGAAGCTTCTTCGACCCACACCACGTGCAGGTAAAGGTGAAAACGACATCACATTCGAGACACATCGTTTAGAATGTGAATGAAATCTCAAGAACGGGTCGAATTCACCTTTCGGAGACACCCCCCCCCCCCAAACTACTTCTCGCGAGATCAGCATGCGGAGGAGGGTGGAATCGAGACTCTCATGGTTAGCAGACTTCCTCATCGTCCTTCCCGCCATTTCACTTGGAGGCACGTGTTCATTCCATGTCACCTATAAGAGAGAATGAAGAAGCTTCTCCGACCCACACCATGTGCAGGTAAAGGTGAAAACGACTTCACATTCGAGACACATCGTTTAGAATGTGAAAGAAATCTCAAGAACGGGTCGAATTCACCTTTCGGAGACCCCCCAAACTACTTCTCTCGAGATCAGCATGCGGAGGAGGGTGGAATCGAGACTCTCATGGTTAGCAGACTTCCTCATCGTCCTTCCCGCCAATTCACTTGCAGCCACGTGTTCATTCCATGTCACCTATAAGAGAGAGAATGAAGAAGCTTCTCCGACCCACACCATGTGCAGGTAAAGGTGAAAACGACTTCACATTCGAGACACATCGTTTAGAATGTGAAAGAAATCTCAAGGGCGGGTCGAATTCACCTTTCGGAGACCCCCCGAAACTACTTCTCGCGAGATCAGCATGCGGAGGAGGGTGGAATCGAGACTCTCATGGTTAGCAGACTTCCTCATCGTTCTTCCCGCCATTTCACTTGCAGCCACGTGTTCATTCCATGTCACCTATAAGAGAGAGAATGAAGAAGCTTCTTCGACCCACACCACGTGCAGGTAAAGGTGAAAACGACATCACATTCGAGACACATCGTTTAGAATGTGAATGAAATCTCAAGAACAGGTCGAATTCACCTTTCGGAGTCACCCCCCAAACTACTTCTCGCGAGATCAGCATGCGGAGGAGGGTGGAATCGAGACTCTCATGGTTAGCAGACTTCCTCATCGTCCTTCCCGCCATTTCACTTGGAGCCACGTGTTCATTCCATGTCACCTATAAGAGAGAATGAAGAAGCTTCTCCGACCCACACCATGTGCAGGTAAAGGTGAAAACGACTTCACATTCGAGACACATCGTTAGAATGTGAAAGAAATCTCAAGAACGGGTCGAATTCACCTTAACGAGACCCCCCGAAACTACTTCTCGCGAGATCAGCATGCGGAGGAGGGTGGAATCGAGACTCTCATGGTTAGCAGACTTCCTCATCCTCCTTCCCGCCAATTCACTTGCAGCCACGTGTTCATTCCATGTCATCTATAAGAGAGAGAATGAAGAAGCTTCTCCGACCCACACAACTTGCAGGTAAAGGTGAAAACGACTTCACATTCGAGACACATATTTTAGAATGTGAAAGAAATCTCAAGAGCGGGTCGAATTCACCTTTCGGAGACCCCACGAAACTACTTCTCGCGAGATCAGCATGCGGAGGAGGGTGGAATCGAGACTCTCATGGTTAGCAGACTTCCTCATCGTCCTTCCCGCCAATTCACTTGCAGCCACGTGTTCATTCCATGTCACCTATAAGAGAGAGAATGAAGAAGCTTCTCCGACCCACACTACGTGTAGGTAAAGGTGAAAACGACTTCACATTCGAGACACATCGTTTAGAATGTGAAAGAAATCTCAAGAACGGGTCGAATTCACCTTTCGGAGACCCCCCAAACTACTTCTCTCGAGATCAGCATGCGGAGGAGGGTGGAATCGAGACTCTCATGGTTAGCAGACTTCCTCATCGTCCTTCCCGCCAATTCACTTGCAGCCACGTGTTCATTCCATGTCACCTATAAGAGAGAGAATGAAGAAGCTTCTCCGACCCACACCATGTGCAGGTAAAGGTGAAAACGACTTCACATTCGAGACACATCGTTTAGAATGTGAAAGAAATCTCAAGGGCGGGTCGAATTCACCTTTCGGAGACCCCCCGAAACTACTTCTCGCGAGATCAGCATGCGGAGGAGGGTGGAATCGAGACTCTCATGGTTAGCAGACTTCCTCATCGTTCTTCCCGCCATTTCACTTGCAGCCACGTGTTCATTCCATGTCACCTATAAGAGAGAGAATGAAGAAGCTTCTTCGACCCACACCACGTGCAGGTAAAGGTGAAAACGACATCACATTCGAGACACATCGTTTAGAATGTGAATGAAATCTCAAGAACAGGTCGAATTCACCTTTCGGAGTCACCCCCCAAACTACTTCTCGCGAGATCAGCATGCGGAGGAGGGTGGAATCGAGACTCTCATGGTTAGCAGACTTCCTCATCGTCCTTCCCGCCATTTCACTTGGAGCCACGTGTTCATTCCATGTCACCTATAAGAGAGAATGAAGAAGCTTCTCCGACCCACACCATGTGCAGGTAAAGGTGAAAACGACTTCACATTCGAGACACATCGTTAGAATGTGAAAGAAATCTCAAGAACGGGTCGAATTCACCTTAACGAGACCCCCCGAAACTACTTCTCGCGAGATCAGCATGCGGAGGAGGGTGGAATCGAGACTCTCATGGTTAGCAGACTTCCTCATCCTCCTTCCCGCCAATTCACTTGCAGCCACGTGTTCATTCCATGTCATCTATAAGAGAGAGAATGAAGAAGCTTCTCCGACCCACACAACTTGCAGGTAAAGGTGAAAACGACTTCACATTCGAGACACATATTTTAGAATGTGAAAGAAATCTCAAGAGCGGGTCGAATTCACCTTTCGGAGACCCCACGAAACTACTTCTCGCGAGATCAGCATGCGGAGGAGGGTGGAATCGAGACTCTCATGGTTAGCAGACTTCCTCATCGTCCTTCCCGCCAATTCACTTGCAGCCACGTGTTCATTCCATGTCACCTATAAGAGAGAGAATGAAGAAGCTTCTCCGACCCACACTACGTGTAGGTAAAGGTGAAAACGACTTCACATTCGAGACACATCGTTTAGAATGTGAAAGAAATCTCAAGAGCGGGTCGAATTCACCTTTCGGAGACCCCCCGAAACTACTTCTCGCGAGATCAGCATGCGGAGGAGGGTGGAATCGAGACTCTCATGGTTAGCAGACTTCCTCATCGTCCTTCCCGCCAATTCACTTGCAGCCACGTGTTCATTCCATGTCATCTATAAGAGAGAGAATGAAGAAGCTTCTCCGACCCACACAACTTGCAGGTAAAGGTGAAAACGACTTCACATTCGAGACACATCGTTTAGAATGTGAAAGAAATCTCAAGAACGGGTCGAATTCACCTTTCGGAGACCCCCCAAACTACTTCTCGCGAAATCAGCATGCGGAGGAGGGTGGAATCGAGACTCTCATGGTTAGCAGACTTGCTCATCCTCCTTCCCGCCAATTCACTTGCAGCCACGTGTTCATTCCATGTCACCTATAAGAGAGAGAATGAAGAAGCTTTTCCGACCCACATCACGTGCAGGTAAAGGTGAAAACGACTTCACATTCGAGACACATCGTTTAGAATGTGAAAGAAATCTCAAGAACGGGTCGAATTCACCTTTCGGAGACCCCCCGAAACTATCTCTCGCGAGATCAGCATGCGGAGGAGGGTGGAATCGAGACTCTAATGGTTAGCAGACACCCTCATCCTCCTTCCCGCCAATTCACTTGCAGCCACGTGTTCATTCCATGTCACCTATAAGAGAGAGAATGAAGAAGCTTCTCCGACCCACACCACGTGCAGGTAAAGGTGAAAACGACTTCACATTCGAGACACATCGTTTAGAATGTGAAAGAAATCTCAAGATCGGGTCGAATTCACCTTTCGGAGACCCCCCGAAACTACTTCTCGCGATATCAGCATGCGGAGGAGGGTTTAATCGAGACTCTCATGGTTAGCAGACTTCCACATCCTACTTCCCGCCAATTCACTTGCAGCCACGTGATCATTCCATGTCACCTATAAGAGAGAGAATGAAGAAGCTTCTCCGACCCACACCACGTGCAGGAAAGGTGAAAACGACTTCACATTCGAGACACATCGTTTAGAATGTGAAAGAAATCTCAAGAACGGGTCGAATTCACCTTTCGGAGACCCCCCGAAACTATTTCTCGCGAGATCAGCATGCGGAGGAGGGTGGAATCGAGACTCTAATGGTTAGCAGACTTCCTCATCCTCCTTCCCGCCAATTCACTTGCAGCCACGTGTTCATTCCATGTCACCTATAAGAGAGAGAATGAAGAAGCTTCACCGACCCACGCCACGTGCAGGTAAATGTGAAAACGACTTCACATTCGAGACACATCGTTTAGAATGTGAAAGAAATCTCAAGAACGGGTCGAATTCACCTTTCGGAGACCCGCCGAAACTACTTCTCGCGAGATCAGCATGCGGAGGAGGGTGGAATCGAGAATCTAATGGTTAGCAGACTTCCTCATCCTCCTTCCCGCCAATTCACTTGCAGTCACGTGCTCATTCCATGTCACCTATAAGAGAGAGAAGGAAGAAGCTTCTCCGACCCACACCACGTGCAGGTAAAGGTGAAAACGACTTCACATTCGAGACACATCGTTTAGAATGTGAAAGAAATCTCAAGAACGGGTCGAATTCACCTTTCGGAGACCCCCCGAAACTATCTCTCGCGAGATCAGCATGCGGAGGAGGGTGGAATCGAGACTCTAATGGTTAGCAGACACCCTCATCCTCCTTCCCGCCAATTCACTTGCAGCCACGTGTTCATTCCATGTCACCTATAAGAGAGAGAATGAAGAAGCTTCTCCGACCCACACCACGTGCAGGTAAAGGTGAAAACGACTTCACATTCGAGACACATCGTTTAGAATGTGAAAGAAATCTCAAGATCGGGTCGAATTCACCTTTCGGAGACCCCCCGAAACTACTTCTCGCGATATCAGCATGCGGAGGAGGGTTTAATCGAGACTCTCATGGTTAGCAGACTTCCACATCCTACTTCCCGCCAATTCACTTGCAGCCACGTGTTCATTCCATGTCACCTATAAGAGAGAGAATGAAGAAGCTTCTCCGACCCACACCACGTGCAGGAAAGGTGAAAACGACTTCACATTCGAGACACATCGTTTAGAATGTGAAAGAAATCTCAAGAACGGGTCGAATTCACCTTTCGGAGACCCCACGAAACTACTTCTCGCGAGATCAGCATGCGGAGGAGGGTGGAATCGAGACTCTCATGGTTAGCAGACTTCCTCATCGTCCTTCCCGCCAATTCACTTGCAGCCACGTGTTCATTCCATGTCACCTATAAGAGAGAGAATGAAGAAGCTTCTCCGACCCACACTACGTGTAGGTAAAGGTGAAAACGACTTCACATTCGAGACACATCGTTTAGAATGTGAAAGAAATCTCAAGAGCGGGTCGAATTCACCTTTCGGAGACCCCCCGAAACTACTTCTCGCGAGATCAGCATGCGGAGGAGGGTGGAATCGAGACTCTCATGGTTAGCAGACTTCCTCATCGTCCTTCCCGCCAATTCACTTGCAGCCACGTGTTCATTCCATGTCATCTATAAGAGAGAGAATGAAGAAGCTTCTCCGACCCACACAACTTGCAGGTAAAGGTGAAAACGACTTCACATTCGAGACACATCGTTTAGAATGTGAAAGAAATCTCAAGAACGGGTCGAATTCACCTTTCGGAGACCCCCCAAACTACTTCTCGCGAAATCAGCATGCGGAGGAGGGTGGAATCGAGACTCTCATGGTTAGCAGACTTGCTCATCCTCCTTCCCGCCAATTCACTTGCAGCCACGTGTTCATTCCATGTCACCTATAAGAGAGAGAATGAAGAAGCTTTTCCGACCCACATCACGTGCAGGTAAAGGTGAAAACGACTTCACATTCGAGACACATCGTTTAGAATGTGAAAGAAATCTCAAGAACGGGTCGAATTCACCTTTCGGAGACCCCCCGAAACTATCTCTCGCGAGATCAGCATGCGGAGGAGGGTGGAATCGAGACTCTAATGGTTAGCAGACACCCTCATCCTCCTTCCCGCCAATTCACTTGCAGCCACGTGTTCATTCCATGTCACCTATAAGAGAGAGAATGAAGAAGCTTCTCCGACCCACACCACGTGCAGGTAAAGGTGAAAACGACTTCACATTCGAGACACATCGTTTAGAATGTGAAAGAAATCTCAAGATCGGGTCGAATTCACCTTTCGGAGACCCCCCGAAACTACTTCTCGCGATATCAGCATGCGGAGGAGGGTTTAATCGAGACTCTCATGGTTAGCAGACTTCCACATCCTACTTCCCGCCAATTCACTTGCAGCCACGTGTTCATTCCATGTCACCTATAAGAGAGAGAATGAAGAAGCTTCTCCGACCCACACCACGTGCAGGAAAGGTGAAAACGACTTCACATTCGAGACACATCGTTTAGAATGTGAAAGAAATCTCAAGAACGGGTCGAATTCACCTTTCGGAGACCCCCCGAAACTATTTCTCGCGAGATCAGCATGCGGAGGAGGGTGGAATCGAGACTCTAATGGTTAGCAGACTTCCTCATCCTCCTTCCCGCCAATTCACTTGCAGCCACGTGTTCATTCCATGTCACCTATAAGAGAGAGAATGAAGAAGCTTCACCGACCCACGCCACGTGCAGGTAAATGTGAAAACGACTTCACATTCGAGACACATCGTTTAGAATGTGAAAGAAATCTCAAGAACGGGTCGAATTCACCTTTCGGAGACCCGCCGAAACTACTTCTCGCGAGATCAGCATGCGGAGGAGGGTGGAATCGAGAATCTAATGGTTAGCAGACTTCCTCATCCTCCTTCCCGCCAATTCACTTGCAGTCACGTGCTCATTCCATGTCACCTATAAGAGAGAGAAGGAAGAAGCTTCTCCGACCCACACCACGTGCAGGTAAAGGTGAAAACGACTTCACATTCGAGACACATCGTTTAGAATGTGAAAGAAATCTCAAGAACGGGTCGAATTCACCTTTCGGAGACCCCCCGAAACTACTTCTCGCGAGATCAGCATGCGGAGGAAGGTGGAATCGAGACTCTCATGGATAGCAGACTTCCTCATCCTCCTTCCCGCCAATTCACTTGCAGCCACGTGTTCATTCCATGTCACCTATAAGAGAGAGAATGAAGAAGCTTTTCCGACCCACATCACGTGCAGGTAAAGGTGAAAACGACTTCACATTCGAGACACATCGTTTATAATGTGAAAGAAATCTCAAGAACATGTCGAATTCACCTTTCGGAGACCCGCCGAAACTACTTCTCGCGACATCAGCATGCGGAGGAGGGTGGAATCGAGACTCTCATGGTTAGCAGACTTCCTCATCCTCCTTCCCGCCAATTCACTTGCAGCCACGTGTTCATTCCATGTCACCTATAAGAGAGAGAATGAAGAAGCTTCTCCGACCCACACCACGTGCAGGTAAAGGTGAAAACGACTTCACATTCGAGACACATCGTTTAGAATGTGAAAGAAATCTCAAGAACGGGTCGAATTCACCTTTCGGAGACCCCCCGAAACTACTTCTCGCGATATCAGCATGCGGAGGAGGGTTTAATCGAGACTCTCATGGTTAGCAGACTTCCTCATCCTACTTCCCGCGAATTCACTTGCAGCCACGTGTTCATTCCATGTCACCTATAAGAGAGAGAATGAAGAAGCTTCTCCGACCCACACCACGTGCAGGTAAAGGTGAAAACGACTTCACATTCGAGACACATCATTTAGAATGTGAAAGAAATCTCAAGAACGGGTCGAATTCACCTTTCGGAGACCCCCCGAAACTATTTCTCGCGAGATCAGCATGCGGAGGAGGGTGGAATCGAGACTCTAATGGTTAGCAGACTTCCTCATCCTCCTTCCCGCCAATTCACTTGCAGCCACGTGTTCATTCCATGTCACCTATAAGAGAGAGAATGGAGAAGCTTCTCCGACCCACACCACGTGCAGTTAAGGTGAAAACGACTTCACATTCGAGACACATCGTTTAGAATGTGAAAGAAATCTCAAGAACGGGTCGAATTCACCTTTCGGAGACCCCCCGAAACTACTTCTCGCAAGATCAGCATGCGGAGGAGGGTGGAATCGAGACTCTCATGGTTAGCAGACTTCCTCATCCTCCTTCCCGCCAATTCACTTGCAGCCACGTGTTCATTCCATGTCACCTATAAGAGAGAGAATGAAGAAGCTTCTCCGACCCACACCACGTGCAGGTAAAGGTGAAAACGACTTCACATTCGAGACACATCGTTTAGAATGTGAAAGAAATCTCAAGAACGGGTCGAATTCACCTTTCGGAGTCACCCCCCCAAACTACTTCTCGCGAGATCAGCATGCGGAGGAGGGTGGAATCGAGACTCTCATGGTTAGCAGACTTCCTCATCCTCCTTCCCGCCAATTCACTTGCAGCCACGTGTTCATTCCATGTCACCTATAAGAGAGAGAATGAAGAAGCTTCTCCGACCCACACCACGTGCAGGTAAAGGTGAAAACGACTTCACATTCGAGACACATCGTTTAGAATGTGAAAGAAATCTCAAGAACGGGTCGAATTCACCTTTCGGAGACCCGCCGAAACTACTTCTCGCGAGATCAGCATGCGGAGGAGGGTGGAATCGAGAATCTAATGGTTAGCAGACTTCCTCATCCTCCTTCCCGCCAATTCACTTGCAGTCACGTGCTCATTCCATGTCACCTATAAGAGAGAGAAGGAAGAAGCTTCTCCGACCCACACCACGTGCAGGTAAAGGTGAAAACGACTTCACATTCGAGACACATCGTTTAGAATGTGAAAGAAATCTCAAGAACGGGTCGAATTCACCTTTCGGAGACCCCCCGAAACTACTTCTCGCGAGATCAGCATGCGGAGGAAGGTGGAATCGAGACTCTCATGGATAGCAGACTTCCTCATCCTCCTTCCCGCCAATTCACTTGCAGCCACGTGTTCATTCCATGTCACCTATAAGAGAGAGAATGAAGAAGCTTTTCCGACCCACATCACGTGCAGGTAAAGGTGAAAACGACTTCACATTCGAGACACATCGTTTATAATGTGAAAGAAATCTCAAGAACATGTCGAATTCACCTTTCGGAGACCCGCCGAAACTACTTCTCGCGACATCAGCATGCGGAGGAGGGTGGAATCGAGACTCTCATGGTTAGCAGACTTCCTCATCCTCCTTCCCGCCAATTCACTTGCAGCCACGTGTTCATTCCATGTCACCTATAAGAGAGAGAATGAAGAAGCTTCTCCGACCCACACCACGTGCAGGTAAAGGTGAAAACGACTTCACATTCGAGACACATCGTTTAGAATGTGAAAGAAATCTCAAGAACGGGTCGAATTCACCTTTCGGAGACCCCCCGAAACTACTTCTCGCGATATCAGCATGCGGAGGAGGGTTTAATCGAGACTCTCATGGTTAGCAGACTTCCTCATCCTACTTCCCGCGAATTCACTTGCAGCCACGTGTTCATTCCATGTCACCTATAAGAGAGAGAATGAAGAAGCTTCTCCGACCCACACCACGTGCAGGTAAAGGTGAAAACGACTTCACATTCGAGACACATCATTTAGAATGTGAAAGAAATCTCAAGAACGGGTCGAATTCACCTTTCGGAGACCCCCCGAAACTACTTCTCGCGAGATCAGCATGCGGAGGAGGGTGGAATCGAGACTCTAATGGTTAGCAGACTTCCTCATCCTCCTTCCCGCCAATTCACTTGCAGCCACGTGTTCATTCCATGTCACCTATAAGAGAGAGAATGGAGAAGCTTCTCCGACCCACACCACGTGCAGTTAAGGTGAAAACGACTTCACATTCGAGACACATCGTTTAGAATGTGAAAGAAATCTCAAGAACGGGTCGAATTCACCTTTCGGAGACCCCCCGAAACTACTTCTCGCAAGATCAGCATGCGGAGGAGGGTGGAATCGAGACTCTCATGGTTAGCAGACTTCCTCATCCTCCTTCCCGCCAATTCACTTGCAGCCACGTGTTCATTCCATGTCACCTATAAGAGAGAGAATGAAGAAGCTTCTCCGACCCACACCACGTGCAGGTAAAGGTGAAAACGACTTCACATTCGAGACACATCGTTTAGAATGTGAAAGAAATCTCAAGAACGGGTCGAATTCACCTTTCGGAGTCACCCCCCCAAACTACTTCTCGCGAGATCAGCATGCGGAGGAGGGTGGAATCGAGACTCTCATGGTTAGCAGACTTCCTCATCCTCCTTCCCGCCAATTCACTTGCAGCCACGTGTTCATTCCATGTCACCTATAAGAGAGAGAATGAAGAAGCTTCTCCGACCCACACCACGTGCAGGTAAAGGTGAAAACGACTTCACATTCGAGACACATCGTTTAGAATGTGAAAGAAATCTCAAGAACGGGTCGAATTCACCTTTCGGAGACCCCCCGAAACTACTTCTCGCAAGATCAGCATGCGGAGGAGGGTGGAATCGAGACTCTCATGGTTAGCAGACTTCCTCATCCTCCTTCCCGCCAATTCACTTGCAGCCACGTGTTCATTCCATGTCACCTATAAGAGAGAGAATGAAGAAGCTTCTCCGCGACCCACACCACGTGCAGGTAAAGGTGAAAACGACTTCACATTCGAGACACATCGTTTAGAATGTGAAAGAAATCTCAAGGGCGGGTCGAATTCACCTTTCGGAGACCCCCCGAAACTACTTCTCGCGAGATCAGCATGCGGTGGAGGGTGGAATCGAGACTCTAATGGTTAGCAGACTTCCTCATCCTCCTTCCCGCCAATTCACTTGCAGTCACGTGTTCATTCCATGTCACCTATAAGAGAGAGAATGAAGAAGCTTCTCCGACCCACACCACGTGCAGGTAAAGGTGAAAACGACTTCACATTCGAGACACATCGTTTAGAATGTGAACGAAATCTCAAGAACGGGTCGAATTCACCTTTCGGAGACCCCCCGAAACTACTTCTCGCAAGATCAGCATGCGGAGGAGGGTGGAATCGAGACTCTCATGGTTAGCAGACTTCCTCATCCTCCTTCCCGCCAATTCACTTGCAGCCACGTGTTCATTCCATGTCACCTATAAGAGAGAGAATGAAGAAGCTTCTCCGACCCACACCACGTGCAGGTAAAGGTGAAAACGACTTCACATTCGAGACACATCGTTTAGAATGTGAAAGAAATCTCAAGAACGGGTCGAATTCACCTTTCGGAGAACCCCCGAAACTACTTCTCGCGAGATCAGCATGCGGAGCAGGGTGGAATCGAGACTCTCATGGTTAGCAGCCTTCCTCATCCTCCTTCCCGCCAATTCACTTGCAGCCACGTGTTCATTCCATGTCACCTATAAGAGAGAGAATGAAGAAGCTTCTCCGACCCACACCACGTGCAGGTAAAGGTGAAAACGACTTCACATTCGAGACACATCGTTTAGAATGTGAAAGAAATCTCAAGAACGGGTCGAATTCACCTTTCGGAGACCCCCCGAAACTACTTCTCGCGAGATCAGCATGCGGAGGAGGGTGGAATCGAAACTCTCATGGTTAGCAGACTTCCTCATCCTCCTTCCCGCCAATTCACTTGCAGCCACGTGTTCATTCCATGTCACCTATAAGAGAGAGAATGAAGAAGCTTCTCCGACCCACACCACGTGCAGGTAAAGGTGAAAACGACTTCACATTCGAGACACATCGTTTAGAATGTGAAAGAAATCTCAAGAACGGGTCGAATTCACCTTTCGGAGACCCCCCGAAACTACTTCTCGCAAGATCAGCATGCGGAGGAGGGTGGAATCGAGACTCTCATGGTTAGCAGACTTCCTCATCGTCCTTCCCGCCAATTCACTTGCAGTCACGTGTTCATTCCATGTCACCTATAAGAGAGAGAATGAAGAAGCTTCTCCGACCCACACTACGTGTAGGTAAAGGTGAAAACGACTTCACATTCGAGACACATCGTTTAGAATGTGAAAGAAATCTCAAGAACGGGTCGAATTCACCTTTCGGAGACCCCCCGAAACTACTTCTCGCGAGATCAGCATGCGGAGGAGGGTGGAATCGAAACTCTCATGGTTAGCAGACTTCCTCATCCTCCTTCCCGCCAATTCACTTGCAGCCACGTGTTCATTCCATGTCACCTATAAGAGAGAGAATGAAGAAGCTTCTCCGACCCACACCACGTGCAGGTAAAGGTGAAAACGACTTCACATTCGAGACACATCGTTTAGAATGTGAAAGAAATCTCAAGAACGGGTCGAATTCACCTTTCGGAGACCCCCCAAACTACTTCTCGCGAGATCAGCATGCGGAGGAGGGTGGAATCGAGACTCTCATGGTTAGCAGACTTCCTCATCGTCCTTCCCGCCAATTCACTTGCAGCCACGTGTTCATTCCATGTCACCTATAAGAGAGAGAATGAAGAAGCTTCTCCGACCCACACCACGTGCAGGTAAAGGTGAAAACGACTTCACATTCGACACACATCCTTTAGAATGTGAAAGAAATCTCAAGAACGGGTCGAATTCACCTTTCGGAGACCCCCCAAACTACTTCTCGCGAGATCAGCATGTGGAGGAGGGTGGAATCGAGACTCTCATGGTTAGCAGACTTCCTCATCGTCCTTCCCGCCAATTCACTTGCAGCCACGTGTTCATTCCATGTCACCAATAAGAGAGAGAATGAAGAAGCTTCTCCGACCCACACTACGTGTAGGTAAAGGTGAAAACGACTTCACATTCGAGACACATCGTTTAGAATGTGAAAGAAATCTCAAGAGCGGGTCGAATTCACCTTTCGGAGTCACCCCCCGAAACTACTTCTCGCGAGATCAGCATGCGGAGGAGGGTGGAATCGAGACTCTCATGGTTAGCAGACTTCCTCATCGTCCTTCCCGCCATTTCACTTGCAGCCACGTGTTCATTCCATGTCACCTATAAGAGAGAATGAAGAAGCTTCTCCGACCCACACCATGTGCAGGTAAAGGTGAAAACGACTTCACATTCGAGACACATCGTTTAGAATGTGAAAGAAATCTCGAAGCGGGTCGCGAAGCGAAGAGCGGGTCGAATTCACCTTTCGGAGACCCCCCGAAACTACTTCTCGCGAGATCAGTATGCGGAGGAGGGTGGAATCGAGACTCTCATGGTTAGCAGACTTGCTCCTCCTCCTTCCCGCCAATTCACTTGCAGTCACGTGTTCATTCCATGTCACCTATAAGAGAGAGAAGGAAGAAGATTCTCCGACCCACACCACGTGCAGGTAAAGGTGAAAACGACTTCACATTCGAGACACATCGTTTAGAATGTGAAAGAAATCTCAAGAACGGGTCGAATTCACCTTTCGGAGACCCCCCAAACTACTTCTCGCGAGATCAGCATGCGGAGGAGGGTGGAATCGAGACTCTCATGGTTAGCAGACTTCCTCATCGTCCTTCCCGCCAATTCACTTGCAGCCACGTGTTCATTCCATGTCACCTATAAGAGAGAGAATGAAGAAGCTTCACCGACCCACACCACGTGCAGGTAAAGGTGAAAACGACTTCACATTCGAGACACATCCTTTAGAATGTGAAAGAAATCTCAAGAACGGGTCGAATTCACCTTTCGGAGACCCCCCAAACTACTTCTCGCGAGATCAGCATGTGGAGGAGGGTGGAATCGAGACTCTCATGGTTAGCAGACTTCCTCATCGTCCTTCCCGCCAATTCACTTGCAGCCACGTGTTCATTCCATGTCACCTATAAGAGAGAGAATGAAGAAGCTTCTCCGACCCACACCACGTGCAGGTAAAGGTGAAAACGACTTCACATTCGAGACACATCGTTTAGAATGTGAAAGAAATCTCAAGAACGGGTCGAATTCACCTTTCGGAGAACCCCCGAAACTACTTCTCGCGAGATCAGCATGCGGAGCAGGGTGGAATCGAGACTCTCATGGTTAGCAGCCTTCCTCATCCTCCTTCCCGCCAATTCACTTGCAGCCACGTGTTCATTCCATGTCACCTATAAGAGAGAGAATGAAGAAGCTTCTCCGACCCACACCACGTGCAGGTAAAGGTGAAAACGACTTCACATTCGAGACACATCGTTTAGAATGTGAAAGAAATCTCAAGAACGGGTCGAATTCACCTTTCGGAGACCCCCCGAAACTACTTCTCGCGAGATCAGCATGCGGAGGAGGGTGGAATCGAAACTCTCATGGTTAGCAGACTTCCTCATCCTCCTTCCCGCCAATTCACTTGCAGCCACGTGTTCATTCCATGTCACCTATAAGAGAGAGAATGAAGAAGCTTCTCCGACCCACACCACGTGCAGGTAAAGGTGAAAACGACTTCACATTCGAGACACATCGTTTAGAATGTGAAAGAAATCTCAAGAACGGGTCGAATTCACCTTTCGGAGACCCCCCGAAACTACTTCTCGCAAGATCAGCATGCGGAGGAGGGTGGAATCGAGACTCTCATGGTTAGCAGACTTCCTCATCGTCCTTCCCGCCAATTCACTTGCAGCCACGTGTTCATTCCATGTCACCTATAAGAGAGAGAATGAAGAAGCTTCTCCGACCCACACTACGTGTAGGTAAAGGTGAAAACGACTTCACATTCGAGACACATCGTTTAGAATGTGAAAGAAATCTCAAGAACGGGTCGAATTCACCTTTCGGAGACCCCACGAAACTACTTCTCGCGAGATCAGCATGCGGAGGAGGGTGGAATCGAAACTCTCATGGTTAGCAGACTTCCTCATCCTCCTTCCCGCCAATTCACTTGCAGCCACGTGTTCATTCCATGTCACCTATAAGAGAGAGAATGAAGAAGCTTCTCCGACCCACACCACGTGCAGGTAAAGGTGAAAACGACTTCACATTCGAGACACATCGTTTAGAATGTGAAAGAAATCTCAAGAACGGGTCGAATTCACCTTTCGGAGACCCCCCAAACTACTTCTCGCGAGATCAGCATGCGGAGGAGGGTGGAATCGAGACTCTCATGGTTAGCAGACTTCCTCATCGTCCTTCCCGCCAATTCACTTGCAGCCACGTGTTCATTCCATGTCACCTATAAGAGAGAGAATGAAGAAGCTTCTCCGACCCACACCACGTGCAGGTAAAGGTGAAAACGACTTCACATTCGACACACATCCTTTAGAATGTGAAAGAAATCTCAAGAACGGGTCGAATTCACCTTTCGGAGACCCCCCAAAGTACTTCTCGCGAGATCAGCATGTGGAGGAGGGTGGAATCGAGACTCTCATGGTTAGCAGACTTCCTCATCGTCCTTCCCGCCAATTCACTTGCAGCCACGTGTTCATTCCATGTCACCTATAAGAGAGAGAATGAAGAAGCTTCTCCGACCCACACTACGTGTAGGTAAAGGTGAAAACGACTTCACATTCGAGACACATCGTTTAGAATGTGAAAGAAATCTCAAGAGCGGGTCGAATTCACCTTTCGGTGTCACCCCCCGAAACTACTTCTCGCGAGATCAGCATGCGGAGGAGGGTGGAATCGAGACTCTCATGGTTAGCAGACTTCCTCATCGTCCTTCCCGCCATTTCACTTGCAGCCACGTGTTCATTCCATGTCACCTATAAGAGAGAATGAAGAAGCTTCTCCGACCCACACCATGTGCAGGTAAAGGTGAAAACGACTTCACATTCGAGACACATCGTTTAGAATGTGAAAGAAATCTCGAAGCGGGTCGCGAAGCGAAGAGCGGGTCGAATTCACCTTTCGGAGACCCCCCGAAACTACTTCTCGCGAGATCAGTATGCGGAGGAGGGTGGAATCGAGACTCTCATGGTTAGCAGACTTGCTCCTCCTCCTTCCCGCCAATTCACTTGCAGTCACGTGTTCATTCCATGTCACCTATAAGAGAGAGAAGGAAGAAGATTCTCCGACCCACACCACGTGCAGGTAAAGGTGAAAACGACTTCACATTCGAGACACATCGTTTAGAATGTGAAAGAAATCTCAAGAACGGGTCGAATTCACCTTTCGGAGACCCCCCAAACTACTTCTCGCGAGATCAGCATGCGGAGGAGGGTGGAATCGAGACTCTCATGGTTAGCAGACTTCCTCATCGTCCTTCCCGCCAATTTACTTGCAGCCACGTGTTCATTCCATGTCACCTATAAGAGAGAGAATGAAGAAGCTTCACCGACCCACACCACGTGCAGGTAAAGGTGAAAACGACTTCACATTCGAGACACATCCTTTAGAATGTGAAAGAAATCTCAAGAACGGGTCGAATTCACCTTTCGGAGACCCCCCAAACTACTTCTCGCGAGATCAGCATGTGGAGGAGGGTGGAATCGAGACTCTCATGGTTAGCAGACTTCCTCATCGTCCTTCCCGCCAATTCACTTGCAGCCACGTGTTCATTCCATGTCACCTATAAGAGAGAGAATGAAGAAGCTTCTCCGACCCACACCACGTGCAGGTAAAGGTGAAAACGACTTCACATTCGAGACACATCGTTTAGAATGTGAAAGAAATCTCAAGAACGGGTCGAATTCACCTTTCGGAGAACCCCCGAAACTACTTCTCGCGAGATCAGCATGCGGAGCAGGGTGGAATCGAGACTCTCATGGTTAGCAGCCTTCCTCATCCTCCTTCCCGCCAATTCACTTGCAGCCACGTGTTCATTCCATGTCACCTATAAGAGAGAGAATGAAGAAGCTTCTCCGACCCACACCACGTGCAGGTAAAGGTGAAAACGACTTCACATTCGAGACACATCGTTTAGAATGTGAAAGAAATCTCAAGTACGGGTCGAATTCACCTTTCGGAGACCCCCCGAAACTACTTCTCGCGAGATCAGCATGCGGAGGAGGGTGGAATCGAAACTCTCATGGTTAGCAGACTTCCTCATCCTCCTTCCCGCCAATTCACTTGCAGCCACGTGTTCATTCCATGTCACCTATAAGAGAGAGAATGAAGAAGCTTCTCCGACCCACACCACGTGCAGGTAAAGGTGAAAACGACTTCACATTCGAGACACATCGTTTAGAATGTGAAAGAAATCTCAAGAACGGGTCGAATTCACCTTTCGGAGACCCCCCGAAACTACTTCTCGCAAGATCAGCATGCGGAGGAGGGTGGAATCGAGACTCTCATGGTTAGCAGACTTCCTCATCGTCCTTCCCGCCAATTCACTTGCAGCCACGTGTTCATTCCATGTCACCTATAAGAGAGAGAATGAAGAAGCTTCTCCGACCCACACTACGTGTAGGTAAAGGTGAAAACGACTTCACATTCGAGACACATCGTTTAGAATGTGAAAGAAATCTCAAGAACGGGTCGAATTCACCTTTCGGAGACCCCACGAAACTACTTCTCGCGAGATCAGCATGCGGAGGAGGGTGGAATCGAAACTCTCATGGTTAGCAGACTTCCTCATCCTCCTTCCCGCCAATTCACTTGCAGCCACGTGTTCATTCCATGTCACCTATAAGAGAGAGAATGAAGAAGCTTCTCCGACCCACACCACGTGCAGGTAAAGGTGAAAACGACTTCACATTCGAGACACATCGTTTAGAATGTGAAAGAAATCTCAAGAACGGGTCGAATTCACCTTTCGGAGACCCCCCAAACTACTTCTCGCGAGATCAGCATGCGGAGGAGGGTGGAATCGAGACTCTCATGGTTAGCAGACTTCCTCATCGTCCTTCCCGCCAATTCACTTGCAGCCACGTGTTCATTCCATGTCACCTATAAGAGAGAGAATGAAGAAGCTTCTCCGACCCACACCACGTGCAGGTAAAGGTGAAAACGACTTCACATTCGACACACATCCTTTAGAATGTGAAAGAAATCTCAAGAACGGGTCGAATTCACCTTTCGGAGACCCCCCAAAGTACTTCTCGCGAGATCAGCATGTGGAGGAGGGTGGAATCGAGACTCTCATGGTTAGCAGACTTCCTCATCGTCCTTCCCGCCAATTCACTTGCAGCCACGTGTTCATTCCATGTCACCTATAAGAGAGAGAATGAAGAAGCTTCTCCGACCCACACTACGTGTAGGTAAAGGTGAAAACGACTTCACATTCGAGACACATCGTTTAGAATGTGAAAGAAATCTCAAGAGCGGGTCGAATTCACCTTTCGGAGTCACCCCCCGAAACTACTTCTCGCGAGATCAGCATGCGGAGGAGGGTGGAATCGAGACTCTCATGGTTAGCAGACTTCCTCATCGTCCTTCCCGCCATTTCACTTGCAGCCACGTGTTCATTCCATGTCACCTATAAGAGAGAATGAAGAAGCTTCTCCGACCCACACCATGTGCAGGTAAAGGTGAAAACGACTTCACATTCGAGACACATCGTTTAGAATGTGAAAGAAATCTCGAAGCGGGTCGCGAAGCGAAGAGCGGGTCGAATTCACCTTTCGGAGACCCCCCGATACTACTTCTCGCGAGATCAGTATGCGGAGGAGGGTGGAATCGAGACTCTCATGGTTAGCAGACTTGCTCCTCCTCCTTCCCGCCAATTCACTTGCAGTCACGTGTTCATTCCATGTCACCTATAAGAGAGAGAAGGAAGAAGATTCTCCGACCCACACCACGTGCAGGTAAAGGTGAAAACGACTTCACATTCGAGACACATCGTTTAGAATGTGAAAGAAATCTCAAGAACGGGTCGAATTCACCTTTCGGAGACCCCCCAAACTACTTCTCGCGAGATCAGCATGCGGAGGAGGGTGGAATCGAGACTCTCATGGTTAGCAGACTTCCTCATCGTCCTTCCCGCCAATTTACTTGCAGCCACGTGTTCATTCCATGTCACCTATAAGAGAGAGAATGAAGAAGCTTCACCGACCCACACCACGTGCAGGTAAAGGTGAAAACGACTTCACATTCGAGACACATCCTTTAGAATGTGAAAGAAATCTCAAGAACGGGTCGAATTCACCTTTCGGAGACCCCCCAAACTACTTCTCGCGAGATCAGCATGTGGAGGAGGGTGGAATCGAGACTCTCATGGTTAGCAGACTTCCTCATCGTCCTTCCCGCCAATTCACTTGCAGCCACGTGTTCATTCCATGTCACCTATAAGAGAGAGAATGAAGAAGCTTCTCCGACCCACACCACGTGCAGGTAAAGGTGAAAACGACTTCACATTCGAGACACATCGTTTAGAATGTGAAAGAAATCTCAAGAACGGGTCGAATTCACCTTTCGGAGAACCCCCGAAACTACTTCTCGCGAGATCAGCATGCGGAGCAGGGTGGAATCGAGACTCTCATGGTTAGCAGCCTTCCTCATCCTCCTTCCCGCCAATTCACTTGCAGCCACGTGTTCATTCCATGTCACCTATAAGAGAGAGAATGAAGAAGCTTCTCCGACCCACACCACGTGCAGGTAAAGGTGAAAACGACTTCACATTCGAGACACATCGTTTAGAATGTGAAAGAAATCTCAAGAACGGGTCGAATTCACCTTTCGGAGACCCCCCGAAACTACTTCTCGCGAGATCAGCATGCGGAGGAGGGTGGAATCGAAACTCTCATGGTTAGCAGACTTCCTCATCCTCCTTCCCGCCAATTCACTTGCAGCCACGTGTTCATTCCATGTCACCTATAAGAGAGAGAATGAAGAAGCTTCTCCGACCCACACAACGTGAAGGTAAAGGTGAAAACGACTTCACATTCGAGACACATCGTTTAGAATGTGAAAGAAATCTCAAGAACGGGTCGAATTCACCTTTCGGAGACCCCCCGAAACTACTTCTCGCAAGATCAGCATGCGGAGGAGGGTGGAATCGAGACTCTCATGGTTAGCAGACTTCCTCATCGTCCTTCCCGCCAATTCACTTGCAGCCACGTGTTCATTCCATGTCACCTATAAGAGAGAGAATGAAGAAGCTTCTCCGACCCACACTACGTGTAGGTAAAGGTGAAAACGACTTCACATTCGAGACACATCGTTTAGAATGTGAAAGAAATCTCAAGAACGGGTCGAATTCACCTTTCGGAGACCCCACGAAACTACTTCTCGCGAGATCAGCATGCGGAGGAGGGTGGAATCGAAACTCTCATGGTTAGCAGACTTCCTCATCCTCCTTCCCGCCAATTCACTTGCAGCCACGTGTTCATTCCATGTCACCTATAAGAGAGAGAATGAAGAAGCTTCTCCGACCCACACCACGTGCAGGTAAAGGTGAAAACGACTTCACATTCGAGACACATCGTTTAGAATGTGAAAGAAATCTCAAGAACGGGTCGAATTCACCTTTCGGAGACCCCCCAAACTACTTCTCGCGAGATCAGCATGCGGAGGAGGGTGGAATCGAGACTCTCATGGTTAGCAGACTTCCTCATCGTCCTTCCCGCCAATTCACTTGCAGCCACGTGTTCATTCCATGTCACCTATAAGAGAGAGAATGAAGAAGCTTCTCCGACCCACACCACGTGCAGGTAAAGGTGAAAACGACTTCACATTCGACACACATCCTTTAGAATGTGAAAGAAATCTCAAGAACGGGTCGAATTCACCTTTCGGAGACCCCCCAAAGTACTTCTCGCGAGATCAGCATGTGGAGGAGGGTGGAATCGAGACTCTCATGGTTAGCAGACTTCCTCATCGTCCTTCCCGCCAATTCACTTGCAGCCACGTGTTCATTCCATGTCACCTATAAGAGAGAGAATGAAGAAGCTTCTCCGACCCACACTACGTGTAGGTAAAGGTGAAAACGACTTCCCATTCGAGACACATCGTTTAGAATGTGAAAGAAATCTCAAGAGCGGGTCGAATTCACCTTTCGGAGTCACCCCCCGAAACTACTTCTCGCGAGATCAGCATGCGGAGGAGGGTGGAATCGAGACTCTCATGGTTAGCAGACTTCCTCATCGTCCTTCCCGCCATTTCACTTGCAGCCACGTGTTCATTCCATGTCACCTATAAGAGAGAATGAAGAAGCTTCTCCGACCCACACCATGTGCAGGTAAAGGTGAAAACGACTTCACATTCGAGACACATCGTTTAGAATGTGAAAGAAATCTCGAAGCGGGTCGCGAAGCGAAGAGCGGGTCGAATTCACCTTTCGGAGACCCCCCGAAACTACTTCTCGCGAGATCAGTATGCGGAGGAGGGTGGAATCGAGACTCTCATGGTTAGCAGACTTGCTCCTCCTCCTTCCCGCCAATTCACTTGCAGTCACGTGTTCATTCCATGTCACCTATAAGAGAGAGAAGGAAGAAGATTCTCCGACCCACACCACGTGCAGGTAAAGGTGAAAACGACTTCACATTCGAGACACATCGTTTAGAATGTGAAAGAAATCTCAAGAACGGGTCGAATTCACCTTTCGGAGACCCCCCAAACTACTTCTCGCGAGATCAGCATGTGGAGGAGGGTGGAATCGAGACTCTCATGGTTAGCAGACTTCCTCATCGTCCTTCCCGCCAATTCACTTGCAGCCACGTGTTCATTCCATGTCACCTATAAGAGAGAGAATGAAGAAGCTTCTCCGACCCACACTACGTGTAGGTAAAGGTGAAAACGACTTCACATTCGAGACACATCGTTTAGAATGTGAAAGAAATCTCAAGAGCGGGTCGAATTCACCTTTCGGAGTCACCCCCCGAAACTACTTCTCGCGAGATCAGCATGCGGAGGAGGGTGGAATCGAGACTCTCATGGTTAGCAGACTTCCTCATCGTCCTTCCCGCCATTTCACTTGCAGCCACGTGTTCATTCCATGTCACCTATAAGAGAGAATGAAGAAGCTTCTCCGACCCACACCATGTGCAGGTAAAGGTGAAAACGACTTCACATTCGAGACACATCGTTTAGAATGTGAAAGAAATCTCGAAGCGGGTCGCGAAGCGAAGAGCGGGTCGAATTCACCTTTCGGAGACCCCCCGAAACTACTTCTCGCGAGATCAGTATGCGGAGGAGGGTGGAATCGAGACTCTCATGGTTAGCAGACTTGCTCCTCCTCCTTCCCGCCAATTCACTTGCAGTCACGTGTTCATTCCATGTCACCTATAAGAGAGAGAAGGAAGAAGATTCTCCGACCCACACCACGTGCAGGTAAAGGTGAAAACGACTTCACATTCGAGACACATCGTTTAGAATGTGAAAGAAATCTCAAGAACGGGTCGAATTCACCTTTCGGAGACCCCCCAAACTACTTCTCGCGAGATCAGCATGCGGAGGAGGGTGGAATCGAGACTCTCATGGTTAGCAGACTTCCTCATCGTCCTTCCCGCCAATTCACTTGCAGCCACGTGTTCATTCCATGTCACCTATAAGAGAGAGAATGAAGAAGCTTCACCGACCCACACCACGTGCAGGTAAAGGTGAAAACGACTTCACATTCGACACACATCCTTTAGAATGTGAAAGAAATCTCAAGAACGGGTCGAATTCACCTTTCGGAGACCCCCCAAACTACTTCTCGCGAGATCAGCATGTGGAGGAGGGTGGAATCGAGACTCTCATGGTTAGCAGACTTCCTCATCGTCCTTCCCGCCAATTCACTTGCAGCCACGTGTTCATTCCATGTCACCTATAAGAGAGAGAATGAAGAAGCTTCTCCGACCCACACTACGTGTAGGTAAAGGTGAAAACGACTTCACATTCGAGACACATCGTTTAGAATGTGAAAGAAATCTCAAGAGCGGGTCGAATTCACCTTTCGGAGTCACCCCCCGAAACTACTTCTCGCGAGATCAGCATGCGGAGGAGGGTGGAATCGAGACTCTCATGGTTAGCAGACTTCCTCATCGTCCTTCCCGCCATTTCACTTGCAGCCACGTGTTCATTCCATGTCACCTATCAGAGAGAATGAAGAAGCTTCTCCGACCCACACCATGTGCAGGTAAAGGTGAAAACGACTTCACATTCGAGACACATCGTTTAGAATGTGAAAGAAATCTCGAAGCGGGTCGCGAAGCGAAGAGCGGGTCGAATTCACCTTTCGGAGACCCCCCGAAACTACTTCTCGCGAGATCAGTATGCGGAGGAGGGTGGAATCGAGACTCTCATGGTTAGCAGACTTGCTCCTCCTCCTTCCCGCCAATTCACTTGCAGTCACGTGTTCATTCCATGTCACCTATAAGAGAGAGAAGGAAGAAGATTCTCCGACCCACACCACGTGCAGGTAAAGGTGAAAACGACTTCACATTCGAGACACATCGTTTAGAATGTGAAAGAAATCTCAAGAACGGGTCGAATTCACCTTTCGGAGACCCCCCAAACTACTTCTCGCGAGATCAGCATGCGGAGGAGGGTGGAATCGAGACTCTCATGGTTAGCAGACTTCCTCATCGTCCTTCCCGCCAATTCACTTGCAGCCACGTGTTCATTCCATGTCACCTATAAGAGAGAGAATGAAGAAGCTTCACCGACCCACACCACGTGCAGGTAAAGGTGAAAACGACTTCACATTCGAGACACATCCTTTAGAATGTGAAAGAAATCTCAAGAACGGGTCGAATTCACCTTTCGGAGACCCCCCAAACTACTTCTCGCGAGATCAGCATGTGGAGGAGGGTGGAATCGAGACTCTCATGGTTAGCAGACTTCCTCATCGTCCTTCCCGCCAATTCACTTGCAGCCACGTGTTCATTCCATGTCACCTATAAGAGAGAGAATGAAGAAGCTTCTCCGACCCACACTACGTGTAGGTAAAGGTGAAAACGACTTCACATTCGAGACACATCGTTTAGAATGTGAAAGAAATCTCAAGAGCGGGTCGAATTCACCTTTCGGAGACCCCCCGAAACTACTTCTCGCGAGATCAGCATGCGGAGGAGGGTGGAATCGAGACTCTCATGGTTAGCAGACTTCCTCATCGTCCTTCCCGCCATTTCACTTGCAGCCACGTGTTCATTCCATGTCACCTATAAGAGAGAATGAAGAAGCTTCTCCGACCCACACCATGTGCAGGTAAAGGTGAAAACGACTTCACATTCGAGACACATCGTTTAGAATGTGAAATAAATCTCAAGAACGGGTCGAATTCACCTTTCGGAGACCCCCCGAATCTACTTCTCGCGAGATCAGCATGCGGAGGAGGGTGGAATCGAGACTCTAATGGTTAGCAGACTTCCTCATCCTCCTTCCCGCCAATTCACTTGCAGCCACGTGTTCATTTCATGTCACCTATAAGAGAGAGAATGAAGAAGCTTCTCCGACCCACACTACGTGTAGGTAAAGGTGAAAACGACTTCACATTCGAGACACATCGTTTAGAATGTGAAAGAAATCTCAAGAACGGGTCGAATTCACCTTTCGGAGACCCCCCGAAACTACTTCTCGCGAGATCAGCATGCGGAGGAGGGTGGAATCGAGACTCTCATGGTTAGCAGACTTCCTCATCCTCCTTCCCGCCAATTCACTTGCAGCCACGTGTTCATTTCATGTCACCTATAAGAGAGAGAATGAAGAAGCTTCTCCGACCCACACTACGTGTAGGTAAAGGTGAAAACGACTTCACATTCGAGACACATCGTTTAGAATGTGAAAGAAATCTCAAGAGCGGGTCGAATTCACCTTTCGGAGACCCCCCGAAACTACTTCTCGCGAGATCAGCATGCGGAGGAGGGTGGAATCGAGACTCTCATGGTTAGCAGACTTCCTCATCGTCCTTCCCGCCATTTCACTTGCAGCCACGTGTTCATTCCATGTCACCTATAAAAGAGAGAATGAAGAAGCTTCTCCGACCCACACTACGTGTAGGTAAAGGTGAAAACGACTTCACATTCGAGACACATCGTTTAGAATGTGAAAGAAATCTCAAGAGCGGGTCGAATTCACCTTTCGGAGACCCCCCGAAACTACTTCTCGCGAGATCAGCATGCGGAGGAGGGTGGAATCGAGACTCTCATGGTTAGCAGACTTCCTCATCGTCCTTCCCGCCATTTCACTTGCAGCCACGTGTTCATTCCATGTCACCTATAAGAGAGAATGAAGAAGCTTCTCCGACCCACACCATGTGCAGGTAAAGGTGAAAACGACTTCACATTCGAGACACATCGTTTAGAATGTGAAATAAATCTCAAGAACGGGTCGAATTCACCTTTCGGAGACCCCCCGAATCTACTTCTCGCGAGATCAGCATGCGGAGGAGGGTGGAATCGAGACTCTAATGGTTAGCAGACTTCCTCATCCTCCTTCCCGCCAATTCACTTGCAGCCACGTGTTCATTTCATGTCACCTATAAGAGAGAGAATGAAGAAGCTTCTCCGACCCACACTACGTGTAGGTAAAGGTGAAAACGACTTCACATTCGAGACACATCGTTTAGAATGTGAAAGAAATCTCAAGAACGGGTCGAATTCACCTTTCGGAGACCCCCCGAAACTACTTCTCGCGAGATCAGCATGCGGAGGAGGGTGGAATCGAGACTCTCATGGTTAGCAGACTTCCTCATCCTCCTTCCCGCCAATTCACTTGCAGCCACGTGTTCATTTCATGTCACCTATAAGAGAGAGAATGAAGAAGCTTCTCCGACCCACACTACGTGTAGGTAAAGGTGAAAACGACTTCACATTCGAGACACATCGTTTAGAATGTGAAAGAAATCTCAAGAGCGGGTCGAATTCACCTTTCGGAGACCCCCCGAAACTACTTCTCGCGAGATCAGCATGCGGAGGAGGGTGGAATCGAGACTCTCATGGTTAGCAGACTTCCTCATCGTCCTTCCCGCCATTTCACTTGCAGCCACGTGTTCATTCCATGTCACCTATAAAAGAGAGAATGAAGAAGCTTCTCCGACCCACACTACGTGTAGGTAAAGGTGAAAACGACTTCACATTCGAGACACATCGTTTAGAATGTGAAAGAAATCTCAAGAGCGGGTCGAATTCACCTTTCGGAGACCCCCCGAAACTACTTCTCGCGAGATCAGCATGCGGAGGAGGGTGGAATCGAGACTCTCATGGTTAGCAGACTTCCTCATCGTCCTTCCCGCCATTTCACTTGCAGCCACGTGTTCATTCCATGTCACCTATAAGAGAGAATGAAGAAGCTTCTCCGACCCACACCATGTGCAGGTAAAGGTGAAAACGACTTCACATTCGAGACACATCGTTTAGAATGTGAAAGAAATCTCGAAGCGGGTCGCGAAGCGAAGAGCGGGTCGAATTCACCTTTCGGAGACCCCCCGAAACTACTTCTCGCGAGATCAGTATGCGGAGGAGGGTGGAATCGAGACTCTCATGGTTAGCAGACTTGCTCCTCCTCCTTCCCGCCAATTCACTTGCAGTCACGTGTTCATTCCATGTCACCTATAAGAGAGAGAAGGAAGAAGATTCTCCGACCCACACCACGTGCAGGTAAAGGTGAAAACGACTTCACATTCGAGACACATCGTTTAGAATGTGAAAGAAATCTCAAGAACGGGTCGAATTCACCTTTCGGAGACCCCCCAAACTACTTCTCGCGAGATAAGCATGCGGAGGAGGGTGGAATCGAGACTCTCATGGTTAGCAGACTTCCTCATCGTCCTTCCCGCCAATTCACTTGCAGCCACGTGTTCATTCCATGTCACCTATAAGAGAGAGAATGAAGAAGCTTCTCCGACCCACACCACGTGCAGGTAAAGGTGAAAACGACTTCACATTCGAGACAAATCCTTTAGAATGTGAAAGAAATCTCAAGAACGGGTCGAATTCACCTTTCGGAGACCCCCCGAATCTACTTCTCGCGAGATCAGCATGCGGAGGAGGGTGGAATCGAGACTCTAATGGTTAGCAGACTTCCTCATCCTCCTTCCCGCCAATTCACTTGCAGCCACGTGTTCATTTCATGTCACCTATTAGAGAGAGAATGAAGAAGCTTCTCCGACCCACACTACGTGTAGGTAAAGGTGAAAACGACTTCACATTCGAGACACATCGTTTAGAATGTGAAAGAAATCTCAAGAACGGGTCGAATTCACCTTTCGGAGACCCCCCGAAACTACTTCTCGCGAGATCAGCATGCGGAGGAGGGTGGAATCGAGACTCTCATGGTTAGCAGACTTCCTCATCCTCCTTCCCGCCAATTCACTTGCAGCCACGTGTTCATTTCATGTCACCTATAAGAGGGAGAATGAAGAAGCTTCTCCGACCCACACTACGTGTAGGTAAAGGTGAAAACGAATTCACATTCGAGACACATCGTTTAGAATGTGAAAGAAATCTCAAGAGCGGGTCGAATTCACCTTTCGGAGACCCCCCGAAACTACTTCTCGCGAGATCAGCATGCGGAGGAGGGTGGAATCGAGACTCTCATGGTTAGCAGACTTCCTCATCGTCCTTCCCGCCATTTCACTTCCAGCCACGTGTTCATTCCATGTCACCTATAAGAGAGAATGAAGAAGCTTCTCCGACCCACACCATGTGCAGGTAAAGGTGAAAACGACTTCACATTCGAGACACATCGTTTAGAATGTGAAAGAAATCTCGAAGCGGGTCGCGAAGCGAAGAGCGGGTCGAATTCACCTTTCGGAGACCCCCCGAAACTACTTCTCGCGAGATCAGTATGCGGAGGAGGGTGGAATCGAGACTCTCATGGTTAGCAGACTTGCTCCTCCTCCTTCCCGCCAATTCACTTGCAGTCACGTGTTCATTCCATGTCACCTATAAGAGAGAGAAGGAAGAAGATTCTCAGACCCACACCACGTGCAGGTAAAGGTGAAAACGACTTCACATTCGAGACACATCGTTTAGAATGTGAAATAAATCTCAAGAACGGGTCGAATTCACCTTTCGGAGACCCCCCAAACTACTTCTCGCGAGATCAGCATGCGGAGGAGGGTGGAATCGAGACTCTCATGGTTAGCAGACTTCCTCATCGTCCTTCCCGCCAATTCACTTGCAGCCACGTGTTCATTCCATGTCACCTATAAGAGAGAGAATGAAGAAGCTTCTCCGACCCACACCACGTGCAGGTAAAGGTGAAAACGACTTCACATTCGAGACACATCGTTTAGAATGTGAAAGAAATCTCAAAAACGGGTCGAATTCACCTTTCGGAGACCCCCCAAACTACTTCTCGCGAGATCAGCATGTGGAGGAGGGTGGTATCGAGACTCTCATGGTTAGCAGACTTCCTCATCGTCCTTCCCGCCAATTCACTTGCAGTCACGTGTTCATTCCATGTCACCTATAAGAGAGAGAATGAAGAAGCTTCTCCGACCCACACTACGTGTAGGTAAAGGTGAAAACGACTTCACATTCGAGACACATCGTTTAGAATGTGAAAGAAATCTCAAGAGCGGGTCGAATTCACCTTTCGGAGACCCCCCGAAACTACTTCTCGCGAGATCAGCATGCGGAGGAGGGTGGAATCGAGACTCTCATGGTTAGCAGACTTCCTCATCGTCCTTCCCGCCATTTCACTTGCAGCCACGTGTTCATTCCATGTCACCTATAAGAGAGAATGAAGAAGCTTCTCCGACCCACACCATGTGCAGGTAAAGGTGAAAACGACTTCACATTCGAGACACATCGTTTAGAATGTGAAAGAAATCTCGAAGCGGGTCGCGAAGCGAAGAGCGGGTCGAATTCACCTTTCGGAGACCCCCCGAAACTACTTCTCGCGAGATCAGTATGCGGAGGAGGGTGGAATCGAGACTCTCATGGTTAGCAGACTTGCTCCTCCTCCTTCCCGCCAATTCACTTGCAGTCACGTGTTCATTCCATGTCACCTATAAGAGAGAGAAGGAAGAAGATTCTCCGACCCACACCACGTGCAGGTAAAGGTGAAAACGACTTCACATTCGAGACACATCGTTTAGAATGTGAAATAAATCTCAAGAACGGGTCGAATTCACCTTTCGGAGACCCCCCGAATCTACTTCTCGCGAGATCAGCATGCGGAGGAGGGTGGAATCGAGATTCTAATGGTTAGCAGACTTCCTCATCCTCCTTCCCGCCAATTCACTTGCAGCCACGTGTTCATTTCATGTCACCTATAAGAGAGAGAATGAAGAAGCTTCTCCGACCCACACTACGTGTAGGTAAAGGTGAAAACGACTTCACATTCGAGACACATCGTTTAGAATGTGAAAGAAATCTCAAGAACGGGTCGAATTCACCTTTCGGAGACCCCCCGAAACTACTTCTCGCGAGATCAGCATGCGGAGGAGGGTGGAATCGAGACTCTCATGGTTAGCAGACTTCCTCATCCTCCTTCCCGCCAATTCATTTGCAGCCACGTGTTCATTTCATGTCACCTATAAGAGAGAGAATGAAGAAGCTTCTCCGACCCACACTACGTGTAGGTAAAGGTGAAAACGACTTCACATTCGAGACACATCGTTTAGAATGTGAAAGAAATCTCAAGAACGGGTCGAATTCACCTTTCGGAGACCCCCCGAAACTACTTCTCGCGAGATCAGCATGCGGAGGAGGGTGGAATCGAAACTCTCATGGTTAGCAGACTTCCTCATCCTCCTTCCCGCCAATTCACTTGCAGCCACGTGTTCATTCCATGTCACCTATAAGAGAGAGAATGAAGAAGCTTCTCCGACCCACACCACGTGCAGGTAAAGGTGAAAACGACTTCACATTCGAGACACATCGTTTAGAATGTGAAAGAAATCTCAAGAACGGGTCGAATTCACCTTTCGGAGACCCCCCAAACTACTTCTCGCGAGATCAGCATGCGGAGGAGGGTGGAATCGAGACTCTCATGGTTAGCAGACTTCCTCATCGTCCTTCCCGCCAATTCACTTGCAGCCACGTGTTCATTCCATGTCACCTATAAGAGAGAGAATGAAGAAGCTTCTCCGACCCACACCACGTGCAGGTAAAGGTGAAAACGACTTCACATTCGAGACACATCGTTTAGAATGTGAAAGAAATCTCAAGAACGGGTCGAATTCACCTTTCGGAGACCCCCCGAAACTACTTCTCGCGAGATCAGCATGCGGAGGAGGGTGGAATCGAGACTCTCATGGTTAGCAGACTTCCTCATCCTCCTTCCCGCCAATTCACTTGCAGCCACGTGTTCATTTCATGTCACCTATAAGAGAGAGAATGAAGAAGCTTCTCCGACCCACACTACGTGTAGGTAAAGGTGAAAACGACTTCACATTCGAGACACATCGTTTAGAATGTGAAAGAAATCTCAAGAGCGGGTCGAATTCACCTTTCGGAGACCCCCCGAAACTACTTCTCGCAAGATCAGCATGCGGAGGAGGGTGGAATCGAGACTCTCATGGTTAGCAGACTTCCTCATCGTCCTTCCCGCCATTTCACTTGCAGCCACGTGTTCATTCCATGTCACCTATAAGAGAGAATGAAGAAGCTTCTCCGACCCACACAACTTGCAGGTAAAGATGAAAACGACTTCACATTCGAGACACATCGTTTAGAATGTGAAATAAATCTCAAGAACGGGTCGAATTCACCTTTCGGAGACCCCCCGAATCTACTTCTCGCGAGATCAGCATGCGGAGGAGGGTGGAATGGAGACTCTAATGGTTAGCAGACTTGCTCCTCCTCCTTCCCGCCAATTCACTTGCAGTCACGTGTTCATTCCATGTCACCTATAAGAGAGAGAAGGAAGAAGATTCTCCGACCCACACCACGTGCAGGTAAAGGTGAAAACGACTTCACATTCGAGACACATCGTTTAGAATGTGAAAGAAATCTCGAAGCGGGTCGCGAAGCGAAGAGCGGGTCGAATTCACCTTTCGGAGACCCCCCGAAACTACTTCTCGCGAGATCAGTATGCGGAGGAGGGTGGAATCGAGACTCTCATGGTTAGCAGACTTGCTCCTCCTCCTTCCCGCCAATTCACTTGCAGTCACGTGTTCATTCCATGTCACCTATAAGAGAGAGAAGGAAGAAGATTCTCCGACCCACACCACGTGCAGGTAAAGGTGAAAACGACTTCACATTCGAGACACATCGTTTAGAATGTGAAATAAATCTCAAGAACGGGTCGAATTCACCTTTCGGAGACCCCCCGAATCTACTTCACGCGAGATCAGCATGCGGAGGAGGGTGGAATGGAGACTCTAATGGTTAGCAGACTTCCTCATCCTCCTTCCCGCCAATTCACTTGCAGCCACGTGTTCATTCCATGTCATCTAAAAGAGAGAGAATGAAGAAGCTTCTCCGACCCACACAACTTGCAGGTAAAGATGAAAACGACTTCACATTCGAGACACATCGTTTAGAATGTGAAATAAATCTCAAGAACGGGTCGAATTCACCTTTCGGAGACCCCCCGAATCTACTTCTCGCGAGATCAGCATGCGGAGGAGGGTGGAATGGAGACTCTAATGGTTAGCAGACTTCCTCATCCTCCTTCCCGCCAATTCACTTGCAGCCACGAGTTCATTCCATGTCACCTATAAGAGAGAGAATTAAGAAGCTTCTCCGACCCACACCACGTGCAGGTAAAGGTGAAAACGACTTCACATTCGAGACACATCGTTTAGAATGTGAAAGAAATCTCAAGAACGGGTCGAATTCACCTTTCGGAGACCCGCCGAAACTACTTCTCGCGAGATCAGCATGCGGAGGAGGGTGGAATCGAGAATCTAATGGTTAGCAGACTTCCTCATCCTCCTTCCCGCCAATTCACTTGCAGTCACGTGCTCATTCCATGTCACCTATAAGAGAGAGAAGGAAGAAGCTTCTCCGACCCACACCACGTGCAGGTAAAGGTGAAAACGACTTCACATTCGAGACACATCGTTTAGAATGTGAAAGAAATCTCAAGAACGGGTCGAATTCACCTTTCGGAGACCCCCCGAAACTACTTCTCGCGAGATCAGCATGCGGAGGAGGGTGGAATCGAGACTCTCATGGATAGCAGACTTCCTCATCCTCCTTCCCGCCAATTCACTTGCAGCCACGTGTTCATTCCATGTCACCTATAAGAGAGAGAATGAAGAAGCTTTTCCGACCCACATCACGTGCAGGTAAAGTTGAAAACGACTTCACATTCGAGACACATCGTTTATAATGTGAAAGAAATCTCAAGAACATGTCGAATTCACCTTTCGGAGACCCGCCGAAACTACTTCTCGCGACATCAGCATGCGGAGGAGGGTGGAATCGAGACTCTCATGGTTAGCAGACTTCCTCATCCTCCTTCCCGCCAATTCACTTGCAGCCACGTGTTCATTCCATGTCACCTATAAGAGAGAGAATGAAGAAGCTTCTCCGACCCACACCACGTGCAGGTAAAGGTGAAAACGACTTCACATTCGAGACACATCGTTTAGAATGTGAAAGAAATCTCAAGAACGGGTCGAATTCACCTTTCGGAGACCCCCCGAAACTATTTCTCGCGAGATCAGCATGCGGAGGAGGGTGGAATCGAGACTCTAATGGTTAGCAGACTTCCTCATCCTCCTTCCCGCCAATTCACTTGCAGCCACGTGTTCATTCCATGTCACCTATAAGAGAGAGAATGAAGAAGCTTCTCCGACCCACGCCACGTGCAGGTAAAGGTGAAAACGACTTCACATTCGAGACACATCGTTTAGAATGTGAAAGAAATCTCAAGAACGGGTCGAATTCACCTTTCGGAGACCCGCCGAAACTACTTCTCGCGAGATCAGCATGCGGAGGAGGGTGGAATCGAGACTCTAATGGTTAGCAGACTTCCTCATCCTCCTTCCCGCCAATTCACTTGCAGTCACGTGTTCATTCCATGTCACCTGTAAGAGAGAGAAGGAAGAAGCTTCTCCGACCCACTCCACGTGCAGGTAAAGGTGAAAACGACTTCACATTCGAGACACATCGTTTAGAATGTGAAAGAAATCTCAAGAACGGGTCGAATTCACCTTTCGGAGTCACCCCCCCAAACTACTTCTCGCGAGATCAGCATGCGGAGGAGGGTGGAATCGAGACTCTCATGGTTAGCAGACTTCCTCATCCTCCTTCCCGCCAATTCACTTGCAGCCACGTGTTCATTCCATGTCACCTATAAGAGAGAGAATGAAGAAGCTTCTCCGACCCACACCACGTGCAGGTAAAGGTGAAAACGACTTCACATTTGAGACACATCGTTTAGAATGTGAAAGAAATCTCAAGAACGGGTCGAATTCACCTTTCGGAGACCCCCCCAAACTACTTCTCGCGAGATCAGCATGCGGAGGAGGGTGGAATCGAGACTCTCATGGTTAGCAGACTTCCTCATCCTCCTTCCCGCCAATTCACTTGCAGCCACGTGTTCATTCCATGTCACCTATAAGAGAGAGAATGAAGAAGCTTCTCCGACCCACACCACGTGCAGGTAAAGGTGAAAACGACTTCACATTCGAGACACATCGTTTAGAATGTGAAAGAAATCTCAAGAACGGGTCGAATTCACCTTTCGGAGACCCCCCGAAACTACTTCTCGCAAGATCAGCATGCGGAGGAGGGTGGAATCGAGACTCTCATGGTTAGCAGACTTCCTCATCCTCCTTCCCGCCAATTCACTTGCAGCCACGTGTTCATTCCATGTCACCTATAAGAGAGAGAATGAAGAAGCTTCTCCGACCCACACCACGTGCAGGTAAAGGTGAAAACGACTTCACATTCGAGACACATCGTTTAGAATGTGAAAGAAATCTCAAGAACGGGTCGAATTCACCTTTCGGAGACCCCCCGAAACTACTTCTCGCGAGATCAGCATGCGGAGGAGGGTGGAATCGAGACTCTCATGGATAGCAGACTTCCTCATCCTCCTTCCCGCCAATTCACTTGCAGCCACGTGTTCATTCCATGTCACCTATAAGAGAGAGAATGAAGAAGCTTTTCCGACCCACATCACGTGCAGGTAAAGTTGAAAACGACTTCACATTCGAGACACATCGTTTATAATGTGAAAGAAATCTCAAGAACATGTCGAATTCACCTTTCGGAGACCCGCCGAAACTACTTCTCGCGACATCAGCATGCGGAGGAGGGTGGAATCGAGACTCTCATGGTTAGCAGACTTCCTCATCCTCCTTCCCGCCAATTCACTTGCAGCCACGTGTTCATTCCATGTCACCTATAAGAGAGAGAATGAAGAAGCTTCTCCGACCCACACCACGTGCAGGTAAAGGTGAAAACGACTTCACATTCGAGACACATCGTTTAGAATGTGAAAGAAATCTCAAGAACGGGTCGAATTCACCTTTCGGAGACCCCCCGAAACTATTTCTCGCGAGATCAGCATGCGGAGGAGGGTGGAATCGAGACTCTAATGGTTAGCAGACTTCCTCATCCTCCTTCCCGCCAATTCACTTGCAGCCACGTGTTCATTCCATGTCACCTATAAGAGAGAGAATGAAGAAGCTTCTCCGACCCACGCCACGTGCAGGTAAAGGTGAAAACGACTTCACATTCGAGACACATCGTTTAGAATGTGAAAGAAATCTCAAGAACGGGTCGAATTCACCTTTCGGAGACCCGCCGAAACTACTTCTCGCGAGATCAGCATGCGGAGGAGGGTGGAATCGAGACTCTAATGGTTAGCAGACTTCCTCATCCTCCTTCCCGCCAATTCACTTGCAGTCACGTGTTCATTCCATGTCACCTGTAAGAGAGAGAAGGAAGAAGCTTCTCCGACCCACTCCACGTGCAGGTAAAGGTGAAAACGACTTCACATTCGAGACACATCGTTTAGAATGTGAAAGAAATCTCAAGAACGGGTCGAATTCACCTTTCGGAGTCACCCCCCCAAACTACTTCTCGCGAGATCAGCATGCGGAGGAGGGTGGAATCGAGACTCTCATGGTTAGCAGACTTCCTCATCCTCCTTCCCGCCAATTCACTTGCAGCCACGTGTTCATTCCATGTCACCTATAAGAGAGAGAATGAAGAAGCTTCTCCGACCCACACCACGTGCAGGTAAAGGTGAAAACGACTTCACATTCGAGACACATCGTTTAGAATGTGAAAGAAATCTCAAGAACGGGTCGAATTCACCTTTCGGAGTCACCCCCCCAAACTACTTCTCGCGAGATCAGCATGCGGAGGAGGGTGGAATCGAGACTCTCATGGTTAGCAGACTTCCTCATCCTCCTTCCCGCCAATTCACTTGCAGCCACGTGTTCATTCCATGTCACCTATAAGAGAGAGAATGAAGAAGCTTCTCCGACCCACACCACGTGCAGGTAAAGGTGAAAACGACTTCACATTCGAGACACATCGTTTAGAATGTGAAAGAAATCTCAAGAACGGGTCGAATTCACCTTTCGGAGACCCCCCGAAACTACTTCTCGCAAGATCAGCATGCGGAGGAGGGTGGAATCGAGACTCTCATGGTTAGCAGACTTCCTCATCCTCCTTCCCGCCAATTCACTTGCAGCCACGTGTTCATTCCATGTCACCTATAAGAGAGAGAATGAAGAAGCTTCTCCGACCCACACCACGTGCAGGTAAAGGTGAAAACGACTTCACATTCGAGACACATCGTTTAGAATGTGAAAGAAATCTCAAGAACGGGTCGAATTCACCTTTCGGAGACCCCCCGAAACTACTTCTCGCAAGATCAGCATGCGGAGGAGGGTGGAATCGAGACTCTCATGGTTAGCAGACTTCCTCATCCTCCTTCCCGCCAATTCACTTGCAGCCACGTGTTCATTCCATGTCACCTATAAGAGAGAGAATGAAGAAGCTTCTCCGCGACCCACACCACGTGCAGGTAAAGGTGAAAACGACTTCACATTCGAGACACATCGTTTAGAATGTGAAAGAAATCTCAAGAACGGGTCGAATTCACCTTTCGGAGACCCCCCGAAACTACTTCTCGCGAGATTAGCATGCGGTGGAGGGTGGAATCGAGACTCTAATGGTTAGCAGACTTCCTCATCCTCCTTCCCGCCAATTCACTTGCAGTCACGTGTTCATTCCATGTCACCTATAAGAGAGAGAATGAAGAAGCTTCTCCGCGACCCACACCACGTGCAGGTAAAGGTGAAAACGACTTCACATTCGAGACACATCGTTTAGAATGTGAAAGAAATCTCAAGAACGCGTCGAATTCACCTTTCGGAGACCCCCCGAAACTACTTCTCGCGAGATGAGCATGCGGAGGAGGGTGGAATCGAGACTCTCATGGTTAGCAGACTTCCTCATCCTCCTTCCCGCCAATTCACTTGCAGCCACGTGTTCATTCCAAGTCACCTATAAGAGAGAGAATGAAGAAGCTTCTCCGACCCACACCACGTGCAGGTAAAGGTGAAAACGACTTCACATTCGAGACACATCGTTTAGAATGTGAAAGAAATCTCAAGAACGGGTCGAATTCACCTTTCGGAGACCCCCCGAAACTACTTCTCGCAAGATCAGCATGCGGAGGAGGGTGGAATCGAGACTCTCATGGTTAGCAGACTTCCTCATCCTCCTTCCCGCCAATTCACTTGCAGCCACGTGTTCATTCCATGTCACCTATAAGAGAGAGAATGAAGAAGCTTCTCCGACCCACACCACGTGCAGGTAAAGGTGAAAACGACTTCACATTCGAGACACATCGTTTAGAATGTGAAAGAAATCTCAAGAACGGGTCGAATTCACCTTTCGGAGACCCCCCGAAACTACTTCTCGCGAGATCAGCATGCGGAGGAGGGTGGAATCGAGAATCTAATGGTTAGCAGACTTCCTCATCCTCCTTCCCTCCAATTCACTTGCAGTCACGTGCTCATTCCATGTCACCTATAAGAGAGAGAAGGAAGAAGCTTCTCCGACCCACACCACGTGCAGGTAAAGGTGAAAACGACTTCACATTCGAGACACATCGTTTGGAATGTGAAAGAAATCTCAAGAACGGGTCGAATTCACCTTTCGGAGACCCCCCGAAACTACTTCTCGCGAGATCAGCATGCGGAGGAGGGTGGAATCGAGACTCTCATGGTTAGCAGACTTCCTCATCCTCCTTCCCGCCAATTCACTTGCAGCCACGTGTTCATTCTATGTCACCTATAAGAGAGAGAATGAAGAAGCTTTTCCGACCCACATCACGTGCAGGTAAAGGTGAAAACGACTTCACATTCGAGACACATCGTTTATAATGTGAAAGAAATCTCAAGAACATGTCGAATTCACCTTTCGGAGACCCGCCGAAACTACTTCTCGCGACATCAGCATGCGGAGGAGGGTGGAATCGAGACTCTCATGGTTAGCAGACTTCCTCATCCTCCTTCCCGCCAATTCACTTGCAGCCACGTGTTCATTCCATGTCACCTATAAGAGAGAGAATGAAGAAGCTTCTCCGACCCACACCACGTGCAGGTAAAGGTGAAAACGACTTCACATTCGAGACACATCGTTTAGAATGTGAAAGAAATCTCAAGAACGGGTCGAATTCACCTTTCGGAGACCCCCCGAAACTACTTCTCGCGATATCAGCATGCGGAGGAGGGTTTAATCGAGACTCTCATGGTTAGCAGACTTCCTCATCCTACTTCCCGCCAATTCACTTGCAGCCACGTGTTCATTCCATGTCACCTATAAGAGAGAGAATGAAGAAGCTTCTCCGACCCACACCACGTGCAGGTAAAGGTGAAAACGACTTCACATTCGAGACACATCATATAGAATGTGAAAGAAATCTCAAGAACGGGTCGAATTCACCTTTCGGAGACCCCCCGAAACTATTTCGCGCGAGATCAGCATGCGGAGGAGGGTGGAATCGAGACTCTAATGGTTAGCAGACTTCCTCATCCTCCTTCCCGCCAATTCACTTGCAGCCACGTGTTCATTCCATGTCACCTATAAGAGAGAGAATGAAGAAGCTTCTCCGACCCACGCCACGTGCAGGTAAAGGTGAAAACGACTTCACATTCGAGACACATCGTTTAGAATGTGAAAGAAATCTCAAGAACGGGTCGAATTCACCTTTCGGAGACCCGCCGAAACTACTTCTCGCGAGATCAGCATGCGGAGGAGGGTGGAATCGAGACTCTAATGGTTAGCAGACTTCCTCATCCTCCTTCCCGCCAATTCACTTGCAGTCACGTGTTCATTCCATGTCACCTATAAGAGAGAGAAGGAAGAAGCTTCTCCGACCCACACCACGTGCAGGTAAAGGTGAAAACGACTTCACATTCGAGACACATCGTTTAGAATGTGAAAGAAATCTCAAGAACGGGTCGAATTCACCTTTCGGAGACCCCCCCGAAACTACTCCTCGCGAGATCAGCATGCGGAGGAGGGTGGAATCGAGACTCTCATGGTTAGCAGACTTCCTCATCCTCCTTCCCGCCAATTCACTTGCAGTCACGTGTTCATTCCATGTCACCTATAAGAGACAGAATGAAGAAGCTTCTCCGACCCACACCACATGCAGGTAAAGGTGAAAACGACTTCACATTCGAGACACATCGTTTTGAATGTGAAAGAAATCTCAAGAACGGGTTGAATTCACCTTTCGGAGACCCCCCGAAACTACTTCTCGCGAGATGAGCATGCGGAGGAGGGTGGAATCGAGACTCTCATGGTTAGCAGACTTCCTCATCCTCCTTCCCGCCAATTCACTTGCAGCCACGTGTTCATTCCATGTCACCTATAAGAGAGAGAATGGAGAAGCTTCTCCGACCCACACCACGTGCAGGTAAAGGTGAAAACGACTTCACATTCGAGACACATCGTTTAGAATGTGAAAGAAATCTCAAGAACGGGTCGAATTCACCTTTCGGAGACCCCCCGAAACTACTTCTCGCAAGATCAGCATGCGGAGGAGGGTGGAATCGAGACTCTCATGGTTAGCAGACTTCCTCATCCTCCTTCCCGCCAATTCACTTGCAGCCACGTGTTCATTCCATGTCACCTATAAGAGAGAGAATGAAGAAGCTTCTCCGACCCACACCACGTGCAGGTAAAGGTGAAAACGACTTCACATTCGAGACACATCGTTTAGAATGTGAAAGAAATCTCAAGAACGGGTCGAATTCACCTTTCGGAGACCCCCCGAAACTACTTCTCGCGAGATCAGCATGCGGAGGAGGGTGGAATCGAGAATCTAATGGTTAGCAGACTTCCTCATCCTCCTTCCCTCCAATTCACTTTCAGTCACGTGCTCATTCCATGTCACCTATAAGAGAGAGAAGGAAGAAGCTTCTCCGACCCACACCACGTGCAGGTAAAGGTGAAAACGACTTCACATTCGAGACACATCGTTTGGAATGTGAAAGAAATCTCAAGAACGGGTCGAATTCACCTTTCGGAGACCCCCCGAAACTACTTCTCGCGAGATCAGCATGCGGAGGAGGGTGGAATCGAGACTCTCATGGTTAGCAGACTTCCTCATCCTCCTTCCCGCCAATTCACTTGCAGCCACGTGTTCATTCCATGTCACCTATAAGAGAGAGAATGAAGAAGCTTTTCCGACCCACATCACGTGCAGGTAAAGGTGAAAACGACTTCACATTCGAGACACATCGTTTATAATGTGAAAGAAATCTCAAGAACATGTCGAATTCACCTTTCGGAGACCCGCCGAAACTACTTCTCGCGACATCAGCATGCGGAGGAGGGTGGAATCGAGACTCTCATGGTTAGCAGACTTCCTCATCCTCCTTCCCGCCAATTCACTTGCAGCCACGTGTTCATTCCATGTCACCTATAAGAGAGAGAATGAAGAAGCTTCTCCGACCCACACCACGTGCAGGTAAAGGTGAAAACGACTTCACATTCGAGACACATCGTTTAGAATGTGAAAGAAATCTCAAGAACGGGTCGAATTCACCTTTCGGAGACCCCCCGAAACTATTTCGCTCGAGATCAGCATGCGGAGGAGGGTGGAATCGAGACTCTCATGGTTAGCAGACTTCCTCATCCTCCTTCCCGCCAATTCACTTGCAGCCACGTGTTCATTCCATGTCACCTATAAGAGAGAGAATGAAGAAGCTTCTCCGACCCACGCCACGTGCAGGTAAAGGTGAAAACGACTTCACATTCGAGACACATCGTTTAGAATGTGAAAGAAATCTCAAGAACGGGTCGAATTCACCTTTCGGAGACCCGCCGAAACTACTTCTCGCGAGATCAGCATGCGGAGGAGGGTGGAATCGAGACTCTAATGGTTAGCAGACTTCCTCATCCTCCTTCCCGCCAATTCACTTGCAGTCACGTGTTCATTCCATGTCACCTATAAGAGAGAGAAGGAAGAAGCTTCTCCGACCCACACCACGTGCATGTAAAGGTGAAAACGACTTCACATTCGAGACACATCGTTTAGAATGTGAAAGAAATCTCAAGAACGGGTCGAATTCACCTTTCGGAGACCCCCCCGAAACTACTCCTCGCGAGATCAGCATGCGGAGGAGGGTGGAATCGAGACTCTCATGGTTAGCAGACTTCCTCATCCTCCTTCCCGCCAATTCACTTGCAGCCACGTGTTCATTCCATGTCACCTATAAGAGAGAGAATGAAGAAGCTTCTCCGACCCATACCACGTGCAGGTAAAGGTGAAAACGACTTCACATTCGAGACACATCGTTTAGAATGTGAAAGAAATCTCAAGAACGGGTCGAATTCACCTTTCGGAGACCCCCCGAAACTACTTCTCGCAAGATCAGCATGCGGAGGAGGGTGGAATCGAGACTCTCATGGTTAGCAGACTTCCTCATCCTCCTTCCCGCCAATTCACTTGCAGCCACGTGTTCATTCCATGTCACCTATAAGAGAGAGAATGAAGAAGCTTCTCCGACCCACACCACGTGCAGGTAAAGGTGAAAACGACTTCACATTCGAGACACATCGTTTAGAATGTGAAAGAAATCTCAAGAACGGGTCGAATTCACCTTTCGGAGACCCCCCGAAACTACTTCTCGCGAGATCAGCATGCGGAGGAGGGTGGAATCGAGAATCTAATGGTTAGCAGACTTCCTCATCCTCCTTCCCTCCAATTCACTTGCAGTCACGTGCTCATTCCATGTCACCTATAAGAGAGAGAAGGAAGAAGCTTCTCCGACCCACACCACGTGCAGGTAAAGGTGAAAACGACTTCACATTCGAGACACATCGTTTGGAATGTGAAAGAAATCTCAAGAACGGGTCGAATTCACCTTTCGGAGACCCCCCGAAACTACTTCTCGCGAGATCAGCATGCGGAGGAGGGTGGAATCGAGACTCTCATGGTTAGCAGACTTCCTCATCCTCCTTCCCGCCAATTCACTTGCAGCCACGTGTTCATTCCATGTCACCTATAAGAGAGAGAATGAAGAAGCTTTTCCGACCCACATCACGTGCAGGTAAAGGTGAAAACGACTTCACATTCGAGACACATCGTTTATAATGTGAAAGAAATCTCAAGAACATGTCGAATTCACCTTTCGGAGACCCGCCGAAACTACTTCTCGCGACATCAGCATGCGGAGGAGGGTGGAATCGAGACTCTCATGGTTAGCAGACTTCCTCATCCTCCTTCCCGCCAATTCACTTGCAGCCACGTGTTCATTCCATGTCACCTATAAGAGAGAGAATGAAGAAGCTTCTCCGACCCACACCACGTGCAGGTAAAGGTGAAAACGACTTCACATTCGAGACACATCGTTTAGACTGTGAAAGAAATCTCAAGAACGGGTCGAATTCACCTTCCGGAGACCCCCCGAAACTACTTCTCGCGATATCAGCATGCGGAGGAGGGTTTAATCGAGACTCTCATGGTTAGCAGACTTCCTCATCCTACTTCCCGCCAATTCACTTGCAGCCACGTGTTCATTCCATGTCACCTATAAGAGAGAGAATGAAGAAGCTTCTCCGACCCACACCACGTGCAGGTAAAGGTGAAAACGACTTCACATTCGAGACACATCATATAGAATGTGAAAGAAATCTCAAGAACGGGTCGAATTCACCTTTCGGAGACCCACCGAAACTATTTCGCGCGAGATCAGCATGCGGAGGAGGGTGGAATCGAGACTCTAATGGTTAGCAGACTTCCTCATCCTCCTTCCCGCCAATTCACTTGCAGCCACGTGTTCATTCCATGTCACCTATAAGAGAGAGAATGAAGAAGCTTCTCCGACCCACGCCACGTGCAGGTAAAGGTGAAAACGACTTCACATTCGAGACACATCGTTTAGAATGTGAAAGAAATCTCAAGAACGGGTCGAATTCACCTTTCGGAGACCCGCCGAAACTATTTCTCGCGAGATCAGCATGCGGAGGAGGGTGGAATCGAGACTCTAATGGTTAGCAGACTTCCTCATCCTCCTTCCCGCCAATTCACTTGCAGTCACGTGTTCATTCCATGTCACCTATAAGAGAGAGAAGGAAGAAGCTTCTCCGACCCACACCACGTGCAGGTAAAGGTGAAAACGACTTCACATTCGAGACACATCGTTTAGAATGTGAAAGAAATCTCAAGAACGGGTCGAATTCACCTTTCGGAGACCCCCCCGAAACTACTCCTCGCGAGATCAGCATGCGGAGGAGGGTGGAATCGAGACTCTCATGGTTAGCAGACTTCCTCATCCTCCTTCCCGCCAATTCACTTGCAGTCACGTGTTCATTCCATGTCACCTATAAGAGAGAGAATGAAGAAGCTTCTCCGACCCACACCACATGCAGGTAAAGGTGAAAACGACTTCACATTCGAGACACATCGTTTTGAATGTGAAAGAAATCTCAAGAACGGGTTGAATTCACCTTTCGGAGACCCCCCGAAACTACTTCTCGCGAGATGAGCATGCGGAGGAGGGTGGAATCGAGACTCTCATGGTTAGCAGACTTCCTCATCCTCCTTCCCGCCAATTCACTTGCAGCCACGTGTTCATTCCATGTCACCTATAAGAGAGAGAATGGAGAAGCTTCTCCGACCCACACCACGTGCAGGTAAAGGTGAAAACGACTTCACATTCGAGACACATCGTTTAGAATGTGAAAGAAATCTCAAGAACGGGTCGAATTCACCTTTCGGAGACCCCTCGAAACTACTTCTCGCAAGATCAGCATGCGGAGGAGGGTGGAATCGAGACTCTCATGGTTAGCAGACTTCCTCATCCTCCTTCCCGCCAATTCACTTGCAGCCACGTGTTCATTCCATGTCACCTATAAGAGAGAGAATGAAGAAGCTTCTCCGACCCACACCACGTGCAGGTAAAGGTGAAAACGACTTCACATTCGAGACACATCGTTTAGAATGTGAAAGAAATCTCAAGAACGGGTCGAATTCACCTTTCGGAGACCCCCCGAAACTACTTCTCGCGAGATCAGCATGCGGAGGAGGGTGGAATCGAGAATCTAATGGTTAGCAGACTTCCTCATCCTCCTTCCCTCCAATTCACTTGCAGTCACGTGCTCATTCCATGTCACCTATAAGAGAGAGAAGGAAGAAGCTTCTCCGACCCACACCACGTGCAGGTAAAGGTGAAAACGACTTCACATTCGAGACACATCGTTTGGAATGTGAAAGAAATCTCAAGAACGGGTCGAATTCACCTTTCGGAGACCCCCCGAAACTACTTCTCGCGAGATCAGCATGCGGAGGAGGGTGGAATCGAGACTCTCATGGTTAGCAGACTTCCTCATCCTCCTTCCCGCCAATTCACTTGCAGCCACGTGTTCATTCCATGTCACCTATAAGAGAGAGAATGAAGAAGCTTTTCCGACCCACATCACGTGCAGGTAAAGGTGAAAACGACTTCACATTCGAGACACATCGTTTATAATGTGAAAGAAATCTCAAGAACATGTCGAATTCACCTTTCGGAGACCCGCCGAAACTACTTCTCGCGACATCAGCATGCGGAGGAGGGTGGAATCGAGACTCTCATGGTTAGCAGACTTCCTCATCCTCCTTCCCGCCAATTCACTTGCAGCCACGTGTTCATTCCATGTCACCTATAAGAGAGAGAATGAAGAAGCTTCTCCGACCCACACCACGTGCAGGTAAAGGTGAAAACGACTTCACATTCGAGACACATCGTTTAGACTGTGAAAGAAATCTCAAGAACGGGTCGAATTCACCTTCCGGAGACCCCCCGAAACTACTTCTCGCGATATCAGCATGCGGAGGAGGGTTTAATCGAGACTCTCATGGTTAGCAGACTTCCTCATCCTACTTCCCGCCAATTCACTTGCAGCCACGTGTTCATTCCATGTCACCTATAAGAGAGAGAATGAAGAAGCTTCTCCGACCCACACCACGTGCAGGTAAAGGTGAAAACGACTTCACATTCGAGACACATCATATAGAATGTGAAAGAAATCTCAAGAACGGGTCGAATTCACCTTTCGGAGACCCACCGAAACTATTTCGCGCGAGATCAGCATGCGGAGGAGGGTGGAATCGAGACTCTAATGGTTAGCAGACTTCCTCATCCTCCTTCCCGCCAATTCACTTGCAGCCACGTGTTCATTCCATGTCACCTATAAGAGAGAGAATGATGAAGCTTCTCCGACCCACGCCACGTGCAGGTAAAGGTGAAAACGACTTCACATTCGAGACACATCGTTTAGAATGTGAAAGAAATCTCAAGAACGGGTCGAATTCACCTTTCGGAGACCCGCCGAAACTACTTCTCGCGAGATCAGCATGCGGAGGAGGGTGGAATCGAGACTCTAATGGTTAGAAGACTTCCTCATCCTCCTTCCCGCCAATTCACTTGCAGTCACGTGTTCATTCCATGTCACCTATAAGAGAGAGTAGGAAGAAGCTTCTCCGACCCACACCACGTGCAGGTAAAGGTGAAAACGACTTCACATTCGAGACACATCGTTTAGAATGTGAAAGAAATCTCAAGAACGGGTCGAATTCACCTTTCGGAGACCCCCCCGAAACTACTCCTCGCGAGATCAGCATGCGGAGGAGGGTGGAATCGAGACTCTCATGGTTAGCAGACTTCCTCATCCTCCTTCCCGCCAATTCACTTGCAGTCACGTGTTCATTCCATGTCACCTATAAGAGAGAGAATGAAGAAGCTTCTCCGACCCACACCACATGCAGGTAAAGGTGAAAACGACTTCACATTCGAGACACATCGTTTTGAATGTGAAAGAAATCTCAAGAACGGGTTGAATTCACCTTTCGGAGACCCCCCGAAACTACTTCTCGCGAGATGAGCATGCGGAGGAGGGTGGAATCGAGACTCTCATGGTTAGCAGACTTCCTCATCCTCCTTCCCGCCAATTCACTTGCAGCCACGTGTTCATTCCATGTCACCTATAAGAGAGAGAATGGAGAAGCTTCTCCGACCCACACCACGTGCAGGTAAAGGTGAAAACGACTTCACATTCGAGACACATCGTTTAGAATGTGAAAGAAATCTCAAGAACGGGTCGAATTCACCTTTCGGAGACCCCTCGAAACTACTTCTCGCAAGATCAGCATGCGGAGGAGGGTGGAATCGAGACTCTCATGGTTAGCAGACTTCCTCATCCTCCTTCCCGCCAATTCACTTGCAGCCACGTGTTCATTCCATGTCACCTATAAGAGAGAGAATGAAGAAGCTTCTCCGACCCACACCACGTGCAGGTAAAGGTGAAAACGACTTCACATTCGAGACACATCGTTTAGAATGTGAAAGAAATCTCAAGAACGGGTCGAATTCACCTTTCGGAGACCCCCCGAAACTACTTCTCGCGAGATCAGCATGCGGAGGAGGGTGGAATCGAGAATCTAATGGTTAGCAGACTTCCTCATCCTCCTTCCCTCCAATTCACTTGCAGTCACGTGCTCATTCCATGTCACCTATAAGAGAGAGAAGGAAGAAGCTTCTCCGACCCACACCACGTGCAGGTAAAGGTGAAAACGACTTCACATTCGAGACACATCGTTTGGAATGTGAAAGAAATCTCAAGAACGGGTCGAATTCACCTTTCGGAGACCCCCGAAACTACTTCTCGCGAGATCAGCATGCGGAGGAGGGTGGAATCGAGACTCTCATGGTTAGCAGACTTCCTCATCCTCCTTCCCGCCAATTCACTTGCAGCCACGTGTTCATTCCATGTCACCTATAAGAGAGAGAATGAAGAAGCTTTTCCGACCCACATCACGTGCAGGTAAAGGTGAAAACGACTTCACATTCGAGACACATCGTTTATAATGTGAAAGAAATCTCAAGAACATGTCGAATTCACCTTTCGGAGACCCGCCGAAACTACTTCTCGCGACATCAGCATGCGGAGGAGGGTGGAATCGAGACTCTCATGGTTAGCAGACTTCCTCATCCTCCTTCCCGCCAATTCACTTGCAGCCACGTGTTCATTCCATGTCACCTATAAGAGAGAGAATGAAGAAGCTTCTCCGACCCACACCACGTGCAGGTAAAGGTGAAAACGACTTCACATTCGAGACACATCGTTTAGAATGTGAAAGAAATCTCAAGAACGGGTCGAATTCACCTTTCGGAGACCCCCCGAAACTATTTCGCGCGAGATCAGCATGCGGAGGAGGGTGGAATCGAGACTCTCATGGTTAGCAGACTTCCTCATCCTCCTTCCCGCCAATTCACTTGCAGCCACGTGTTCATTCCATGTCACCTATAAGAGAGAGAATGAAGAAGCTTCTCCGACCCACGCCACGTGCAGGTAAAGGTGAAAACGACTTCACATTCGAGACACATCGTTTAGAATGTGAAAGAAATCTCAAGAACGGGTCGAATTCACCTTTCGGAGACCCGCCGAAACTACTTCTCGCGAGATCAGCATGCGGAGGAGGGTGGAATCGAGACTCTAATGGTTAGCAGACTTCCTCATCCTCCTTCCCGCCAATTCACTTGCAGTCACGTGTTCATTCCATGTCACCTATAAGAGAGAGAAGGAAGAAGCTTCTCCGACCCACACCACGTGCAGGTAAAGGTGAAAACGACTTCACATTCGAGACACATCGTTTAGAATGTGAAAGAAATCTCAAGAACGGGTCGAATTCACCTTTCGGAGACCCCCCCGAAACTACTCCTCGCGAGATCAGCATGATGAGGAGGGTGGAATCGAGACTCTCATGGTTAGCAGACTTCCTCATCCTCCTTCCCGCCAATTCACTTGCAGTCACGTGTTCATTCCATGTCACCTATAAGAGAGAGAATGAAGAAGCTTCTCCGACCCACACCACATGCAGGTAAAGGTGAAAACGACTTCACATTCGAGACACATCGTTTTGAATGTGAAAGAAATCTCAAGAACGGGTTGAATTCACCTTTCGGAGACCCCCCGAAACTACTTCTCGCGAGATGAGCATGCGGAGGAGGGTGGAATCGAGACTCTCATGGTTAGCAGACTTCCTCATCCTCCTTCCCGCCAATTCACTTGCAGCCACGTGTTCATTCCATGTCACCTATAAGAGAGAGAATGGAGAAGCTTCTCCGACCCACACCACGTGCAGGTAAAGGTGAAAACGACTTCACATTCGAGACACATCGTTTAGAATGTGAAAGAAATCTCAAGAACGGGTCGAATTCACCTTTCGGAGACCCCCCGAAACTACTTCTCGCAAGATCAGCATGCGGAGGAGGGTGGAATCGAGACTCTCATGGTTAGCAGACTTCCTCATCCTCCTTCCCGCCAATTCACTTGCAGCCACGTGTTCATTCCATGTCACCTATAAGAGAGAGAATGAAGAAGCTTCTCCGACCCACACCACGTGCAGGTAAAGGTGAAAACGACTTCACATTCGAGACACATCGTTTAGAATGTGAAAGAAATCTCAAGAACGGGTCGAATTCACCTTTCGGAGACCCCCCGAAACTACTTCTCGCGAGATCAGCATGCGGAGGAGGGTGGAATCGAGAATCTAATGGTTAGCAGACTTCCTCATCCTCCTTCCCTCCAATTCACTTGCAGTCACGTGCTCATTCCATGTCACCTATAAGAGAGAGAAGGAAGAAGCTTCTCCGACCCACACCACGTGCAGGTAAAGGTGAAAACGACTTCACATTCGAGACACATCGTTTGGAATGTGAAAGAAATCTCAAGAACGGGTCGAATTCACCTTTCGGAGACCCCCCGAAACTACTTCTCGCGAGATCAGCATGCGGAGGAGGGTGGAATCGAGACTCTCATGGTTAGCAGACTTCCTCATCCTCCTTCCCGCCAATTCACTTGCAGCCACGTGTTCATTCCATGTCACCTATAAGAGAGAGAATGAAGAAGCTTTTCCGACCCACATCACGTGCAGGTAAAGGTGAAAACGACTTCACATTCGAGACACATCGTTTATAATGTGAAAGAAATCTCAAGAACATGTCGAATTCACCTTTCGGAGACCCGCCGAAACTACTTCTCGCGACATCAGCATGCGGAGGAGGGTGGAATCGAGACTCTCATGGTTAGCAGACTTCCTCATCCTCCTTCCCGCCAATTCACTTGCAGCCACGTGTTCATTCCATGTCACCTATAAGAGAGAGAATGAAGAAGCTTCTCCGACCCACACCACGTGCAGGTAAAGGTGAAAACGACTTCACATTCGAGACACATCGTTTAGAATGTGAAAGAAATCTCAAGAACGGGTCGAATTCACCTTCCGGAGACCCCCCGAAACTACTTCTCGCGATATCAGCATGCGGAGGAGGGTTTAATCGAGACTCTCATGGTTAGCAGACTTCCTCATCCTACTTCCCGCCAATTCACTTGCAGCCACGTGTTCATTCCATGTCACCTATAAGAGAGAGAATGAAGAAGCTTCTCCGACCCACACCACGTGCAGGTAAAGGTGAAAACAACTTCACATTCGAGACACATCATATAGAATGTGAAAGAAATCTCAAGAACGGGTCGAATTCACCTTTCGGAGACCCCCCGAAACTATTTCGCGCGAGATCAGCATGCGGAGGAGGGTGGAATCGAGACTCTAATGGTTAGCAGACTTCCTCATCCTCCTTCCCGCCAATTCACTTGCAGCCACGTGTTCATTCCATGTCACCTATAAGAGAGAGAATGAAGAAGCTTCTCCGACCCACGCCACGTGCAGGTAAAGGTGAAAACGACTTCACATTCGAGACACATCGTTTAGAATGTGAAAGAAATCTCAAGAACGGGTCGAATTCACCTTTCGGAGACCCGCCGAAACTACTTCTCGCGAGATCAGCATGCGGAGGAGGGTGGAATCGAGACTCTAATGGTTAGCAGACTTCCTCATCCTCCTTCCCGCCAATTCACTTGCAGTCACGTGTTCATTCCATGTCACCTATAAGAGAGAGAAGGAAGAAGCTTCTCCGACCCACACCACGTGCAGGTAAAGGTGAAAACGACTTCACATTCGAGACACATCGTTTGGAATGTGAAAGAAATCTCAAGAACGGGTCGAATTCACCTTTCGGAGACCCCCCGAAACTACTTCTCGCGAGATCAGCATGCGGAGGAGGGTGGAATCGAGACTCTCATGGTTAGCAGACTTCCTCATCCTCCTTCCCGCCAATTCACTTGCAGCCACGTGTTCATTCCATGTCACCTATAAGAGAGAGAATGAAGAAGCTTTTCCGACCCACATCACGTGCAGGTAAAGGTGAAAACGACTTCACATTCGAGACACATCGTTTATAATGTGAAAGAAATCTCAAGAACATGTCGAATTCACCTTTCGGAGACCCGCCGAAACTACTTCTCGCGACATCAGCATGCGGAGGAGGGTGGAATCGAGACTCTCATGGTTAGCAGACTTCCTCATCCTCCTTCCCGCCAATTCACTTGCAGCCACGTGTTCATTCCATGTCACCTATAAGAGAGAGAATGAAGAAGCTTCTCCGACCCACACCACGTGCAGGTAAAGGTGAAAACGACTTCACATTCGAGACACATCGTTTAGAATGTGAAAGAAATCTCAAGAACGGGTCGAATTCACCTTCCGGAGACCCCCCGAAACTACTTCTCGCGATATCAGCATGCGGAGGAGGGTTTAATCGAGACTCTCATGGTTAGCAGACTTCCTCATCCTCCTTCCCGCCAATTCACTTGCAGCCACGTGTTCATTCCATGTCACCTATAAGAGAGAGAATGAAGAAGCTTCTCCGACCCACACCACGTGCAGGTAAAGGTGAAAACAACTTCACATTCGAGACACATCATATAGAATGTGAAAGAAATCTCAAGAACGGGTCGAATTCACCTTTCGGAGACCCCCCGAAACTATTTCGCGCGAGATCAGCATGCGGAGGAGGGTGGAATCGAGACTCTAATGGTTAGCAGACTTCCTCATCCTCCTTCCCGCCAATTCACTTGCAGCCACGTGTTCATTCCATGTCACCTATAAGAGAGAGAATGAAGAAGCTTCTCCGACCCACGCCACGTGCAGGTAAAGGTGAAAACGACTTCACATTCGAGACACATCGTTTAGAATGTGAAAGAAATCTCAAGAACGGGTCGAATTCACCTTTCGGAGACCCGCCGAAACTACTTCTCGCGAGATCAGCATGCGGAGGAGGGTGGAATCGAGACTCTAATGGTTAGCAGACTTCCTCATCCTCCTTCCCGCCAATTCACTTGCAGTCACGTGTTCATTCCATGTCACCTATAAGAGAGAGAAGGAAGAAGCTTCTCCGACCCACACCACGTGCAGGTAAAGGTGAAAACGACTTCACATTCGAGACACATCGTTTAGAATGTGAAAGAAATCTCAAGAACGGGTCGAATTCACCTTTCGGAGACCCCCCCGAAACTACTCCTCGCGAGATCAGCATGCGGAGGAGGGTGGAATCGAGACTCTCATGGTTAGCAGACTTCCTCATCCTCCTTCCCGCCAATTCACTTGCAGTCACGTGTTCATTCCATGTCACCTATAAGAGAGAGAATGGAGAAGCTTCTCCGACCCACACCACGTGCAGGTAAAGGTGAAAACGACTTCACATTCGAGACACATCGTTTAGAATGTGAAAGAAATCTCAAGAACGGGTCGAATTCACCTTTCGGAGACCCCCCGAAACTACTTCTCGCGAGATCAGCATGCGGAGGAGGGTGGAATCGAAACTCTCATGGTTAGCAGACTTCCTCATCCTCCTTCCCGCCAATTCACTTGCAGCCACGTGTTCATTCCATGTCACCTATAAGAGAGAGAATGAAGAAGCTTCTCCGACCCACACCACGTGCAGGTAAAGGTGAAAACGACTTCACATTCGAGACACATCGTTTAGAATGTGAAAGAAATCTCAAGAACGGGTCGAATTCACCTTTCGGAGACCCCCCGAAACTACTTCTCGCAAGATCAGCATGCGGAGGAGGGTGGAATCGAGACTCTCATGGTTAGCAGACTTCCTCATCCTCCTTCCCGCCAATTCACTTGCAGCCACGTGTTCATTCCATGTCACCTATAAGAGAGAGAATGAAGAAGCTTCTCCGACCCACACCACGTGCAGGTAAAGGTGAAAACGACTTCACATTCGAGACACATCGTTTAGAATGTGAAAGAAATCTCAAGAACGGGTCGAATTCACCTTTCGGAGACCCCCCGAAACTACTTCTCGCGAGATCAGCATGCGGAGGAGGGTGGAATCGAGAATCTAATGGTTAGCAGACTTCCTCATCCTCCTTCCCTCCAATTAACTTGCAGTCACGTGCTCATTCCATGTCACCTATAAGAGAGAGAAGGAAGAAGCTTCTCCGACCCACACCACGTGCAGGTAAAGGTGAAAACGACTTCACATTCGAGACACATCGTTTGGAATGTGAAAGAAATCTCAAGAACGGGTCGAATTCACCTTTCGGAGACCCCCCGAAACTACTTCTCGCGAGATCAGCATGCGGAGGAGGGTGGAATCGAGACTCTCATGGTTAGCAGACTTCCTCATCCTCCTTCCCGCCAATTCACTTGCAGCCACGTGTTCATTCCATGTCACCTATAAGAGAGAGAATGAAGAAGCTTTTCCGACCCACATCACGTGCAGGTAAAGGTGAAAACGACTTCACATTCGAGACACATCGTTTATAATGTGAAAGAAATCTCAAGAACATGTCGAATTCACCTTTCGGAGACCCGCCGAAACTACTTCTCGCGACATCAGCATGCGGAGGAGGGTGGAATCGAGACTCTCATGGTTAGCAGACTTCCTCATCCTCCTTCCCGCCAATTCACTTGCAGCCACGTGTTCATTCCATGTCACCTATAAGAGAGAGAATGAAGAAGCTTCTCCGACCCACACCACGTGCAGGTAAAGGTGAAAACGACTTCACATTCGAGACACATCGTTTAGAATGTGAAAGAAATCTCAAGAACGGGTCGAATTCACCTTTCGGAGAACCCCCGAAACTACTTCTCGCGAGATCAGCATGCGGAGGAGGGTGGAATCGAGACTCTCATGGTTAGCAGCCTTCCTCATCCTCCATCCCGCCAATTCACTTGCAGCCACGTGTTCATTCCATGTCACCTATAAGAGAGAGAAGGAAGAAGCTTCTCCGACCCACACCACGTGCAGGTAAAGGTGAAAACGACTTCACATTCGAGACACATCGTTTAGAATGTAAAAGAAATCTCAAGAACGGGTCGAATTCACCTTTCGGAGACCCCCGATACTACTTCTCGCGAGATCAGCATGCGGAGGAGGGTGGAATCGAGACTCTCTTGGTTAGCAGACTTCCTCATCCTCCTTCCCGCCAATTCACTTGCTGCCACGTGTTCATTCCATGTCACCTATAAGAGAGAGAATGAAGAAGCTTCTCCGACCCACACCACGTGCAGGTAAAGGTGAAAACGACTTCACATTCGAGACACATCGTTTAGAATGTGAAAGAAATCTCAAGAACGGGTCGAATTCACCTTTCGGAGACCCCCCGAAACTACTTCTCGCGAGATCAGCATGCGGAGGAGGGTGGAATCGAGACTCTCATGGTTAGCAGACTTCCTCATCCTCCTTCCCGCCAATTCACTTGCAGCCACGTGTTCATTCCATGTCACCTATAAGAGAGAGAATGAAGAAGCTTCTCCGACCCACACCACGTGCAGGTAAAGATGAAAACGACTTCACATTCGAGACACATCGTTTAGAATGTGAAAGAAATCTCAAGAACGGGTCGAATTCACCTTTCGGAGACCCCCCGAAACTACTTCTCGCGAGATCAGCATGCGGTGGAGGGTGGAATCGAGACTCTAATGGTTAGCAGACTTCCTCATCCTCCTTCACGCCAATTCACTTGCAGTCACGTGTTCATTCCATGTCACCTATAAGAGAGAGAATGAAGAAGCTTCTCCGACCTACGCCACGTGCAGGTAAAGGTGAAAACGACTTCACATTCGAGACACATCGTTTAGAATGTGAACGAAATCTCAAGAACGGGTCGAATTCACCTTTCGGAGACCCCCCGAAACTACTTCTCGCAAGATCAGCATGCGGAGGAGGGTGGAATCGAGACTCTCATGGTTAGCAGACTTCCTCATCCTCCTTCCCGCCAATTCACTTGCAGCCACGTGTTCATTCCATGTCACCTATTAGAGAGAGAATGAAGAAGCTTCTCCGACCCACACCACGTGCAGGTAAAGGTGAAAACGACTTCACATTCGAGACACATCGTTTAGAATGTGAAAGAAATCTCAAGAACGGGTCGAATTCACCTTTCGGAGACCCCCCGAAACTACTTCTCGCGAGATCAGCATGCGGAGGAGGGTGGAATCGAGACTCTCATGGTTTGCAGACTTCCTCATCCTCCTTCCCGCCAATTCACTTGCAGCCACGTGTTCATTCCATGTCACCTATAAGAGAGAGAATGAAGAAGCTTTTCCGACCCACATCACGTGCAGGTAAAGGTGAAAACGACTTCACATTCGAGACACATCGTTTATAATGTGAAAGAAATCTCAAGAACATGTCGAATTCACCTTTCGGAGACCCGCCGAAACTACTTCTCGCGACATCAGCATGCGGAGGAGGGTGGAATCGAGACTCTCATGGTTAGCAGACTTCCTCATCCTCCTTCCCGCCAATTCACTTGCAGCCACGTGTTCATTCCATGTCACCTATAAGAGAGAGAATGAAGAAGCTTCTCCGACCCACACCACGTGCAGGTAAAGGTGAAAACGACTTCACATTCGAGACACATCGTTTAGAATGTGAAAGAAATCTCAAGAACGGGTCGAATTCACCTTTCGGAGACCCCCCGAAACTACTTCTCGCGAGATCAGCATGCGGTGGAGGGTGGAATCGAGACTCTAATGGTTAGCAGACTTCCTCATCCTCCTTCACGCCAATTCACTTGCAGTCACGTGTTCATTCCATGTCACCTATAAGAGAGAGAATGAAGAAGCTTCTCCGACCTACGCCACGTGCAGGTAAAGGTGAAAACGACTTCACATTCGAGACACATCGTTTAGAATGTGAACGAAATCTCAAGAACGGGTCGAATTCACCTTTCGGAGACCCCCCGAAACTACTTCTCGCAAGATCAGCATGCGGAGGAGGGTGGAATCGAGACTCTCATGGTTAGCAGACTTCCTCATCCTCCTTCCCGCCAATTCACTTGCAGCCACGTGTTCATTCCATGTCACCTATTAGAGAGAGAATGAAGAAGCTTCTCCGACCCACACCACGTGCAGGTAAAGGTGAAAACGACTTCACATTCGAGACACATCGTTTAGAATGTGAAAGAAATCTCAAGAACGGGTCGAATTCACCTTTCGGAGACCCCCCGAAACTACTTCTCGCGAGATCAGCATGCGGAGGAGGGTGGAATCGAGACTCTCATGGTTTGCAGACTTCCTCATCCTCCTTCCCGCCAATTCACTTGCAGCCACGTGTTCATTCCATGTCACCTATAAGAGAGAGAATGAAGAAGCTTTTCCGACCCACATCACGTGCAGGTAAAGGTGAAAACGACTTCACATTCGAGACACATCGTTTATAATGTGAAAGAAATCTCAAGAACATGTCGAATTCACCTTTCGGAGACCCGCCGAAACTACTTCTCGCGACATCAGCATGCGGAGGAGGGTGGAATCGAGACTCTCATGGTTAGCAGACTTCCTCATCCTCCTTCCCGCCAATTCACTTGCAGCCACGTGTTCATTCCATGTCACCTATAAGAGAGAGAATGAAGAAGCTTCTCCGACCCACACCACGTGCAGGTAAAGGTGAAAACGACTTCACATTCGAGACACATCGTTTAGAATGTGAAAGAAATCTCAAGAACGGGTCGAATTCACCTTTCGGAGACCCCCCGAAACTACTTCTCGCGATATCAGCATGCGGAGGAGGGTTTAATCGAGACTCTCATGGTTAGCAGACTTCCTCATCCTACTTCCCGCCAATTCACTTGCAGCCACGTGTTCATTCCATGTCACCTATAAGAGAGAGAATGAAGAAGCTTCTCCGACCCACACCACGTGCAGGTAAAGGTGAAAACGACTTCACATTCGAGACACTTCATTTAGAATGTGAAAGAAATCTCAAGAACGGGTCGAATTCACCTTTCGGAGACCCCCCGAAACTATTTCTCGCGAGATCAACATGCGGAGGAGGGTGGAATCGAGACTCTAATGGTTAGCAGACTTCCTCATCCTCTTTCCCGCCAATTCACTTGCAGCCACGTGTTCATTCCATGTCACCTATAAGAGAGAGAATGAAGAAGCTTCTCCGACCCACGCCACGTGCAGGTAAAGGTGAAAACGACTTCACATTCGAGACACATCGTTTAGAATGTGAAAGAAATCTCAAGAACGGGTCAAATTCACCTTTCGGAGACCCGCCGAAACAACTTCTCGCGAGATCAGCATGCGGAGGAGGGTGGAATCGAGACTCTAATGGTTAGCAGACTTCCTCATCCTCCTTCCCGCCAATTCACTTGCAGTCACGTGTTCATTCCATGTCACCTGTAAGAGAGAGAAGGAAGAAGCTTCTCCGACCCACACCACGTGTAGGTAAAGGTGAAAACGACTTAACATTCGAGACACATCGTTTAGAATGTGAAAGAAATCTCAAGAACGGGTCGAATTCACCTTTCGGAGACCCCACGAAACTACTTCTCGCGAGATCAGCATGCGGAGGAGGGTGGAATCGAGACTCTCATGGTTAGCAGACTTCCTCATCCTCCTTCCCGCCAATTCACTTGCAGCCACGTGTTCATTCCATGTCACCTATAAGAGAGAGAATGGAGAAGCTTCTCCGACCCACACCACGTGCAGGTAAAGGTGAAAACGACTTCACATTCGAGACACATCGTTTAGAATGTGAAAGAAATCTCAAGAACGGGTCGAATTCACCTTTCGGAGACCCCCCGAAACTACTTCTCGCAAGATCAGCATGCGGAGGAGGGTGGAATCGAGACTCTCATGGTTAGCAGACTTCCTCATCCTCCTTCCCGCCAATTCACTTGCAGCCACGTGTTCATTCCATGTCACCTATAAGAGAGAGAATGAAGAAGCTTCTCCGACCCACACCACGTGCAGGTAAAGGTGAAAACGACTTCACATTCGAGACACATCGTTTAGAATGTGAAAGAAATCTCAAGAACGGGTCGAATTCACCTTTCGGAGACCCCCCGAAACTACTTCTCGCAAGATCAGCATGCGGAGGAGGGTGGAATCGAGACTCTCATGGTTAGCAGACTTCCTCATCCTCCTTCCCGCCAATTCACTTGCAGCCACGTGTTCATTCCATGTCACCTATAAGAGAGAGAATGAAGAAGCTTCTCCGCGACCCACACCACGTGCAGGTAAAGGTGAAAACGACTTCACATTCGAGACACATCGTTTAGAATGTGAAAGAAATCTCAAGAACGGGTCGAATTCACCTTTCGGAGACCCCCCGAAACTACTTCTCGCGAGATCAGCATGCGGTGGAGGGTGGAATCGAGACTCTAATGGTTAGCAGACTTCCTCATCCTCCTTCCCGCCAATTCACTTGCAGTCACGTGTTCATTCCATGTCACCTATAAGAGAGAGAATGAAGAAGCTTCTCCGACCCACGCCACGTGCAGGTAAAGGTGAAAACGACTTCACATTCGAGACACAACGTTTAGAATGTGAACGAAATCTCAAGAACGGGTCGAATTCAACTTTCGGAGACCCCCCGAAACTACTTCTCGCAAGATCAGCATGCGGAGGAGGGTGGAATCGAGACTCTCATGGTTAGCAGACTTCCTCATCCTCCTTCCCGCCAATTCACTTGCAGCCACGTGTTCATTCCATGTCACCTATAAGAGAGAGAATGAAGAAGCTTCTCCGACCCACGCCACGTGCAGGTAAAGGTGAAAACGACTTCACATTCAAGACACATCGTTTAGAATGTGAACGAAATCTCAAGAACGGGTCGAATTCAACTTTCGGAGACCCCCCGAAACTACTTCTCGCAAGATCAGCATGCGGAGGAGGGTGGAATCGAGACTCTCATGGTTAGCAGACTTCCTCATCCTCCTTCCCGCCAATTCACTTGCAGCCACGTGTTCATTCCATGTCACCTATAAGATAGAGAATGAAGAAGCTTCTCCGACCCACACCACGTGCAGGTAAAGGTGAAAACGACTTCACATTCGAGACACATCGTTTAGAATGTGAAAGAAATCTCAAGAACGGGTCGAATTCACCTTTCGGAGAACCCCCGAAACTACTTCTCGCGAGATCAGCATGCGGAGGAGGGTGGAATCGAGACTCTCATGGTTAGCAGCCTTCCTCATCCTCCATCCCGCCAATTCACTTGCAGCCACGTGTTCATTCCATGTCACCTATAAGAGAGAGAAGGAAGAAGCTTCTCCGACCCACACCACGTGCAGGTAAAGGTGAAAACGACTTCACATTCGAGACACATCGTTTAGAATGTAAAAGAAATCTCAAGAACGGGTCGAATTCACCTTTCGGAGACCCCCGATACTACTTCTCGCGAGATCAGCATGCGGAGGAGGGTGGAATCGAGACTCTCTTGGTTAGCAGACTTCCTCATCCTCCTTCCCGCCAATTCACTTGCTGCCACGTGTTCATTCCATGTCACCTATAAGAGAGAGAATGAAGAAGCTTCTCCGACCCACACCACGTGCAGGTAAAGGTGAAAACGACTTCACATTCGAGACACATCGTTTAGAATGTGAAAGAAATCTCAAGAACGGGTCGAATTCACCTTTCGGAGACCCCCCGAAACTACTTCTCGCGAGATCAGCATGCGGAGGAGGGTGGAATCGAGACTCTCATGGTTAGCAGACTTCCTCATCCTCCTTCCCGCCAATTCACTTGCAGCCACGTGTTCATTCCATGTCACCTATAAGAGAGAGAATGAAGAAGCTTCTCCGACCCACACCACGTGCAGGTAAAGATGAAAACGACTTCACATTCGAGACACATCGTTTAGAATGTGAAAGAAATCTCAAGAACGGGTCGAATTCACCTTTCGGAGACCCCCCGAAACTACTTCTCGCGAGATCAGCATGCGGAGGAGGGTGGAATCGAGACTCTCATGGTTAGCAGCCTTCCTCATCCTCCATCCCGCCAATTCACTTGCAGCCACGTGTTCATTCCATGTCACCTATAAGAGAGAGAAGGAAGAAGCTTCTCCGACCCACACCACGTGCAGGTAAAGGTGAAAACGACTTCACATTCGAGACACATCGTTTAGAATGTAAAAGAAATCTCAAGAACGGGTCGAATTCACCTTTCGGAGACCCCCGATACTACTTCTCGCGAGATCAGCATGCGGAGGAGGGTGGAATCGAGACTCTCTTGGTTAGCAGACTTCCTCATCCTCCTTCCCGCCAATTCACTTGCTGCCACGTGTTCATTCCATGTCACCTATAAGAGAGAGAATGAAGAAGCTTCTCCGACCCACACCACGTGCAGGTAAAGGTGAAAACGACTTCACATTCGAGACACATCGTTTAGAATGTGAAAGAAATCTCAAGAACGGGTCGAATTCACCTTTCGGAGACCCCCCGAAACTACTTCTCGCGAGATCAGCATGCGGAGGAGGGTGGAATCGAGACTCTCATGGTTAGCAGACTTCCTCATCCTCCTTCCCGCCAATTCACTTGCAGCCACGTGTTCATTCCATGTCACCTATAAGAGAGAGAATGAAGAAGCTTCTCCGACCCACACCACGTGCAGGTAAAGATGAAAACGACTTCACATTCGAGACACATCGTTTAGAATGTGAAAGAAATCTCAAGAACGGGTCGAATTCACCTTTCGGAGACCCCCCGAAACTACTTCTCGCGAGATCAGCATGCGGTGGAGGGTGGAATCGAGACTCTAATGGTTAGCAGACTTCCTCATCCTCCTTCACGCCAATTCACTTGCAGTCACGTGTTCATTCCATGTCACCTATAAGAGAGAGAATGAAGAAGCTTCTCCGACCTACGCCACGTGCAGGTAAAGGTGAAAACGACTTCACATTCGAGACACATCGTTTAGAATGTGAACGAAATCTCAAGAACGGGTCGAATTCACCTTTCGGAGACCCCCCGAAACTACTTCTCGCTAGATCAGCATGCGGAGGAGGGTGGAATCGAGACTCTCATGGTTAGCAGACTTCCTCATCCTCCTTCCCGCCAATTCACTTGCAGCCACGTGTTCATTCCATGTCACCTATTAGAGAGAGAATGAAGAAGCTTCTCCGACCCACACCACGTGCAGGTAAAGGTGAAAACGACTTCACATTCGAGACACATCGTTTAGAATGTGAAAGAAATCTCAAGAACGGGTCGAATTCACCTTTCGGAGACCCCCCGAAACTACTTCTCGCGAGATGAGCATGCGGAGGAGGGTGGAATCGAGACTCTCATGGTTAGCAGACTTCCTCATCCTCCTTCCCGCCAATTCACTTGCAGCCACGTGTTCATTCCATGTCACCTATAAGAGAGAGAATGAAGAAGCTTCTCCGACCCATACCACGTGCAGGTAAAGGTGAAAACGACTTCACATTCGAGACACATCGTTTAGAATGTGAAAGAAATCTCAAGAACGGGTCGAATTCACCTTTCGGAGACCCCCCGAAACTACTTCTCGCGAGATCAGCATGCGGAGGAGGGTGGAATCGAGAATCTAATGGTTAGCAGACTTCCTCATCCTCCTTCCCGCCAATTCACTTGCAGTCACGTGTTCATTCCATGTCACCTATAAGAGAGAGAATGAAGAAGCTTCTCCGACCCACGCCACGTGCAGGTAAAGGTGAAAACGACTTCACATTCGAGACACATCGTTTAGAATGTGAACGAAATCTCAAGAACAGGTCGAATTCACCTTTCGGAGACCCCCCGAAACTACTTCTCGCAAGATCAGCATGCGGAGGAGGGTGGAATCGAGACTCTCATGGTTAGCAGACTTCCTCATCCTCCTTCCCGCCAATTCACTTGCAGCCACGTGTTCATTCCATGTCACCTATAAGAGAGAGAATGAAGAAGCTTCTCCGACCCACACCACGTGCAGGTAAAGGTGAAAACGACTTCACATTCGAGACACATCGTTTAGAATGTGAAAGAAATCTCAAGAACGGGTCGAATTCACCTTTCGGAGAACCCCCGAAACTACTTCTCGCGAGATCAGCATGCGGAGGAGGGTGGAATCGAGACTCTCATGGTTAGCAGCCTTCCTCATCCTCCTTCCCGCCAATTCACTTGCAGCCACGTGTTCATTCCATGTCACCTATAAGAGAGAGAATGAAGAAGCTTCTCCGACCCACACCACGTGCAGGTAAAGGTGAAAACGACTTCACATTCGAGACACATCGTTTAGAATGTAAAAGAAATCTCAAGAACGGGTCGAATTCACCTTTCTGAGACCCCCGATACTACTTCTCGCGAGATCAGCATGCGGAGGAGGGTGGAATCGAAACTCTCATGGTTAGCAGACTTCCTCATCCTCCTTCCCGCCAATTCACTTGCTGCCACGTGTTCATTCCATGTCACCTATAAGAGAGAGAATGAAGAAGCTTCTCCGACCCACACCACGTGCAGGTAAAGGTGAAAACGACTTCACATTCGAGACACATCGTTTAGAATGTGAAAGAAATCTCAAGAACGGGTCGAATTCACCTTTCGGAGACCCCCCGAAACTACTTCTCGCGAGATCAGCATGCGGAGGAGGGTGGAATCGAGACTCTCATGGTTAGCAGACTTCCTCATCCTCCTTCCCGCCAATTCACTTGCAGCCACGTGTTCATTCCATGTCACCTATAAGAGAGAGAATGAAGAAGCTTCTCCGACCCACACCACGTGCAGGTAAAGGTGAAAACGACTTCACATTCGAGACACATCGTTTAGAATGTGAAAGAAATCTCAAGAACGGGTCGAATTCACCTTTCGGAGACCCCCGAAACTACTTCTCGCAAGATCAGCATGCGGAGGAGGGTGAAATCGAGACTCTCATGGTTAGCAGACTTCCTCATCCTCCTTCCCGCCAATTCACTTGCAGCCACGTGTTCATTCCATGTCACCTATAAGAGAGAGAATGAAGAAGCTTCTCCGCGACCCACACCACGTGCAGGTAAAGGTGAAAACGACTTCACATTCGAGACACATCGTTTAGAATGTGAAAGAAATCTCAAGAACGGGTCGAATTCACCTTTCGGAGACCCCCCGAAACTACTTCTCGCGAGATCAGCATGCGGTGGAGGGTGGAATCGAGACTCTAATGGTTAGCAGACTTCCTCATCCTCCTTCCCGCCAATTCACTTGCAGTCACGTGTTCATTCCATGTCACCTATAAGAGAGAGAATGAAGAAGCTTCTCCGACCCACGGCACGTGCAGGTAAAGGTGAAAACGACTTCACATTCGAGACACATCGTTTAGAATGTGAACGAAATCTCAAGAACGGGTCGAATTCACCTTTCGGAGACCCCCCGAAACTACTTATCGCAAGATCAGCATGCGGAGGAGGGTGGAATCGAGACTCTCATGGTTAGCAGACTTCCTCATCCTCCTTCCCGCCAATTCACTTGCAGCCACGTGTTCATTCCATGTCAACTATTAAAGAGAGAATGAAGAAGCTTCTCCGACCCACACCACGTGCAGGTAAAGGTGAAAACGACTTCACATTCGAGACACATCGTTTAGAATGTGAAAGAAATCTCAAGAACGGGTCGAATTCACCTTTCGGAGACCCCCCGAAACTACTTCTCGCGAGATCAGCATGCGGAGGAGGGTGGAATCGAGACTCTCATGGTTTGCAGACTTCCTCATCCTCCTTCCCGCCAATTCACTTGCAGCCACGTGTTCATTCCATGTCAACTATAAGAGAGAGAATGAAGAAGCTTCTCCGCGACCCACACCACGTGCAGATAAAGGTGAAAACGACTTCACATTCGAGACACATCGTTTAGAATGTGAAAGAAATCTCAAGAACGGGTCGAATTCACCTTTCGGAGACCCCCCGAAACTACTTCTCGCGAGATGAGCATGCGGAGGAGGGTGGAATCGAGACTCTCATGGTTAGCAGACTTCCTCATCCTCCTTCCCGCCAATTCACTTGCAGCCACGTGTTCATTCCATGTCACCTATAAGAGAGAGAATGAAGAAGCTTCTCCGACCCACACCACGTGCAGGTAAAGGTGAAAACGACTTCACATTCGAGACACATCGTTTAGAATGTGAAAGAAATCTCAAGAACGGGTCGAATTCACCTTTCGGAGACCCCCCGAAACTACTTCTCGCAAGATCAGCATGCGGAGGAGGGTGGAATCGAGACTCTCATGGTTAGCAGACTTCCTCATCCTCCTTCCCGCCAATTCACTTGCAGCCACGTGTTCATTCCATGTCACCTATAAGAGAGAGAATGAAGAAGCTTCTCCGACCCACACCACGTGCAGGTAAAGGTGAAAACGACTTCACATTCGAGACACATCGTTTAGAATGTGAAAGAAATCTCAAGAACGGGTCGAATTCACCTTTCGGAGACCCCCCGAAACTACTTCTCGCGAGATCAGCATGCGGAGGAGGGTGGAATCGAGACTCTCATGGTTTGCAGACTTCCTCATCCTCCTTCCCGCCAATTCACTTGCAGCCACGTGTTCATTCCATGTCAACTATAAGAGAGAGAATGAAGAAGCTTCTCCGCGACCCACACCACGTGCAGATAAAGGTGAAAACGACTTCACATTCGAGACACATCGTTTAGAATGTGAAAGAAATCTCAAGAACGGGTCGAATTCACCTTTCGGAGACCCCCCGAAACTACTTCTCGCGAGATGAGCATGCGGAGGAGGGTGGAATCGAGACTCTCATGGTTAGCAGACTTCCTCATCCTCCTTCCCGCCAATTCACTTGCAGCCACGTGTTCATTCCATGTCACCTATAAGAGAGAGAATGAAGAAGCTTCTCCGACCCACACCACGTGCAGGTAAAGGTGAAAACGACTTCACATTCGAGACACATCGTTTAGAATGTGAAAGAAATCTCAAGAACGGGTCGAATTCACCTTTCGGAGACCCCCCGAAACTACTTCTCGCAAGATCAGCATGCGGAGGAGGGTGGAATCGAGACTCTCATGGTTAGCAGACTTCCTCATCCTCCTTCCCGCCAATTCACTTGCAGCCACGTGTTCATTCCATGTCACCTATAAGAGAGAGAATGAAGAAGCTTCTCCGACCCACACCACGTGCAGGTAAAGGTGAAAACGACTTCACATTCGAGACACATCGTTTAGAATGTGAAAGAAATCTCAAGAACGGGTCGAATTCACCTTTCGGAGACCCCCCGAAACTACTTCTCGCGAGATCAGCATGCGGAGGAGGGTGGAATCGAGAATCTAATGGTTAGCAGACTTCCTCATCCTCCTTCCCGCCAATTCACTTGCAGTCACGTGCTCATTCCATGTCACCTATAAGAGAGAGAAGGAAGAAGCTTCTCCGACCCACACCACGTGCAGGTAAAGGTGAAAACGACTTCACATTCGAGACACATCGTTTAGAATGTGAAAGAAATCTCAAGAACGGGTCGAATTCACCTTTCGGAGACCACCCGAAACTACTTCTCGCGAGATCAGCATGCGGAGGAGGGTGGAATCGAGACTCTCATGGTTAGCAGACTTCCTCATCCTCCTTCCCGCCAATTCACTTGCAGCCACGTGTTCATTCCATGTCACCTATAAGAGAGAGAATGAAGAAGCTTTTCCGACCCACATCACGTGCAGGTAAAGGTGAAAACGACTTCACATTCGAGACACATCGTTTATAATGTGAAAGAAATCTCAAGAACATGTCGAATTCACCTTTCGGAGACCCGCCGAAACTACTTCTCGCGACATCAGCATGCGGAGGAGGGTGGAATCGAGACTCTCATGGTTAGCAGACTTCCTCATCCTCCTTCCCGCCAATTCACTTGCAGCCACGTGTTCATTCCATGTCACCTATAAGAGAGAGAATGAAGAAGCTTCTCCGACCCACACCACGTGCAGGTAAAGGTGAAAACGACTTCACATTCGAGACACATCGTTTAGAATGTGAAAGAAATCTCAAGAACGGGTCGAATTCACCTTTCGGAGACCCCCGAAACTACTTCTCGCGATATCAGCATGCGGAGGAGGGTTTAATCGAGACTCTCATGGTTAGCAGACTTCCTCATCCTACTTCCCGCCAATTCACTTGCAGCCACGTGTTCATTCCATGTCACCTATAAGAGAGAAAATGAAGAAGCTTCTCCGACCCACACCACGTGCAGGTAAAGGTGAAAACGACTTCACATTCGAGACACATCATTTAGAATGTGAAAGAAATCTCAAGAACGGGTCGAATTCACCTTTCGGAGACCCCCCGAAACTATTTCTCGCGAGATCAGCATGCGGAGGAGGGTGGAATCGAGACTCTAATGGTTAGCAGACTTCCTCATCCTCCTTTCCGCCTATTCACTTGCAGCCACGTGTTCATTCCATGTCACCTATAAGAGAGAGAATGAAGAAGCTTCTCCGACCCACGCCACGTGCAGGTAAAGGTGAAAACGACTTCACATTCGAGACACATCGTTTAGAATGTGAAAGAAATCTAAAGAACGGGTCGAATTCACCTTTCGGAGACCCGCCGAAACTACTTCTCGCGAGATCAGCATGCGGAGGAGGGTGGAATCGAGACTCTAATGGTTAGCAGACTTCCTCATCCTCCTTCCCGCCAATTCACTTGCAGTCACGTGTTGATTCCATGTCACCTATAAGAGAGAGAAGGAAGAAGCATCTCCGACCCACACCACGTGCAGGTAAAGGTGAAAACGACTTCACATTCGAGACACATCGTTTAGAATGTGAAAGAAATCTCAAGAACGGGTCGAATTCACCTTTCGGAGACCCCCCGAAACTACTCCTCGCGAGATCAGCATGCGGAGGAGGGTGGAATCGAGACTCTCATGGTTAGCAGACTTCCTCATCCTCCTTCCCGCCAATTCACTTGCAGTCACGTGTTCATTCCATGTCACCTATAAGAGAGAGAATGAAGAAGCTTCTCCGACCCACACCACATGCAGGTAAAGGTGAAAACGACTTCACATTCGAGACACATCGTTTAGAATGTGAAAGAAATCTCAAGAACGGGTCGAATTCACCTTTCGGAGACCCCCCGAAACTACTTCTCGCGAGATGAGCATGCGGAGGAGGGTGGAATCGAGACTCTCATGGTTAGCAGACTTCCTCATCCTCCTTCCCGCCAATTCACTTGCAGCCACGTGTTCATTCCATGTCACCTAAAAGAGAGAGAATGGAGAAGCTTCTCCGACCCACACCACGTGCAGGTAAAGGTGAAAACGACTTCACATTCGAGACACATCGTTTAGAATGTGAAAGAAATCTCAAGAACGGGTCGAATTCACCTTTCGGAGACCCCCCGAAACTACTTCTCGCAAGATCAGCATGCGGAGGAGGGTGGAATCGAGACTCTCATGGTTAGCAGACTTCCTCATCCTCCTTCCCGCCAATTCACTTGCAGCCACGTGTTCATTCCATGTCACCTATAAGAGAGAGAATGAAGAAGCTTCTCCGACCCACACCACGTGCAGGTAAAGGTGAAAACGACTTCACATTCGAGACACATCGTTTAGAATGTGAAAGAAATCTCAAGAACGGGTCGAATTCACCTTTCGGAGACCCCCCGAAACTACTTCTCGCAAGATCAGCATGCGGAGGAGGGTGGAATCGAGACTCTCATGGTTAGCAGACTTCCTCATCCTCCTTCCCGCCAATTCACTTGCAGCCACGTGTTCATTCCATGTCACCTATAAGAGAGAGAATGAAGAAGCTTCTCCGCGACCCACACCACGTGCAGGTAAAGGTGAAAACGACTTCACATTCGAGACACATCGTTTAGAATGTGAAAGAAATCTCAAGAACGGGTCGAATTCACCTTTCGGAGACCCCCCGAAACTACTTCTCGCGAGATCAGCATGCGGTGGAGGGTGGAATCGAGACTCTAATGGTTAGCAGACTTCCTCATCCTCCTTCCCGCCAATTCACTTGCAGTCACGTGTTCATTCCATGTCACCTATAAGAGAGAGAATGAAGAAGCTTCTCCGACCCACGCCACGTGCAGGTAAAGGTGAAAACGACTTCACATTCGAGACACAACGTTTAGAATGTGAACGAAATCTCAAGAACGGGTCGAATTCAACTTTCGGAGACCCCCCGAAACTACTTCTCGCAAGATCAGCATGCGGAGGAGGGTGGAATCGAGACTCTCATGGTTAGCAGACTTCCTCATCCTCCTTCCCGCCAATTCACTTGCAGCCACGTGTTCATTCCATGTCACCTATAAGAGAGAGAATGAAGAAGCTTCTCCGACCCACGCCACGTGCAGGTAAAGGTGAAAACGACTTCACATTCGAGACACATCGTTTAGAATGTGAACGAAATCTCAAGAACGGGTCGAATTCAACTTTCGGAGACCCCCCGAAACTACTTCTCGCAAGATCAGCATGCGGAGGAGGGTGGAATCGAGACTCTCATGGTTAGCAGACTTCCTCATCCTCCTTCCCGCCAATTCACTTGCAGCCACGTGTTCATTCCATGTCACCTATAAGATAGAGAATGAAGAAGCTTCTCCGACCCACACCACGTGCAGGTAAAGGTGAAAACGACTTCACATTCGAGACACATCGTTTAGAATGTGAAAGAAATCTCAAGAACGGGTCGAATTCACCTTTCGGAGAACCCCCGAAACTACTTCTCGCGAGATCAGCATGCGGAGGAGGGTGGAATCGAGACTCTCATGGTTAGCAGCCTTCCTCATCCTCCATCCCGCCAATTCACTTGCAGCCACGTGTTCATTCCATGTCACCTATAAGAGAGAGAAGGAAGAAGCTTCTCCGACCCACACCACGTGCAGGTAAAGGTGAAAACGACTTCACATTCGAGACACATCGTTTAGAATGTAAAAGAAATCTCAAGAACGGGTCGAATTCACCTTTCGGAGACCCCCGATACTACTTCTCGCGAGATCAGCATGCGGAGGAGGGTGGAATCGAGACTCTCTTGGTTAGCAGACTTCCTCATCCTCCTTCCCGCCAATTCACTTGCAGCCACGTGTTCATTCCATGTCACCTATAAGAGAGAGAATGAAGAAGCTTCTCCGACCCACACCACGTGCAGGTAAAGGTGAAAACGACTTCACATTCGAGACACATCGTTTAGAATGTGAAAGAAATCTAAAGAACGGGTCGAATTCACCTTTCGGAGACCCCCCGAAACTACTTCTCGCGAGATCAGCATGCGGAGGAGGGTGGAATCGAGACTCTCATGGTTAGCAGACTTCCTCATCCTCCTTCCCGCCAATTCACTTGCAGCCACGTGTTCATTCCATGTCACCTATAAGAGAGAGAATGAAGAAGCTTCTCCGACCCACACCACGTGCAGGTAAAGGTGAAAACGACTTCACATTCGAGACACATCGTTTAGAATGTGAAAGAAATCTCAAGAACGGGTCGAATTCACCTTTCGGAGACCCCCCGAAAATACTGCTCGCAAGATCAGCATGCGGAGGAGGGTGGAATCGAGACTCTCATGGTTAGCAGACTTCCTCATCCTCCTTCCCGCCAATTCACTTGCAGCCACGTGTTCATTCCATGTCACCTATAAGAGAGAGAATGAAGAAGCTTCTCCGCGACCCACACCACGTGCAGGTAAAGGTGAAAACGACTTCACATTCGAGACACATCGTTTAGAATGTGAAAGAAATCTCAAGAACGGGTCGAATTCACCTTTCGGAGACCCCCCGAAACTACTTCTCGCGAGATCAGCATGCGGTGGAGGGTGGAATCGAGACTCTAATGGTTAGCAGACTTCCTCATCCTCCTTCACGCCAATTCACTTGCAGTCACGTGTTCATTCCATGTCACCTATAAGAGAGAGAATGAAGAAGCTTCTCCGACCTACGCCACGTGCAGGTAAAGGTGAAAACGACTTCACATTCGAGACACATCGTTTAGAATGTGAACGAAATCTCAAGAACGGGTCGAATTCACCTTTCGGAGACCCCCCGAAACTACTTCTCGCAAGATCAGCATGCGGAGGAGGGTGGAATCGAGACTCTCATGGTTAGCAGACTTCCTCATCCTCCTTCCCGCCAATTCACTTGCAGCCACGTGTTCATTCCATGTCACCTATTAGAGAGAGAATGAAGAAGCTTCTCCGACCCACACCACGTGCAGGTAAAGGTGAAAACGACTTCACATTCGAGACACATCGTTTAGAATGTGAAAGAAATCTCAAGAACGGGTCGAATTCACCTTTCGGAGACCCCCCGAAACTACTTCTCGCGAGATCAGCATGCGGAGGAGGGTGGAATCGAGACTCTCATGGTTTGCAGACTTCCTCATCCTCCTTCCCGCCAATTCACTTGCAGCCACGTGTTCATTCCATGTCACCTATAAGAGAGAGAATGAAGAAGCTTCTCCGCGACCCACACCACGTGCAGGTAAAGGTGAAAACGACTTCACATTCGAGACACATCGTTTAGAATGTGAAAGAAATCTCAAGAACGGGTCGAATTCACCTTTCGGAGACCCCCCGAAACTACTTCTCGCTAGATCAGCATGCGGAGGAGGGTGGAATCGAGACTCTCATGGTTAGCAGACTTCCTCATCCTCCTTCCCGCCAATTCACTTGCAGCCACGTGTTCATTCCATGTCACCTATAAGAGAGAGAATGAAGAAGCTTCTCCGACCCACACCACGTGCAGGTAAAGGTGAAAACGACTTCACATTCGAGACACATCGTTTAGAATGTGAAAGAAATCTCAAGAACGGGTCGAATTCACCTTTCGGAGAACCCCCGAAACTACTTCTCGCGAGATCAGCATGCGGAGGAGGGTGGAATCGAGACTCTCATGGTTAGCAGCCTTCCTCATCCTCCTTCCCGCCAATTCACTTGCAGCCACGTGTTCATTCCATGTCACCTATAAGAGAGAGAATGAAGAAGCTTCTCCGACCCACACCACGTGCAGGTAAAGGTGAAAACGACTTCACATTCGAGACACATCGTTTAGAATGTAAAAGAAATCTCAAGAACGGGTGGAATTCACCTTTCGGAGACCCCCCGAAACTACTTCTCGCGAGATCAGCATGCGGAGGAGGGTGGAATCGAGACTCTCATGGTTAGCAGACTTCCTCATCCTCCTTCCCGCCAATTCACTTGCAGCCACGTGTTCATTCCATGTCACCTATAAGAGAGAGAATGAAGAAGCTTCTCCGACCCACACCACGTGCAGGTAAAGGTGAAAACGACTTCACATTCGAGACACATCGTTTAGAATGTGAAAGAAATCTCAAGAACGGGTCGAATTCACCTTTCGGAGACCCCCCGAAACTACTTCTCGCGAGATCAGCATGCGGAGGAGGGTGGAATCGAGACTCTCATGGTTTGCAGACTTCCTCATCCTCCTTCCCGCCAATTCACTTGCAGCCACGTGTTCATTCCATGTCAACTATAAGAGAGAGAATGAAGAAGCTTCTCCGCGACCCACACCACGTGCAGGTAAAGGTGAAAACGACTTCACATTCGAGACACATCGTTTAGAATGTGAAAGAAATCTCAAGAACGGGTCGAATTCACCTTTCGGAGACCCCCCGAAAATACTTCTCGCGAGATGAGCATGCGGAGGAGGGTGGAATCGAGACTCTCATGGTTAGCAGACTTCCTCATCCTCCTTCCCGCCAATTCACTTGCAGCCACGTGTTCATTCCATGTCACCTATAAGAGAGAGAATGAAGAAGCTTCTCCGACCCACACCACGTGCAGGTAAAGGTGAAAACGACTTCACATTCGAGACACATCGTTTAGAATGTGAAAGAAATCTCAAGAACGGGTCGAATTCACCTTTCGGAGACCCCCCGAAACTACTTCTCGCGAGATCAGCATGCGGAGGAGGGTGGAATCGAGACTCTCATGGTTAGCAGACTTCCTCATCCTCCTTCCCGCCAATTCACTTGCAGCCACGTGTTCATTCCATGTCACCTATAAGAGAGAGAATGAAGAAGCTTCTCCGACCCACACCACGTGCAGGTAAAGGTGAAAACGACTTCACATTCGAGACACATCGTTTAGAATGTGAAAGAAATCTCAAGAACGGGTCGAATTCACCTTTCGGAGACCCCCCGAAACTACTTCTCGCGAGATCAGCATGCGGAGGAGGGTGGAATCGAGACTCTCATGGTTTGCAGACTTCCTCATCCTCCTTCCCGCCAATTCACTTGCAGCCACGTGTTCATTCCATGTCAACTATAAGAGAGAGAATGAAGAAGCTTCTCCGCGACCCACACCACGTGCAGGTAAAGGTGAAAACGACTTCACATTCGAGACACATCGTTTAGAATGTGAAAGAAATCTCAAGAACGGGTCGAATTCACCTTTCGGAGACCCCCCGAAACTACTTCTCGCGAGATGAGCATGCGGAGGAGGGTGGAATCGAGACTCTCATGGTTAGCAGACTTCCTCATCCTCCTTCCCGCCAATTCACTTGCAGCCACGTGTTCACTCCATGTCACCTATAAGAGAGAGAATGAAGAAGCTTCTCCGACCCACACCACGTGCAGGTAAAGGTGAAAACGACTTCACATTCGAGACACATCGTTTAGAATGTGAAAGAAATCTCAAGAACGGGTCGAATTCACCTTTCGGAGACCCCCCGAAACTACTTCTCGCAAGATCAGCATGCGGAGGAGGGTGGAATCGAGACTCTCATGGTTAGCAGACTTCCTCATCCTCCTTCCCGCCAATTCACTTGCAGCCACGTGTTCATTCCATGTAACCTATAAGAGAGAGAATGAAGAAGCTTCTCCGACCCACACCACGTGCAGGTAAAGGTGAAAACGACTTCACATTCGAGACACATCGTTTAGAATGTGAAAGAAATCTCAAGAACGGGTCGAATTCACCTTTCGGAGACCCCCCGAAACTACTTCTCGCGAGATCAGCATGCGGAGGAGGGTGGAATCGAGAATCTAATGGTTAGCAGACTTCCTCATCCTCCTTCCCGCCAATTCACTTGCAGTCACGTGCTCATTCCATGTCACCTATAAGAGAGAGAAGGAAGAAGCTTCTCCGACCCACACCACGTGCAGGTAAAGGTGAAAACGACTTCACATTCGAGACACATCGTTTAGAATGTGAAAGAAATCTCAAGAACATGTCGAATTCACCTTTCGGAGACCCGCCGAAACTACTTCTCGCGACATCAGCATGCGGAGGAGGGTGGAATCGAGACTCTCATGGTTAGCAGACTTCCTCATCCTCCTTCCCGCCAATTCACTTGCAGCCACGTGTTCATTCCATGTCACCTATAAGAGAGAGAATGAAGAAGCTTTTCCGACCCACATCACGTGCAGGTAAAGGTGAAAACGACTTCACATTCGAGACACATCGTTTATAATGTGAAAGAAATCTCAAGAACATGTCGAATTCACCTTTCGGAGACCCCCCGAAACTACTTCTCGCGACATCAGCATGCGGAGGTGGGTGGAATCGAGACTCTCATGGTTAGCAGACTTCCTCATCCTCCTTCCCGCCAATTCACTTGCAGCCACGTGTTCATTCCATGTCACCTATAAGAGAGAGAATGAAGAAGCTTCTCCGACCCACACCACGTGCAGGTAAAGGTGAAAACGACTTCACATTCGAGACACATCGTTTAGAATGTGAAAGAAATCTCAAGAACGGGTCGAATTCACCTTTCGGAGACCCCCCGAAACTACTTCTCGCGATATCAGCATGCGGAGGAGGGTTTAATCGAGACTCTCATGGTTAGCAGACTTCCTCATCCTACTTCCCGCCAATTCACTTGCAGCCACGTGTTCATTCCATGTCACCTATAAGAGAGAAAATGAAGAAGCTTCTCCGACCCACACCACGTGCAGGTAAAGGTGAAAACGACTTCACATTCGAGACACATCATTTAGAATGTGAAAGAAATCTCAAGAACGGGTCGAATTCACCTTTCGGAGACCCCCCGAAACTATTTCTCGCGAGATCAGCATGCGGAGGAGGGTGGAATCGAGACTCTAATGGTTAGCAGACTTCCTCATCCTCCTTTCCGCCTATTCACTTGCAGCCACGTGTTCATTCCATGTCACCTATAAGAGAGAGAATGAAGAAGCTTCTCCGACCCACGCCACGTGCAGGTAAAGGTGAAAACGACTTCACATTCGAGACACATCGTTTAGAATATGAAAGAAATCTAAAGAACGGGTCGAATTCACCTTTCGGAGACCCGCCGAAACTACTTCTCGCGAGATCAGCATGCGGAGGAGGGTGGAATCGAGACTCTAATGGTTAGCAGACTTCCTCATCCTCCTTCCCGCCAATTCACTTGCAGTCACGTGTTCATTCCATGTCACCTATAAGAGAGAGAAGGAAGAAGCTTCTCCGACCCACACCACGTGCAGGTAAAGGTGAAAACGACTTCACATTCGAGACACATCGTTTAGAATGTGAAAGAAATCTCAAGAACGGGTCGAATTCACCTTTCGGAGACCCCCCGAAACTACTCCTCGCGAGATCAGCATGCGGAGGAGGGTGGAATCGAGACTCTCATGGTTAGCAGACTTCCTCATCCTCCTTCCCGCCAATTCACTTGCAGTCACGTGTTCATTCCATGTCACCTATAAGAGAGAGAATGAAGAAGCTTCTCCGACCCACACCACATGCAGGTAAAGGTGAAAACGACTTCACATTCGAGACACATCGTTTAGAATGTGAAAGAAATCTCAAGAACGGGTCGAATTCACCTTTCGGAGACCCCCCGAAACTACTTCTCGCGAGATGAGCATGCGGAGGAGGGTGGAATCGAGACTCTCATGGTTAGCAGACTTCCTCATCCTCCTTCCCGCCAATTCACTTGCAGCCACGTGTTCATTCCATGTCACCTAAAAGAGAGAGAATGGAGAAGCTTCTCCGACCCACACCACGTGCAGGTAAAGGTGAAAACGACTTCACATTCGAGACACATCGTTTAGAATGTGAAAGAAATCTCAAGAACGGGTCGAATTCACCTTTCGGAGACCCCCCGAAACTACTTCTCGCAAGATCAGCATGCGGAGGAGGGTGGAATCGAGACTCTCATGGTTAGCAGACTTCCTCATCCTCCTTCCCGCCAATTCACTTGCAGCCACGTGTTCATTCCATGTCACCTATAAGAGAGAGAATGAAGAAGCTTCTCCGCGACCCACATCACGTGCAGGTAAAGGTGAAAACGACTTCACATTCGAGACACATCGTTTAGAATGTGAAAGAAATCTCAAGAACGGGTCGAATTCACCTTTCGGAGACCCCCCGAAACTACTTCTCGCGAGATCAGCATGCGGTGGAGGGTGGAATCGAGACTCTAATGGTTAGCAGACTTCCTCATCCTCCTTCCCGCCAATTCACTTGCAGTCACGTGTTCATTCCATGTCACCTATAAGAGAGAGAATGAAGAAGCTTCTCCGACCCACGCCACGTGCAGGTAAAGGTGAAAACGACTTCACATTCGAGACACAACGTTTAGAATGTGAACGAAATCTCAAGAACGGGTCGAATTCAACTTTCGGAGACCCCCCGAAACTACTTCTCGCAAGATCAGCATGCGGAGGAGGGTGGAATCGAGACTCTCATGGTTAGCAGACTTCCTCATCCTCCTTCCCGCCAATTCACTTGCAGCCACGTGTTCATTCCATGTCACCTATAAGAGAGAGAATGAAGAAGCTTCTCCGACCCACGCCACGTGCAGGTAAAGGTGAAAACGACTTCACATTCGAGACACATCGTTTAGAATGTGAACGAAATCTCAAGAACGGGTCGAATTCAACTTTCGGAGACCCCCCGAAACTACTTCTCGCAAGATCAGCATGCGGAGGAGGGTGGAATCGAGACTCTCATGGTTAGCAGACTTCCTCATCCTCCTTCCCGCCAATTCACTTGCAGCCACGTGTTCATTCCATGTCACCTATAAGATAGAGAATGAAGAAGCTTCTCCGACCCACACCACGTGCAGGTAAAGGTGAAAACGACTTCACATTCGAGACACATCGTTTAGAATGTGAAAGAAATCTCAAGAACGGGTCGAATTCACCTTTCGGAGAACCCCCGAAACTACTTCTCGCGAGATCAGCATGCGGAGGAGGGTGGAATCGAGACTCTCATGGTTAGCAGCCTTCCTCATCCTCCATCCCGCCAATTCACTTGCAGCCACGTGTTCATTCCATGTCACCTATAAGAGAGAGAAGGAAGAAGCTTCTCCGACCCACACCACGTGCAGGTAAAGGTGAAAACGACTTCACATTCGAGACACATCGTTTAGAATGTAAAAGAAATCTCAAGAACGGGTCGAATTCACCTTTCGGAGACCCCCGATACTACTTCTCGCGAGATCAGCATGCGGAGGAGGGTGGAATCGAGACTCTCTTGGTTAGCAGACTTCCTCATCCTCCTTCCCGCCAATTCACTTGCTGCCACGTGTTCATTCCATGTCACCTATAAGAGAGAGAATGAAGAAGCTTCTCCGACCCACACCACGTGCAGGTAAAGGTGAAAACGACTTCACATTCGAGACACATCGTTTAGAATGTGAAAGAAATCTAAAGAACGGGTCGAATTCACCTTTCGGAGACCCCCCGAAACTACTTCTCGCGAGATCAGCATGCGGAGGAGGGTGGAATCGAGACTCTCATGGTTAGCAGACTTCCTCATCCTCCTTCCCGCCAATTCACTTGCAGCCACGTGTTCATTCCATGTCACCTATAAGAGAGAGAATGAAGAAGCTTCTCCGACCCACACCACGTGCAGGTAAAGGTGAAAACGACTTCACATTCGAGACACATCGTTTAGAATGTGAAAGAAATCTCAAGAACGGGTCGAATTCACCTTTCGGAGACCCCCCGAAAATACTTCTCGCAAGATCAGCATGCGGAGGAGGGTGGAATCGAGACTCTCATGGTTAGCAGACTTCCTCATCCTCCTTCCCGCCAATTCACTTGCAGCCACGTGTTCATTCCATGTCACCTATAAGAGAGAGAATGAAGAAGCTTCTCCGCGACCCACACCACGTGCAGGTAAAGGTGAAAACGACTTCACATTCGAGACACATCGTTTAGAATGTGAAAGAAATCTCAAGAACGGGTCGAATTCACCTTTCGGAGACCCCCCGAAACTACTTCTCGCGAGATCAGCATGCGGTGGAGGGTGGAATCGAGACTCTAATGGTTAGCAGACTTCCTCATCCTCCTTCACGCCAATTCACTTGCAGTCACGTGTTCATTCCATGTCACCTATAAGAGAGAGAATGAAGAAGCTTCTCCGACCTACGCCACGTGCAGGTAAAGGTGAAAACGACTTCACATTCGAGACACATCGTTTAGAATGTGAACGAAATCTCAAGAACGGGTCGAATTCACCTTTCGGAGACCCCCCGAAACTACTTCTCGCAAGATCAGCATGCGGAGGAGGGTGGAATCGAGACTCTCATGGTTAGCAGACTTCCTCATCCTCCTTCCCGCCAATTCACTTGCAGCCACGTGTTCATTCCATGTCACCTATTAGAGAGAGAATGAAGAAGCTTCTCCGACCCACACCACGTGCAGGTAAAGGTGAAAACGACTTCACATTCGAGACACATCGTTTAGAATGTGAAAGAAATCTCAAGAACGGGTCGAATTCACCTTTCGGAGACCCCCCGAAACTACTTCTCGCGAGATCAGCATGCGGAGGAGGGTGGAATCGAGACTCTCATGGTTTGCAGACTTCCTCATCCTCCTTCCCGCCAATTCACTTGCAGCCACGTGTTCATTCCATGTCACCTATAAGAGAGAGAATGAAGAAGCTTCTCCGCGACCCACACCACGTGCAGGTAAAGGTGAAAACGACTTCACATTCGAGACACATCGTTTAGAATGTGAAAGAAATCTCAAGAACGGGTCGAATTCACCTTTCGGAGACCCCCGAAACTACTTCTCGCGAGATGAGCATGCGGAGGAGGGTGGAATCGAGACTCTCATGGTTAGCAGACTTCCTCATCCTCCTTCCCGCCAATTCACTTGCAGCCACGTGTTCATTCCATGTCACCTATAAGAGAGAGAATGAAGAAGCTTCTCCGACCCATACCACGTGCAGGTAAAGGTGAAAACGACTTCACATTCGAGACACATCGTTTAGAATGTGAAAGAAATCTCAAGAACGGGTCGAATTCACCTTTCGGAGACCCCCCGAAACTATTTCTCGCGAGATCAGCATGCGGAGGAGGGTGGAATCGAGACTCTAATGGTTAGCAGACTTCCTCATCCTCCTTCCCGCCAATTCACTTGCAGTCACGTGTTCATTCCATGTCACCTATAAGAGAGAGAATGAAGAAGCTTCTCCGACCCACGCCACGTGCAGGTAAAGGTGAAAACGACTTCACATTCGAGACACATCGTTTAGAATGTGAACGAAATCTCAAGAACGGGTCGAATTCACCTTTCGGAGACCCCCCGAAACTACTTCTCGCTAGATCAGCATGCGGAGGAGGGTGGAATCGAGACTCTCATGGTTAGCAGACTTCCTCATCCTCCTTCCCGCCAATTCACTTGCAGCCACGTGTTCATTCCATGTCACCTATAAGAGAGAGAATGAAGAAGCTTCTCCGACCCACACCACGTGCAGGTAAAGGTGAAAACGACTTCACATTCGAGACACATCGTTTAGAATGTGAAAGAAATCTCAAGAACGGGTCGAATTCACCTTTCGGAGAACCCCCGAAACTACTTCTCGCGAGATCAGCATGCGGAGGAGGGTGGAATCGAGACTCTCATGGTTAGCAGCCTTCCTCATCCTCCTTCCCGCCAATTCACTTGCAGCCACGTGTTCATTCCATGTCACCTATAAGAGAGAGAATGAAGAAGCTTCTCCGACCCACACCACGTGCAGGTAAAGGTGAAAACGACTTCACATTCGAGACACATCGTTTAGAATGTAAAAGAAATCTCAAGAACGGGTCGAATTCACCTTTCAGAGACCCCCGATACTACTTCTCGCGAGATCAGCATGCGGAGGAGGGTGGAATCGAGACTCTCATGGTTAGCAGACTTCCTCATCCTCCTTCCCGCCAATTCACTTGCTGCCACGTGTTCATTCCATGTCACCTATAAGAGAGAGAATGAAGAAGCTTCTCCGACCCACACCACGTGCAGGTAAAGGTGAAAACGACTTCACATTCGAGACACATCGTTTAGAATGTGAAAGAAATCTCAAGAACGGGTCGAATTCACCTTTCGGAGACCCCCCGAAACTACTTCTCGCGAGATCAGCATGCGGAGGAGGGTGGAATCGAGACTCTCATGGTTAGCAGACTTCCTCATCCTCCTTCCCGCCAATTCACTTGCAGCCACGTGTTCATTCCATGTCACCTATAAGAGAGAGAATGAAGAAGCTTCTCCGACCCACACCACGTGCAGGTAAAGGTGAAAACGACTTCACATTCGAGACACATCGTTTAGAATGTGAAAGAAATCTCAAGAACGGGTCGAATTCACCTTTCGGAGACCCCCCGAAACTACTTCTCGCAAGATCAGTATGCGGAGGAGGGTGAAATCGAGACTCTCATGGTTAGCAGACTTCCTCATCCTCCTTCCCGCCAATTCACTTGCAGCCACGTGTTCATTCCATGTCACCTATAAGTGAGAGAATGAAGAAGCTTCTCCGCGACCCACACCACGTGCAGGTAAAGGTGAAAACGACTTCACATTCGAGACACATCGTTTAGAATGTGAAAGAAATCTCAAGAACGGGTCGAATTCACCTTTCGGAGACCCCCCGAAACTACTTCTCGCGAGATCAGCATGCGGTGGAGGGTGGAATCGAGACTCTAATGGTTAGCAGACTTCCTCATCCTCCTTCCCGCCAATTCACTTGCAGTCACGTGTTCATTCCATGTCACCTATAAGAGAGAGAATGAAGAAGCTTCTCCGACCCACGCCACGTGCAGGTAAAGGTGAAAACGACTTCACATTCGAGACACATCGTTTAGAATGTGAACGAAATCTCAAGAACGGGTCGAATTCACCTTTCGGAGACCCCCCGAAACTACTTATCGCAAGATCAGCATGCGGAGGAGGGTGGAATCGAGACTCTCATGGTTAGCAGACTTCCTCATCCTCCTTCCCGCCAATTCACTTGCAGCCACGTGTTCATTCCATGTCAACTATTAGAGAGAGAATGAAGAAGCTTCTCCGACCCACACCACGTGCAGGTAAAGGTGAAAACGACTTCACATTCGAGACACATCGTTTAGAATGTGAAAGAAATCTCAAGAACGGGTCGAATTCACCTTTCGGAGACCCCCCGAAACTACTTCTCGCGAGATCAGCATGCGGAGGAGGGTGGAATCGAGACTCTCATGGTTTGCAGACTTCCTCATCCTCCTTCCCGCCAATTCACTTGCAGCCACGTGTTCATTCCATGTCAACTATAAGAGAGAGAATGAAGAAGCTTCTCCGCGACCCACACCACGTGCAGGTAAAGGTGAAAACGACTTCACATTCGAGACACATCGTTTAGAATGTGAAAGAAATCTCAAGAACGCGTCGAATTCACCTTTCGGAGACCCCCCGAAACTACTTCTCGCGAGATGAGCATGCGGAGGAGGGTGGAATCGAGACTCTCATGGTTAGCAGACTTCCTCATCCTCCTTCCCGCCAATTCACTTGCAGCCACGTGTTCATTCCATGTCACCTATAAGAGAGAGAATGAAGAAGCTTCTCCGACCCACACCACGTGCAGGTAAAGGTGAAAACGACTTCACATTCGAGACACATCGTTTAGAATGTGAAAGAAATCTCAAGAACGGGTCGAATTCACCTTTCGGAGACCCCCCGAAACTACTTCTCGCGAGATCAGCATGCGGAGGAGGGTGGAATCGAGAATCTAATGGTTAGCAGACTTCCTCATCCTCCTTCCCGCCAATTCACTTGCAGTCACGTGCTCATTCCATGTCACCTATAAGAGAGAGAAGGAAGAAGCTTCTCCGACCCACACCACGTGCAGGTAAAGGTGAAAACGACTTCACATTCGAGACACATCGTTTAGAATGTGAAAGAAATCTCAAGAACGGGTCGAATTCACCTTTCGGAGACCACCCGAAACTACTTCTCGCGAGATCAGCATGCGGAGGAGGGTGGAATCGAGACTCTCATGGTTAGCAGACTTCCTCATCCTCCTTCCCGCCAATTCACTTGCAGCCACGTGTTCATTCCATGTCACCTATAAGAGAGAGAATGAAGAAGCTTTTCCGACCCACATCACGTGCAGGTAAAGGTGAAAACGACTTCACATTCGAGACACATCGTTTATAATGTGAAAGAAATCTCAAGAACATGTCGAATTCACCTTTCGGAGACCCGCCGAAACTACTTCTCGCGACATCAGCATGCGGAGGAGGGTGGAATCGAGACTCTCATGGTTAGCAGACTTCCTCATCCTCCTTCCCGCCAATTCACTTGCAGCCACGTGTTCATTCCATGTCACCTATAAGAGAGAGAATGAAGAAGCTTCTCCGACCCACACCACGTGCAGGTAAAGGTGAAAACGACTTCACATTCGAGACACATCGTTTAGAATGTGAAAGAAATCTCAAGAACGGGTCGAATTCACCTTTCGGAGACCCCCCGAAACTACTTCTCGCGATATCAGCATGCGGAGGAGGGTTTAATCGAGACTCTCATGGTTAGCAGACTTCCTCATCCTACTTCCCGCCAATTCACTTGCAGCCACGTGTTCATTCCATGTCACCTATAAGAGAGAAAATGAAGAAGCTTCTCCGACCCACACCACGTGCAGGTAAAGGTGAAAACGACTTCACATTCGAGACACATCATTTAGAATGTGAAAGAAATCTCAAGAACGGGTCGAATTCACCTTTCGGAGACCCCCCGAAACTATTTCTCGCGAGATCAGCATGCGGAGGAGGGTGGAATCGAGACTCTAATGGTTAGCAGACTTCCTCATCCTCCTTTCCGCCTATTCACTTGCAGCCACGTGTTCATTCCATGTCACCTATAAGAGAGAGAATGAAGAAGCTTCTCCGACCCACGCCACGTGCAGGTAAAGGTGAAAACGACTTCACATTCGAGACACATCGTTTAGAATGTGAAAGAAATCTAAAGAACGGGTCGAATTCACCTTTCGGAGACCCGCCGAAACTACTTCTCGCGAGATCAGCATGCGGAGGAGGGTGGAATCGAGACTCTAATGGTTAGCAGACTTCCTCATCCTCCTTCCCGCCAATTCACTTGCAGTCACGTGTTCATTCCATGTCACCTATAAGAGAGAGAAGGAAGAAGCTTCTCCGACCCACACCACGTGCAGGTAAAGGTGAAAACGACTTCACATTCGAGACACATCGTTTAGAATGTGAAAGAAATCTCAAGAACGGGTCGAATTCACCTTTCGGAGACCCCCCGAAACTACTCCTCGCGAGATCAGCATGCGGAGGAGGGTGGAATCGAGACTCTCATGGTTAGCAGACTTCCTCATCCTCCTTCCCGCCAATTCACTTGCAGTCACGTGTTCATTCCATGTCACCTATAAGAGAGAGAATGAAGAAGCTTCTCCGACCCACACCACATGCAGGTAAAGGTGAAAACGACTTCACATTCGAGACACATCGTTTAGAATGTGAAAGAAATCTCAAGAACGGGTCGAATTCACCTTTCGGAGACCCCCCGAAACTACTTCTCGCGAGATGAGCATGCGGAGGAGGGTGGAATCGAGACTCTCATGGTTAGCAGACTTCCTCATCCTCCTTCCCGCCAATTCACTTGCAGCCACGTGTTCATTCCATGTCACCTAAAAGAGAGAGAATGGAGAAGCTTCTCCGACCCACACCACGTGCAGGTAAAGGTGAAAACGACTTCACATTCGAGACACATCGTTTAGAATGTGAAAGAAATCTCAAGAACGGGTCGAATTCACCTTTCGGAGACCCCCCGAAACTACTTCTCGCGAGATGAGCATGCGGAGGAGGGTGGAATCGAGACTCTCATGGTTAGCAGACTTCCTCATCCTCCTTCCCGCCAATTCACTTGCAGCCACGTGTTCATTCCATGTCACCTATAAGAGAGAGAATGAAGAAGCTTCTCCGACCCACACCACGTGCAGGTAAAGGTGAAAACGACTTCACATTCGAGACACATCGTTTAGAATGTGAAAGAAATCTCAAGAACGGGTCGAATTCACCTTTCGGAGACCCCCCGAAACTACTTCTCGCGATATCAGAATGCGGAGGAGGGTTTAATCGAGACTCTCATGGTTAGCAGACTTCCTCATCCTACTTCCCGCCAATTCACTTGCAGCCACGTGTTCATTCCATGTCACCTATAAGAGAGAGAATGAAGAAGCTTCTCCGACCCACACCACGTGCAGGTAAAGGTGAAAACGACTTCACATTCGAGACACATCATTTAGAATGTGAAAGAAATCTCAAGAACGGGTCGAATTCACCTTTCGGAGACCCCCCGAAACTATTTCTCGCGAGATCAGCATGCGGAGGAGGGTGGAATCGAGACTCTAATGGTTAGCAGACTTCCTCATCCTCCTTTCCGCCAATTCACTTGCAGCCACGTGTTCATTCCATGTCACCTATAAGAGAGAGAATGAAGAAGCTTCTCCGACCCACGCCACGTGCAGGTAAAGGTGAAAACGACTTCACATTCGAGACACATCGTTTAGAATGTGAAAGAAATCTCAAGAACGGGTCGAATTCACCTTTCGGAGACCCGCCGAAACTACTTCTCGCGAGATCAGCATGCGGAGGAGGGTGGAATCGAGACTCTAATGGTTAGCAGACTTCCTCATCCTCCTTTCCGCCAATTCACTTGCAGTCACGTGTTCATTCCATGTCACCTATAAGAGAGAGTAGGAAGAAGCTTCTCCGACCCACACCACGTGCAGGTAAAGGTGAAAACGACTTCACATTCGAGACACATCGTTTAGAATGTGAAAGAAATCTCAAGAACGGGTCGAATTCACCTTTCGGAGACCCCCCGAAACTACTCCTCGCGAGATCAGCATGCGGAGGAGGGTGGAATCGAGACTCTCATGGTTAGCAGACTTCCTCATCCTCCTTCCCGCCAATTCACTTGGAGTCACGTGTTCATTCCATGTCACCTATAAGAGAGAGAATGAAGAAGCTTCTCCGACCCACACCACATGCAGGTAAAGGTGAAAACGACTTCACATTCGAGACACATCGTTTAGAATGTGAAAGAAATCTCAAGAACGGGTCGAATTCACCTTTCGGAGACCCCCCGAAACTACTTCTCGCGAGATGAGCATGCGGAGGAGGGTGGAATCGAGACTCTCATGGTTAGCAGACTTCCTCATCCTCCTTCCCGCCAATTCACTTGCAGCCACGTGTTCATTCCATGTCACCTAAAAGAGAGAGAATGGAGAAGCTTCTCCGACCCACACCACGTGCAGGTAAAGGTGAAAACGACTTCACATTCGAGACACATCGTTTAGAATGTGAAAGAAATCTCAAGAACGGGTCGAATTCACCTTTCGGAGACCCCCTGAAACTACTTCTCGCGAGATGAGCATGCGGAGGAGGGTGGAATCGAGACTCTCATGGTTAGCAGACTTCCTCATCCTCCTTCCCGCCAATTCACTTGCAGCCACGTGTTCATTCCATGTCACCTATAAGAGAGAGAATGAAGAAGCTTCTCCGACCCACACCACGTGCAGGTAAAGGTGAAAACGACTTCACATTCGAGACACATCGTTTAGAATGTGAAAGAAATCTCAAGAACGGGTCGAATTCACCTTTCGCAGACCCCCCGAAACTACTTCTCGCAAGATCAGCATGCGGAGGAGGGTGGAATCGAGACTCTCATGGTTAGCAGACTTCCTCATCCTCCTTCCCGCTAATTCACTTGCAGCCACGTGTTCATTCCATGTCACCTATAAGAGAGAGAATGAAGAAGCTTCTCCGACCCACACCACGTGCAGGTAAAGGTGAAAACGACTTCACATTCGAGACACATCGTTTAGAATGTGAAAGAAATCTCAAGAACGGGTCGAATTCACCTTTCGGAGACCCCCCGAAACTATTTCTCGCGAGATCAGCATGCGGAGGAGGGTGGAATCGAGGCTCTAATGGTTAGCAGACTTCCTCATCCTCCTTTCCGCCAATTCACTTGCAGCCACGGGTTCATTCCATGTCACCTATAAGAGAGAGAATGAAGAAGCTTCTCCGACCCACGCCACGTGCAGGTAAAGGTGAAAACGACTTCACATTCGAGACACATCGTTTAGAATGTGAAAGAAATCTCAAGAACGGGTCGAATTCACCTTTCGGAGACCCGCCGAAACTACTTCTCGCGAGATCAGCATGCGGAGGAGGGTGGAATCGAGACTCTAATGGTTAGCAGACTTCCTCATCCTCCTTCCCGCGAATTCACTTGCAGTCACGTGTTCATTCCATGTCACCTATAAGAGAGAGAAGGAAGAAGCTTCTCCGACCCACACCACGTGCAGGTAAAGGTGAAAACGACTTCACATTCGAGACACATCGTTTAGAATGTGAAAGAAATCTCAAGAACGGGTCGAATTCACCTTTCGGAGACCCCCCGAAACTACTTCTCGCGAGATGAGCATGCGGAGGAGGGTGGAATCGAGACTCTCATGGTTAGCAGACTTCCTCATCCTCCTTCCCGCCAATTCACTTGCAGCCACGTGTTCATTCCATGTCACCTAAAAGAGAGAGAATGGAGAAGCTTCTCCGACCCACACCACGTGCAGGTAAAGGTGAAAACGACTTCACATTCGAGACACATCGTTTAGAATGTGAAAGAAATCTCAAGAACGGGTCGAATTCACCTTTCGGAGACCCCCCGAAACTACTTCTCGCGAGATGAGCATGCGGAGGAGGGTGGAATCGAGACTCTCATGGTTAGCAGACTTCCTCATCCTCCTTCCCGCCAATTCACTTGCAGCCACGTGTTCATTCCATGTCACCTATAAGAGAGAGAATGAAGAAGCTTCTCCGACCCACACCACGTGCAGGTAAAGGTGAAAACGACTTCACATTCGAGACACATCGTTTAGAATGTGAAAGAAATCTCAAGAACGGGTCGAATTCACCTTTCGGAGACCCCCCGAAACTACTTCTCGCAAGATCAGCATGCGGAGGAGGGTGGAATCGTGACTCTCATGGTTAGCAGACTTCCTCATCCTCCTTCCCGCTAATTCACTTGCAGCCACGTGTTCATTCCATGTCACCTATAAGAGAGAGAATGAAGAAGCTTCTCCGACCCACACCACGTGCAGGTAAAGGTGAAAACGACTTCACATTCGAGGCACATCGTTTAGAATGTGAAAGAAATCTCAAGAACGGGTCGAATTCACCTTTCGGAGACCCCCCGAAACTACTTCTCGCGATATCAGCATGCGGAGGAGGGTTTATTCGAGACTCTCATGGTTAGCAGACTTCCTCATCCTACTTCCCGCCAATTCACTTGCAGCCACGTGTTCATTCCATGTCACCTATAAGAGAGAGAATGAAGAAGCTTCTCCGACCCACACCACGTGCAGGTAAAGGTGAAAACGACTTCACATTCGAGACACATCGTTTAGAATGTAAAAGAAATCTCAAGAACGGGTCGAATTCACCTCTCGGAGACCCCCGATACTACTTCTCGCGAGATCAGCATGCGGAGGAGGGTGGAATCGAGACTCTCATGGTTAGCAGACTTCCTCATCCTCCTTCCCGCCAATTCACTTGCTGCCACGTGTTCATTCCATGTCACCTATAAGAGAGAGAATGAAGAAGCTTCTCCGACCCACACCACGTGCAGGTAAAGGTGAAAACGACTTCACATTCGAGACACATCGTTTAGAATGTGAAAGAAATCTCAAGAACGGGTCGAATTCACCTTTCGGAGACCCCCCGAAACTACTTCTCGCAAGATCAGCATGCGGAGGAGGGTGGAATCGAGACTCTCATGGTTAGCAGACTTCCTCATCCTCCTTCCCGCCAATTCACTTGCAGCCACGTGTTCATTCCATGTCACCTATAAGAGAGAGAATGAAGAAGCTTCTCCGCGACCCACACCACGTGCAGGTAAAGGTGAAAACGACTTCACATTCGAGACACATCGTTTAGAATGTGAACGAAATCTCAAGAACGGGTCGAATTCACCTTTCGGAGACCCCCCGAAACTACTTCTCGCAAGATCAGCATGCGGAGGAGGGTAGAATCGAGACTCTCATGGTTAGCAGACTTCCTCATCCTCCTTCCCGCCAATTCACTTGCAGCCACGTGTTCATTCCATGTCACCTATAAGAGAGATAATGAAGAAGCTTCTCCGACCCACACCACGTGCAGGTAAAGGTGAAAACGACTTCACATTCGAGACACATCGTTTAGAATGTGAAAGAAATCTCAAGAACGGGTCGAATTCACCTTTCGGAGACCCCCCGAAACTACTTCTCGCGAGATCAGCATGCGGAGGAGGGTGGAATCGAGACTCTCATGGTTAGCAGACTTCCTCATCTTCCTTCCCGCCAATTCACTTGCAGCCACGTGTTCATTCCATGTCACCTATAAGAGAGAGAATGAAGAAGCTTCTCCGCGACCCACACCACGTGCAGGTAAAGGTGAAAACGACTTCACATTCGAGACACATCGTTTAGAATGTGAAAGAAATCTCAAGAACGGGTCGAATTCACCTTTCGGAGACCCCCCGAAACTACTTCTCGCGAGATGAGCATGCGGAGGAGGGTGGAATCGAGACTCTCATGGTTAGCAGACTTCCTCATCCTCCTTCCCGCCAATTCACTTGCAGCCACGTGTTCATTCCATGTCACCTATAAGAGAGAGAATGAAGAAGCTTGTCCGACCCACACCACGTGCAGGTAAAGGTGAAAACGACTTCACATTCGAGACACATCGTTTAGAATCTGAAAGAAATCTCAAGAACGGGTCGAATTCACCTTTCGGAGACCCCCCGAAACTACTTCTCGCAAGATCAGCATGCGGAGGAGGGTGGAATCGAGACTCTCATGGTTAGCAGACTTCCTCATCCTCCTTCCCGCCAATTCACTTGCAGCCACGTGTTCATTCCATGTCACCTATAAGAGAGAGAATGAAGAAGCTTCTCCGACCCACACCACGTGCAGGTAAAGGTGAAAACGACTTCACATTCGAGACACATCGTTTAGAATGTGAAAGAAATCTCAAGAACGGGTCGAATTCACCTTTCGGAGACCCCCCGAAACTACTTCTCGCGAGATGAGCATGCGGAGGAGGGTAGAATCGAGACTCTCATGGTTAGCAGACTTCCTCATCCTCCTTCCCGCCAATTCACTTGCAGCCACGTGTTCATTCCATGTCACCTATAAGAGAGAGAATGAAGAAGCTTCTCCGACCCACACCACGTGCAGGTAAAGGTGAAAACGACTTCACATTCGAGACACATCGTTTAGAATGTAAAAGAAATCTCAAGAACGGGTCGAATTCACCTTTCGGAGACCCCCGATACTACTTCTCGCGAGATCAGCATGCGGAGGAGGGTGGAATCGAGACTCTCATGGTTAGCAGACTTCCTCATCCTCCTTCCCGCCAATTCACTTGCTGCCACGTGTTCATTCCATGTCACCTATAAGAGAGAGAATGAAGAAGCTTCTCCGACCCACACCACGTGCAGGTAAAGGTGAAAACGACTTCACATTCGAGACACATCGTTTAGAATGTGAAAGAAATCTCAAGAACGGGTCGAATTCACCTTTCGGAGACCCCCCGAAACTACTTCTCGCGAGATCAGCATGCGGAGGAGGGTGGAATCGAGACTCTAATGGTTAGCAGACTTCCTCATCCTCCTTCCCGCCAATTCACTTGCAGCCACGTGTTCATTCCTTGTCACCTATAAGAGAGAGAATGAAGAAGCTTCTCCGACCCACACCACGTGCAGGTAAAGGTGAAAACGACTTCACATTCGAGACACATCGTTTAGAATGTGAAAGAAATCTCAAGAACGGGTCGAATTCACCTTTCGGAGACCCCCCGAAACTACTTCTCGCAAGATCAGCATGCGGAGGAGGGTGCAATCGAGACTCTCATGGTTAGCAGACTTCCTCATCCTCCTTCCCGCCAATTCACTTGCAGCCACGTGTTCATTCCATGTCACCTATAAGAGAGAGAATGAAGAAGCTTCTCCGCGACCCACACCACGTGCAGGTAAAGGTGAAAACGACTTCACATTCGAGACACATCGTTTAGAATGTGAAAGATATCTCAAGAACGGGTCGAATTCACCTTTCGGAGACCCCCCGAAACTACTTCTCGCGAGATCAGCATGCGGTGGAGGGTGGAATCGAGACTCTCATGGTTAGCAGACTTCCTCATCCTCCTTCCCGCCAATTCACTTGCAGCCACGTGTTCATTCCATGTCACCTAAAAGAGATAGAATGAAGAAGCTTCTCCGCGACCCACACCACGTGCAGGTAAAGGTGAAAACGACTTCACATTCGAGACACATCGTTTAGAATGTGAAAGAAATCTCAAGAACATGTCGAATTCACCTTTCGGAGACCCCCCGAAACTACTTCTCGCGAGATGAGCATGCGGAGGAGGGTGGAATCGAGACTCTCATGGTTAGCAGACTTCCTCATCCTCCTTCCCGCCAATTCACTTGCAGCCACGTGTTCATTCCATGTCACCTATAAGAGAGAGAATGAAGAAGCTTCTCCGACCCACACCACGTGCAGGTAAAGGTGAAAACGACTTCACATTCGAGACACATCGTTTAGAATGTGAAAGAAATCTCAAGAACGGGTCGAATTCACCTTTCGGAGACCCCCCCGAAACTACTTCTCGCGAGATCAGCATGCGGAGGAGGGTGGAATCGAGGCTCTCATGGTTAGCAGCCTTCCTCATCCTCCTTCTCGAGAATTCACTTGCAGCCACGTGTTCATTCCATGTCACCTATAAGAGAGAGATGAAGAAGCTTCTCCGACCCACGCCACGTGCAGGTAAAGGTGAAAACGACTTCACATTCGAGACACATCGTTTAGAATGTGAAAGAAATCTCAAGAACGGGTCGAATTCACCTTTCGGAGACCCCACGAAACTACTTCTCGCGAGATCAGCATGCGGAGGAGGGTGCAATCGAGACTCTCATGGTTAGCAGACTTCCTCATCCTCCTTCCAGCCAATTCACTTGCAGCCACGTTTTTATTCCATGTCACCTATAAGAGAGAGAATGAAGAAGCTTCTACGACCCACACCACGTGCAGGTAAAGGTGAAAACGACTTCACATTCGAGACACATCGTTCAGAATGTGAAAGAAATCTCAAGAACGGGTCAAATTCACTTTTCGGAGACCCCCCGAAACTACTTCTCGCGAGATCAGCATGCGGAGGAGGGTGGAATCGAGACTCTAATGGTTAGCAGACTTCCTAATCCTCCTTCCCGCCAATTCACTTGCAGTCACGTGTTCATTCCATGTCACCTATAAGAGAGAGAATGAAGAAGCTTCTCCGCGACCCACACCACGTGCCGGTAAAGGTGAAAACGACTTCACATTCGAGACACATCGTTTAGAATGTGAAAGAAATCTCAAGAACGGGTCGAATTCACCTTTCGGAGACCCCCGAAACTACTTCTCGCGAGATCAGCATGCGGAGGAGGGTGGAATCGAGACTCTCATGGTTAGCAGACTTCCTCATCCTCCTTCACGCCAATTCACTTGCAGCCACGTGTTCATTCCATGTCACCTATAAGAGAGAGAATGAAGAAGCTTCTCCGCGACCCACACCACGTGCAGGTAAAGGTGAAAACGACTTCACATTCGAGACACATCGTTTAGAATGTGAAAGAAATCTCAAGAACGGGTCGAATTCACCTTTCGGAGACCCCCCGAAACTACTTCTCGCAAGATCAGCATGCGGAGGAGGGTGGAATCGAGACTCTCATGGTTAGCAGACTTCCTCATCCTCCTTCCCGCCAATTCACTTGCAGCCACGTGTTCATTCCATGTCACCTATAAGAGAGAGAATGAAGAAGCTTCTCCGCGACCCACACCACGTGCAGGTAAAGGTGAAAACGACTTCACATTCGAGACACATCGTTTAGAATGTGAAAGAAATCTCAAGAACGGGTCGAATTCACCTTTCGGAGACCCCCCGAAACTACTTCTCGCGAGATCAGCATGCGGAGGAGGGTGGAATCGAGACTCTCATGGTTAGCAGACTTCCTCATCCTCCTTCCCGCCAATTCACTTGCAGCCACGTGTTCATTCCATGTCACCTATAAGAGAGAGAATGAAGAAGCTTCTCCGCGACCCAACCCACGTGCAGGTAAAGGTGAAAACGACTTCACATTCGAGACACATCGTTTAGAATGTGAAAGAAATCTCAAGAACGGGTCGAATTCACCTTTCGGAGACCCCCCGAAACTACTTCTCGCGAGATGAGCATGCGGAGGAGGGTGGAATCGAGACTCTCATGGTTAGCAGACTTCCTAATCCTCCTTCCCGCCAATTCACTTGCAGCCACGTGTTCATTCCATGTCACCTATAAGAGAGAGAATGAAGAAGCTTCTCCGACCCACACCACGTGCAGGTAAAGGTGAAAACGACTTCACATTCGAGACACATCGTTTAGAATCTGAAAGAAATCTCAAGAACGGGTCGAATTCACCTTTCGGAGACCCCCCGAAACTACTTCTCGCAAGATCAGCATGCGGAGGAGGGTGGAATCGAGACTCTCATGGTTAGCAGACTTCCTCATCCTCCTTCCCGCCAATTCACTTGCAGCCACGTGTTCATTCCATGTCACCTATAAGAGAGAGAATGAAGAAGCTTCTCCGACCCACACCACGTGCAGGTAAAGGTGAAAACGACTTCACATTCGAGACACATCGTTTAGAATGTGAAAGAAATCTCAAGAACGGGTCGAATTCACCTTTCGGAGACCCCCCGAAACTACTTCTCGCGAGATCAGCATGCGGAGGAGGGTGGAATCGAGACTCTCATGGTTAGCAGACTTCCTCATCCTCCTTCCCGCCAATTCACTTGCAGCCACGTGTTCATTCCATGTCACCTATAAGAGAGAGAATGAAGAAGCTTCTCCGACCCACACCACGTGCAGGTAAAGGTGAAAACGACTTCACATTCGAGACACATCGTTTAGAATGTAAAAGAAATCTCAAGAACGGGTCGAATTCACCTTTCGGAGACCCCCGATACTACTTCTCGCGAGATCAGCATGCGGAGGAGGGTGGAATCGAGACTCTCATGGTTAGCAGACTTCCTCATCCTCCTTCCCGCCAATTCACTTGCTGCCACGTGTTCATTCCATGTCACCTATAAGAGAGAGAATGAAGAAGCTTCTCCGACCCACACCACGTGCAGGTAAAGGTGAAAACGACTTCACATTCGAGACACATCGTTTAGAATGTGAAAGAAATCTCAAGAACGGGTCGAATTCACCTTTCGGAGACACCCCGAAACTACTTCTCGCAAGATCAGAATGCGGAGGAGGGTGGAATCGAGACTCTCATGGTTAGCAGACTTCCTCATCCTCCTTCCCGCCAATTCACTTGCAGCCACGTGTTCATTCCATGTCACCTATAAGAGAGAGAATGAAGAAGCTTCTCCGCGACCCACACCACGTGCAGGTAAAGGTGAAAACGACTTCACATTCGAGACACATCGTTTAGAATGTGAAAGAAATCTCAAGAACGGGTCGAATTCACCTTTCGGAGACCCCCCGAAACTACTTCTCGCGAGATCAGCATGCGGTGGAGGGTGGAATCGAGACTCTAATGGTTAGCAGACTTCCTCATCCTCCTTCCCGCCAATTCACTTGCAGTCACGTGTTCATTCCATGTCACCTATAAGAGAGAGAATGAAGAAGCTTCTCCGACCCACGGCACGTGCAGGTAAAGGTGAAAATGACTTCACATTCGAGACACATCGTTTAGAATGTGAAAGAAATCTCAAGAACGGGTCGAATTCACCTTTCGGAGACCCCCCGAAACTACTTCTCGCAAGATCAGCATGCGGAGGAGGGTGGAATCGAGACTCTCATGGTTAGCAGACTTCCTCATCCTCCTTCCCGCCAATTCACTTGCAGCCACGTGTTCATTCCATGTCACCTATAAGAGAGAGAATGAAGAAGCTTCTCCGAACCACACCACGTGCAGGTAAAGGTGAAAACGACTTCACATTCGAGACACATCGTTTAGAATGTGAAAGAAATCTCAATAACGGGTCGAATTCACCTTTCGGAGACCCCCCGAAACTACTTCTCGCGAGATCAGCATGCGGAGGAGGGTGGAATCGAGACTCTCATGGTTAGCAGACTTCCTCATCCTCCTTCCCGCCAATTCACTTGCAGCCACGTGTTCATTCCATGTCACTTATAAGAGATAGAATGAAGAAGCTTCTCCGCGACCCACACCACGTACAGGTAAAGGTGAAAACGACTTCACATTCGAGACACATCGTTTAGAATGTGAAAGAAATCTCAAGAACATGTCGAATTCACCTTTCGGAGACCCCCCGAAACTACTTCTCGCGAGATGAGCATGCGGAGGAGGGTGGAATCGAGACTCTCATAGTTAGCAGACTTCCTCATCCTCCTTCCCGCCAATTCACTTGCAGCCACGTGTTCATTCCATGTCACCTATAAGAGAGAGAATGAAGAAGCTTCTCCGACCCACACCACGTGCAGGTAAAGGTGAAAACGACTTCACATTCGAGACACATCGTTTAGAATGTAAAAGAAATCTCAAGAACGGGTCGAATTCACCTTTCGGAGACCCCCGATACTACTTCTCGCGAGATCAGCATGCGGAGGAGGGTGGAATCGAGACTCTCATGGTTAGCAGACTTCCTCATCCTCCTTCCCGCCAATTCACTTGCTGCCACGTGTTCATTCCATGTCACCTATAAGAGAGAGAATGAAGAAGCTTCTCCGACCCACACCACGTGCAGGTAAAGGTGAAAACGACTTCACATTCGAGACACATCGTTTAGAATGTGAAAGAAATCTCAAGAACGGGTCGAATTCACCTTTCGGAGACCCCCCGAAACTACTTCTCGCGAGATCAGCATGCGGAGGAGGGTGGAATCGAGACTCTAATGGTTAGCAGACTTCCTCATCCTCCTTCCCGCCAATTCACTTGCAGCCACGTGTTCATTCCTTGTCACCTATAAGAGAGAGAATGAAGAAGCTTCTCCGACCCACACCACGTGCAGGTAAAGGTGAAAACGACTTCACATTCGAGACACATCGTTTAGAATGTGAAAGAAATCTCAAGAACGGGTCGAATTCACCTTTCGGAGACCCCCCGAAACTACTTCTCGCAAGATCAGCATGCGGAGGAGGGTGGAATCGAGACTCTCATGGTTAGCAGACTTCCTCATCCTCCTTCCCGCCAATTCACTTGCAGCCACGTGTTCATTCCATGTCACCTATAAGAGAGAGAATGAAGAAGCTTCTCCGCGACCCACACCACGTGCAGGTAAAGGTGAAAACGACTTCACATTCGAGACACATCGTTTAGAATGTGAAAGATATCTCAAGAACGGGTCGAATTCACCTTTCGGAGACCCCCCGAAACTACTTCTCGCGAGATCAGCATGCGGTGGAGGGTGGAATCGAGACTCTCATGGTTAGCAGACTTCCTCATCCTCCTTCCCGCCAATTCACTTGCAGCCACGTGTTCATTCCATGTCACCTAAAAGAGATAGAATGAAGAAGCTTCTCCGCGACCCACACCACGTGCAGGTAAAGGTGAAAACGACTTCACATTCGAGACACATCGTTTAGAATGTGAAAGAAATCTCAAGAACATGTCGAATTCACCTTTCGGAGACCCCCCGAAACTACTTCTCGCGAGATGAGCATGCGGAGGAGGGTGGAATCGAGACTCTCATGGTTAGCAGACTTCCTCATCCTCCTTCCCGCCAATTCACTTGCAGCCACGTGTTCATTCCATGTCACCTATAAGAGAGAGAATGAAGAAGCTTCTCCGACCCACACCACGTGCAGGTAAAGGTGAAAACGACTTCACATTCGAGACACATCGTTTAGAATGTGAAAGAAATCTCAAGAACGGGTCGAATTCACCTTTCGGAGACCCCCCCGAAACTACTTCTCGCGAGATCAGCATGCGGAGGAGGGTGGAATCGAGGCTCTCATGGTTAGCAGCCTTCCTCATCCTCCTTCTCGAGAATTCACTTGCAGCCACGTGTTCATTCCATGTCACCTATAAGAGAGAGATGAAGAAGCTTCTCCGACCCACGCCACGTGCAGGTAAAGGTGAAAACGACTTCACATTCGAGACACATCGTTTAGAATGTGAAAGAAATCTCAAGAACGGGTCGAATTCACCTTTCGGAGACCCCACGAAACTACTTCTCGCGAGATCAGCATGCGGAGGAGGGTGCAATCGAGACTCTCATGGTTAGCAGACTTCCTCATCCTCCTTCCAGCCAATTCACTTGCAGCCACGTTTTTATTCCATGTCACCTATAAGAGAGAGAATGAAGAAGCTTCTACGACCCACACCACGTGCAGGTAAAGGTGAAAACGACTTCACATTCGAGACACATCGTTCAGAATGTGAAAGAAATCTCAAGAACGGGTCAAATTCACTTTTCGGAGACCCCCCGAAACTACTTCTCGCGAGATCAGCATGCGGAGGAGGGTGGAATCGAGACTCTAATGGTTAGCAGACTTCCTAATCCTCCTTCCCGCCAATTCACTTGCAGTCACGTGTTCATTCCATGTCACCTATAAGAGAGAGAATGAAGAAGCTTCTCCGCGACCCACACCACGTGCCGGTAAAGGTGAAAACGACTTCACATTCGAGACACATCGTTTAGAATGTGAAAGAAATCTCAAGAACGGGTCGAATTCACCTTTCGGAGACCCCCGAAACTACTTCTCGCGAGATCAGCATGCGGAGGAGGGTGGAATCGAGACTCTCATGGTTAGCAGACTTCCTCATCCTCCTTCCCGCCAATTCACTTGCAGCCACGTGTTCATTCCATGTCACCTATAAGAGAGAGAATGAAGAAGCTTCTCCGCGACCCACACCACGTGCAGGTAAAGGTGAAAACGACTTCACATTCGAGACACATCGTTTAGAATGTGAAAGAAATCTCAAGAACGGGTCGAATTCACCTTTCGGAGACCCCCCGAAACTACTTCTCGCAAGATCAGCATGCGGAGGAGGGTGGAATCGAGACTCTCATGGTTAGCAGACTTCCTCATCCTCCTTCCCGCCAATTCACTTGCAGCCACGTGTTCATTCCATGTCACCTATAAGAGAGAGAATGAAGAAGCTTCTCCGCGACCCACACCACGTGCAGGTAAAGGTGAAAACGACTTCACATTCGAGACACATCGTTTAGAATGTGAAAGAAATCTCAAGAACGGGTCGAATTCACCTTTCGGAGACCCCCCGAAACTACTTCTCGCGAGATCAGCATGCGGAGGAGGGTGGAATCGAGACTCTCATGGTTAGCAGACTTCCTCATCCTCCTTCCCGCCAATTCACTTGCAGCCACGTGTTCATTCCATGTCACCTATAAGAGAGAGAATGAAGAAGCTTCTCCGCGACCCAACCCACGTGCAGGTAAAGGTGAAAACGACTTCACATTCGAGACACATCGTTTAGAATGTGAAAGAAATCTCAAGAACGGGTCGAATTCACCTTTCGGAGACCCCCCGAAACTACTTCTCGCGAGATGAGCATGCGGAGGAGGGTGGAATCGAGACTCTCATGGTTAGCAGACTTCCTAATCCTCCTTCCCGCCAATTCACTTGCAGCCACGTGTTCATTCCATGTCACCTATAAGAGAGAGAATGAAGAAGCTTCTCCGACCCACACCACGTGCAGGTAAAGGTGAAAACGACTTCACATTCGAGACACATCGTTTAGAATCTGAAAGAAATCTCAAGAACGGGTCGAATTCACCTTTCGGAGACCCCCCGAAACTACTTCTCGCAAGATCAGCATGCGGAGGAGGGTGGAATCGAGACTCTCATGGTTAGCAGACTTCCTCATCCTCCTTCCCGCCAATTCACTTGCAGCCACGTGTTCATTCCATGTCACCTATAAGATAGAGAATGAAGAAGCTTCTCCGACCCACACCACGTGCAGGTAAAGGTGAAAACGACTTCACATTCGAGACACATCGTTTAGAATGTGAAAGAAATCTCAAGAACGGGTCGAATTCACCTTTCGGAGACCCCCCGAAACTACTTCTCGCGAGATCAGCATGCGGAGGAGGGTGGAATCGAGACTCTCATGGTTAGCAGACTTCCTCATCCTCCTTCCCGCCAATTCACTTGCAGCCACGTGTTCATTCCATGTCACCTATAAGAGAGAGAATGAAGAAGCTTCTCCGACCCACACCACGTGCAGGTAAAGGTGAAAACGACTTCACATTCGAGACACATCGTTTAGAATGTAAAAGAAATCTCAAGAACGGGTCGAATTCACCTTTCGGAGACCCCCGATACTACTTCTCGCGAGATCAGCATGCGGAGGAGGGTGGAATCGAGACTCTCATGGTTAGCAGACTTCCTCATCCTCCTTCCCGCCAATTCACTTGCTGCCACGTGTTCATTCCATGTCACCTATAAGAGAGAGAATGAAGAAGCTTCTCCGACCCACACCACGTGCAGGTAAAGGTGAAAACGACTTCACATTCGAGACACATCGTTTAGAATGTGAAAGAAATCTCAAGAACGGGTCGAATTCACCTTTCGGAGACACCCCGAAACTACTTCTCGCAAGATCAGAATGCGGAGGAGGGTGGAATCGAGACTCTCATGGTTAGCAGACTTCCTCATCCTCCTTCCCGCCAATTCACTTGCAGCCACGTGTTCATTCCATGTCACCTATAAGAGAGAGAATGAAGAAGCTTCTCCGCGACCCACACCACGTGCAGGTAAAGGTGAAAACGACTTCACATTCGAGACACATCGTTTAGAATGTGAAAGAAATCTCAAGAACGGGTCGAATTCACCTTTCGGAGACCCCCCGAAACTACTTCTCGCGAGATCAGCATGCGGTGGAGGGTGGAATCGAGACTCTAATGGTTAGCAGACTTCCTCATCCTCCTTCCCGCCAATTCACTTGCAGTCACGTGTTCATTCCATGTCACCTATAAGAGAGAGAATGAAGAAGCTTCTCCGACCCACGGCACGTGCAGGTAAAGGTGAAAATGACTTCACATTCGAGACACATCGTTTAGAATGTGAAAGAAATCTCAAGAACGGGTCGAATTCACCTTTCGGAGACCCCCCGAAACTACTTCTCGCAAGATCAGCATGCGGAGGAGGGTGGAATCGAGACTCTCATGGTTAGCAGACTTCCTCATCCTCCTTCCCGCCAATTCACTTGCAGCCACGTGTTCATTCCATGTCACCTATAAGAGAGAGAATGAAGAAGCTTCTCCGAACCACACCACGTGCAGGTAAAGGTGAAAACGACTTCACATTCGAGACACATCGTTTAGAATGTGAAAGAAATCTCAATAACGGGTCGAATTCACCTTTCGGAGACCCCCCGAAACTACTTCTCGCGAGATCAGCATGCGGAGGAGGGTGGAATCGAGACTCTCATGGTTAGCAGACTTCCTCATCCTCCTTCCCGCCAATTCACTTGCAGCCACGTGTTCATTCCATGTCACTTATAAGAGATAGAATGAAGAAGCTTCTCCGCGACCCACACCACGTACAGGTAAAGGTGAAAACGACTTCACATTCGAGACACATCGTTTAGAATGTGAAAGAAATCTCAAGAACATGTCGAATTCACCTTTCGGAGACCCCCCGAAACTACTTCTCGCGAGATGAGCATGCGGAGGAGGGTGGAATCGAGACTCTCATAGTTAGCAGACTTCCTCATCCTCCTTCCCGCCAATTCACTTGCAGCCACGTGTTCATTCCATGTCACCTATAAGAGAGAGAATGAAGAAGCTTCTCCGACCCACACCACGTGCAGGTAAAGGTGAAAACGACTTCACATTCGAGACACATCGTTTAGAATGTGAAAGAAATCTCAAGAACGGGTCGAACTCACTTTTCGGAGACCCCCCCGAAACTACTTCTCGCGAGATCAGCATGCGGAGGAGGGTGGAATCGAGGCTCTCATGGTTAGCAGCCTTCCTCATCCTCCTTCTCGAGAATTCACTTGCAGCCACGTGTTCATTCCATGTCACCTATAAGAGAGAGATGAAGAAGCTTCTCCGACCCACGCCACGTGCAGGTAAAGGTGAAAACGACTTCACATTCGAGACACATCGTTTAGAATGTGAAAGAAATCTCAAGAACGGGTCGAATTCACCTTTCGGAGACCCCACGAAACTACTTCTCGCGAGATCAGCATGCGGAGGAGGGTGGAATCGAGACTCTCATGGTTAGCAGACTTCCTCATCCTCCTTCCAGCCAATTCACTTGCAGCCACGTTTTTATTCCATGTCACCTATAAGAGAGAGAATGAAGAAGCTTCTACGACCCACACCACGTGCAGGTAAAGGTGAAAACGACTTCACATTCGAGACACATCGTTCAGAATGTGAAAGAAATCTCAAGAACGGGTCAAATTCACTTTTCGGAGACCCCCCGAAACTACTTCTCGCGAGATCAGCATGCGGAGGAGGGTGGAATCGAGACTCTAATGGTTAGCAGACTTCCTCATCCTCCTTCCCGCCAATTCACTTGCAGTCACGTGTTCATTCCATGTCACCTATAAGAGAGAGAATGAAGAAGCTTCTCCGACCCACACCACGTGCAGGTAAAGGTGAAAACGACTTCACATTCGAGACACATCGTTTAGAATGTGAAAGAAATCTCAAGAACGGGTCGAATTCACCTTTCGGAGACCCCCCGAAACTACTTCTCGCGAGATCAGCATGCGGAGGAGGGTGGAATCGAGGCTCTCATGGTTAGCAGCCTTCATCATCCTCCTTCTCGCCAATTCACTTGCAGCCACGTGTTCATTCCATGTCACCTATAACAGAGAGATGAAGAAGCTTCTCCCACCCACGCCACGTGCAGGTAAAGGTGAAAACGACTTCACATTCGAGACACATCGTTTAGAATGTGAAAGAAATCTCAAGAACGGATCGAATTCACCTTTCGGAGACCCCCCGAAACTACTTCTCGCGAGATCAGCATGCGGAGGAGGGTGGAATCGAGACTCTCATGGTTAGCAGACTTCCTCATCCTCCTTCCCGCCAATTCACTTGCAGCCACGTGTTCATTCCATGTCACCTATAAGAGAGAGAATGAAGAAGCTTCTCCGCGACCCACACCACGTGCAGGTAAAGGTGAAAACGACTTCACATTCGAGACACATCGTTTAGAATGTGAAAGAAATCTCAAGAACGGGTCGAATTCACCTTTCGGAGACCCCCCGAAACTACTTCTCGCGAGATCAGCATGCGGTGGAGGGTGGAATCGAGACTCTAATGGTTAGCAGACTTCCTCATCCTCCTTCCCGCCAATTCACTTGCAGTCACGTGTTCATTCCATGTCACCTATAAGAGAGAGAATGAAGAAGCTTCTCCGACCCACGCCACGTGCAGGTAAAGGTGAAAACGACTTCACATTCGAGACACATCGTTTAGAATGTGAACGAAATCTCAAGAACGGGTCGAATTCACCTTTCGGAGTCCCCCCGAAACTACTTCTCGCAAGATCAGCATGCGGAGGAGGGTGGAATCGAGACTCTCATGGTTAGCAGACTTCCTCATCCTCCTTCCCGCCAATTCACTTGCAGCCACGTGTTCATTCAATGTCACCTATAAGAGAGAGAATGAAGAAGCTTCTCCGACCCACACCACGTGCAGGTAAAGGTGAAAACGACTTCACATTCGAGACACATCGTTTAGAATGTGAAAGAAATCTCAATAACGGGTCGAATTCACCTTTCGGAGACCCCCCGAGACTACTTCTCGCGAGATCAGCATGCGGAGGAGGGTGGAATCGAGACTCTCATGGTTAGCAGACTTCCTCATCCTCCTTCCCGCCAATTCACTTGCAGCCACGTGTTCATTCCATGTCACCTATAAGAGATAGAATGAAGAAGCTTCTCCGCGACCCACACCACGTGCAGGTAAAGGTGAAAACGACTTCACATTCGAGACACATCGTTTAGAATGTGAAAGAAATCTCAAGAACATGTCGAATTCACCTTTCGGAGACCCCCCGAAACTACTTCTCGCGAGATGAGCATGCGGAGGAGGGTGGAATCGAGACTCTCATGGTTAGCAGACTTCCTCATCCTCCTTCCCGCCAATTCACTTGCAGCCACGTGTTCATTCCATGTCACCTATAAGAGAGAGAATGAAGAAGCTTCTCCGACCCACACCACGTGCAGGTAAAGGTGAAAACGACTTCACATTCGAGACACATCGTTTAGAATGTGAAAGAAATCTCAAGAACGGGTCGAATTCACCTTTCGGAGACCCCCCCGAAACTACTTCTCGCGAGATCAGCATGCGGAGGAGGGTGGAATCGAGGCTCTCATGGTTAGCAGCCTTCCTCATCCTCCTTCTCGAGAATTCACTTGCAGCCACGTGTTCATTCCATGTCACCTATAAGAGAGAGATGAAGAAGCTTCTCCGACCCACGCCACGTGCAGGTAAAGGTGAAAACGACTTCACATTCGAGACACATCGTTTAGAATGTGAAAGAAATCTCAAGAACGGGTCGAATTCACCTTTCGGAGACCCCACGAAACTACTTCTCGCGAGATCAGCATGCGGAGGAGGGTGGAATCGAGACTCTCATGGTTAGCAGACTTCCTCATCCTCCTTCCAGCCAATTCACTTGCAGCCACGTTTTTATTCCATGTCACCTATAAGAGAGAGAATGAAGAAGCTTCTACGACCCACACCACGTGCAGGTAAAGGTGAAAACGACTTCACATTCGAGACACATCGTTCAGAATGTGAAAGAAATCTCAAGAACGGGTCAAATTCACTTTTCGGAGACCCCCCGAAACTACTTCTCGCGAGATCAGCATGCGGAGGAGGGTGGAATCGAGACTCTAATGGTTAGCAGACTTCCTCATCCTCCTTCCCGCCAATTCACTTGCAGTCACGTGTTCATTCCATGTCACCTATAAGAGAGAGAATGAAGAAGCTTCTCCGCGACCCACACCACGTGCAGGTAAAGGTGAAAACGACTTCACATTCGAGACACATCGTTTAAAATGTAAAAGAAATCTCAAGAACGGGTCGAATTCACCTTTCGGAGACCCCCGAAACTACTTCTCGCGAGATCAGCATGCGGAGGAGGGTGGAATCGAGACTCTCATGGTTAGCAGACTTCCTCATCCTCCTTCCCGCCAATTCACTTGCAGCCACGTGTTCATTCCATGTCACCTATAAGAGAGAGAATGAAGAAGCTTCTCCGACCCACACCACGTGCAGGTAAAGGTGAAAACGACTTCACATTCGAGACACATCGTTTAGAATGTGAAAGAAATCTCAAGAACGGGTCGAATTCACCTTTCGGAGACCCCCCGAAACTACTTCTCGCGAGATCAGCATGCGGAGGAGGGTGGAATCGAGACTCTCATGGTTAGCAGACTTCCTCATCCTCCTTCCCGCCAATTCACTTGCAGCCACGTGTTCATTCCATGTCACCTATAAGAGAGAGAATGAAGAAGCTTCTCCGACCCACACCACGTGCAGGTAAAGGTGAAAACGACTTCACATTCGAGACACATCGTTTAGAATGTGAAAGAAATCTCAATAACGGGTCGAATTCACCTTTCGGAGACCCCCCGAAACTACTTCTCGCGAGATCAGCATGCGGAGGAGGGTGGAATCGAGACTCTCATGGTTAGCAGACTTCCTCATCCTCCTTCCCGCCAATTCACTTGCAGCCACGTGTTCATTCCATGTCACCTATAAGAGAGAGAATGAAGAAGCTTCTCCGCGACCCACACCACGTGCAGGTAAAGGTGAAAACGACTTCACATTCGAGACACATCGTTTTGAATGTGAAAGAAATCTCAAGAACGGGTCGAATTCACCTTTCGGAGACCCAACGAAACTACTTCTCGCGAGATGAGCATGCGGAGGAGGGTGGAATCGAGACTCTCATGGTTAGCAGACTTCCTCATCCTCCTTCCCGCCAATTCACTTGCAGCCACGTGTTCATTCCATGTCACCTATAAGAGAGAGAATGAAGAAGCTTCTCCGACCCACACCACGTGCAGGTAAAGGTGAAAACGACTTCACATTCGAGACACATCGTTTAGAATGTGAAAGAAATCTCAAGAACGGGTCGAATTCACCTTTCGGAGACCCCCCCGAAACTACTTCTCGCGAGATCAGCATGCGGAGGAGGGTGGAATCGAGGCTCTCATGGTTAGCAGCCTTCCTCATCCTCCTTCTCGAGAATTCACTTGCAGCAACGTGTTCATTCCATGTCACCTATAAGAGAGAGAATGAAGAAGCTTCTCCGACCCACACCACGTGCAGGTAAAGGTGAAAACGACTTCACATTCGAGACACATCGTTTAGAATGTGAAAGAAATCTCAAGAACGGGTCGAATTCACCTTTCGGAGACCCCCCGAAACTACTTCTCGCGAGATCAGCATGCGGAGGAGGGTGGAATCGAGACTCTCATGGTTAGCAGACTTCCTCATCCTCCTTCCCGCCAATTCACTTGCAGCCACGTGTTCATTTCATGTCACCTAAAAGAGAGAGAATGAAGAAGCTTCTCCTCGACCCACACCACGTGCAGGTAAAGGTGAAAACGACTTCACATTCGAGACACATCGTTTAGAATGTGAAAGAAATCTCAAGAACGGGTCGAATTCACCTTTCGGAGACCCCCCGAAACTACTTCTCGCGAGATGAGCATGCGGAGGAGGGTGGAATCGAGACTCTCATGGTTACCAGACTTCCTCATCCTCCTTCCCGCCAATTCACTTGCAGCCACGTGTTCATTCCATGTCACCTATAAGAGAGAGAATGAAGAAGCTTCTCCGACCCACGCCACGTGCAGGTAAAGGTGAAAACGACTTCACATTCGAGACACATCGTTTAGAATGTGAAAGAAATCTCAAGAACGGGTCGAATTCACCTTTCGGAGACCCCACGAAACTACTTCTCGCGAGATCAGCATGCGGAGGAGGGTGGAATCGAGACTCTCATGGTTAGCAGACTTCCTCATCCTCCTTCCAGCCAATTCACTTGCAGCCACGTTTTTATTCCATGTCACCTATAAGAGAGAGAATGAAGAAGCTTCTACGACCCACACCACGTGCAGGTAAAGGTGAAAACGACTTCACATTCGAGACACATCGTTCAGAATGTGAAAGAAATCTCAAGAACGGGTCAAATTCACTTTTCGGAGACCCCCCGAAACTACTTCTCGCGAGATCAGCATGCGGAGGAGGGTGGAATCGAGACTCTAATGGTTAGCAGACTTCCTCATCCTCCTTCCCGCCAATTCACTTGCAGTCACGTGTTCATTCCATGTCACCTATAAGAGAGAGAATGAAGAAGCTTCTCCGCGACCCACACCACGTGCAGGTAAAGGTGAAAACGACTTCACATTCGAGACACATCGTTTAAAATGTAAAAGAAATCTCAAGAACGGGTCGAATTCACCTTTCGGAGACCCCCGAAACTACTTCTCGCGAGATCAGCATGCGGAGGAGGGTGGAATCGAGACTCTCATGGTTAGCAGACTTCCTCATCCTCCTTCCCGCCAATTCACTTGCAGCCACGTGTTCATTCCATGTCACCTATAAGAGAGAGAATGAAGAAGCTTCTCCGACCCACACCACGTGCAGGTAAAGGTGAAAACGACTTCACATTCGAGACACATCGTTTAGAATGTGAAAGAAATCTCAAGAACGGGTCGAATTCACCTTTCGGAGACCCCCCGAAACTACTTCTCGCTAGATCAGCATGCGGAGGAGGGTGGAATCGAGACTCTCATGGTTAGCAGACTTCCTCATCCTCCTTCCCGCCAATTCACTTGCAGCCACGTGTTCATTCCATGTCACCTATAAGAGAGAGAATGAAGAAGCTTCTCCGACCCACACCACGTGCAGGTAAAGGTGAAAACGACTTCACATTCGAGACACATCGTTTAGAATGTGAAAGAAATCTCAATAACGGGTCGAATTCACCTTTCGGAGACCCCCCGAAACTACTTCTCGCGAGATCAGCATGCGGAGGAGGGTGGAATCGAGACTCTCATGGTTAGCAGACTTCCTCATCCTCCTTCCCGCCAATTCACTTGCAGCCACGTGTTCATTCCATGTCACCTATAAGAGAGAGAATGAAGAAGCTTCTCCGCGACCCACACCACGTGCAGGTAAAGGTGAAAACGACTTCACATTCGAGACACATCGTTTTGAATGTGAAAGAAATCTCAAGAACGGGTCGAATTCACCTTTCGGAGACCCAACGAAACTACTTCTCGCGAGATGAGCATGCGGAGGAGGGTGGAATCGAGACTCTCATGGTTAGCAGACTTCCTCATCCTCCTTCCCGCCAATTCACTTGCAGCCACGTGTTCATTCCATGTCACCTATAAGAGAGAGAATGAAGAAGCTTCTCCGACCCACACCACGTGCAGGTAAAGGTGAAAACGACTTCACATTCGAGACACATCGTTTAGAATGTGAAAGAAATCTCAAGAACGGGTCGAATTCACCTTTCGGAGACCCCCCCGAAACTACTTCTCGCGAGATCAGCATGCGGAGGAGGGTGGAATCGAGGCTCTCATGGTTAGCAGCCTTCCTCATCCTCCTTCTCGAGAATTCACTTGCAGCAACGTGTTCATTCCATGTCACCTATAAGAGAGAGAATGAAGAAGCTTCTCCGACCCACACCACGTGCAGGTAAAGGTGAAAACGACTTCACATTCGAGACACATCGTTTAGAATGTGAAAGAAATCTCAAGAACGGGTCGAATTCACCTTTCGGAGACCCCCCGAAACTACTTCTCGCGAGATCAGCATGCGGAGGAGGGTGGAATCGAGACTCTCATGGTTAGCAGACTTCCTCATCCTCCTTCCCGCCAATTCACTTGCAGCCACGTGTTCATTTCATGTCACCTAAAAGAGAGAGAATGAAGAAGCTTCTCCTCGACCCACACCACGTGCAGGTAAAGGTGAAAACGACTTCACATTCGAGACACATCGTTTAGAATGTGAAAGAAATCTCAAGAACGGGTCGAATTCACCTTTCGGAGACCCCCCGAAACTACTTCTCGCGAGATGAGCATGCGGAGGAGGGTGGAATCGAGACTCTCATGGTTACCAGACTTCCTCATCCTCCTTCCCGCCAATTCACTTGCAGCCACGTGTTCATTCCATGTCACCTATAAGAGAGAGAATGAAGAAGCTTCTCCGACCCACACCACGTGCAGGTAAAGGTGAAAACGACTTCACATTCGAGACACATCGTTTAGAATGTGAAAGAAATCTCAAGAACGGGTCGAATTCACCTTTCGGAGACCCCCCCGAAACTACTTCTCGCGAGATCAGCATGCGGAGGAGGGTGGAATCGAGGCTCTCATGGTTAGCAGCCTTCCTCATCCTCCTTCTCGAGAATTCACTTGCAGCCACGTGTTCATTCCATGTCACCTATAAGAGAGAGATGAAGAAGCTTCTCCGACCCACGCCACGTGCAGGTAAAGGTGAAAACGACTTCACATTCGAGACACATCGTTTAGAATGTGAAAGAAATCTCAAGAACGGGTCGAATTCACCTTTCGGAGACCCCACGAAACTACTTCTCGCGAGATCAGCAAGCGGAGGAGGGTGGAATCGAGACTCTCATGGTTAGCAGACTTCCTCATCCTCCTTCCAGCCAATTCACTTGCAGCCACGTTTTTATTCCATGTCACCTATAAGAGAGAGAATGAAGAAGCTTCTACGACCCACACCACGTGCAGGTAAAGGTGAAAACGACTTCACATTCGAGACACATCGTTCAGAATGTGAAAGAAATCTCAAGAACGGGTCAAATTCACTTTTCGGAGACCCCCCGAAACTACTTCTCGCGAGATCAGCATGCGGAGGAGGGTGGAATCGAGACTCTAATGGTTAGCAGACTTCCTCATCCTCCTTCCCGCCAATTCACTTGCAGTCACGTGTTCATTCCATGTCACCTATAAGAGAGAGAATGAAGAAGTTTCTCCGCGACCCACACCACGTGCAGGTAAAGGTGAAAACGACTTCACATTCGAGACACATCGTTTAAAATCTGAAAGAAATCTCAAGAACGGGTCGAATTCACCTTTCGGAGACCCCCGAAACTACTTCTCGCGAGATCAGCATGCGGAGGAGGGTGGAATCGAGACTCTCATGGTTAGCAGACTTCCTCATCCTCCTTCCCGCCAATTCACTTGCAGCCACGTGTTCATTCCATGTCACCTATAAGAGAGAGAATGAAGAAGCTTCTCCGACCCACACCACGTGCAGGTAAAGGTGAAAACGACTTCACATTCGAGACACATCGTTTAGAATGTGAAAGAAATCTCAAGAACGGGTCGAATTCACCTTTCGGAGACCCCCCGAAACTACTTCTCGCAAGATCAGCATGCGGAGGAGGGTGGAATCGAGACTCTCATGGTTAGCAGACTTCCTCATCCTCCTTCCCGCCAATTCACTTGCAGCCACGTGTTCATTCCATGTCACCTATAAGAGAGAGAATGAAGAAGCTTCTCCGACCCACACCACGTGCAGGTAAAGGTGAAAACGACTTCACATTCGAGACACATCGTTTAGAATGTGAAAGAAATCTCAATAACGGGTCGAATTCACCTTTCGGAGACCCCCCGAAACTACTTCTCGCGAGATCAGCATGCGGAGGAGGGTGGAATCGAGACTCTCATGGTTAGCAGACTTCCTCATCCTCCTTCCCGCCAATTCACTTGCAGCCACGTGTTCATTCCATGTCACCTATAAGAGAGAGAATGAAGAAGCTTCTCCGCGACCCACACCACGTGCAGGTAAAGGTGAAAACGACTTCACATTCGAGACACATCGTTTAGAATGTGAAAGAAATCTCAAGAACGGGTCGAATTCATCTTTCGGAGACCCAACGAAACTACTTCTCGCGAGATGAGCATGCGGAGGAGGGTGGAATCGAGACTCTCATGGTTAGCAGACTTCCTCATCCTCCTTCCCGCCAATTCACTTGCAGCCACGTGTTCATTCCATGTCACCTATAAGAGAGAGAATGAAGAAGCTTCTCCGACCCACACCACGTGCAGGTAAAGTTGAAAACGACTTCACATTCGAGACACATCGTTTAGAATGTGAAAGAAATCTCAAGAACGGGTCGAATTCACCTTTCGGAGACCCCCCCGAAACTACTTCTCGCGAGATCAGCATGCGGAGGAGGGTGGAATCGAGGCTCTCATGGTTAGCAGCCTTCCTCATCCTCCTTCTCGAGAATTCACTTGCAGCAACGTGTTCATTCCATGTCACCTATAAGAGAGAGAATGAAGAAGCTTCTCCGACCCACACCACGTGCAGGTAAAGGTGAAAACGACTTCACATTCGAGACACATCGTTTAGAATGTGAAAGAAATCTCAAGAACGGGTCGAATTCACCTTTCGGAGACCCAACGAAACTACTTCTCGCGAGATGAGCATGCGGAGGAGGGTGGAATCGAGACTCTCATGGTTAGCAGACTTCCTCATCCTCCTTCCCGCCAATTCACTTGCAGCCACGTGTTCATTCCATGTCACCTATAAGAGAGAGAATGAAGAAGCTTCTCCGACCCACACCACGTGCAGGTAAAGGTGAAAACGACTTCACATTCGAGACACATCGTTTAGAATGTGAAAGAAATCTCAAGAACGGATCGAATTCACCTTTCGGAGACCCCCCCGAAACTACTTCTCGCGAGATCAGCATGCGGAGGAGGGTGGAATCGAGGCTCTCATGGTTAGCAGCCTTCCTCATCCTCCTTCTCGAGAATTCACTTGCAGCAACGTGTTCATTCCATGTCACCTATAAGAGAGAGAATGAAGAAGCTTCTCCGACCCACACCACGTGCAGGTAAAGGTGAAAACGACTTCACATTCGAGACACATCGTTTAGAATGTGAAAGAAATCTCAAGAACGGGTCGAATTCACCTTTCGGAGACCCCCGAAACTACTTCTCGCGAGATCAGCATGCGGAGGAGGGTGGAATCGAGACTCTCATGGTTAGCAGACTTCCTCATCCTCCTTCCCGCCAATTCACTTGCAGCCACGTGTTCATTCCATGTCACCTATAAGAGAGAGAATGAAGAAGCTTCTCCGACCCACACCACGTGCAGGTAAAGGTGAAAACGACTTCACATTCGAGACACATCGTTTAGAATGTGAAAGAAATCTCAATAACGGGTCGAATTCACCTTTCGGAGACCCCCCGAAACTACTTCTCGCGAGATCAGCATGCGGAGGAGGGTGGAATCGAGACTCTCATGGTTAGCAGACTTCCTCATCCTCCTTCCCGCCAATTCACTTGCAGCCACGTGTTCATTCCATGTCACCTATAAGAGAGAGAATGAAGAAGCTTCTCCGCGACCCACACCACGTGCAGGTAAAGGTGAAAACGACTTCACATTCGAGACACATCGTTTAGAATGTGAAAGAAATCTCAAGAACGGGTCGAATTCACCTTTCGGAGACCCAACGAAACTACTTCTCGCGAGATGAGCATGCGGAGGAGGGTGGAATCGAGACTCTCATGGTTAGCAGACTTCCTCATCCTCCTTCCCGCCAATTCACTTGCAGCCACGTGTTCATTCCATGTCACCTATAAGAGAGAGAATGAAGAAGCTTCTCCGACCCACACCACGTGCAGGTAAAGGTGAAAACGACTTCACATTCGAGACACATCGTTTAGAATGTGAAAGAAATCTCAAGAACGGGTCGAATTCACCTTTCGGAGACCCCCCCGAAACTACTTCTCGCGAGATCAGCATGCGGAGGAGGGTGGAATCGAGGCTCTCATGGTTAGCAGCCTTCCTCATCCTCCTTCTCGAGAATTCACTTGCAGCAACGTGTTCATTCCATGTCACCTATAAGAGAGAGAATGAAGAAGCTTCTCCGACCCACACCACGTGCAGGTAAAGGTGAAAACGACTTCACATTCGAGACACATCGTTTAGAATGTGAAAGAAATCTCAAGAACGGGTCGAATTAACCTTTCGGAGACCCCCCGAAACTACTTCTCGCGAGATCAGCATGCGGAGGAGGGTGGAATCGAGACTCTCATGGTTAGCAGACTTCCTCATCCTCCTTCCCGCCAATTCACTTGCAGCCACGTGTTCATTTCATGTCACCTATAAGAGAGAGAATGAAGAAGCTTCTCCTCGACCCACACCACGTGCAGGTAAAGGTGAAAACGACTTCACATTCGAGACACATCGTTTAGAATGTGAAAGAAATCTCAAGAACGGGTCGAATTCACCTTTCGGAGACCCCCCGAAACTACTTCTCGCGAGATGAGCATGCGGAGGAGGGTGGAATCGAGACTCTCATGGTTATCAGACTTCCTCATCCTCCTTCCCGCCAATTCACTTGCAGCCACGTGTTCATTCCATGTCACCTATAAGAGAGAGAATGAAGAAGCTTCTCCGACCCACACCACGTGCAGGTAAAGGTGAAAACGACTTCACATTCGAGACACATCGTTTAGAATGTGAAAGAAATCTCAAGAACGGGTCGAATTCACCTTTCGGAGACACCCCCGAAACTACTTCTCGCGAGATCAGCATGCGGAGGAGGGTGGAATCGAGGCTCTCATGGTTAGCAGCCTTCCTCATCCTCCTTCTCGAGAATTCACTTGCAGCAACGTGTTCATTCCATGTCACCTATAAGAGAGAGAATGAAGAAGCTTCTCCGACCCACACCACGTGCAGGTAAAGGTGAAAACGACATCACATTCGAGACACATCGTTTAGAATGTGAAAGAAATCTCAAGAACGGGTCGAATTCACCTTTCGGAGACCCCCGAAACTACTTCTCGCGAGATCAGCATGCGGAGGAGGGTGGAATCGAGACTCTCATGGTTAGCAGACTTCCTCATCCTCCTTCCCGCCAATTCACTTGCAGCCACGTGTTCATTCCATGTCACCTATAAGAGAGAGAATGAAGAAGCTTCTCCGACCCACACCACGTGCAGGTAAAGGTGAAAACGACTTCACATTCGAGACACATCGTTTAGAATGTGAAAGAAATCTCAAGAACGGGTCGAATTCACCTTTCGGAGACCCCCCGAAACTACTTCTCGCGAGATCAGCATGCGGAGGAGGGTGGAATCGAGACTCTCATGGTTAGCAGACTTCCTCATCCTCCATCCCGCCAATTCACTTGCAGCCACGTGTTCATTCCATGTCACCTATAAGAGAGAGAATGAAGAAGCTTCTCCGCGACCCACACCACGTGCAGGTAAAGGTGAAAACGACTTCACATTCGAGACACATCGTTTAGAATGTGAAAGAAATCTCAAGAACGGGTCGAATTCACCTTTCGGAGACCCAACGAAACTACTTCTCGCGAGATGAGCATGCGGAGGAGGGTGGAATCGAGACTCTCATGGTTAGCAGACTTCCTCATCCTCCTTCCCGCCAATTCACTTGCAGCCACGTGTTCATTCCATGTCACCTATAAGAGAGAGAATGAAGAAGCTTCTCCGACCCACACCACGTGCAGGTAAAGGTGAAAACGACTTCACATTCGAGACACATCGTTTAGAATGTGAAAGAAATCTCAAGAACGGGTCGAATTCACCTTTCGGAGACCCCCCCGAAACTACTTCTCGCGAGATCAGCATGCGGAGGAGGGTGGAATCGAGGCTCTCATGGTTAGCAGCCTTCCTCATCCTCCTTCTCGAGAATTCACTTGCAGCAACGTGTTCATTCCATGTCACCTATAAGAGAGAGAAGGAAGAAGCTTCTCCGACCCACACCACGTGCAGGTAAAGGTGAAAACGACTTCACATTCGAGACACATCGTTTAGAATGTGAAAGAAATCTCAAGAACGGGTCGAATTCACCTTTCGGAGACCCCCCGAAACTACTTCTCGCGAGATCAGCATGCGGAGGAGGGTGGAATCGAGACTCTCATGGTTAGCAGACTTCCTCATCCTCCTTCCCGCCAATTCACTTGCAGCCACGTGTTCATTTCATGTCACCTATAAGAGAGAGAATGAAGAAGCTTCTCCTCGACCCACACCACGTGCAGGTAAAGGTGAAAACGACTTCACATTCGAGACACATCGTTTAGAATGTGAAAGAAATCTCAAGAACGGGTCGAATTCACCTTTCGGAGACCCAACGAAACTACTTCTCGCGAGATGAGCATGCGGAGGAGGGTGGAATCGAGACTCTCATGGTTAGCAGACTTCCTCATCCTCCTTCCCGCCAATTCACTTGCAGCCACGTGTTCATTCCATGTCACCTATAAGAGAGAGAATGAAGAAGCTTCTCCGACCCACACCACGTGCAGGTAAAGGTGAAAACGACTTCACATTCGAGACACATCGTTTAGAATGTGAAAGAAATCTCAAGAACGGGTCGAATTCACCTTTTGGAGACCCCCCCGAAACTACTTCTCGCGAGATCAGCATGCGGAGGAGGGTGGAATCGAGGCTCTCATGGTTAGCAGCCTTCCTCATCCTCCTTCTCGAGAATTCACTTGCAGCAACGTGTTCATTCCATGTCACCTATAAGAGAGAGAATGAAGAAGCTTCTCCGACCCACACCACGTGCAGGTAAAGGTGAAAACGACTTCACATTCGAGACACATCGTTTAGAATGTGAAAGAAATCTCAAGAACGGGTCGAATTCACCTTTCGGAGACCCCCCGAAACTACTTCTCGCGAGATCAGCATGCGGAGGAGGGTGGAATCGAGACTCTCATGGTTAGCAGACTTCCTCATCCTCCTTCCCGCCAATTCACTTGCAGCCACGTGTTCATTTCATGTCACCTATAAGAGAGAGAATGAAGAAGCTTCTCCTCGACCCACACCACGTGCAGGTAAAGGTGAAAACGACTTCACATTCGAGACACATCGTTTAGAATGTGAAAGAAATCTCAAGAACGGGTCGAATTCACCTTTCGGAGACCCCCCGAAACTACTTCTCGCGAGATGAGCATGCGGAGGAGGGTGGAATCGAGACTCTCATGGTTATCAGACTTCCTCATCCTCCTTCCCGCCAATTCACTTGCAGCCACGTGTTCATTTCATGTCACCTATAAGAGAGAGAATGAAGAAGCTTCTCCTCGACCCACACCACGTGCAGGTAAAGGTGAAAACGACTTCACATTCGAGACACATCGTTTAGAATGTGAAAGAAATCTCAAGAACGGGTCGAATTCACCTTTCGGAGACCCAACGAAACTACTTCTCGCGAGATGAGCATGCGGAGGAGGGTGGAATCGAGACTCTCATGGTTAGCAGACTTCCTCATCCTCCTTCCCGCCAATTCACTTGCAACCACGTGTTCATTCCATGTCACCTATAAGAGAGAGAATGAAGAAGCTTCTCCGACCCACACCACGTGCAGGTAAAGGTGAAAACGACTTCACATTCGAGACACATCGTTTAGAATGTGAAAGAAATCTCAAGAACGGGTCGAATTCACCTTTCGGAGACCCCCCCGAAACTACTTCTCGCGAGATCAGCATGCGGAGGAGGGTGGAATCGAGGCTCTCATGGTTAGCAGCCTTCCTCATCCTCCTTCTCGAGAATTCACTTGCAGCAACGTGTTCATTCCATGTCACCTATAAGAGAGAGAATGAAGAAGCTTCTCCGACCCACACCACGTGCAGGTAAAGGTGAAAACGACTTCACATTCGAGACACATCGTTTAGAATGTGAAAGAAATCTCAAGAACGGGTCGAATTAACCTTTCGGAGACCCCCCGAAACTACTTCTCGCGAGATCAGCATGCGGAGGAGGGTGGAATCGAGACTCTCATGGTTAGCAGACTTCCTCATCCTCCTTCCCGCCAATTCACTTGCAGCCACGTGTTCATTTCATGTCACCTATAAGAGAGAGAATGAAGAAGCTTCTCCTCGACCCACACCACGTGCAGGTAAAGGTGAAAACGACTTCACATTCGAGACACATCGTTTAGAATGTGAAAGAAATCTCAAGAACGGGTCGAATTCACCTTTCGGAGACCCCCCGAAACTACTTCTCGCGAGATGAGCATGCGGAGGAGGGTGGAATCGAGACTCTCATGGTTATCAGACTTCCTCATCCTCCTTCCCGCCAATTCACTTGCAGCCACGTGTTCATTCCATGTCACCTATAAGAGAGAGAATGAAGAAGCTTCTCCGACCCACACCACGTGCAGGTAAAGGTGAAAACGACTTCACATTCGAGACACATCGTTTAGAATGTGAAAGAAATCTCAAGAACGGGTCGAATTCACCTTTCGGAGACACCCCCGAAACTACTTCTCGCGAGATCAGCATGCGGAGGAGGGTGGAATCGAGGCTCTCATGGTTAGCAGCCTTCCTCATCCTCCTTCTCGAGAATTCACTTGCAGCAACGTGTTCATTCCATGTCACCTATAAGAGAGAGAATGAAGAAGCTTCTCCGACCCACACCACGTGCAGGTAAAGGTGAAAACGACATCACATTCGAGACACATCGTTTAGAATGTGAAAGAAATCTCAAGAACGGGTCGAATTCACCTTTCGGAGACCCCCGAAACTACTTCTCGCGAGATCAACATGCGGAGGAGGGTGGAATCGAGACTCTCATGGTTAGCAGACTTCCTCATCCTCCTTCCCGCCAATTCACTTGCAGCCGCGTGTTCATTCCATGTCACCTATAAGAGAGAGAATGAAGAAGCTTCTCCGACCCACACCACGTGCAGGTAAAGGTGAAAACGACTTCACATTCGAGACACATCGTTTAGAATGTGAAAGAAATCTCAAGAACGGGTCGAATTCACCTTTCGGAGACCCCCCGAAACTACTTCTCGCAAGATCAGCATGCGGAGGAGGGTGGAATCGAGACTCTCATGGTTAGCAGACTTCCTCATCCTCCTTCCCGCCAATTCACTTGCAGCCACGTGTTCATTCCATGTCACCTATAAGAGAGAGAATGAAGAAGCTTCTCCGACCCACACCACGTGAAGGTAAAGGTGAAAACGACTTCACATTCGAGACACATCGTTTAGAATGTGAAAGAAATCTCAATAACGGGTCGAATTCACCTTTCGGAGACCCCCCGAAACTACTTCTCGCGAGATCAGCATGCGGAGGAGGGTGGAATCGAGACTCTCATGGTTAGCAGACTTCCTCATCCTCCATCCCGCCAATTCACTTGCAGCCACGTGTTCATTCCATGTCACCTATAAGAGAGAGAATGAAGAAGCTTCTCCGCGACCCACACCACGTGCAGGTAAAGGTGAAAACGACTTCACATTCGAGACACATCGTTTAGAATGTGAAAGAAATCTCAAGAACGGGTCGAATTCACCTTTCGGAGACCCAACGAAACTACTTCTCGCGAGATGAGCATGCGGAGGAGGGTGGAATCGAGACTCTCATGGTTAGCAGACTTCCTCATCCTCCTTCCCGCCAATTCACTTGCAGCCACGTGTTCATTCCATGTCACCTATAAGAGAGAGAATGAAGAAGCTTCTCCGACCCACACCACGTGCAGGTAAAGGTGAAAACGACTTCACATTCGAGACACATCGTTTAGAATGTGAAAGAAATCTCAAGAACGGGTCGAATTCACCTTTCGGAGACCCCCCCGAAACTACTTCTCGCGAGATCAGCATGCGGAGGAGGGTGGAATCGAGGCTCTCATGGTTAGCAGCCTTCCTCATCCTCCTTCTCGAGAATTCACTTGCAGCAACGTGTTCATTCCATGTCACCTATAAGAGAGAGAAGGAAGAAGCTTCTCCGACCCACACCACGTGCAGGTAAAGGTGAAAACGACTTCACATTCGAGACACATCGTTTAGAATGTGAAAGAAATCTCAAGAACGGGTCGAATTCACCTTTCGGAGACCCCCCGAAACTACTTCTCGCGAGATCAGCATGCGGAGGAGGGTGGAATCGAGACTCTCATGGTTAGCAGACTTCCTCATCCTCCTTCCCGCCAATTCACTTGCAGCCACGTGTTCATTTCATGTCACCTATAAGAGAGAGAATGAAGAAGCTTCTCCTCGACCCACACCACGTGCAGGTAAAGGTGAAAACGACTTCACATTCGAGACACATCGTTTAGAATGTGAAAGAAATCTCAAGAACGGGTCGAATTCACCTTTCGGAGACCCCCCGAAACTACTTCTCGCGAGATGAGCGTGCGGAGGAGGGTGGAATCGAGACTCTCATGGTTATCAGACTTCCTCATCCTCCTTCCCGCCAATTCACTTGCAGCCACGTGTTCATTCCATGTCACCTATAAGAGAGAGAATGAAGAAGCTTCTCCGACCCACACCACGTGCAGGTAAAGGTGAAAACGACTTCACATTCGAGACACATCGTTTAGAATGTGAAAGAAATCTCAAGAACGGGTCGAATTCACCTTTCGGAGACACCCCCGAAACTACTTCTCGCGAGATCAGCATGCGGAGGAGGGTGGAATCGAGGCTCTCATGGTTAGCAGCCTTCCTCATCCTCCTTCTCGAGAATTCACTTGCAGCCACGTGTTCATTCCATGTCACCTATAAGAGAGAGATGAAGAAGCTTCTCCGACCCACGCCACGTGCAGGCAAAGGTGAAAACGACTTCACATTCGAGACACATCGTTTAGAATGTGAAAGAAATCTCAAGAACGGATCGAATTCACCTTTCGGAGACCCCCCGAAACTACTTCTCGCGAGATCAGCATGCGGAGGAGGGTGGAATCGAGACTCTCATGGTTAGCAGACTTCCTCATCCTCCTTCCCGCCAATTCACTTGCAGCCACGTGTTCATTCCATGTCACCTATAAGAGAGAGAATGAAGAAGCTTCTCCGACCCACGCCACGTGCAGGTAAAGGTGAAAACGACTTCACATTCGAGACACATCGTTTAGAATGTGAACGAAATCTCAAGAACGGGTCGAATTCACCTTTCGGAGACCCCCCGAAACTACTTCTCGCAAGATCAGCATGCGGAGGAGGGTGGAATCGAGACTCTCATGGTTAGCAGACTTCCTCATCCTCCTTCCCGCCAATTCACTTGCAGCCACGTGTTCATTCCATGTCACCTATAAGAGAGAGAATGAAGAAGCTTCTCCGACCCACACCACGTGCAGGTAAAGGTGAAAACGACTTCACATTCGAGACACATCGTTTAGAATGTGAAAGAAATCTCAAGAACGGGTCGAATTCACCTTTCGGAGACCCCCCGAAACTACTTCTCGCGAGATCAGCATGCGGAGGAGGGTGGAATCGAGACTCTCATGGTTAGCAGACTTCCTCATCCTCCTTCCCGCCAATTCACTTGCAGCCACGTGTTCATTCCATGTCACCTATAAGAGAGAGAATGAAGAAGCTTCTCCGCGACCCACACCACGTGCAGGTAAAGGTGAAAACGACTTCACATTCGAGACACATCGTTTAGAATGTGAAAGAAATCTCAAGAACATGTCGAATTCACCTTTCGGAGACCCCCCGAAACTACTTCTCGCGAGATGAGCATGCGGAGGAGGGTGGAATCGAGACTCTCATGGTTAGCAGACTTCCTCATCCTCCTTCCCGCCAATTCACTTGCAGCCACGTGTTCATTCCATGTCACCTATGAGAGAGAGAATGAAGAAGCTTCTCCGACCCACACCACGTGCAGGTAAAGGTGAAAACGACTTCACATTCGAGACACATCGTTTAGAATGTGAAAGAAATATCAAGAACGGGTCGAATTCACCTTTCGGAGACCCCCCCGAAACTACTTCTCGCGAGATCAGCATGCGGAGGAGGGTGGAATCGAGGCTCTCATGGTTAGCAGCCTTCCTCATCCTCCTTCTCGAGAATTCACTTGCAGCCACGTGTTCATTCCATGTAACCTATAAGAGAGAGATGAAGAAGCTTCTCCGACCCACGCCACGTGCAGGTAAAGGTGAAAACGACTTCACATTCGAGACACATCGTTTAGAATGTGAATGAAATCTCAAGAACGGGTCGAATTCACCTTTCGGAGACCCCACGAAACTACTTCTCGCGAGATCAGCATGCGGAGGAGGGTGAAATCGAGACTCTCATGGTTAGCAGACTTCCTCATCCTCCTTCCAGCCAATTCACTTGCAGCCACGTTTTTATTCCATGTCACCTATAAGAGAGAGAATGAAGAAGCTTCTACGACCCACACCACGTGCAGGTAAAGGTGAAAACGACTTCACATTCGAGACACATCGTTCAGAATGTGAAAGAAATCTCAAGAACGGGTCAAATTCACTTTTCGGAGACCCCCCGAAACTACTTCTCGCGAGATCAGCATACGGAGGAGGGTGGAATCGAGACTCTAATGGTTAGCAGACTTCCTCATCCTCCTTCCCGCCAATTCACTTGCAGTCACGTGTTCATTCCATGTCACCTATAAGAGAGAGAATGAAGAAACTTCTCCGCGACCCACAACACGTGCATGTAAAGGTGAAAACGACTTCACATTCGAGACACATCGTTTAGAATGTGAAAGAAATCTCAAGAACGGGTCGAATTCACCTTTCGGAGACCCCCGAAACTACTTCTCGCGAGATCAGCATGCGGAGGAGGGTGGAATCGAGACTCTCATGGTTAGCAGACTTCCTCATCCTCTATCCCGCCAATTCACTTGCAGCCACGTGTTCATTCCATGTCACCTATAAGAGAGAGAATGAAGAAGCTTCTCCGACCCACACCACGTGCAGGTAAAGGTGAAAACGACTTCACATTCGAGACACATCGTTTAGAATGTGAAAGAAATCTCAATAACGGGTCGAATTCACCTTTCGGAGACCCCCCGAAACTACTTCTCGCGAGATCAGCATGCGGAGGAGGGTGGAATCGAGACTCTCATGGTTAGCAGACTTCCTCATCCTCCTTCCCGCCAATTCACTTGCAGCCACGTGTTCATTCCATGTCACCTATAAGAGAGAGAATGAAGAAGCTTCTCCGCGACCCACACCACGTGCAGGTAAAGGTGAAAACGACTTCACATTCGAGACACATCGTTTAGAATGTGAAAGAAATCTCAAGAACATGTCGAATTCACCTTTCGGAGACCCCCCGAAACTACTTCTCGCGAGATGAGCATGCGGAGGAGGGTGGAATCGAGACTCTCATGGTTAGCAGACTTCCTCATCCTCCTTCCCGCCAATTCACTTGCAGCCACGTGTTCATTCCATGTCACCTATAAGAGAGAGAATGAAGAAGCTTCTCCGACCCACACCACGTGCAGGTAAAGGTGAAAACGACTTCACATTCGAGACACATCGTTTAGAATGTGAAAGAAATCTCAAGAACGGGTCGAATTCACCTTTCGGAGACCCCCCCGAAACTACTTCTCGCGAGATCAGCATGCGGAGGAGGGTGGAATCGAGGCTCTCATGGTTAGCAGCCTTCCTCATCCTCCTTCTCGAGAATTCACTTGCAGCCACGTGTTCATTCCATGTAACCTATAAGAGAGAGATGAAGAAGCTTCTCCGACCCACGCCACGTGCAGGTAAAGGTGAAAACGACTTCACATTCGAGACACATCGTTTAGAATGTGAATGAAATCTCAAGAACGGGTCGAATTCACCTTTCGGAGACCCCACGAAACTACTTCTCGCGAGATCAGCATGCGGAGGAGGGTGGAATCGAGACTCTCATGGTTAGCAGACTTCCTCATCCTCCTTCCAGCCAATTCACTTGCAGCCACGTTTTTATTCCATGTCACCTATAAGAGAGAGAATGAAGAAGCTTCTACGACCCACACCACGTGCAGGTAAAGGTGAAAACGACTTCACATTCGAGACACATCGTTCAGAATGTGAAAGAAATCTCAAGAACGGGTCAAATTCACTTTTCGGAGACCCCCCGAAACTACTTCTCGCGAGATCAGCATACGGAGGAGGGTGGAATCGAGACTCTAATGGTTAGCAGACTTCCTCATCCTCCTTCCCGCCAATTCACTTGCAGTCACGTGTTCATTCCATGTCACCTATAAGAGAGAGAATGAAGAAACTTCTCCGCGACCCACAACACGTGCAGGTAAAGGTGATAACGACTTCACATTCGAGACACATCGTTTAGAATGTGAAAGAAATCTCAAGAACGGGTCGAATTCACCTTTCGGAGACCCCCGAAACTACTTCTCGCGAGATCAGCATGCGGAGGAGGGTGGAATCGAGACTCTCATGGTTAGCAGACTTCCTCATCCTCTATCCCGCCAATTCACTTGCAGCCACGTGTTCATTCCATGTCACCTATAAGAGAGAGAATGAAGAAGCTTCTCCGACCCACACCACGTGCAGGTAAATGTGAAAACGACTTCACATTCGAGACACATCGTTTAGAATGTGAAAGAAATCTCAAGAACGGGTCGAATTCACCTTTCGGAGACCCCCCGAAACTACTTCTCGCGAGATCAGCATGCGGAGGAGGGTGGAATCGAGGCTCTCATGGTTAGCAGCCTTCCTCATCCTCCTTCTCGCCAATTCACTTGCAGCCACGTGTTCATTCCATGTCACCTATAACAGAGAGATGAAGAAGCTTCTCCGACCCACGCCACGTGCAGGTAAAGGTGAAAACGACTTCACATTCGAGACACATCGTTTAGAATGTGAAAGAAATCTCAAGAACGGATCGAATTCACCTTTCGGAGACCCCACGAAACTACTTCTCGCGAGATCAGCATGCGGAGGAGGGTGGAATCGAGACTCTCATGGTTAGCAGACTTCCTCATCCTCCTTCCCGCCAATTCACTTGCAGCCACGTGTTCATTCCATGTCACCTATAAGAGAGAGAATGAAGAAGCTTCTCCGACCCACGCCACGTGCAGGTAAAGGTGAAAACGACTTCACATTCGAGACATATCGTTTAGAATGTGAAAGAAATCTCAATAACGGGTCGAATTCACCTTTCGGAGACCCCCCGAAACTACTTCTCGCGAGATCAGCATGCGGAGGAGGGTGGAATCGAGACTCTCATGGTTAGCAGACTTCCTCATCCTCTATCCCGCCAATTCACTTGCAGCCACGTGTTCATTCCATGTCACCTATAAGAGAGAGAATGAAGAAGCTTCTCCGACCCACACCACGTGCAGGTAAAGGTGAAAACGACTTCACATTCGAGACACATCGTTTAGAATGTGAAAGAAATCTCAAGAACGGGTCGAATTCACCTTTCGGAGACCCCCCGAAACTACTTCTCGCGAGATCAGCATGCGGAGGAGGGTGGAATCGAGGCTCTCATGGTTAGCAGCCTTCCTCATCCTCCTTCTCGCCAATTCACTTGCAGCCACGTGTTCATTCCATGTCACCTATAACAGAGAGATGAAGAAGCTTCTCCGACCCACGCCACGTGCAGGTAAAGGTGAAAACGACTTCACATTCGAGACACATCGTTTAGAATGTGAAAGAAATCTCAAGAACGGATCGAATTCACCTTTCGGAGACCCCACGAAACTACTTCTCGCGAGATCAGCATGCGGAGGAGGATGGAATCGAGACTCTCATGGTTAGCAGACTTCCTCATCCTCCTTCCCGCCAATTCACTTGCAGCCACGTGTTCATTCCATGTCACCTATAAGAGAGAGAATGAAGAAGCTTCTCCGACCCACGCCACGTGCAGGTAAAGGTGAAAACGACTTCACATTCGAGACATATCGTTTAGAATGTGAAAGAAATCTCAATAACGGGTCGAATTCACCTTTCGGAGACCCCCCGAAACTACTTCTCGCGAGATCAGCATGCGGAGGAGGGTGGAATCGAGACTCTCATGGTTAGCAGACTTCCTCATCCTCCTTCCCGCCAATTCACTTGCAGCCACGTGTTCATTCCATGTCACCTATAAGAGAGAGAATGAAGAAGCTTCTCCGACCCACACCACGTGCAGGTAAAGGTGAAAACGACTTCACATTCGAGACACATCGTTTAGAATGTGAAAGAAATCTCAAGAACATGTCGAATTCACCTTTCGGAGACCCCCCGAAACTACTTCTCGCGAGATGAGCATGCGGAGGAGGGTGGAATCGAGACTCTCATGGTTAGCAGACTTCCTCATCCTCCTTCCCGCCAATTCACTTGCAGCCACGTGTTCATTCCATGTCACCTATAAGAGAGAGAATGAAGAAGCTTCTCCGACCCACACCACGTGCAGGTAAAGGTGAAAACGACTTCACATTCGAGACACATCGTTTAGAATGTGAAAGAAATCTCAAGAACGGGTCGAATTCACCTTTCGGAGACCCCCCCGAAACTACTTCTCGCGAGATCAGCATGCGGAGGAGGGTGGAATCGAGGCTCTCATGGTTAGCAGCCTTCCTCATCCTCCTTCTCGAGAATTCACTTGCAGCCACGTGTTCATTCCATGTAACCTATAAGAGAGAGATGAAGAAGCTTCTCCGACCCACGCCACGTGCAGGTAAAGGTGAAAACGACTTCACATTCGAGACACATCGTTTAGAATGTGAATGAAATCTCAAGAACGGGTCGAATTCACCTTTCGGAGACCCCACGAAACTACTTCTCGCGAGATCAGCATGCGGAGGAGGGTGGAATCGAGACTCTCATGGTTAGCAGACTTCCTCATCCTCCTTCCAGCCAATTCACTTGCAGCCACGTTTTTATTCCATGTCACCTATAAGAGAGAGAATGAAGAAGCTTCTACGACCCACACCACGTGCAGGTAAAGGTGAAAACGACTTCACATTCGAGACACATCGTTCAGAATGTGAAAGAAATCTCAAGAACGGGTCAAATTCACTTTTCGGAGACCCCCCGAAACTACTTCTCGCGAGATCAGCATACGGAGGAGGGTGGAATCGAGACTCTAATGGTTAGCAGACTTCCTCATCCTCCTTCCCGCCAATTCACTTGCAGTCACGTGTTCATTCCATGTCACCTATAAGAGAGAGAATGAAGAAACTTCTCCGCGACCCACAACACGTGCAGGTAAAGGTGAAAACGACTTCACATTCGAGACACATCGTTTAGAATGTGAAAGAAATCTCAAGAACGGGTCGAATTCACCTTTCGGAGACCCCCGAAACTACTTCTCGCGAGATCAGCATGCGGAGGAGGGTGGAATCGAGACTCTCATGGTTAGCAGACTTCCTCATCCTCTATCCCGCCAATTCACTTGCAGCCACGTGTTCATTCCATGTCACCTATAAGAGAGAGAATGAAGAAGCTTCTCCGACCCACACCACGTGCAGGTAAAGGTGAAAACGACTTCACATTCGAGACACATCGTTTAGAATGTGAAAGAAATCTCAATAACGGGTCGAATTCACCTTTCGGAGACCCCCCGAAACTACTTCTCGCGAGATCAGCATGCGGAGGAGGGTGGAATCGAGGCTCTCATGGTTAGCAGCCTTCCTCATCCTCCTTCTCGCCAATTCACTTGCAGCCACGTGTTCATTCCATGTCACCTATAACAGAGAGATGAAGAAGCTTCTCCGACCCACGCCACGTGCAGGTAAAGGTGAAAACGACTTCACATTCGAGACACATCGTTTAGAATGTGAAAGAAATCTCAAGAACGGATCGAATTCACCTTTCGGAGACCCCACGAAACTACTTCTCGCGAGATCAGCATGCGGAGGAGGATGGAATCGAGACTCTCATGGTTAGCAGACTTCCTCATCCTCCTTCCCGCCAATTCACTTGCAGCCACGTGTTCATTCCATGTCACCTATAAGAGAGAGAATGAAGAAGCTTCTCCGACCCACGCCACGTGCAGGTAAAGGTGAAAACGACTTCACATTCGAGACATATCGTTTAGAATGTGAAAGAAATCTCAATAACGGGTCGAATTCACCTTTCGGAGACCCCCCGAAACTACTTCTCGCGAGATCAGCATGCGGAGGAGGGTGGAATCGAGACTCTCATGGTTAGCAGACTTCCTCATCCTCCTTCCCGCCAATTCACTTGCAGCCACGTGTTCATTCCATGTCACCTATAAGAGAGAGAATGAAGAAGCTTCTCCGACCCACACCACGTGCAGGTAAAGGTGAAAACGACTTCACATTCGAGACACATCGTTTAGAATGTGAAAGAAATCTCAAGAACATGTCGAATTCACCTTTCGGAGACCCCCCGAAACTACTTCTCGCGAGATGAGCATGCGGAGGAGGGTGGAATCGAGACTCTCATGGTTAGCAGACTTCCTCATCCTCCTTCCCGCCAATTCACTTGCAGCCACGTGTTCATTCCATGTCACCTATAAGAGAGAGAATGAAGAAGCTTCTCCGACCCACACCACGTGCAGGTAAAGGTGAAAACGACTTCACATTCGAGACACATCGTTTAGAATGTGAAAGAAATCTCAAGAACGGGTCGAATTCACCTTTCGGAGACCCCCCCGAAACTACTTCTCGCGAGATCAGCATGCGGAGGAGGGTGGAATCGAGGCTCTCATGGTTAGCAGCCTTCCTCATCCTCCTTCTCGAGAATTCACTTGCAGCCACGTGTTCATTCCATGTAACCTATAAGAGAGAGATGAAGAAGCTTCTCCGACCCACGCCACGTGCAGGTAAAGGTGAAAACGACTTCACATTCGAGACACATCGTTTAGAATGTGAATGAAATCTCAAGAACGGGTCGAATTCACCTTTCGGAGACCCCCCGAAACTACTTCTCGCGAGATCAGCATGCGGAGGAGGGTGGAATCGAGACTCTCATGGTTAGCAGACTTCCTCATCCTCCTTCCAGCCAATTCACTTGCAGCCACGTTTTTATTCCATGTCACCTATAAGAGAGAGAATGAAGAAGCTTCTACGACCCACACCACGTGCAGGTAAAGGTGAAAACGACTTCACATTCGAGACACATCGTTCAGAATGTGAAAGAAATCTCAAGAACGGGTCAAATTCACTTTTCGGAGACCCCCCGAAACTACTTCTCGCGAGATCAGCATACGGAGGAGGGTGGAATCGAGACTCTAATGGTTAGCAGACTTCCTCATCCTCCTTCCCGCCAATTCACTTGCAGTCACGTGTTCATTCCATGTCACCTATAAGAGAGAGAATGAAGAAACTTCTCCGCGACCCACAACACGTGCAGGTAAAGGTGAAAACGACTTCACATTCGAGACACATCGTTTAGAATGTGAAAGAAATCTCAAGAACGGGTCGAATTCACCTTTCGGAGACCCCCGAAACTACTTCTCGCGAGATCAGCATGCGGAGGAGGGTGGAATCGAGACTCTCATGGTTAGCAGACTTCCTCATCCTCTATCCCGCCAATTCACTTGCAGCCACGTGTTCATTCCATGTCACCTATAAGAGAGAGAATGAAGAAGCTTCTCCGACCCACACCACGTGCAGGTAAAGGTGAAAACGACTTCACATTCGAGACACATCGTTTAGAATGTGAAAGAAATCTCAAGAACGGGTCGAATTCACCTTTCGGAGACCCCCCGAAACTACTTCTCGCGAGATCAGCATGCGGAGGAGGGTGGAATCGAGGCTCTCATGGTTAGCAGCCTTCCTCATCCTCCTTCTCGCCAATTCACTTGCAGCCACGTGTTCATTCCATGTCACCTATAACAGAGAGATGAAGAAGCTTCTCCGACCCACGCCACGTGCAGGTGAAGGTGAAAACGACTTCACATTCGAGACACATCGTTTAGAATGTGAAAGAAATCTCAAGAACGGATCGAATTCACCTTTCGGAGACCCCACGAAACTACTTCTCGCGAGATCAGCATGCGGAGGAGGGTGGAATCGAGACTCTCATGGTTAGCAGACTTCCTCATCCTCCTTCCCGCCAATTCACTTGCAGCCACGTGTTCATTCCATGTCACCTATAAGAGAGAGAATGAAGAAGCTTCTCCGACCCACACCACGTGCAGGTAAAGGTGAAAACGACTTCACATTCGAGACACATCGTTTAGAATGTGAAAGAAATCTCAAGAACGGGTCGAATTCACCTTTCGGAGACCCCCCGAAACTACTTCTCGCGAGATCAGCATGCGGAGGAGGGTGGAATCGAGGCTCTCATGGTTAGCAGCCTTCCTCATCCTCCTTCTCGCCAATTCACTTGCAGCCACGTGTTCATTCCATGTCACCTATAACAGAGAGATGAAGAAGCTTCTCCGACCCACGCCACGTGCAGGTAAAGGTGAAAACGACTTCACATTCGAGACACATCGTTTAGAATGTGAAAGAAATCTCAAGAACGGATCGAATTCACCTTTCGGAGACCCCACGAAACTACTTCTCGCGAGATCAGCATGCGGAGGAGGGTGGAATCGAGACTCTCATGGTTAGCAGACTTCCTCATACTCCTTCCCGCCAATTCACTTGCAGCCACGTGTTCATTCCATGTCACCTATAAGAGAGAGAATGAAGAAGCTTCTCCGACCCACGCCACGTGCAGGTAAAGGTGAAAACGACTTCACATTCGAGACATATCGTTTAGAATGTGAAAGAAATCTCAATAACGGGTCGAATTCACCTTTCGGAGACCCCCCGAAACTACTTCTCGCGAGATCAGCATGCGGAGGAGGGTGGAATCGAGACTCTCATGGTTAGCAGACTTCCTCATCCTCCTTCCCGCCAATTCACTTGCAGCCACGTGTTCATTCCATGTCACCTATAAGAGAGAGAATGAAGAAGCTTCTCCGACCCACACCACGTGCAGGTAAAGGTGAAAACGACTTCACATTCGAGACACATCGTTTAGAATGTGAAAGAAATCTCAAGAACATGTCGAATTCACCTTTCGGAGACCCCCCGAAACTACTTCTCGCGAGATGAGCATGCGGAGGAGGGTGGAATCGAGACTCTCATGGTTAGCAGACTTCCTCATCCTCCTTCCCGCCAATTCACTTGCAGCCACGTGTTCATTCCATGTCACCTATAAGAGAGAGAATGAAGAAGCTTCTCCGACCCACACCACGTGCAGGTAAAGGTGAAAACGACTTCACATTCGAGACACATCGTTTAGAATGTGAAAGAAATCTCAAGAACGGGTCGAATTCACCTTTCGGAGACCCCCCCGAAACTACTTCTCGCGAGATCAGCATGCGGAGGAGGGTGGAATCGAGGCTCTCATGGTTAGCAGCCTTCCTCATCCTCCTTCTCGAGAATTCACTTGCAGCCACGTGTTCATTCCATGTAACCTATAAGAGAGAGATGAAGAAGCTTCTCCGACCCACGCCACGTGCAGGTAAAGGTGAAAACGACTTCACATTCGAGACACATCGTTCAGAATGTGAAAGAAATCTCAAGAACGGGTCAAATTCACTTTTCGGAGACCCCCCGAAACTACTTCTCGCGAGATCAGCATACGGAGGAGGGTGGAATCGAGACTCTCATGGTTAGCAGACTTCCTCATCCTCCTTCCAGCCAATTCACTTGCAGCCACGTTTTTATTCCATGTCACCTATAAGAGAGAGAATGAAGAAGCTTCTACGACCCACACCACGTGCAGGTAAAGGTGAAAACGACTTCACATTCGAGACACATCGTTCAGAATGTGAAAGGAATTTCCCATCCAGAAGAATTTCTTTAAATACGAGCATTCAAGCAATAGCCATTCAACTTCATATTAAATTTTTAATAACAATCTGCTGCATATATCTACCCCCAAATGAAAACGTTAGTCAGCAGGAACTAAATGATTTAATAACGCAACTTCCGTCTCCATACTTCATCATAGGGGATTTTAACGGACACAACCCTCTTTGGGGAAGTAATGATTTTAACACAAAAGGACAACAAATTGAAAAATTGATGGATGATCATTGTCTCTGCCTTTTAAATGATTCCAGTCATACATACTTCCATACTCCGACCCAAACCTTTCACACCCTGGACCTTGCAATATGCTCCCCTACTTTGCTTTCATTTTGGGACTTTAAAATTGACAATGATCTGCACAATAGCGATCACTTTCCAATCATTTTAACATATAACTGCAATGACGTTTTACTACCTAGACGACCCGTGCGATATATATTTGAGAAAGCGGATTGGACTCGATATCAGGTGGAATCAAACATTTCCGACAACATGGTTATGATGCCTAGCATAAATGATGCCGTTGAAATGTTAACGAACACCTTGATTAAGGCGGCAGATGTGGCTATCCCCAAAACATCGGGTAAAATGCCTAAATTATGGAAGCCTTGGTGGAATGAAGCATGCTCTCAAGCCCATAAATTCCAAAAAAAAGCATGGAACACCTTCAGACGTTATCCCACCACTTCGAATTTGATAGTTTTCAAGCGGGCTAAAGCAGAAGCTCGAAAATTAAGGAGACAGCGACAAAAAGAATCCTGGCAAGAATACGTAAATACAATCGAATGTCGAATATCATCAAAACAGCTATGGGGAAAAATTCGAAAAATTACCGGCAAATATCGTAATCCAAATATATCGTTTTTACTTCAAAATGGACAAGTCGTTTCAGACGTTAAGACAATTGCTGACACCTTGGGAGAATCTTTTTCTAAGGTATCTCATGAGAGCTCTTACCCCCAAGATTTTATTAATTATAAACGACGTGAAGAACGCAAGACGTTAAACTTTCAACCATCCGCTCATAAAACTTACAATCGTAAGTTTACCATATTCGAACTGAAAAATGCATTAAGGAAATCACACCCGACTTCACCGGGCCCCGATCATATTCATCTAGACATGTTGACCCATCTCAATGAAGATTCATTACAAAACATTTTACTTCTTTATAATAGAATTTGGACAGAGCAAGATTTTCCGACAACCTGGCACAGAGCTATTATTATTCCAATACCGAAACCTGGGAAGGATCCTCAAGACCCTAATAACTATCGACCCATTGCCTTGACAAGCTGTATCTGCAAAGTCATGGAAAGAATGGTGAATGCTCGGTTGATACATGTCCTTGAGTCTGAAAAACATCTATCGGAGTTTCAAAGCGGATTCCGTTTTGGACGAAGCACCTACGACAATGCCTTAATGCTGGAATCCTCTATCAGAGATACATTCGTCACAAAGAAGCATTTGGTAGCTGTCTTCTTCGATATGGAGAAAGCTTACGATAGGACATGGCGATATGGCATAATGCGAGACTTATACGAGATGGGCTTTCTGGGAAATCTCCCACTATTTATTCAAAACTTTTTATTGACAAGGACCTTTAGCGTTCGCATTAATAATATTTTATCAGATGACTTTTCACAGGACGAGGGTGTTCCCCAAGGAAGCGTTCTAAGCGTGATACTTTTTATAATTAAAATCAACGGTATTATTAAACAACTTCCTCCATATGTGCACGGAACGCTTTTTGTAGACGATTTCCAAATATTCTGTTCTGGAATCAATGTACCTTTTATTGAAAGACAACTCCAAACGGCTATTAGAATTGTAATAAAGTGGGCAAACGAAAATGGTTTTGTTTTTTCTTCGCAAAAGACTGTATGTGTACATTTTACTAGAAGACGCGGACTTTTTCCTGATCCAGAACTTTTACTCGACGGAACTGTTATTCCAGTAGTTCCAGAAATAAAATTTTTGGGTATTATTTTTGACTCGAAGTTATCTTTTCGATCTCATATCAAAGTATTGAAACGAAAATGCAACCAATCATTGAATATTTTAAAGGTTTTATGTAACACAACTTGGGGAGCTGATTTTATTTCAATTTTAAAAATTTACAAAGCTGTTGTCCGATCGAAACTCGATTATGGGAGTGTAATATATGGATCTTCTGCTAAGTCTGTTCTTCAAGCCCTGGATACTATTCATCACCAAGGCCTCCGATTATCCCTCGGAGCTTTCCGCACTTCGCCAGTCCAGAGTTTATATATAATGACAGGCGAGCCGGATTTAAGACATCGACGTGAGAAACTTACCCTAAAATACTATTTTAAGATTAAAGCCAACCCTTCTCACCCATTGCATAATAGAGTAACTAACCCTAAATTTGGAAGTCATTACTCATTAAAACCTTCATTCATTCCATCACTTGGTTTTAGAGTCCGTACCATAATGAATTCATTAAATGTTGACAATCTGGGAATATTTCCTAGAGAAAACGAACCTCCACCTTGGAATGATAAAAATCTACTTACCATCAATGACTTTTCACATTTCAACAAATCATCAACCCCCGATACCATTTATTTACAATTATTCCATTCCCATAGAAACAAATATTCATCTTTTAAAACAGTTTTTACTGACGGATCTAAGAACGGGACAAATGTTGGTGCCGCGGCCGTTTTTGATAATACAACCATTGCTAGAAAATTGCATGGGTGCTGCAGTGTCTTCACTTCAGAGATGTACGCAATAATTTTAGCCTTAAAAACGATTTCTACACATAGTAATAAAAACTGGATCTTGTATACCGACTCTAAAAGTAGTATCGAATCCCTATTAAACTATACACATAAAAGTCATTCCTTGGTTTTAAAAGCAATGAATTTGCTCCTAACATTAACAGAAAATGATTTTCGGATATTCTTTTGTTGGATTCCTGGGCATGTGGGAATCCGGGGCAATGAGAAAGCGGATTTGGCAGCCAAAAACGCAACACTGATTATAAACTCCAATGTCCCGATTCACGACATTAATAGTGTTTTAACCCAAGCCATAAATTCATCCTGGCAATCCGCTTGGGATTTGGAAAACCATAACAAACTTCATGATATTCAACCATCTATAAAGGGATTCAGCAAAACAAACTTAAATAGAAATCATCACGTAAAACTGACAAGGCTCCGAATCGGACATTCCTTTTTTACCCACAGACATTTACTGCTGGGAGAACCAGCTCCTTTATGCTCATCATGCAATAGTATTTTTTCCATAAAGCACATATTGACGGAATGCCGGAATTTTAATCGTCATAGACTAAACCGATTTGGTATCTCCCCTATTACCTTAACAGACTTGTTGATGGACCCACATCATAAAAACTTATTTTTATTCCTTACTGACATTGGTTTCGTAAACTTTATTTAGATTTTATAATCGACTGCAACATACACAACTGTACTGAATTTTATTACGTGGCTTTCTGACTCGCTCTAATTAAATACCAGTTATGAACTAGCTATTGTTTGGCGCAGCATGGCCAAATCTGGCCCTTGTGCCATAAAAAACCAACCAACCAACCAACCAACCAGAATGTGAAAGAAATCTCAAGAACGGGTCAAATTCACTTTTCGGAGACCCCCCGAAACTACTTCTCGCGAGATCAGCATACGGAGGAGGGTGGAATCGAGACTCTAATGGTTAGCAGACTTCCTCATCCTCCTTCCCGCCAATTCACTTGCAGTCACGTGTTCATTCCATGTCACCTATAAGAGAGAGAATGAAGAAACTTCTCCGCGACCCACAACGCGTGCAGGTAAAGGTGAAAACGACTTCACATTCGAGACACATCGTTTAGAATGTGAAAGAAATCTCAAGAACGGGTCGAATTCACCTTTCGGAGACCACCGAAACTACTTCTCGCGAGATCAGCATGCGGAGGAGGGTGGAATCGAGACTCTCATGGTTAGCAGACTTCCTCATCCTCTATCCCGCCAATTCACTTGCAGCCACGTGTTCATTCCATGTCACCTATAAGAGAGAGAATGAAGAAGCTTCTCCGACCCACACCACGTGCAGGTAAAGGTGAAAACGACTTCACATTCGAGACACATCGTTTAGAATGTGAAAGAAATCTCAAGAACGGGTCGAATTCACCTTTCGGAGACCCCCCGAAACTACTTCTCGCGAGATCAGCATGCGGAGGAGGGTGGAATCGAGGCTCTCATGGTTAGCAGCCTTCCTCATCCTCCTTCTCGCCAATTCACTTGCAGCCACGTGTTCATTCCATGTCACCTATAACAGAGAGATGAAGAAGCTTCTCCGACCCACGCCACGTGCAGGTAAAGGTGAAAACGACTTCACATTCGAGACACATCGTTTAGAATGTGAAAGAAATCTCAAGAACGGATCGAATTCACCTTTCGGAGACCCCACGAAACTACTTCTCGCGAGATCAGCATGCGGAGGAGGGTGGAATCGAGACTCTCATGGTTAGCAGACTTCCTCATCCTCCTTCCCGCCAATTCACTTGCAGCCACGTGTTCATTCCATGTCACCTATAAGAGAGAGAATGAAGAAGCTTCTCCGACCCACGCCACGTGCAGGTAAAGGTGAAAACGACTTCACATTCGAGACATATCGTTTAGAATGTGAAAGAAATCTCAATAACGGGTCGAATTCACCTTTCGGAGACCCCCCGAAACTACTTCTCGCGAGATCAGCATGCGGAGGAGGGTGGAATCGAGACTCTCATGGTTAGCAGACTTCCTCATCCTCCTTCCCGCCAATTCACTTGCAGCCACGTGTTCATTCCATGTCACCTATAAGAGAGAGAATGAAGAAGCTTCTCCGACCCACACCACGTGCAGGTAAAGGTGAAAACGACTTCACATTCGAGACACATCGTTTAGAATGTGAAAGAAATCTCAAGAACGGATCGAATTCACCTTTCGGAGACCCCCCGAAACTACTTCTCGCGAGATCAGCATGCGGTGGAGTGTGGAATCGAGACTCTCATGGTTAGCAGACTTCCTCATCCTCCTTCCCGCCAATTCACTTGCAGCCACGTGTTCATTCCATGTCACCTATAAGAGAGAGAATGAAGAAGCTTGTCCGACCCACACCACGTGCAGGTAAAGGTGAAAACGACTTCACATTCGAGACACATCGTTTAGAATGTGAAAGAAATCTCAAGAACGGGTCGAATTCACCTTTCGGAGACCCCCCGAAACTACTTCTCGCGAGATGAGCATGCGGAGGAGGGTGGAATCGAGACTCTCATGGTTAGCAGACTTCCTCATCCTCCTTCCCGCCAATTCACTTGCAGCCACGTGTTCATTTCATGTCACCTATAAGAGCGAGAATGAAGAAGCTTCTCCGCGACCCACACCACGTGCAGGTAAAGGTGAAAACGACTTCACATTCGAGACACATCGTTTAGAATGTGAAAGAAATCTCAAGAACTGGTCGAATTCACCTTTCGGAGACCCCCGCCGAAACTACTTCTCGCGAGATCAGCATGCGGAGGAGGGTGGAATCGAGGCTCTCATGGTTAGCAGCCTTCCTCATCCTCCTTCTCGGGAATTCACTTGCAGCCACGTGTTCATTTCATGTCACCTATAAGAGAGAGATGAAGAAGCTTCTCCGACCCACGCCACGTGCAGGTAAAGGTGAAAACGACTTCACATTCGAGACACATCGTTTAGAATGTGAATGAAATCTCAAGAACGGGTCGAATTCACCTTTCGGAGACCCCACGAAACTACTTCTCGCGAGATCAGCATGCGGAGGAGGGTGGAATCGAGACTCTCATGGTTAGCAGACTTCCTCATCCTCCTTCCAGCCAATTCACTTGCAGCCACGTTTTTATTCCATGTCACCTATAAGAGAGAGAATGAAGAAGCTTCTACGACCCACACCACGTGCAGGTAAAGGTGAAAACGACTTCACATTCGAGACACATCGTTCAGAATGTGAAAGAAATCTCAAGAACGGGTCAAATTCACTTTTCGGAGACCCCCCGAAACTACTTCTCGCGAGATCAGCATGCGGCGGAGGGTGGAATCGAGACTCTCATGGTTAGCAGACTTCCTCATCCTCCTTCCCGCCAATTCACTTGCAGTCACGTGTTCATTCCATGTCACCTATAAGAGAGAGAATGAAGAAGCTTCTCCGCGACCCACACCACGTGCAGGTAAAGGTGAAAACGACTTCACATTCGAGACACATCGTTTAGAATGTGAAAGAAATCTCAAGAACGGGTCGAATTCACCTTTCGGAGACCCCCGAAACTACTTCTCGCGAGATCAGCATGCGGAGGAGGGTGGAATCGAGACTCTCATGGTTAGCAGACTTCCTCATCCTCCTTCCCGCCAATTCACTTGCAGCCACGTGTTCATTCCATGTCACCTATAAGAGAGAGAATGAAGAAGCTTCTCCGACCCACACCACGTGCAGGTAAAGGTGAAAACGACTTCACATTCGAGACACATCGTTTAGAATGTGAAAGAAATCTCAAGAACGGGTCGAATTCACCTTTCGGAGACCCAACGAAACTACTTCTCGCGAGATGAGCATGCGGAGGAGGGTGGAATCGAGACTCTCATGGTTAGCAGACTTCCTCATCCTCCTTCCCGCCAATTCACTTGCAGCCACGTGTTCATTCCATGTCACCTATAAGAGAGAGAATGAAGAAGCTTCTCCGACCCACACCACGTGCAGGTAAAGGTGAAAACGACTTCACATTCGAGACACATCGTTTAGAATGTGAAAGAAATCTCAAGAACGGGTCGAATTCACCTTTCGGAGACCCCCCCGAAACTACTTCTCGCGAGATCAGCATGCGGAGGAGGGTGGAATCGAGGCTCTCATGGTTAGCAGCCTTCCTCATCCTCCTTCTCGAGAATTCACTTGCAGCAACGTGTTCATTCCATGTCACCTATAAGAGAGAGAATGAAGAAGCTTCTCCGACCCACACCACGTGCAGGTAAAGGTGAAAACGACTTCACATTCGAGACACATCGTTTAGAATGTGAAAGAAATCTCAAGAACGGGTCGAATTCACCTTTCGGAGACCCCCGAAACTACTTCTCGCGAGATCAGCATGCGGAGGAGGGTGGAATCGAGACTCTCATGGTTAGCAGACTTCCTCATCCTCCTTCCCGCCAATTCACTTGCAGCCACGTGTTCATTCCATGTCACCTATAAGAGAGAGAATGAAGAAGCTTCTCCGACCCACACCACGTGCAGGTAAAGGTGAAAACGACTTCACATTCGAGACACATCGTTTAGAATGTGAAAGAAATCTCAAGAACGGGTCGAATTCACCTTTCGGAGACCCCCCGAAACTACTTCTCGCAAGATCAGCATGCGGAGGAGGGTGGAATCGAGACTCTCATGGTTAGCAGACTTCCTCATCCTCCTTCCCGCCAATTCACTTGCAGCCACGTGTTCATTCCATGTCACCTATAAGAGAGAGAATGAAGAAGCTTCTCCGACCCACATCACGTGCAGGTAAAGGTGAAAACGACTTCACATTCGAGACACATCGTTTAGAATGTGAAAGAAATCTCAATAACGGGTCGAATTCACCTTTCGGAGACCCCCCGAAACTACTTCTCGCGAGATCAGCATGCGGAGGAGTGTGGAATCGAGACTCTCATGGTTAGCAGACTTCCTCATCCTCCTTCCCGCCAATTCACTTGCAGCCACGTGTTCATTCCATGTCACCTATAAGAGAGAGAATGAAGAAGCTTCTCCGCGACCCACACCACGTGCAGGTAAAGGTGAAAACGACTTCACATTCGAGACACATCGTTTAGAATGTGAAAGAAATCTCAAGAACGGGTCGAATTCACCTTTCGGAGACCCCCCGAAACTACTTCTCGCGAGATGAGCATGCGGAGGAGGGTGGAATCGAGACTCTCATGGTTAGCAGACTTCCTCATCCTCCTTCCCGCCAATTCACTTGCAGCCACGTGTTCATTCCATGTCACCTATAAGAGAGAGAATGAAGAAGCTTCTCCGACCCACACCACGTGCAGGTAAAGGTGAAAACGACTTCACATTCGAGACACATCGTTTAGAATGTGAAAGAAATCTCAAGAACGGGTCGAATTCACCTTTCGGAGACCCCCCCGAAACTACTTCTCGCGAGATCAGCATGCGGAGGAGGGTGGAATCGTGGCTCTCATGGTTAGCAGCCTTCCTCATCCTCCTTCTCGAGAATTCACTTGCAGCAACGTGTTCATTCCATGTCACCTATAAGAGAGAGAATGAAGAAGCTTCTCCGACCCACACCACGTGCAGGTAAAGGTGAAAACGACTTCACATTCGAGACACATCGTTTAGAATGTGAAAGAAATCTCAAGAACGGGTCGAATTAACCTTTCGGAGACCCCCCGAAACTACTTCTCGCGAGATCAGCATGCGGAGGAGGGTGGAATCGAGACTCTCATGGTTAGCAGACTTCCTCATCCTCCTTCCCGCCAATTCACTTGCAGCCACGTGTTCATTTCATGTCACCTATAAGAGAGAGAATGAAGAAGCTTCTCCTCGACCCACACCACGTGCAGGTAAAGGTGAAAACGACTTCACATTCGAGACACATCGTTTAGAATGTGAAAGAAATCTCAAGAACGGGTCGAATTCACCTTTCGGAGACCCCCCGAAACTACTTCTCGCGAGATGAGCATGCGGAGGAGGGTGGAATCGAGACTCTCATGGTTATCAGACTTCCTCATCCTCCTTCCCGCCAATTCACTTGCAGCCACGTGTTCATTCCATGTCACCTATAAGAGAGAGAATGAAGAAGCTTCTCCGACCCACACCACGTGCAGGTAAAGGTGAAAACGACTTCACATTCGAGACACATCGTTTAGAATGTGAAAGAAATCTCAAGAACGGGTCGGATTCACCTTTCGGAGACCCCCCCGAAACTACTTCTCGCGAGATCAGCATGCGGAGGAGGGTGGAATCGAGGCTCTCATGGTTAGCAGCCTTCCTCATCCTCCTTCTCGAGAATTCACTTGCAGCCACGTGTTCATTCCATGTCACCTATAAGAGAGAGATGAAGAAGCTTCTCCGACCCACGCCACGTGCAGGCAAAGGTGAAAACGACTTCACATTCGAGACACATCGTTTAGAATGTGAAAGAAATCTCAAGAACGGATCGAATTCACCTTTCGGAGACCCCCCGAAACTACTTCTCGCGAGATCAGCATGCGGAGGAGGGTGGAATCGAGACTCTCATGGTTAGCAGACTTCCTCATCCTCCTTCCCGCCAATTCACTTGCAGCCACGTGTTCATTCCATGTCACCTATAAGAGAGAGAATGAAGAAGCTTCTCCGACCCACGCCACGTGCAGGTAAAGGTGAAAACGACTTCACATTCGAGACACATCGTTTAGAATGTGAACGAAATCTCAAGAACGGGTCGAATTCACCTTTCGGAGACCCCCCGAAACTACTTCTCGCAAGATCAGCATGCGGAGGAGGGTGGAATCGAGACTCTCATGGTTAGCAGACTTCCTCATCCTCCTTCCCGCCAATTCACTTGCAGCCACGTGTTCATTCCATGTCACCTATAAGAGAGAGAATGAAGAAGCTTCTCCGACCCACACCACGTGCAGGTAAAGGTGAAAACGACTTCACATTCGAGACACATCGTTTAGAATGTGAAAGAAATCTCAATAACGGGTCGAATTCACCTTTCGGAGACCCCCCGAAACTACTTCTCGCGAGATCAGCATGCGGAGGAGGGTGGAATCGAGACTCTCATGGTTAGCAGACTTCCTCATCCTCCTTCCCGCCAATTCACTTGCAGCCACGTGTTCATTCCATGTCACCTATAAGAGAGAGAATGAAGAAGCTTCTCCGACCCACACCACGTGCAGGTAAAGGTGAAAACGACTTCACATTCGAGACACATCGTTTAGAATGTGAAAGAAATCTCAAGAACGGGTCGAATTCACCTTTCGGAGACCCCCCCGAAACTACTTCTCGCGAGATCAGCATGCGGAGGAGGGTGGAATCGAGGCTCTCATGGTTAGCAGCCTTCCTCATCCTCCTTCCCGCCAATTCACTTGCAGCCACGTGTTCATTCCATGTCACCTATAAGAGAGAGAATGAAGAAGCTTCTCCGACCCACACCACGTGCAGGTAAAGGTGAAAACGACTTCACATTCGAGACACATCGTTTAGAATGTGAAAGAAATCTCAAGAACGGGTCGAATTCACCTTTCGGAGACCCAACGAAACTACTTCTCGCGAGATGAGCATGCGGAGGAGGGTGGAATCGAGACTCTCATGGTTAGCAGACTTCCTCATCCTCCTTCCCGCCAATTCACTTGCAGCCACGTGTTCATTCCATGTCACCTATAAGAGAGAGAATGAAGAAGCTTCTCCGACCCACACCACGTGCAGGTAAAGGTGAAAACGACTTCACATTCGAGACACATCGTTTAGAATGTGAAAGAAATCTCAAGAACGGGTCGAATTCACCTTTCGGAGACCCCCCCGAAACTACTTCTCGCGAGATCAGCATGCGGAGGAGGGTGGAATCGTGGCTCTCATGGTTAGCAGCCTTCCTCATCCTCCTTCTCGAGAATTCACTTGCAGCAACGTGTTCATTCCATGTCACCTATAAGAGAGAGAATGAAGAAGCTTCTCCGACCCACACCACGTGCAGGTAAAGGTGAAAACGACTTCACATTCGAGACACATCGTTTAGAATGTGAAAGAAATCTCAAGAACGGGTCGAATTCACCTTTCGGAGACCCCCGAAACTACTTCTCGCGAGATCAGCATGCGGAGGAGGGTGGAATCGAGACTCTCATGGTTAGCAGACTTCCTCATCCTCCTTCCCGCCAATTCACTTGCAGCCACGTGTTCATTCCATGTCACCTATAAGAGAGAGAATGAAGAAGCTTCTCCGACCCACACCACGTGCAGGTAAAGGTGAAAACGACTTCACATTCGAGACACATCGTTTAGAATGTGAAAGAAATCTCAAGAACGGGTCGAATTCACCTTTCGGAGACCCCCCGAAACTACTTCTCGCTAGATCAGCATGCGGAGGAGGGTGGAATCGAGACTCTCATGGTTAGCAGACTTCCTCATCCTCCTTCCCGCCAATTCACTTGCAGCCACGTGTTCATTCCATGTCACCTATAAGAGAGAGAATGAAGAAGCTTCTCCGACCCACATCACGTGCAGGTAAAGGTGAAAACGACTTCACATTCGAGACACATCGTTTAGAATGTGAAAGAAATCTCAATAACGGGTCGAATTCACCTTTCGGAGACCCCCCGAAACTACTTCTCGCGAGATCAGCATGCGGAGGAGTGTGGAATCGAGACTCTCATGGTTAGCAGACTTCCTCATCCTCCTTCCCGCCAATTCACTTGCAGCCACGTGTTCATTCCATGTCACCTATAAGAGAGAGAATGAAGAAGCTTCTCCGCGACCCACACCACGTGCAGGTAAAGGTGAAAACGACTTCACATTCGAGACACATCGTTTAGAATGTGAAAGAAATCTCAAGAACGGGTCGAATTCACCTTTCGGAGACCCCCCGAAACTACTTCTCGCGAGATGAGCATGCGGAGGAGGGTGGAATCGAGACTCTCATGGTTAGCAGACTTCCTCATCCTCCTTCCCGCCAATTCACTTGCAGCCACGTGTTCATTCCATGTCACCTATAAGAGAGAGAATGAAGAAGCTTCTCCGACCCACACCACGTGCAGGTAAAGGTGAAAACGACTTCACATTCGAGACACATCGTTTAGAATGTGAAAGAAATCTCAAGAACGGGTCGAATTCACCTTTCGGAGACCCCCCCGAAACTACTTCTCGCGAGATCAGCATGCGGAGGAGGGTGGAATCGTGGCTCTCATGGTTAGCAGCCTTCCTCATCCTCCTTCTCGAGAATTCACTTGCAGCAACGTGTTCATTCCATGTCACCTATAAGAGAGAGAATGAAGAAGCTTCTCCGACCCACACCACGTGCAGGTAAAGGTGAAAACGACTTCACATTCGAGACACATCGTTTAGAATGTGAAAGAAATCTCAAGAACGGGTCGAATTAACCTTTCGGAGACCCCCCGAAACTACTTCTCGCGAGATCAGCATGCGGAGGAGGGTGGAATCGAGACTCTCATGGTTAGCAGACTTCCTCATCCTCCTTCCCGCCAATTCACTTGCAGCCACGTGTTCATTTCATGTCACCTATAAGAGAGAGAATGAAGAAGCTTCTCCTCGACCCACACCACGTGCAGGTAAAGGTGAAAACGACTTCACATTCGAGACACATCGTTTAGAATGTGAAAGAAATCTCAAGAACGGGTCGAATTCACCTTTCGGAGACCCCCCGAAACTACTTCTCGCGAGATGAGCATGCGGAGGAGGGTGGAATCGAGACTCTCATGGTTATCAGACTTCCTCATCCTCCTTCCCGCCAATTCACTTGCAGCCACGTGTTCATTCCATGTCACCTATAAGAGAGAGAATGAAGAAGCTTCTCCGACCCACACCACGTGCAGGTAAAGGTGAAAACGACTTCACATTCGAGACACATCGTTTAGAATGTGAAAGAAATCTCAAGAACGGGTCGGATTCACCTTTCGGAGACCCCCCCGAAACTACTTCTCGCGAGATCAGCATGCGGAGGAGGGTGGAATCGAGGCTCTCATGGTTAGCAGCCTTCCTCATCCTCCTTCTCGAGAATTCACTTGCAGCCACGTGTTCATTCCATGTCACCTATAAGAGAGAGATGAAGAAGCTTCTCCGACCCACGCCACGTGCAGGCAAAGGTGAAAACGACTTCACATTCGAGACACATCGTTTAGAATGTGAAAGAAATCTCAAGAACGGATCGAATTCACCTTTCGGAGACCCCCCGAAACTACTTCTCGCGAGATCAGCATGCGGAGGAGGGTGGAATCGAGACTCTCATGGTTAGCAGACTTCCTCATCCTCCTTCCCGCCAATTCACTTGCAGCCACGTGTTCATTCCATGTCACCTATAAGAGAGAGAATGAAGAAGCTTCTCCGACCCACGCCACGTGCAGGTAAAGGTGAAAACGACTTCACATTCGAGACACATCGTTTAGAATGTGAACGAAATCTCAAGAACGGGTCGAATTCACCTTTCGGAGACCCCCCGAAACTACTTCTCGCAAGATCAGCATGCGGAGGAGGGTGGAATCGAGACTCTCATGGTTAGCAGACTTCCTCATCCTCCTTCCCGCCAATTCACTTGCAGCCACGTGTTCATTCCATGTCACCTATAAGAGAGAGAATGAAGAAGCTTCTCCGACCCACACCACGTGCAGGTAAAGGTGAAAACGACTTCACATTCGAGACACATCGTTTAGAATGTGAAAGAAATCTCAATAACGGGTCGAATTCACCTTTCGGAGACCCCCCCGAAACTACTTCTCGCGAGATCAGCATGCGGAGGAGGGTGGAATCGAGACTCTCATGGTTAGCAGACTTCCTCATCCTCCTTCCCGCCAATTCACTTGCAGCCACGTGTTCATTCCATGTCACCTATAAGAGAGAGAATGAAGAAGCTTCACCGACCCACACCACGTGCAGGTAAAGGTGAAAACGACTTCACATTCGAGACACATCGTTTAGAATGTGAAAGAAATCTCAAGAACGGGTCGAATTCACCTTTCGGAGACCCCCCCGAAACTACTTCTCGCGAGATCAGCATGCGGAGGAGGGTGGAATCGAGGCTCTCATGGTTAGCAGCCTTCCTCATCCTCCTTCTCGAGAATTCACTTGCAGCCACGTGTTCATTCCATGTCACCTATAAGAGAGAGATGAAGAAGCTTCTCCGACCCACGCCACGTGCAGGTAAAGGTGAAAACGACTTCACATTCGAGACACATCGTTTAGAATGTGAATGAAATCTCAAGAACGGGTCGAATTCACCTTTCGGAGACCCCACGAAACTACTTCTCGCGAGATCAGCATGCGGAGGAGGGTGGAATCGAGACTCTCATGGTTAGCAGACTTCCTCATCCTCCTTCCAGCCAATTCACTTGCAGCCACGTTTTTATTCCATGTCACCTATAAGAGAGAGAATGAAGAAGCTTCTACGACCCACACCACGTGCAGGTAAAGGTGAAAACGACTTCACATTCGAGACACATCGTTCAGAATGTGAAAGAAATCTCAAGAACGGGTCAAATTCACTTTTCGGAGACCCCCCGAAACTACTTCTCGCGAGATCAGCATACGGAGGAGGGTGGAATCGAGACTCTAATGGTTAGCAGACTTCCTCATCCTCCTTCCCGCCAATTCACTTGCAGTCACGTGTTCATTCCATGTCACCTATAAGAGAGAGAATGAAGAAACTTCTCCGCGACCCACAACACGTGCAGGTAAAGGTGAAAACGACTTCACATTCGAGACACATCGTTTAGAATGTGAAAGAAATCTCAAGAACGGATCGAATTCACCTTTCGGAGACCCCCCGAAACTACTTCTCGCGAGATCAGCATGCGGTGGAGTGTGGAATCGAGACTCTCATGGTTAGCAGACTTCCTCATCCTCCTTCCCGCCAATTCACTTGCAGCCACGTGTTCATTCCATGTCACCTATAAGAGAGAGAATGAAGAAGCTTCTCCGACCCACACCACGTGCAGGTAAAGGTGAAAACGACTTCACATTCGAGACACATCGTTTAGAATGTGAAAGAAATCTCAAGAACGGGTCGAATTCACCTTTCGGAGACCCCCCGAAACTACTTCTCGCGAGATGAGCATGCGGAGGAGGGTGGAATCGAGACTCTCATGGTTAGCAGACTTCCTCATCCTCCTTCCCGCCAATTCACTTGCAGCCACGTGTTCATTTCATGTCACCTATAAGAGAGAGAATGAAGAAGCTTCTCCGCGACCCACACCACGTGCAGGTAAAGGTGAAAACGACTTCACATTCGAGACACATCGTTTAGAATGTGAAAGAAATCTCAAGAACTGGTCGAATTCACCTTTCGGAGACCCCCCCCCCCGAAACTACTTCTCGCGAGATCAGCATGCGGAGGAGGGTGGAATCGAGGCTCTCATGGTTAGCAGCCTTCCTCATCCTCCTTCTCGGGAATTCACTTGCAGCCACGTGTTCATTTCATGTCACCTATAAGAGAGAGATGAAGAAGCTTCTCCGACCCACGCCACGTGCAGGTAAAGGTGAAAACGACTTCACATTCGAGACACATCGTTTAGAATGTGAATGAAATCTCAAGAACGGGTCGAATTCACCTTTCGGAGACCCCACGAAACTACTTCTCGCGAGATCAGCATGCGGAGGAGGGTGGAATCGAGACTCTCATGGTTAGCAGACTTCCTCATCCTCCTTCCAGCCAATTCACTTGCAGCCACGTTTTTATTCCATGTCACCTATAAGAGAGAGAATGAAGAAGCTTCTACGACCCACACCACGTGCAGGTAAAGGTGAAAACGACTTCACATTCGAGACACATCGTTCAGAATGTGAAAGAAATCTCAAGAACGGGTCAAATTCACTTTTCGGAGACCCCCCGAAACTACTTCTCGCGAGATCAGCATGCGGCGGAGGGTGGAATCGAGACTCTCATGGTTAGCAGACTTCCTCATCCTCCTTCCCGCCAATTCACTTGCAGTCACGTGTTCATTCCATGTCACCTATAAGAGAGAGAATGAAGAAGCTTCTCCGCGACCCACACCACGTGCAGGTAAAGGTGAAAACGACTTCACATTCGAGACACATCGTTTAGAATGTGAAAGAAATCTCAAGAACGGGTCGAATTCACCTTTCGGAGACCCCCGAAACTACTTCTCGCGAGATCAGCATGCGGAGGAGGGTGGAATCGAGACTCTCATGGTTAGCAGACTTCCTCATCCTCGTTCCCGCCAATTCACTTGCAGCCACGTGTTCATTCCATGTCACCTATAAGAGAGAGAATGAAGAAGCTTCTCCGACCCACACCACGTGCAGGTAAAGGTGAAAACGACTTCACATTCGAGACACATCGTTTAGAATGTGAAAGAAATCTCAAGAACGGGTCGAATTCACCTTTCGGAGACCCCCCGAAACTACTTCTCGCGAGATCAGCATGCGGAGGAGGGTGGAATCGAGGCTCTCATGGTTAGCAGCCTTCCTCATCCTCCTTCTCGCCAATTCACTTGCAGCCACGTGTTCATTCCATGTCACCTATAACAGAGAGATGAAGAAGCTTCTCCGACCCACGCCACGTGCAGGTAAAGGTGAAAACGACTTCACATTCGAGACACATCGTTTAGAATGTGAAAGAAATCTCAAGAACGGATCGAATTCACCTTTCGGAGACCCCCCGAAACTACTTCTCGCGAGATCAGCATGCGGAGGAGGGTGGAATCGAGACTCTCATGGTTAGCAGACTTCCTCATCCTCCTTCCCGCCAATTCACTTGCAGCCACGTGTTCATTCCATGTCACCTATAAGAGAGAGAATGAAGAAGCTTCTCCGACCCACACCACGTGCAGGTAAAGGTGAAAACGACTTCACATTCGAGACACATCGTTTAGAATGTGAAAGAAATCTCAATAACGGGTCGAATTCACCTTTCGGAGACCCCCCGAAACTACTTCTCGCGAGATCAGCATGCGGAGGAGGGTGGAATCGAGACTCTCATGGTTAGCAGACTTCCTCATCCTCCTTCCCGCCAATTCACTTGCAGCCACGTGTTCATTCCATGTCACCTATAAGAGAGAGAATGAAGAAGCTTCTCCGCGACCCACACCACGTGCAGGTAAAGGTGAAAACGACTTCACATTCGAGACACATCGTTTAGAATGTGAAAGAAATCTCAAGAACGGGTCGAATTCACCTTTCGAAGACCCCCCGAAACTACTTCTCGCGAGATGAGCATGCGGAGGAGGGTGGAATCGAGACTCTCATGGTTAGCAGACTTCCTCATCCTCCTTCCCGCCAATTCACTTGCAGCCACGTGTTCATTCCATGTCACCTATAAGAGAGAGAATGAAGAAGCTTCTCCGACCCACACCACGTGCAGGTAAAGGTGAAAACGACTTCACATTCGAGACACATCGTTTAGAATGTGAAGGAAATCTCAAGAACGGGTCGAATTCACCTTTCGGAGACCACCCCGAAACTACTTCTCGCGAGATCAGCATGCGGAGGAGGGTGGAATCGAGGCTCTCATGGTTAGCAGCCTTCCTCATCCTCCTTCTCGAGAATTCACTTGCAGCCACGTGTTCATTCCATGTCACCTATAAGAGAGAGATGAAGAAGCTTCTCCGACCCACGCCACGTGCAGGTAAAGGTGAAAACGACTTCACATTCGAGACACATCGTTTAGAATGTGAAAGAAATCTCAAGAACGGGTCGAATTCACCTTTCGGAGACCCCCCGAAACTACTTCTCGCGAGATCAGCATGCGGAGGAGGGTGGAATCGAGACTCTCATGGTTAGCAGACTTCCTCATCCTCCTTCCCGCCAATTCACTTGCAGCCACGTGTTCATTTCATGTCACCTATAAGAGAGAGAATGAAGAAGCTTCTCCGCGACCCACACCACGTGCAGGTAAAGGTGAAAACGACTTCACATTCGAGACACATCGTTTAGAATGTGAAAGAAATCTCAAGAACGGGTCGAATTCACCTTTCGGAGACCCCCCGAAACTACTTCTCGCGAGATGAGCATGCGGAGGAGGGTGGAATCGAGACTCTCATGGTTATCAGACTTCCTCATCCTCCTTCCCGCCAATTCACTTGCAGCCACGTGTTCATTCCATGTCACCTATAAGAGAGAGAATGAAGAAGCTTCTCCGACCCACACCACGTGCAGGTAAAGGTGAAAACGACTTCACATTCGAGACACATCGTTTAGAATGTGAAAGAAATCTCAAGAACGGGTCGAATTCACCTTTCGGAGACCCCCCCGAAACTACTTCTCGCGAGATCAGCATGCGGAGGAGGGTGGAATCGAGGCTCTCATGGTTAGCAGCCTTCCTCATCCTCCTTCTCGAGAATTCACTTGCAGCCACGTGTTCATTCCATGTCACCTATAAGAGAGAGATGAAGAAGCTTCTCCGACCCACGCCACGTGCAGGCAAAGGTGAAAACGACTTCACATTCGAGACACATCGTTTAGAATGTGAAAGAAATCTCAAGAACGGATCGAATTCACCTTTCGGAGACCCCCCGAATCTACTTCTCGCGAGATCAGCATGCGGAGGAGGGTGGAATCGAGACTCTCATGGTTAGCAGACTTCCTCATCCTCCTTCCCGCCAATTCACTTGCAGCCACGTGTTCATTCCATGTCACCTATAAGAGAGAGAATGAAGAAGCTTCTCCGACCCACGCCACGTGCAGGTAAAGGTGAAAACGACTTCACATTCGAGACACATCGTTTAGAATGTGAAAGAAATCTCAAGAACGGGTCGAATTCACCTTTCGGAGACCCCACGAAACTACTTCTCGCGAGATCAGCATGCGGAGGAGGGTGGAATCGAGACTCTCATGGTTAGCAGACTTCCTCATCCTCCTTCCAGCCAATTCACTTGCAGCCACGTGTTCATTCCATGTCACCTATAAGAGAGAGAATGAAGAAGCTTCTCCGCGACCCACACCACGTGCAGGTAAAGGTGAAAACGACTTCACATTCGAGACACATCGTTTAGAATGTGAAAGAAATCTCAAGAACGGGTCGAATTCACCTTTCGGAGACCCCCCGAAACTACTTCTCGCGAGATCAGCATGCGGAGGAGGGTGGAATCGAGACTCTCATGGTTAGCAGACTTCCTCATCCTCCTTCCCGCCAATTCACTTGCAGCCACGTGTTCATTCCATGTCACCTATAAGAGAGAGATGAAGAAGCTTCTCCGACCCACGCCACGTGCAGGTAAAGGTGAAAACGACTTCACATTCGAGACACATCGTTTAGAATGTGAAAGAAATCTCAAGTACGGATCGAATTCACCTTTCGGAGACCCCCCGAAACTACTTCTCGCGAGATCAGCATGCGGAGGAGGGTGGAATCGAGACTCTCATGGTTAGCAGACTTCCTCATCCTCCTTCCCGCCAATTCACTTGCAGCCACGTGTTCATTCCATGTCACCTATAAGAGAGAGAATGAAGAAGCTTCTCCGACCCACGCCACGTGCAGGTAAAGGTGAAAACGACTTCACATTCGAGACACATCGTTTAGAATGTGAAAGAAATCTCAAGAACGGGTCGAATTCACCTTTCGGAGACCCCCCAAACTACTTCTCGCGAGACGAGGATGCGGAGCAGGGTGCAATCTCGAAACCCTTATGGTTGGCAGTTTTTAATTGTTCTTCCCGCTTCTTCCCTTCTCGCCAATTGTTCATTTAATGTAACCTAAATCGAGTATTGTAAGAAACGCTTCTCCGTACCCCCCTTGTTTCGTTGAAGATTAGAACAATATCACACTCGAGACACTTCATTTAGAATCAAAAAGAAATTAAATTTATAACTATTAGAGCGTTGAAAGCGAACTGAACTATTGGCATGCTGACAACCAACTACGCCGTAAACGATCAATCCCTTCTTTAACGTTGTCAATTGCGTCATCGAACTGATGACCTATTAATTCCTTGTAAAGAGCAGTTACCTCACTTCCTTCCAGGCGAGCGACTGCGCTGTGGTCGTCTTACTAAATGCTTACTCGTAATTCGTAACTAATATGTAAATATATGGTGTTTATTTTACGCCGAGATGCTAACTCCACCTGTTATAATGTTGAAATAATCCGAGATTTGAGTGACTGGTCTTGATTGTTTGACTGAAGATCCCACAGCCCAACAATTCTGATGAGTGCCTGCTGCTTTGCACTAAATCCTAAGAAATGGACATCTTCCACCTTCAAATCTGTATTGAGCTCTCTTGTTGGGACTCCTGTAGCAGACTGACGCTAGAAGGATGGGTATCTATGTATTTTTCTGTCTTGTGTTGCCTTGTCTTATCAATTTTGGGTCTTGTTTGGGCATGTATGTAACATGTTTGGTCTTCAGCCTTTTATTGAAAATAAAAAAGACTTTTTTGAAGGTTTCTTAGCTCTACATAGAAACCGTCGAACAATGGAATGATTCAACTATTGAAGCGCACTCTTTTCTCTTTAACAGGCAGTTTTTTCTCAAAACAAACACATAAAAATAAAACGCAACCGCAGATATCCGAATTCAAAATGATAGTAATATTCTCATTGTTTTCAATCGTAATTAACTCTATGGTGCAGCGTTTCTCAAACTGTGCTCCGCGAAAAGGTACGACTGGGAAATAAAAATACTTTTATTAAATATATTTTAAAGTTTAAAATTAAAAATATCTTTTACGATAAAAATGGGACAAAATATTTAAATATTATGACCTTTTGCGCTCTCGGTGTGTAAGAAAAAAATCGAGTATAAATAATTTATCACCGATCAGGTGAAACATTGACTATATAAAAGGTAGTCGGCATTCAATGTGTCAGTTTCTCGTCCGCCAGTCGACAAAACAAATTTACGTCAAAAGGAAACACCAGGCAACACAGAACCAGACAACACGGAGCCAGACAGAGGCTGGACTCACTGTCTCCGTGTTTGCAGAAACAATTAGTAGCTTCGACACCTTTCCAGAATTATCGGAACATTTTTTATTGCATATAAAACTGGCGGTTTACTCACTTCTTAAATCGGTTGTATTTTAGAAAACATTCAGTCGAGAACCGACAAATTATAAAGTTCATTATATGTAATTTATTATTTTTAAAAATTAATTTTCTGTAGCTTTTCAGATTTTTCGTTTTGATGACAAAATATGTCTTGTGGAGGTTTCTTCAAATACTAAATTAGTGATACGGGGAATAACGTCGATTTTTTTTCAATGGATCGCTGGCTGGAGACGGGGTCCTTAAAAAACATCAAAACTTTTGCCAAGCCAATTGTAATAGACGTGGAAGCATCAACATCTAAGAGGTATGTACTCGTTTTGGTTTTATTCGACGTTTGAGAGGACACAGCACCCCAAATATACACTGCTGGCCACCGTAAATGCAACACCCTGAAGGAAGCATGCAAATAATATGAAATTTACAACATGCATTAGCGGAGGTGAGATATGCAAATGATTACAATTTCAGCGCAGACGCACATCACGCGCGCCTGTGGCGCCACTTCAAAGCGCTATTTAAGGCTTGGAGATTTCGACGATTTCTCTTTGGTTTTTCTTGTGGTTTTTTCAAAAAAACGATCAATTATGCCTCGTAGAAAACAGCGATCATCTTTTGATCAAGTATCCGAGTTCGACAGAGGAAGGATAGTTGCCTACCGAGATTGTGGATTATCTTTCAGGGAAATCGGTAGTCGTGTTGGACGAAACCAAACAACTGTAATGCGGATATGTAATCGTTAGATGCAGGAGGGTACGACGGACCGACGTGTTCGATCGCATCCACCTCAGTGCACCACTTCACGTGATGACAGGCATATTGTGCGTATGGCAGTGACGGATCGCTCAGCCACATCACGAACCATAGCACAGCACATTCAGTCTGTACCGCATCATCCAGTGTCTGCGCGTACCATTCGACGCCGTTTACAGCAGAGTGGTCTGTCCGCAAGACGTTCATTGCTTCGTCTACCCTTGACGCAGAACCACAGACGTTTCCGCCGCCAATGGTGCGATGAAAGAAGGATGTGGACGGCAGAATGGAATGAAATTGTCTTTACTGACGAGTCACGCTTCTGTCTGCAACACCACGATGGTCGGATTCGAGTCTGGAGACACCGTGGAGAGAGGATGCTGAACAGCTGCGTTATGCACCGCCACACTGGTCCTGCACCGGGTATTATGGTATGGGGCGGTATTGGATATCACTCTCGCACTCCTCTAGTACGCATTGCCGGTACTTTAAACAGCCAGCGCTACATCTCTGAGGTGTTGGAGCCAGTTGTCCTTCCTTACCTTCAGGGCTTGCCCACAGCCATATTTCAACAGGATAATGCGCGACCACACGTGGCACGCATTGTCCAAGGGTTCTTCGTCAATCGCCAGATTGAATTGGCCAGCTCGCTCTCCGGATCTTTCGCCGATAGAAAACATGTGGTCCATGGTTGCTCAACGATTGACCCAGAATACATCCCCAGCTGCCACACCAGATCAACTTTGGCAATGTGTGGAAGCTGCTTGGTCTGCTGTACCCCAAGAACACATCCAAAGTCTCTTTGAATCAATGCCGAGGCGTGTGGCAGCGGTGATCTCCAACAATGGCGGCTACTCTGGCTACTGATTTTGGCAGGAACCACACTTCACAGAAGTCTATAAATTTAATCATTTGATACTTGGTCAACATGTTATCTATAAAATAAATTTTGTTGTGATATCTCTTGTCTTTCTTGGTGTTGCAATTTGGGTGGCCAGCAGTGTATTAAGATATTTAGTTCTTTTATTTTTTTTTAAATGAACCGTATTAAATTTAAAAAATATAAAGTCATTGCTGCAGACTAAAGCAAACATTCCATAATCGAGAAAGAGAAATAAACAAAATTTTTATTATTTATTTGCACTTCAGTTTTATTAGTTTTTCATATTTTTTATAATAAAGAAAAACAATCTTTTTTTCGTAATCTAAAAAAGTAAAAATTTATTTTGCACTTAAAGTTTCAATGCCGAAAACAGTAATTTTTGTTTGGAGATGAAATTTCAATTATATAATTTAAAATACAATAAATTGTAAAATTAAAAAATGCTGAGAATTGTTTGTTTTTTATAATTCGTTGTTTTGCTCCTCAAGCATATGAAAACTGTATGCCCTGTCCATTTTTGTACACCTAGTCCTGCAATCTGTTGACTCTGTCGTTACTGTATCAAAATGGTTAAACTCATTACGATATTTTAAAATCTTGAAAAATTAGAATCCCTAAAAATAAAATTTTACTATTCACGTATAAGATTTTGCATTATCGGATTTTTTAAAGTTTTACGGGGTATTTTCTTTAAAAACACCCTCAATGAATCTTTTTAGATGCAATATCTTATTTAAACGTTTTACTGAATTTATGCTGTTATATACAGCTAATGTTCGTATTACTTTCTAATTGCAGTGGGAAGAAGATAGAGGTGTTACTGCTGCTGTTCAAGCTGGTTTTTCGGATGAATCATTGACTGCGGATGCAACAGAACTTCTTGAAATATCGAACAAGTTGCATAGCTCTACTTTCTCGGATACAAGTTCCACAATTTAACAAAATTTTAAAACGAAGGTATCATGATTTTTATTTGGATATTAGGTTCGCTGAGTCTACCGATAATAAACCTCAGTGCGTAATTTGGGGCAAATTCTTGCCGAACAGTTCAATGTTTCCAGGAAAAATGCGTCGTCGTTTTGAGGGGGCCATCCAGAATGCAAGGATAAACCAACTGATTTTTTCAGAAGGAAGTATATTGAATTCAGGAAGGTCCAGAAATGTATATCGTATCATTCAAAAACTGTCAACGAAAAGGTTTTGATGGTATCTTACTTAGTCAGTTACCGAATTGCTCAAGCTGGCGAAGCCTATACTGTTGCTGAAAACCTTATCAAGCCTTGTGAAAAAGACATTATCGAATGCATGTTTGACGTAAAGGCTGTAAAAGTTATAGACACAATTCCTTTGTCAAATGACACAATCTCGCGACGAATCGGGGACTTAGCAGAGAATGTGAAAGCTACTTTAATTTCTCGTATAAAATCCACTAAATTTTCGCTTCAAATGGATGAATCAACCGATGGTGCTGGTTTGGCAATTCTTATGGTATTTGTGCGCTATCCATATTTGGACTCTTTTCAAGAGGATTTACTTCTCTGCAAGTCATTACCGACTACCACAAATGGCAGTGAAATATTTAAATTATTAGATGAATTTTTCGCGGAGAATAGCATCCTATGGGATAACTATGTTGATGTGGTGCACAGATGGAACGAAAGCTATGACTGGTAAGGTGTCTGGTTCAATCGCAAAAATAAAAGAAAAAGCCAAGGGGTGCAGCAGTAGCCACTGCGTACTTCACCGACATGCTCTTGCAATGAAGCAAATGCCACCTTTTATAAAAGAAGTGCGGGATGAAACTGTTAAAATAAATTTTATAAAATCCCGACCTAAGAATACCAGGTTGTTTAAAATCTTGTGATGACATGGGGAGTCTTCATACGTCTTTACTTCTTCACACAGAAATAAGATGGCTCTCCCGTGGTAAAAGTTTAATGCACCTCTTTGAACTAAGGAATGAAGTCAGAATCTCCATGAGTGACAATGATTTTGCTTTGGGAGAGAAGTTGTGTGATGATCATTGGCTAATGAAATTGGCGTATTTGGCAGATATTTTTACAAAAATTAATGATTTATGTCTCTCACTTCAAGGAAAAGCAGTAACTGTTTTTGATGCTACTGATAAAGTGGAAGGATTTAAAAAGAAACTGGGTAGTCAATCAGAAATGGAAGCTTGGATTGTTTTCCACTAACAAAAGGATTTGGAAAAGAACTCGAATAAGACATTCCTGCGGACATCTTAAACGAGTTTGAAGTTCATATCTTGCGTTTGATTGATACTTTGAACTCTCATTTTCCAAAAGGATTGCATGAAAACATAAAAGAAAACGTTTGGGTTGTAGCACCATACTCTATATCCAAAAAACCATCCTCTCTGACATCACAGGAATATGAATGCTTGCTTGATTTGACATCAGATACAGCGATAAGATCAAAGTTTGAAACTGAGAAATCAATCTCAGATTTTTGGTGTACGCTAAAAGATGAATTTAAAATCCTATCAGATAAAGCGAAACTTATTCTCCTGCCCTTCGCAACCACTTATTTATGCGAAACAGGATTCTCTGCATACGCCGCTACTAAAACAAAATATAGATCACGTCTCAATGCAGAGCAAGATATTCAGTTGCAACTATCCGAAATTCAGCCAGATATAATCTCATTGTGCAAATCAAAACAGCCTCATCCTTCTCATTAAATTTTCTGTTTCACGAAACCAAGTAAAAATTTGTAACAAATGTAATAATGCCAAATTAATAAAATAACAAATTGTCGATCTGCAATATTTGCCCTGAATTTATTTTCAAATGTTTTTTTCATGTGTGTTTTCCGTCTGCAATGGGAAATTAGTGCAGAAAAAAATTAAACGGTGAAATCTCTAATGTCCCCTGCAAGCTTAAAAGACGAAACTACCTTGTATCGTCAATGCTATTTTGTCGTTCTATTTACTAAATACAGTATACACCTGCGAGACAAAATTTAGTGCTCCGCGTTGAATTTCCAATTTCAAAGTTGCTCCGTGACTGAGAAAGTTTGAGAACCTCTGCTATAGTGCATGATTTGAATTACGATTACAGAAATTTACAGGTTAGAGTAATATCGAAAAATCTGTGTTTAATTATCGTAGACTAGCAATTTTTTATTTACATCACCCTGAAAAACTAACCAAGCCTCTAAACACAAAGTGAAAATTTCTTACAATTTGAATTTATGAAACAATTATAATTAAACGAAAAACACTTATCTGGTGACCTCTTTGGGTAGCTGACGTCGTTGTCTCTTCATTCTCTTAGGATAAGATTTTATGGAGCAAAGGCCTGATCACCGCTTGTGATGGTAATGTAATATGATAATGGCCGATGTGAACATACGCTTTTACATGATCATCCTCTCCGTGTCCCTATTTTAAATTAAAAAAAAATCATCATACATCAGTGGACTTTTAAGAGTGACGATAAAAGACATCAGTTGTACAGAGAAAAGAGGATTGGAGTTAACATGTAAATCAATCGAAAATTTCAAAACTTTCACAAATATGTCAAAACAAATCTTGCGGCACATGTGAATTACATTATTTCTATGACCCTGAAAAAGTACTTTTTGCGTGGTTTTTAATATCTACATTTTTATTTATGGAAGCAAAATTAATTTAAAAAATTACTGGAAGTTTCAAAAAGTCCTACTTCAGGACCAATTTGTTTCAATTTACTATCTTCACAATACGAACTTTTAATTTAAATTAGTAATAATCACATTAAATACATTTATTTATGTAAAAATATACATGCCGTACATGTATCACGTCAAATAAAAATATGACTAAATACAATTCGTTGCACTGTACAAAATTTACAAAGTAGATATGATATAAAAACATTACGCTTAAACACACGAAAGAATAAGTAAATCAAAGTAATTATAAACGCGTGAAGAAATTATAACTAATACAAGTTAAAAAACTGGTATAGATTATTCATTAAAAACTATCAAAAAGAAACAATAAAATAATGTGCACACACACACATAAATTTGCATTTAATTTTAAATGAATCGTATATCAAATAAATACTTACAAATACCATCCACTTGTAAGCTTACCACCACTAGTTGTATATTCATTGATTCTTACGTAATGGGCTATCGGAACATAAAACAGGCTTCATTTAAAAGTTTACGGTATCGGATTATCTTTTCTCGGACAGAGTTTCACGGGATGCTACTCGCTCAATTTCCTAACTTCTTATGGTCAAAACCAGAGTTGCAGAGCTCTTTAACAATACAAATTCATTGTTAACAGCATTGTTTGAAAACTTCATTTTTGTGCAATAATAGCCATCTTTGTTCCGAATTCCTTTGTTACTAACAATGTTGAAAAGTGTACCACTGTTTCAAAATATGAGAACTACGGTCTTCATAAGAAAATCTAAAAATTAGCAAATCATCTAAATTTTATACGATTTATAGATAATATATATATATTTTACATTTATGCACAAGATAAAAATACTTAAGCTGTAAGTTATAAATCAGGGCACAATTTAGCATTTTCACGATTATAATCAATGAGTATCTTCGAGAAATTTAACACTTCGGATATTTCTACTCGTATAACTTAATAAATTATCATATCAATTGTTTTTAGCTTAAAGTTACATGTGTATTACGTTCATAGCTAAGTATTACAGCATAAGACATAAAAAACATTATTTCGGAAATTTCTACCCATGTATCAACAAATGAAAATATCAACGGTTTAAAGCTTAAAAATACATTGGAAAACCAGGGTGGTCACGAACCCTATTTTCTGTGTAAAACTTATCGTGTTTCAGTTACGCTGTACTAGTTACCGTATGTAGATTATTGGAAAATTACGTTATAAAAGTTTAAATACATTATATTTTATTACAAGTGTTGAATCTCATAACCAACATCTGAAACTTTTCCTCAGTAATGTCCTCTTTCCTCAAATCACAATCAGCTCTATCGATCACGGTAGAACGATATCTCCACGAGCTTTTATAAGAAACCATTATTATTACCCAAAAGAAATCTGTTTTCTGTTTGATTCAATAGTTTTCTCACATTGGTACATTTCAAGAAAAGTTATCCTCCCTTTACATAATGGTCCATCTGACAGTGAAATTGTCAACACGATAGATATAACATCTAAGAGAAAAGATGTTAATCTAATTTATTGTAACCAATACAGGCTGATTCAGAAAACGCAATCTATTCGAAGCAGAGCAAACGGCTGATACCATGACAAGAAAATCCATTTCCTTAGAAGACATGGATCGGATTATTAAACTATTCATCAAAAATTCAGGCAGAATATATGGAACAGCAGACTTAATGTGTATCTGCGAAATTTCGTATAGGTCATATTTAATCCGACATTAACTTCGTTCAGAATCAGCTCTGACGGGACACATTTTAAGAGAATGCCCTGAAACCTCTTAACTTAACTGCCGAGCAGAAGACTTCCTCTTACGACGGGCAGTTATTGCCAGATATCGATCTTGAGAAGTAGTTATTCGTTTACGACTTTGTCCAGACCTCCTTGCAACAGTTCCAGACTTCTGAAATTGTTTCCATAGCGTAGAGACTGTCTTGAAATATCCACACATCTCGCTGCTCCCATGATTGTCTGCCGGTCTAAACGACGGATAATTCGCCACTTCAGATTCTTCCAAATGATACTTCGGAGCCATAACAAACCGTTTTGAGTCCTTACACACCGAAATCAAACGCTGTATTGCAGAAATTCACTCAGATATTCGCTTTGCGCGAAGTTCTCGATTCACCGTCGGATGAAGTAACGCCTTGATTTGCATATCAGAAACCGTTTGATCACTTTTGATTGGATAATGCTAATTAGGCTTGTATTTCACATTCCCTGCAAAAATGGATTACATCGATTGAATATTTCATGGAATACCATTATTTTTGGGTATGTAAAGATAAATTTGGACATGAGTGTAGATGCTCCTCGACAAGTGCCAGTCAATTACAATCAGCAAACTGAAAAGAAATCCCATATTCCAAACTAACAAAATACAAAACACCATTAAATACTTATGAATTATGATAGCTGGTCTCACTGGATCCCCCATACAGCATCTCTCACTGAGATGCCAAAATACGGCCGCTCTGTAAAGAGCTGTCGGAGGGGGCATCGATGGCCAGCTCCAGAAAATATGGTACAAGTCTGTCATTAAAGAATTCTAACCTATGGAGTTGGAAAGGAACTTTCACTAAATCCCAGATCGAAAAACCCTAGACCATTTTTATAAAAACTACTAGGACTTACAGGGCCTCCTCAACGGATGCACTTGGCGCCCAGTCGAGTATGGCCCACTCCCACGTGACCCTCCAGTCTACTAAAATTCAACATTTGGAATGAGCACTCCCTTTTCACTTAACCCTCCTCATTCCCATCTGAAATAGATAATCCAGACCTCAAGGTGTACTCGGACGGCTCCGGTATTGATGGCAACGTAGGTGCATCTTCGAAGGAAACAAACTAAAAAGATATTTTACTACAATTAGACTCCCACACAACTCTATTTCAAGCCGAACTCCTACCAATAATCTGGGTTACAATCAATAACAAAATACTTGTATATAGCGACACAGCCTCGCAATCTACCTCCAGCAAATCTAAATTCCTATCTGAAGTTAAGAAATATACATATAAATAACAAGACCGTACTGAGCTGTGTTAGGGCACACATTGGTCTGATTGGCGACGAGACAGCTGATCACTTCTCTAAGATTGCCTCCGTTTGCAGTGGACATTGACATCCCTTTGCTACTGAACTCGCACGATCAAGGCAAATCTGTCAGCCACGTGGCAATCCTATTATAATACAAAGAGTGAGGGAATTTATACCGAATTAACGACGATCGGATCACAGTAAACATTTAGTCTGGTATCTCATGACTCATTGGTCAGGTTAATAGGTTCAAAACTTAACATTGAATCCTATTCGCATGAGCCTATTCGATACAAAGTTCAGTCAACATCTGCTTAAAATTAAGCGTTTTTCTCACGATTAACAACGCAAAATCTTTGATCCTTCTTTGAGATGTTTAGCCTTTCAAGTTACCATGATTGTGAAACATTGTTTTTACGCTATTACGTATTTCTGTCAGATAATTCAACCAAATTACTAGTATGCAACTTATGAATAGATGACTGCCCCAAATGAAGCTCTCATTTTTCTTCGTTGCCTTAAACACAACCGATACTATGTTGCAAGTGTGGAGTATTGGTCATTTTGTTTCTTAACTGGTAACCGAGTTCGAAAACTAATTTTGCTAACGATAGATGGTCACGAAAAATAAAATTTCTTTTTTTTTTAATTTAAAATATTTTTATTATTTCAATGACTTATTTCTACATGAAAGGATTATAAATTATACTAAAAAAAGATAACGTGATCAAAGCCCCAGTTTAATGTTTTTATCATGGTTATCCATTTGATGTAAAACTTCAATTCAGGTAGGTATTTCAATTAATGTCACACTAGAGCAATACAACTGGTATTGGTGACGGTCCGGTAAAGATCCGAGGATACCACATAATTTTGAACCTTCAATTTAGGTTATGCAAGATTTCATAATCGTACCTAAGTAAAATTTTTGTTTTCAATCTTTATCAATGTACCCCTAAAATTTCCTCAAGGAACAAACTTAAGGTTCTATTCCCAATGCGGGAACTGTAAAGTAGCTCCTGCAATATTTGCATATCATACACTTGTGATACTATTCTTGCACGTTTAAGGTGGTGAAATGTATATACTTTAAACGCCCGTAAAGTACAACATTTAATAGTACTTGTTTTTAAGAAATATAAGACCGTGACAGATGGCAGGTAAATGTTTCGCTCGAAATGAAATATAGATTAAAGCTGATGTTTTCTATAATTGATAGTGACTTATAAAAATGCTGAAATTTGTCACTTTCAAATAATGACTCAAAAAAGTATTGGGACGCAACACAAAGTTTAATAATTCATTAGAATTCAGTAACTGTTACAACACTCCCTTTCGTTTCATTCAGAACATAGGACTATATACTAAATTGACTGTAGCGATGCAAATGAAATTTAAAAAACAAAATATTTTACTTCGTATTCCCAGAGTATTGGAGCCCTTAGAATTTAAACTATTGTTTAAAGGCTAAAATCGAAATTGGTCAATTCTCAAGTATTCGAGGAAAATATTGATTTTTCCGAAGTCAGAAAACTTAGCATTTTCCTCTGGAATATATATCAGCTATTGAAAATCATCACATTGATAATTGTTCAGATAAAATTTGATATATCAGAAATATTGGGCCATCCGGAAAGTTCTGCGGGTTCTTTTATAAATACTAGCGAAGCAGTACAAAACTTAAGAAAATTTTATTGAATCACATAAGCACCATTTTGTTCTGACTTTTTGCCATCTTTCCGGCAGCCGGAAAATTCCTCTTTTAAGTCGTTAGGGTTATTTGTAAAGATGTTATCGAGGTGCTGTTATAGTCTCCAAAGAATTGAACTCCAGGTCATTCAGATAATTTTGAAGTGACCTGAAGAGGTGAAAATCTGAGGGGGCAAGGTCTGGTGTATATGTGGGGGTGACACAAAACATCCCAGCCATACTCAATGTCTTTGACATTCATTGTCATGCTGGAAGACACCTAGACGATTGGTCAGTTCTGCTTTTAATACTGCCATTTAAGAACAGTATTTTTCCCCAATTTATTGTCTGATTTTATGGCAACAATTCATAATGAACAATTCCTTTGTATTCCCACCATACACAAAGCATCATTTTTTTTGGGGATGCAGCCCCCTATCGATGTTACCCCATGATCTTTCTCTTATAACCATTATCGTATAGTATCCACTTCTCATCTCCAGTAATGAGCCATTTCAAAAAAAGGAGCTTCATTTCGTTTCAGCAAAGAATCACATGCCGAAATTTGAACAAGCATATTCTGTTAAAGTATAGGGTACACAATCTTCAGATGATCATGATCTGTACCTTTTAAAATATTTAGTCTGATAGCTCCTGAACTGTGTAACGTAGGTTTTCAACGACGGCATCTTTTAATAGGTCCTCGTTTACTTGAGGATGGTCGTCCACAGCGCGCTTAAATTTATCAAACCACCTTCCAACTGTCATCAGAACTTGATGACAGTTGGAATTACGCACAAATTTTACGTTTACAGCACAAATTTTACGAGCAGTCTGACTAGCATATTTTCCTCTTTTTTTAAAATACGAGCATACGACGAAAATGAACTTTTTGGTTCTCCATTCTTAGCACTGCAGTGCCACAACACAAACTAGAATTATGCAGCGAAAGCATAAAATACCGAATTTACACATCTGCTTCAATCAAGGTCACTCCTTATCAGCGGTAGCAAAATAGTAATAAGAAAGCGCGCTTTGATTTGAAAAACCGCGAACTTTCCGGATGACCCAATATATTAAGCACGGAAAAAGTAATATTTATAATTCCCAAGTACCAGAAGACAAATTTGATAGAAAAACTCCGAACTGAATATCCTTGACACCAGACGTTAAATTGAAAATTACAGAATTCGACTTTTATTAGAGTATTTAGAATAAAGTGTGTAAAAGGACTTTCTCAAAGAAAGAATTCACCGAGGGACCAACATTAATCAGCTTCGAGAATTCGGTTATCTGTAGGCGTATGTATCAAAATTTTTAGTAATGCAAGTCCAATACTGGACGTGATTGTGATCCGAAATTTCTTATTCCCAGACACGGTGATGGTATTGCTTTCTACGCGATATAACTCATTTATTTGGTTGTAAAAAGGTCAAATTTAAATTTTTGAAAGGTTAAGAAAAAGGGCTTGAAAATTTTAAATTTCTTATGAAACTTGCCGAATAGATTGAGAAGTTGTCCAACGAAAATTAGGAACAAATGTAATTTTATTCTTAAAAACTAATTTAATAAGATATCCCTAATACTCTTGACTATTTTCATTTGATATTCCATGTTTTATTACTTATATCTGTGTTTTAGTAAATCTTTCGTTCTATATTGTTACGAAACAAGTTTACTTTAAAACATGCATTTTTCTTCATGAATTTAAAGAAAGTTGGTTGCCCCAATACTTTGTCATATACCTGATCTTTTGGAATTGCTGATATTTTAGGAAATATCTTAATATAAGTTTTCAATTTCAGAAACCGGATTAAACTCAAAAATGAACAGCAAAAACACTTTTCAAGTTAAATAATCGTGTAAATCTTATGTGTCAGCAAACAAATTTCGAAATCAAATATAAAACATTTCAAGATGCTATGAATTTTAAAAATTATCGGATATTTTACCATTTTGATGCTTCAAAAAAGGGCATCGGGGTACCTTAAATACCAAAATTTAAATTAGCAGCAAATATAAAACTAGGTTTTGATTAAGTTTATCTTTTGTAAGGTAGATTCAGATATTCTTGCTTTACGAATAAATGATATGAAATGTCTCATTTTACAATAAAAATATAAAGAAATGAAGTACAAGTTTTCATAAACATTAGATTGAAATGTTCAAGACATCCATAGAACTAAGAACTCTCAGAGCAGCGGTTCTCAACCTTTTCTTACTTTAAACGACCTCTAGAATACAGTAGAGCGCCCCAAACATCCGTTTTCCGTCAATTAAAAATGAACATAACATGGTGTCGAATGTTGATATAAATGGAGCAAAGGGAAAATAAGCAGTTAGGTGATAAACCATTACCTTTGTAGGTATTCTGAAGCATAACCAACTTCAATTCACAAGGTATTAACGATTCTTCCCTTTCGGAATCAAAGTATTAACAATTTCGATCATTTTTGCGAACGGTTTGGGGATGTCAACGTTTATATTTGAAGTAACTAGTGATTTTAGACAGTTGTCCACTTCACATTTAATTTTCAAAGTATAAAGACCCATGTTGTAGAAAAACTTCAGCAGACTTTAAATTGTACTATTATCAATGTATTTGATCTCAAAGGAAACGCTTGTCAAAAGCTAAAGCAATGATTCCACTTGGGAACCGATCACTAATATCAAATCTCCAAGTGACAAAAGGTTGAACTTTAAAAGTTTTATAGGTAACTTTACAAGTTACTAATCAACTTTTTATAGATCATCTTCAACTCGATGATAAGCTCTTTTAGACTTCTGACTATAAAAATTAAAGGAAAATAATGAAGTTTCAATTTCTAGGAACTAAAGTTAATCTCTCTTTAAGCAGCTTTTGGAGAGCAAATATCTAGAAAGAACTTTCAATGGCACTGTTTTTTTTTGTAAAACAAAACTATTATAGAACTGCTGTCAAAGAAACCCTACTTCGATTACTGTAAATGTGTCAGAAATGTAAAAACATGCGAATTATTTGAATATTTAACATAAAATGACCACGATGAGTTCTCCTATTACGTTCCGCTGTAGTTTATAAGGGTGGGAGAGGTGCATTCACTGGAATACCACAGGTTGAGAACCACTTGTTCTAGAGACAGGTCATCTGGAATGCCCCATCCGGGAAAGGACAGGACATCCCCTGGTTGAAACGAGCGCACACTACTGGGAAGACCCCGGCTGGATGAAGCTTTACTATAAATATGTAAATCGTGTCAATGGGACCACACCTCATAGGGTAGGTTTGCCCATTAAGAGGAACACGAGTACAGCTCATAGCAAGAGTCGACGCAGGATACTCGGTTTTCGTGGTTCAATTCGTAAATGGATACAGTCGGAATTCTTTAGCGACGATTAACAGTTGAGTGCATTCAAGATAAGATGGTAGTATCCAGAAAGGGAAGAGATGACAGATGTTGGTCATTCTGGGGAGAAGTCGGTGTCCACCAGTGAAGAGGATGCGGCACAGCCATCTTTCACTTTTCCACAACCTGTTGATGGATCGGCACAACAATAAATGCCGATGAATTCATCACGGTTACTGCTCAGAACAAGCGCAATTCAATACGTTTCTTTTTGAAAAAGGTAGGTATTTTAATTAACGTCGCACTGGAGCAACAACACAACGGGTTGTTGGAGACGGTGCGGGATCAACCCTCAAAGTGAAAGATCCGATTCAAGGGAACCGGAACTTAAATGTTTGATTTTTTATTCTTTTGTTAATAAATAAATATAACCTACACAAATTTATTTCGTGAATGTCTGCTTAGTAAGCGTTTAAAATTATTCAGTTCCCATTTTGGATTATACTGATTTCATCACAATACACTTACATTCATCAAATCCAAATATTCTTTTTCATATGAAGATCCGAATTCAACCCGTGGATTGAAGAAACCGTCCGAGTGCAGATTGCGAGATCTTCCTTCCATTCAAGGAACTCGTTTCAAGAACATAAGCATTGAGAAAATAATATTAACAAATCAGGTGAAACGTTAGTTTGTGAGTAGCATTATTCTATTATCCAACCTTCAACAGAAACATCTGACGCGAAACACTGACACTCGAAGCAATGCCCCATGCGCTAAGAAATGATTCAAGCATTAAGTAATTTCATGCGCTAACATACATGCAAAGTAATTTGATGCACAAACATACGCACTAAACAATGACGCATGCACAAAAAGGATACACAAGAAGCGCAACACACAAAAACAGCCGACACAAAAGGACAACAGGAACAAAAAGGACAACACGAACACAAAGGACAACAGAAAACAAACATTTTCTTTCCAAGTCCATTTAATGGAAAGACGAAATTATAGTTCATGAATGGTCCAACTAAATTCGATCTACAATTTTGAAAAATTTAAATTTTAAACCTATTTGAGATTTTTTTTTTAAATTTAGGGCAATTTATTCTTTTAACCCTCTGAGTCACAAGATATTCAAGTTGCGTAGTATTGCCTTTACCCTGCAACACACGATTCAATAACCAAATCTAATGGATAAAGGAATCCTAGGTAAGATTCCCTTCAAGTCAAAGGGGTTTGGGGCAAGACGCGTGAAAGTAAGTGCCACATTGTCTACCAAAAAGTTCTTCATGGTGGAGTTGAGTCACACTGCTATATATACAACTGTATTGTTAGTTTGTGGCTAATTTCGCAAGTTCAAAACTGGTCAAGAATTGTGCAGGAAAGACTGCAGGTTATATGCATGTGAACCTCTCAGGAGGGTTAAGGGCATTTTTATCCTTCATCTTTCAGAACTGTTTTTGTTCAAAGGGCACTGACGGGGCGTGATGACATACATCGTACTATTACAGTGAAAAAAAAATTATTAATACGCAAGAGGAAATAAAAAAATATCCATCCTTAGTTTTTAATTACCACCAATAACAAATCTATAATTAGTAATTGAGGCATTGACGTTGAAATGGAAGTAAGCGCCAAAAACTAAATTTTACAGGACAAGCAAAAAACCAGAGAGGAACATAGGAAAAAAGTAACACGTCAAATTTAGGTTTTGGCGCTTATGCAGAAATAAGGTACTTAGGCTTTTTAATTTAGTAGGCGAAAATATGCCAGTAAAATAATTTTAAGGCGAGTATTTTACCGAACGTTGCACTGGGGCAACAACGGGCTATTGACAACGAATTTTGAACCACGGACAGATGACGAGGTCACACCTCAGCTGGCACCCTATTGTCCAAACTACCACATCACGCCAACGTGAGGACATTTGAGGCCCCGACAGATTTAACGCGCACTAGTCCCCGTGTACACGACGGTCTTCCGCTGGATTCGAACTCGCAACCCTCCGGTTGCTCTTCCAACCGGGCTAACGCGGCCAATTGACGTGGAGTTCCAGTTTGGGTGTTCTCGTCACTTGACCGTGGTTCCAAATGACGTATTGCTCTCGATCTTTCCCTTCGACATGGATGCCGTACCGTCGCCCAGGCCCTTGTGGCTCGGTAGGTTTGCCCACTGCGCTAGTAACAAAAATCTTTAGGGTATTGGTATTTTCAATTAACGTCACACTGGAGCAACACAACGGGTTATTGGCGACGGTCCGCGATCAAACCCGAAGGGACAGATCAGAAGATAACACCACGCAATTTTGAACCGCTGTCAGATGACGAGGTCACACCTGATCTGGTACCCCACTCTCCAAACTTCACCACGCCAACTTGAGGACATTGGAGGCCACGACAGATTTAATGTGCACCAGCTCCCTTTGTACACGACGGCCCTTCCAACTGGGCCACCGCGGCCCCATTTAGCCTGACAGAAAACGCTTCTCGTAATTACGGTTTCGTATTGTACTGAAATTATCATGAATTCAATTTTTTCATTTGATGAGATAACGATTTGAATTTTAAAATGAATTATTGATAGTAGAATATTAGTAATTCACATCGCTTATACTTGGGATTTAGTTTCACGTTTTATTAGTACATATATTTTTTGTTAAGAAATAAAAAATAGAATACACATTTATCTACATTTTCACGTTTATTCAAAGTGTAGGACGTTCTAGATAGGAAATGAGACACATATGATGTGATAAAAATTTTGAAGTTCCCTTTCCAGAGAAAAACTAAATGTGCAAATTTTCTAAATGTTCAAAATACATTTACACACGGTGATAGATTATCACCCGTGAAGAATTTTTCCAAATAATTATGTTAGACCCTTCAGCGAATTTCAGAATAGAAACTTAGAACGTTAACATTCTAAGTTTTCTTATCTGTAAAATAATTTCATTAATTCTTCCACAATAGTTAAATACCAGCATTTTTGCGAATCTTTAACACTACACAATGCAGCTAAGATTTCAGCTTTTAACCCAACAACCTGTCAGATGGTGTGCAATCCAAAAGTATTAGACGAAGCGTCTGCTTGTTAATTACGCTTTAAACTTATTTTTAAGCTATCATACATGTTTCGTGATTCTTTCGCATTTTTCAACTTTTTTGTCATGAATTCCTCATTTGTACACGGTCTCTGAATTAATTGCCATTGAGAGATTTCCATCTGTGAGTTTTCATAAGCGGTTGTACATTTCTGAACATCATAGTTCAAACTTCAGCGGATAACTTGCACGATCCGCAAATACAAAAACATGTCTGCTGTCACTCGATTACTCCTCGAGCTTAAGCGAAGGCTCGAATAATGCGTTTGGTCGAGTTTCACCACTCTTCATCGAGTTAAGTAAAGGAGCGGTCTCCGACTCGCAATATCCAATAGCAGGTGTGTAAAACTGTTATTTCGAGGTGTTATCTGGTATTGTTCATTTGCGATTAGTTATTTTTAGTGGCAATTAATTAAAATGGCACTGGAGTAGCACAACCGGCTAGTGTCGGCGGTCCGGGATCAATCCCGAAGGGAAAGGAAAACACTACGTAATTCTCAACCACAGTCAGATGGACGAGGTTACACCTGAGCTGGCACCCCACTCTCCAAATTTCTACACCACGAGATTTAACGTGCACCAGCCCCCTTTGTACTATCGTGGCCTCAAATGTCCTCATGTTGGCGTGGTGTGGAATTTTGGAGAGTGGGGTGCCACTTCAGATGCTACCTCCTCATCTGACTGTTGTCCTCGGGTCTTTCCCTTGGGGATTGATCTCGGACCGTCACCAATAGCCCGTTGTGTTGCCCCTGTGCGATGTTAATTAACTACCTACAGTTCCCACCCCATCCAGCGAAAAAGACCACTTTGTATTCTTAGTCGATTAATGACCCATTTCCATGGAAACACTTTTTGTCTGGAACCATTTCCCAACTGGAATGGAAAGATCTTTTTGAAATTTTATCCCTATTGAAATAAAAGTATCTATTATAATAAAGTATTGAAGATGGGAGAATTGCCAGTAGACAATCAAATTGAGGATTTTCAGAGATTCCCTATTTTATTCATCCTTGGGATCGAAAATGCATTTCGAAAAGGATGAATAAAATAGAGATAAATTATTCAAACAAGAAAACACAATTTGCAGCTCATTATATAGGGTGAGTCTAAATTGTTTTTACAAAATAAGAGGGGTGATATTACCCATCCAGACGAGCCATAATTACCATGGAACATAGGGTCGCATTCCACTCTGAGAGGCAGAAAAGAGTCAAATTAGAATTTCAAAATGAACTTACAGCAGTGTTGAAACAGCGAATGAACGATACCAAAAGCTGCAGAATGTGATTGATTGATCAGAGAAAAACTCACAGCAAGTGCTCAAAGTGGCGGCCACGCGTGTCGTTGCACAGTTTACACCGGCGAAGGAATGACTGGCGCACCCTCTCGAAGATTCCTGGTGTTGTATTAATTTTGTCTGCGGCAACACCGATTCTCGCTACGAGATCTTCAGCCGAGTTCACAGGCGTTTGGTACACTAAAGATTTCATGTACCCCAGAAGAAAAAGTCCAGTGGGTTGATGTCAGGTGAAGCCAAGCCACAGGTCCGCCACGTCCGATCCATCGTGCGGGATATGTGGCATTCAAGAAGTGCCGGACCGTGCTGGGGCTCCATCGTGCATCAACCACATGTCTCTTTTCTGCCTCTCAGAGTGGAATGCGACCCTATGTTCCATGGTAATTATTGCTCGTCTGGATGGGTACTATCACCCCTTTTATCTTGTAAAAACAATTTAGACACCCTGTATAAGGCAAAGTTGCAGTCTGTCTATCCTCTATACAAATCCACTGTTTGACCAATCCACATCAAATCTGGTATATTTTATTCCATTAGAGGGTAGCATATGCTTTATTTTCACCTCCGTCCTAGTTGTCCTAGGCGTGCATAGGGGATAAAAACAATTCGAATTCCCCATAACATTGAGTATTATTACGATTGCGGTACGCTACGATTATTTTACCAGTATTGCTGAAAAAAAATTCCAATGCAAGTACAACGTATTTCCCCCAAAGTAAAACGTAGAATCTATAAATATGCCAAATTATTTTCTATTTTTCTACCATATTTGAATTTTTTGACATTTGCATTCTTCTATGAGAGAAAAGCGATTTTTCGGTTCACTTTCAATCAACATTTAACCAATTCAACTCGAGCAACGCCGGGTAATTCTGCTAGTCAAGTATAAAATACAAGGAAAAAAACTACTAAGACTAGGGTCGTCTAGACTATAAACAATAAATATGTTGCTTCCCTAGAAGGGTAACGGATTAGTGACCGGAGGTTTGCGAGTTCGAAACTCGGTCCAACCAAAGACCGCACGTGAAATCTGTCGTGGTCTCACATGTCCTCACGTTGGCGTGGTGTGGAAGTTTGGAGAGTGGGTAACCAGCTCAGGTGTTGATCTCGTCATGTGACCATGGTTCAAAATTACGAGGTGTTGTCCTCGGGTCTTTCCTTTCGGGTTTGATCCCTGACCGTCGCCAATAGCCCGTCGCGTTGCACCGGTGTGACGCTACCTATCCACCTAATAGGTTTGCCCGACAGGGCAGAGAAATGAAGGAGATGGTCGACATCCTAACCAGAGGGAACTAGGGGCCCTTGATTCCAATACGGTGCAAGTGGGCTGCAGGACACTCGTGTTCTGTACAGTGCGGTTCCGACCTTGGGTTAGTCCACTTTGGAAAAGATGTGAAAGCTTGTTTGGAGACCATACTCAAGAGCATAAATGATGATCGCCGTGACAGGTTTTGCACCCGACAACGCGTTATCAAAGCCGCTTTTGGCTCCAAACGAGAAAACTTCGAACCAGAATCCATAAAAGAGATCTAACAATTTAAGCTATTTATTTACGTGACCACCAATCCCCTAATTTAACCAATAGACTCGTTCAAAGTCAGCCTATTTATCCTACGTGACAACTACCACACTAAAGGTATACAATTGTTAAGTACCCAATTTCACAAATGTAAATAAATGTCATATTTAACATTTTTAGAGAATTTAAATTTTTAGTAAGAAAAAGTTTCTAGTGTGCCAATGTTAGCCAGAATGCATGGAATAGTTCAGAGCATGCATATAAATGCCTTGTGTCATTTAAAAACAAAAGCGTTTCCCAAAATTATCATAAGATTAAAAGTGTTTTTAATTAAGCCATTACTTACCTTCATTAGTTATTGAACGGAAAGCATCAAATTCAAAATCCAGAAATACATCCTAAAACACATTTTAAAAAAGCTTCGAACGAAAAGTAATGAATAAACGGACAAATGTAAAAAAGCAAACGATTAAAAAATACCAAGGTTGCATATTACACTGCTGGCCACCGTAAATGCAACACCCTGAAGGAAGCATGCAAATAATATGAAATTTACAATATGCATTAGCGGAGGTGAGATATGCAAATGATTAGAATTTCAGCGCAGACGCACATCACGCGCGCCTGTGGCGCCACTTCAAAGCGCTATTTAAGGCTTGGAGATTTCGACGATTTCAAGTACGGCAATTGTATTTTTCTTGTGGTTTTTTCAAAAAAACGATCAATTATGCCTCGTAGAAAACAGCGATCATCTTTTGATCAAGTATCCGAGTTCGACAGAGGAAGGATAGTGGCCTACCGAGACTGTGGATTATCTTTCAGGGAAATCGGTAGTCGTGTTGGACGAAACCAAACAACTGTAATGCGGATATGTGATCGTTGGATGCAGGAGGGTACGACGGACCGACGTGTTCGACCGCATCCACCTCAGTGCACCACTTCACGTGATGACAGGCATATTGTGCGTATGGCAGTGACGGATCGCTCAGCCACATCACGAACCATAGCACAGCACATTCAGTCTGTACCGCATCATCCAGTGTCTGCGCGTACCATTCGACGCCGTTTACAGCAGAGCGGTCTGTCCGCAAGACGTCCATTGCTTCGTCTACCCTTGACGCAGAACCACAGACGTTTCCGCCGCCAATGATGTGATGAAAGAAGGATGTGGACGACAGAATGGAATGAAATTGTCTTTACTGACGAGTCACGCTTCTGTCTGCAACACCACGATGGTCGGATTCGAGTCTGGAGACACCGTGGAGATAGGATGCTGAACAGCTGCGTTATGCACCCCACACTGGTCCTGCACCGGGTATTATGGTATGGGGCGGTATTGGATATCACTCTCGCACTCCTCTAGTACGCATTGCCGGTACTTTAAACAGCCAGCGCTACATCTCCGAGGTGTTGGAGCCAGTTGTCCTTCCTTACCTTCAGGGCTTGCCCACAGCCATATTTCAACAGGATAATGCGCGACCACACGTGGCACGCCTTGTCCAAGGGTTCTTCGTCAATCGCCAGATTGAATTGCTTCCCTGGCCAGCTCGCTCTCCGGATCTTTCGCCGATAGAAAACATGTGGTCCATGGTTGCTCAACGATTGACCCAGAATACATCCCCAGCTGCCACACCAGATCAACTTTGGCAATGTGTGGAAGCTGCTTGGTCTGCTGTACCCCAAGAACACATCCAAAGTCTCTTTGAATCAATGCCGAGGTGTGTGGCAGCGATGATCTCCAACAATGGTGGCTACTCTGGCTACTGATTTTGGCAGGAACCACACTTCATAGAAGTCTATAAATTTAATCATTTGATACTTGGTCAACATGTTATCTACAAAATAAATTTTGTTGTGATATCTCTTGTCTTTCTTGGTGTTGCAATTTGGGTGGCCAGCAGTGTAGTTACCAGTCCTATTTAAAAACGTTGTTCTGTAGTTTTATTTCTAATCGTCTGTCCCAAATATTCAGATTTTTTTTATATTTCGTAAAGAAGAAAAAGGCCCGAAATAAACTAAAATAGAATTTAAATTCCGTAAAAATAGTTTTGGAAAATAATTGATATTTCAGCAGTACTGGTAAAACAATCCAACTCCAAACTACCAAATCATGGTTGATTAGAGTAGAATTACTCAGATGTTTCAACGTGAAACTTGCCTAAATATGTAAGCAAAGAAATTTCAAACGCATTCACTTAACTAAAATGGTGTATCAATTATAATACATTAAATTAAAATACGTTAAACAAATCTTATGGCGATACTCGTAGACAAAATCGAACGTGGAGACTTACGCAACCATGTTCAGTCACTAAATGAATGTAAGAACTCAAAGTATGCAGTTTCATGAAAATATATTCAACCGTTTGGCTGTAGACTGATTTTGCCATCTGGATCCAAAACTTAAAATGGGTCGAAAATATACAATGTGCAAACACTTCATTCTTATACACTGCTGGCCACCCAAATTGCAACACCAAGAAAGACAAGAGATATCACAACAAAATTTATTTTGTAGATAACATGTTGACCAAGTATCAAATGATTAAATTTATAGACTTCTGTGAAGTGTGGTTCCTGCCAAAATCAGTAGCCAGAGTAGCCGCCATTGTTGGAGATCACCGCTGCCACACGCCTCGGCATTGATTCAAAGAGACTTTAGATGTGTTCTTGGGGTACAGCAGACCAAGCAGCTTCCACACGTTGCCAAAGTTGATCTGGTGTGGCAGCTGGGGATGTATTCTGGGTCAATCGTTGAGCAACCATGGACCACATGTTTTCTATCGGCGAAAGATCCGGAGAGCGAGCTGGCCAGGGAAGCAATTCAATCTGGCGATTGACGAAGAACCCTTGGACAATGCGTGCCACGTGTGGTCGCGCATTATCCTGTTGAAATATGGCTGTGGGCAAGCCCTGAAGGTAAGGAAGGACAACTGGCTCCAACACCTCGGAGATGTAGCGCTGGCTGTTTAAAGTACCGGCAATGCGTACTAGAGGAGTGCGAGAGTGATATCCAATACCGCCCCATACCATAATACCCGGTGCAGGACCAGTGTGGCGGTGCATAACGCAGCTGTTCAGCATCCTCTCTCCACGGTGTCTCCAGACTCGAATCCGACCATCGTGGTGTTGCAGACAGAAGCGTGACTCGTCAGTAAAGACAATTTCATTCCATTCTGCCGTCCACGTCCTTCTTTCATCGCACCATTGGCGGCGGAAACGTCTGTGGTTCTGCGTCAAGGGTAGACGAAGCAATGGACGTCTTGCGGACAGACCACTCTGCTGTAAACGGCGTCGAATGGTACGCGCAGACACTGGATGATACGGTACAGATTGAATGTGCTGTGCTATGGTTCGTGATGTGGCTGAGCGATCCGTCACTGCCATACGCACAATATGCCTGTCATCACGTGAAGTGGTGCACTGAGGTGGATGCGATCGAACACGTCGGTCCGTCGTACCCTCCTGCATCTAACGATTACATATCCGCATTACAGTTGTTTGGTTTCGTCCAACACGACTACCGATTTCCCTGAAAGATAATCCACAATCTCGGTAGGCCACTATCCTTCCTCTGTCGAACTCGGATACTTGATCAAAAGATGATCGCTGTTTTCTACGAGGCATAATTGATCGTTTTTTTGAAAAAACCACAAGAAAAACACAATTGCCGTACTTGAAATCGTCGAAATCTCCAAGCCTTAAATAGCACTTTGAAGTGGCGCCACAGGCGCGCGTGATGTGCGTCTGCGCTGAAATTCTAATCATTTGCATATCTCACCTCCGCTAATGCATGTTGTAAATTTCATATTATTTGCATGCTTCCTTCAGGGTGTTGCATTTACGGTGGCCAGCAGTGTAGATTTGAAAATTGTTTATTTGTATTACTTTTGAATTAGTATATAAGAGTTAAAAATTTGTGTTATTTCAATATTCTAAGAATTGTGCTAGTATTTTAGAATTTGTATTTTGTGAAAGTATATTCAGTTTAATTGAAAATTTATAACCATTAAAAAAATGTGTTGAATGTAAACATTCAACATGGTGCGGGATGTTGGAGCTTCTCGTCACTTCGAGCGATAACGCGCCAATCTTGGCGCAGTGTGGGAGTTGTGATTTTGTACATTTGTTCTATTTCTCGAGGGTGAAGGTGGTCTGATTCGGAAAGGGGGCGAATGAAGCTGGTACCGCCCTCTATTAAACAAAATCAACGCGCGAGTTAGAAAATTATCGTTCTCATTGAAAGTACTTCCCCCTAAGTTACCTTCCCCTGCTTCATCCCTCCCGACGGATAAATCACTTCCGCAGAAACGTTCGAAGAGGAATCGTTTTCCTTTGGATTACGCATGTCAGCAGATCTTTCGTCTGTTTCCTTTCTTCATTTTAGAGCGATGTTGGCTTCACTGTTGAGCTTCTCGGAGTGAAAAATGGGTCGTGTTTGGGTAGGTAGTTAATTAACGTCGCACTGGAGCAACACAGCCGGGTTGTGTTTGGATTTAGGTACTTCTATAAATATTGCTTGGTCTTTTTATTTGAGTAGTCTGAGCAGAGTAGTCATGACTCTTGATTATCTAATTTAGGTCTAATTAGTTATTTAGCATGTTTTTGAAGTGATATCCCAAATTCTAATGCGTTCAGAAAGGCAATTCCTATTGGAAATTTTTTCTTATATTTATTCTTCATGTTTTGACATTCAGTCAAGTTGCTCGGGAGGTTTTTTTTTTTTTACACATTTTACTTCACTAAGGAAGTCTTGAAAATCTAGATTTTTTCAAGAAATTTGACAATTAAAAATCAACTGAAATTCATTTTCTAAACCAATAACTTGGACTGCGGGTCAAAACATCTACTGTATTGCATAGATTAGAATGGGATACAAAAAATATTTATAATAGATCAATTCATTGTGCAGTTATCAGTTTGAACAAAGCATTCTATTGAAAAAAAGGTTCTTCAGAAATTAAGTTTGAAGTTTTGGAAACACATTTGCATATGGCGACAGTACTTAAAGAAAACCCTCTTCACTAGAACTATTATTTATTATAACCCTTGAAAGCTAAGGAGATGGAGAATATTTTGAATAAAATGCATCGATTCTCTAGTCAATTTTCGTGATTTCTAGGATATACATGCAGCTTAATTTGATTTCCCTGTACACATCGGGCCGCTGTAGTCCGGTTGGAAGAATAACGCAACCGGAAAGTTGCGAGTTCGAAACTCGGACCAGAAAAACGGTGTGGCTGGAGAAAGTTAAAACTTTCGCGGCCTCCAATATCCTCACGTTGGCGTAGTGTGGTAAAGGTATTTTGACTACTGGAGCAACACAACGGGTTGTTGGTTACGGTCCGGGATTAATCCCAAAGGGAAAGATCCGAGGACAACACCGTCATTTTGAACCACGGACAGAGGATGAGGTTAACACATGAGCTGGCACCCCACTCTCCAAATTTCCACACCACGTCAACGTGAGGACATTATTTGAGGTCGACAGATTTAACGTGCACCAGCTTCCTTTGTACACGACGGTCTTTGGCTGGATTCGAACTCGCAACTCTCCGGTTCCTCTTCTATAACCCCCTAGTTGGAAGAGCAAGTGGTTGGCAACCGGACTATAATATCAGTCTTTTCCAACCGTTATGCTAGATGAATAGTAAGCATAGATTATTTGACTATTTTGACACTCATGAATGAAACTTCGATTTTCGCATATCCATGTCTGAACCGGGATACAAACCAAGAGCCTGTTGAATAGTGGGCCAGGGCGCTACGAATTTTTATGGAACTTCAAGAGAAAAATATAAATTCTTTAATAATCTGGGTAAATGCAATCAAACCTTTCCTACGGTCACACTGTTCCGACCTTTGGTCGAACAGTCCCTGGGTTCGATCAAGGTATGGGTACTCGTAGTATTAAAGAATTCCCACTATTCTCAAAACCGGTGAATTCAAACTTTACGTACGGTTTTTAATTTGTAGTTTTTTCCTTATCTAACTGTGGACCCGGAAAGGTCGGAAAAGCAACGGAGTTCGAAACTAGGTCCAGCCAAAGACGTCGTGTACATGGGGGCTGGTGCACACGTTAATTAACTACCCTGAACTGTCTGAGTGGAGGACCTCACTTGGGCATCACTACTCGATGTCGTTTACCGTCGGATGAATGGATCCCTGGACTACACACCCACAAGGAGTGGCTACCTTAAAGTAGAGGCTTTCTTAAAAACTAAAGCTGAAATAATAATGAAGTATCACAGCTTCGACAACCAGTAATGAGGTTTCATTAACAACGTTGCTTCTTTCTCGCAAAGGAAGCAATAAAGTACACATTTTTAGCCGTAAAATTCAATTGACCCACCCCAATGTTGGCCTATCTACGGGTCGTTCGATTGAAAGAAGAGTGGATTAGCAACTTGGAGGAGGGTGAATTAACGTCGCACTGGAGCAACACGACGGGATCCATCCCGAAGTGCGAGATCCAAGGACAATGCTTCGTCATTTTAAGCCACGGACAGATGACGAGAACCACACCCGAGCTGGAACCCCACTCCACGCCAACGTGAGGACATTTGAGACCGCGACAGAATTGACGTGCACCAGCCCCCACGTATACGAAGGTCTTCGGTTGAATTGAGTTCGGAACTCGTAACCCGGTTCCTAACCCGCTGCTCTTCCAACTGGGCTTTATCACACAAGTAAAATACGAAATGATAAGCCTAGTTGGTTTGTTGGGTTTTATGGCGCAAGAGCCATATTTGGCCATGGATAAGTCAGAAAATAGTCAAAAAATCACTTAAGTTAAATGTTTATTTAGCATCGCGTTCTGAGTGGAATAGAAATCTGAGAAGATTGGGGCCCCACCAAATTTATATTTTGAATACAAGGCATAAAGTGCACATGAACGAAAGCAAAAGAAAGCCCTGAAAAAATAAACCAGTTAAAACGAAAAGGATGGCTACTTTCAATTAAATCCTCGTAATCAGTCTCAACCCAGGAGATAGGTTCTAGCGTCGCAGCTGCATTCAAAATGCTGATACGGTAGTCTTTTTTTTAGACCTTTATTCCGATTCTTCCTATCCCCGTTCGCTGTAAGTGTTGCAGATATCGTTGAGGATGTTTAGACTATTACGATGCAGATGTTATTAGTATGCACATCAGCGATTATTGGAATCGGATGAAAAGGCGAATGGTTGGCGGCGTAGATGATGAATTTGAATGGTGTAGGTCAGGGGTGTCTAACTCAATTAAAACACGGGCCATTTAATGCAACTGGTAAGATTCACGCGGGCCACAGCACATTTACAAATTTTCTTAAAATTATATTTTGAAGTGAGGATTCACACACACACAGGAATATGGATTGGATAATTAAAACACATGCAATTAAGTGAATTTAGGGTAATAATTTATAATATTTCTATATAATTGCTTTAATTTAATGTATTTATGAATTATTTTTTTACCGGAAACTTGCCAGCGCTTTCCTCCTACTAGTTTTCCAATATCTGGATTCAAAGACTGAGAAGACAAACTTCATTATGGCAGATAGATGTTTATCAGTTAATCTTGATCTGTAGGCCGTTTTATTTAATTTCATTGACGAAAATATAGTTGCTCACACAAGTACGTACTCCCAAAATAACAAAATTTGTGCAGCAAACCTTTTAATATCCGAGTATTTTCACCTAAATAAGAATATATTTTGGTAATTCCTACTTCTCGATGTCTTTTAAAACCGAATCATTCTGGAAATCAATTAATTCCAGTTGTATCGAAGTGGGAGCATTTTAAACTTCAAAGGAAAAAGGCCAAATAAAGAGAAATTTTTTTTGTAATTTGAAATCATTAAAACGTTTATCGAATTCGTTTTTGATTTCTTAGATTTTACCACAATAGTGTGAAAATGAGCAACTTTGTTTAAAAATCATCTACAAAAAACGTTTTGACGTATTTTCCTACGTGTGAGCAGTTAAAAGCACAAAATCAAAGTTAGTTTTTGTACAAAACTAGCTATTGCATCGTACATATTCGTTAATTGATCTTTGCCTTGCAATGTAATATTAAGATTATTCAGATGACCTAGTATGTTAAAATTGCCAGATCTTTTAACCATAAAGGATCTTTTATAATTCGATATATTTTCGTTTCTTTCATTTCAAGAAATACAGTTATTTCCTCCAAAAGCAGATAACTCTTCAGGACAACCAACGAACTTCTGTATAAGGAAGATCTTCGAATTAGGATTCTAAATCTTTAAGGAACGAAGTAAATTGGCGATGTTTAAGTGCTCTCGATCGAATAAAGTCGACTGTCTTTGTTACTGTTTTAAGTGCTTCGTCCATTTTAATATTTTTAAAGAGAACTTGTTGGTGCATAAGGCAATGCAAAGTACTGATTTTTGGTTTATCCGGATATTCATCTTGTAATTTTCTCGTCAGTCTTGACACAAATCCTTTAGTTTAACCAGTCATCAATTTAGCGCCGTCAGTTGTTACAGAAACAAGCCTGTCAAGAGGAAGATTAAATTTTCCCAAAATGCTCCATACAGAGCATCAAAAATATCTTCACCAGTTCTAGTTCCATAAAGGATAACATCCAGTGGACTCTAACTCATTTTTAACATGACGAATTGCCTCGATCTCCCCTAAGTGCTATTTTCTTCGTAACATATTGTCCCGTTTTCATTTTATTTCAGTGCATCGTGGGCCACAAAAAAATTACCTCGGGGGCCGCATGCAGCCCGCCAGTTCGACACCCCTGCACTGGAGGAACACAACGGGCTATCGACGACGTCCCGACATTTTCAACCAATCAGATGACTACGTCACACCTGAGCTGGCACCCCTCTCTCCAAACTTCCACAAATTTAACGTACACGACGGTCATTTGGTTGGGTTCAAACTCGCAACCCTCCGGTTGCTAATCCGTCACTCGTTTTACCAGTATTGATCGAAAAAACATTTCTTCCACGATATAAAAATAGCCCGTTGTGCTCCAAGTGCGACATTAAAATACTAAAATATTTTAAAGCTAGCATTTTGAAATAAAAATCTCATTGATTATAATTTTGATTTTAAAACAGCGAAATGTGTCGGTCACATTTGAGCATTTTTTTAAGTGTTGTAAATGTGTTTTTGGTAAATCCGTCAATCATCAATCAATATTGGTCAAACGACTTTTTTCGAACTGCTTTATTTCAGAATATATTCAGGAAGACGACACGCTTGCTCACATCTTTCATTTTTTTGCGATTAAATTTTAATGAATTGTTTTATTTTCTGCAAAATATCACTAGACATGGGTAATTTTCTGAAGTCTGGTTGAAAACGTAATAGCTTGTAAAATTTTTTTCATAATTAATAAAACCTTTTTAAGTGAGGTGTGCAACTTATTTTAAAATTTGATAGGTTACGTTAAATTAAAAAAGGTTTCCATATACGTTGTAGTTCTAAGATATTTTTAAATTTTAATTATATGACGATTAAAATCAATTAAACTTACATTTTAAAAATGACAGTAAAGTGAATTTTAAATTATTTGAAAACTAGAAAAATTGAAATTTTTTTGAAAACTATTTGCCACGTCGTTAGACGTGGCAACTAGTTTTAATAGTAGAATTAAAAGTTAATAGTTTTTAGTAGCAATAAAAGACGTTAGCCATTTCTACAGGAAATGAACCTTGGAAGCATTCACAATCACCAAAAACTAAATTAACTTCTCTAGTAAAACTTTTGTTATTTGTCGTACATGGTGCGATGAAAAGGAAATGGATTCCATGTTTTCGCGTCCGAAGTAAATTGTAGAAGCTATGAAAACGTAAAATCCTGTTAAAAACGAATCCGAGCAACGCCAGGGAATCCTGCTAGTTTCAATTAAAATGAAGTACAATTGATGGCTTTAGGGGTGCTGCCATCTGTCGAACTGTATGGAAACCAGAACTATTAAATGTGAATAGAAGCCAGTGTTGTGAATCTTATCTCAGTTCAATAACAAGTATTACAATCTCTTTACGTTGTATTTCAGTTTACTATGCACAATTTCTTAATTTTATTTTTAGCGAACTAGCAGTGGATATCTTATTTTAATATTACTTTCGAGCATGTCATTTTTGCAAAGTTGCTATTCCTTCTCAATCGTGAAATTTGCATTTTCGCGACAGAACAGACAGCTCGAAAAATTGTCCAGGAAACAAGTTAAGAGAATTTAATATTTCTTCCATTTTCTTTTGCAAAATTATTTACCTATTTTCATTTTTCAGTCACTTGTAGAGGGTTGAGCCGATTATAAAATAGTTGGTGCAACATCGATGAAATTAGACAGTACACATTGTTTAAAAATCCTCCAATACAAACTTCATAGCTCAGCAAAATACATTTTACCTACAGAAAATATCTTTTGGGATATTTAAAGAACCGAAGCAACACTTTTAATTCTGTGACTAATTTGGTCAGGACTTAATCTCGAGTCAAAACGATTACAAGAGGGATGACCATTTAAATTAGGATTGTTTCATTCAAATTTTAATTGGTGCTGCCATCTGCCGACGTATACCGTCAACGTGTACTAGTTGTACCGAATGAACACTAGATGGCAACACCAATTTTTTTGCAAGTCATTTTAATGTGTCCAACGAATCAATCATGCAAATAATTTTAAAGCGAAAATTAACCTTAAATTGTCATAAAACTAATGTGAAAGACGATGGGGTTTCTTTTCATTTTGCTCACTAAAACTCTGCGAAAATAATATTTAAGATCTAGAAACAGATTTTAAAAACTACTGTTCTCAAGATTCTCTCCTATTCATTCTTAAATATTAAACTTTAATCACATTAAAATTTTCAATATTACAATTCTTTGAAAGAGATTAACAGTTAAAAAGACATTTATATATGCTCGATATTAATTAAGCACCAATTCATTTTAACTGTTATTTGGTCCGATTGTTATTTGGATACTTACAAAATGTCATGGCTTCTGTAGCAACGCGTACAAAATTTTCTCATTAGTAGTATGTGAAGGTAACAATTTTAAATCCACTTGTTTAGTAGCTTATTTAACACAAATCCAATCCTGGTATTTCATAGAAAATAATGCCATTTCGGAAATTTTCTATAACACAATATTTTAAGTATTTACATTTAAAACAAGGACAAGATTAACTGAATTTATCAATAGTTCTTAATATTACTGAAAGTAATGCTTCCTGAACTTTTCAAAAAAGATTTTTACGTGGTTTTTTTTTAAACAAAAATCAGGTACTTCGATTTTTTTAAAATTTAGGTGAAAATATATATACCAGTAAAATAATTCAAATTTAAAAAAAATATTTTTAAGGTGAATATTTATTTTACTTGAGTTATCCGACTACGTTTATAAAACGTAATTTTGACCAATTCTAAAAAAAATTGTCTGATATTGTAGCCGTTTAAGTTTCAGAATCTGCAATTGTTTTAAGTCTACGATAAATAGAAAAAAAATTATAGCAATTTTAGCATTACTGAACGACGGAACGAGAAACTGGAAGTACGATTGAAATGGCCGGAAATTTAAAAATAAATTTACTGAAACTGTTTTCTATAAACAAGCCTCAACATTTTACATCAAGTTCCTTTATAGCTGGGAAGAAATTCTGTGCAACGATGAACTTACCTTTCATGTCAAAGCTCTCATTCACACAGCAAGAAAAAAAAATCTCGCTGTCACTGTACAGTATGTGCTACAGGTTCGATGAATACCAGCTGCCAGAGATAACTTCATTTGAAAATCCTGAGAACAAGGTCACGAAATGGGGTGTATCTGTCGATGGAACATGGCAGCGTAGAGGCTGCTCATTACTCAATGGTGTCGTGAGTGCCATTTCCATCGTAACGGAAAATTTTGGTTGTGGAAATTATGTCCCAATTCTGCAGAATTTACAAAAAATATAAAGCATCTTCACAGTTTGAACATAAATGTGCAAACCAGTGGTTCAGCTGGCAATATGTCGGTGCATATCGCATTTTCGAACGTTCTGAGTGGTAGGATGCTTCATTACGACTACTATGGTGATGGAGATTCGAAAGGTTATGATGCTGTGAAGGACATTTATGGCAAAGACTAACAAAATTGTTATGTATTGGCCATATACAGAAAAGAGTGGGCACACACCTAAGAAACTTAAAATTGACCAACAAAGGACTTGGCGGCAAAGGAAAACAGATAACTTTATAAATAAGTTGCAAAATTATTATGGTATAGCTATCAGAGCCAATGCTTGGGGACCTATCAAAAATGCAGAGTGCTACTCTTGCAGCATTTGCCCACATTCGAGTAAGGACAAACCTATGCAGGACAGTGTCCGAAAGGAGCAGAGTTGGTGTAAATATCAGCGAGCTCAAGCTTTACATTTGACAATTAAAGAACCATCTGTAGGTCTTCCTAAAAAAACTGAATATAGTGAAGCCATGAAAATGTGCGATCACAAGTTACTCAGTGTCTTCAGGGGAAAACCCAAATGAAAGTTTCAATGGTGTTTTGTGGATAATACTGCCTAAAAATGTTTTTATTGAAATAGAGACATTCCGCTTAGGCTCTTTTATAGCAGTAATCCTGTATAATGATAGATTTTATGGATTAGTAAATGTTTTTAATGAACTGGAAAATGATCCAGTCCATTACACCCTTATGGAGACTTGGATAAGGAACGCATCGTTGATGCAAAAAGGTACTCATTACCAACAGCGAAAGTATCAAGAAAAAAATTACGAACTTCCAGAAAGAAAAGATGTGTAACAGTTGAGAAGAGGGTGTGTCCTACAAAAGTGGTGAATTTTAGACACTTCTGCCCACATCTAATAGAAAAACAATTTTTAGCAAATATTGCACACACAAAACATGATTTCTCAAAAGTCAGATATCTCAATGAAATTGACATTACTTATTGACATGTTGTGAAGGCAGTAAACTAAAGGTTTAGTTGTACAATGCATACTTTTTAATTCATAGCTGTTTAATTTGAATAAGTAGAAATTTTGTAAAATTTAGCTACATATAATGAGCGATAACTTAACATTTCAATATATCTCTTAGATTTTAGTTCATTGCCTTCACTAATATCATAGATATATGGTGCTACAAGGAAATTAAGATTAATTCAACAGAAATTTATAGTTTGCAATATTGTGGTCATTTTCATTGAATTTTAACTAAATTTGTGCAATTTTTTACTTTTATTCATGATTTTGAACCATTATCTAATATGAAAAGTGTTTAAATTGTGCTTTAATAGATATTTTCAAAAAAATTGTTCCGAACCTAATCGGATACCTTAACGTTGCACTAGAGCAGTGGTCGGCAAACCGCGGCTCTTTAGCCACTTGAGTGCGGCTCTGTCACGAATCGATTGCGACCACGTGCGGGCGAGAGGGGTTGTCGGTCGTGTTGACGTTGCGCAGGCGAGCGCGGGGTATGCGGCGCGGAGGAGGCACACGCGACTAACACACGAGTGGAGAGAGAGCCAGTCACAGCTTGTGACTGGCGACGAGTTGATGAGAGAGCCGACGACAGCTTGTGACTCGGCGCATTAAGCTACTTATATCTTTTAACCAGCTGCAGATCCCACAGGTTGTTATAACTTTGTGTTGCTGCTTTTATTGTTATAAAACGAAACATGTTCTTAGGTGTCACCTATTTGACATGGCTACAAAGAGAAAAACGGAAGACGAAACCGTGAATTTAAAGTTGAATGGACCGAATCGTTCGCGCTTATACAAATTTTAAATGGCCTTCCGACCTGTCTTATTTGTCAAGAAAAATTGGCGTATAACAAGAAATCAAATTTGGAGAGACACTTTACAGCTAAACACGCATCATTTGGCAGTAAATATCCCGCCGGTGATACGAGGAAGAAAGCAGTTGAGGAACTTAAGTGTTAAGAAAAATCAAGTTCTGTATTTAATTATTGGGTGCAATCTTCCAACAATGTTAATATTGCAAGCTTTATTGTTAGTCAAGAGATTGCTAAGAGAGGCAAACCATACACAGACGGTGAATACATTAAAAGTTGTTTTATAAATGCATCCGAAGAGCTATTCGGGAATTTTAAGAACAAGGCAGAAATTCTTTAAAAAAATTAAAGTTACCACTGTCTGCTAAAACAGTAAAAGACAGAACAGTCAAAATGTCTTCGAATATAACCAATCAGCAAAGCGAAGATCTTAAATTGGTTTCAGCTTTATCAATAGCTGTTGACGAATCTTGTGATATAAATGACAGCGCAACGGGTCCTAAAGAAGAACTTTTAGGATTATTGCCACTGAAAGGTCAAACACGTGGCGAGGATATTGCAAATGCTGTCATTGAATACATGGAGAAACATCATATTCCACTCGATAAAATTGTTTCAATTTCAACAGATGGGGCAAAAAGTATGACCGGAGTGAGAAAAGGTTGTTTCTATTTTGAAAAAATTAATCACGAGATACTTGCTTACCATTGCATCATTCATCAAGAAGCGCTTTGAGCGCAAACATTTCCAGAAGAAATTTGCAATGTTATGGAACTGGTGATCAAGATTGTCAACACAATTGTAGCTAAAGCTTTGTCATCGCCAATTTAAAGAATTTTTGGTTGAAATGGAGAGTGAATACGCAGATCTTCTGCTGCATAATAAGTAAGGTACGTTGGTTTTCAAGAGGAAACGTTTTAAAACGTTTCGCTTCCTTATTATTTGAAATTAAAGCATTTCTCCTTGAGAAGGGTGTTGACTATCCTGAACTCACGATTCAGTGGATATAAAAATTTTATTTCATGGTAGACGTTACGTCTGACCTAAATAAAATAATTTTAATCGTAAACTACAGGGGAAAGGAAACACGATTTTTTCGATGTTGAAAGTCATTTCATTCGAAAATAAATTATTCTTTTTGCTTAAAATTTTGAAAGATAAACATTAATTCCTTTTCCCGTTAGCCTTTGTTAAAAACCTCTCAGTGACGACGTAACAGAATTGAATTTTTCTCTTTAATATTGACATTGGCGCTTTTGAAATGCATCTATTGGAGTTAAAAAACAGAATTATGGAGCTTAATGTTGATATGGAAAAATTGGAGAAAAATAAATGTGATCTTAGTTCACAGAAAAAGTTATCTGCTTTGAAAGACCTGGAGAAGGAAGACATGATAATTTTCAAACCTGGAATAGTATTTCTGACTCATGATCAGTTAAAAAAACTAGCATTTGCTGTTCTTTCACTCTTTGGCTCTACATATTCATGCGAACAATCTTTTTCAAACATGAACCTCATCAAAAGTAAATTGAGAAATCGTCTTATTGATGAGAACCTGGAATCCTGCTTCAAATTAAAAACCACGACATACAAACCTGACTTATCCAAACTTTCCAAGGAAATGCAAGGTCATTGTTCACATTAAGTGCGCGTTTTGTCATATTTTTATTTTAATGTAAAATATTTTATGTCAATAAATAAGATTATTATTATTATGATATCTGGTTTTATTTAATGTTAGTAGCTAGTTTAAACTGACTCCTAAACACATGGTTCTTGAAAAGAAATTTGGCTCTCAAAAGAAATCTTAATCGTTGTACTGCTGATTTTTGGCTCTTTTGACTAATGAGTTTTCCCGACCACTGCACTAGAGCAACACAACGGGCTATCGACAACGAATTTTGAACCACGGTCAGATGACACCTTATTGTCCAAACTACCACATCAAGACAACGTGGATATTTGAGGCCCCGACAGATTTAACGTGCACTAGTCCCCGTGTAAACGACTGTCTTCCGCTGTATTCGAACTCGCAACTCTCCGGTTGCTAGTCCGTTACTCTTCCAACCGGGCTACAGCAGCTCAAACATTTTTAATGAAGGAAGACCAAAGGCCATTCAATTTTTGATAATAGAAAAAAAGATAAATATTAAAATATGACTAAATCTTATTGCCGAGATGACGTCCTTTGGCTGACCATGTCAATAGGACGATTGATTTTCTGTAATGAATACATTTTAACATCGTAAGTTAAATGAGCAGACAGTGTGGTTGACAAAAAGACTGCAATGTCTTTATGGAGTTGGCACCACGATCTTCAACTGGACGAAGTAAGAGCATGGATGATTGGTTCCATGTTGGAATAAATGCTTAGACCACTATGGTTCCTTTGTCGAATGAGTGATACGATTTGTCAAGCATAATAAATTTTCATGTATTTATCTCTGCACGCGCGCGCGCGTTTTTCTGTCAATCAAACATTCACCTTACTTTTTGATACTCCTTTGTATTTTAAGTAACGTCGCACTGGAGCTCCACAACGGGCTATTGGCAACAGTCCGGGGTCCTTCCAGAAGGGAAAGATCCGAGGGCAACACCACGTAATTTTGTACACTTGAGCTGGCACCCCTCTCTCCACCACTCCAACATAAAAAAGACATTTGAAACCACGTCAGATTTAACGTGTACCAGCCACTGTGTACACACACGGTGGTGTTTGGCTGGACCATTCCACATGTAGGATTTTCCGTTATTTCTCCATCCCGCATAATTACGAGGCAACGGTATCCCAGTTGGAATAGCAACAGGAGGGTTGCGAGTTCGAAACTAGATCCAACCAACGTACGCGTGGGAGCTGGTATAAGTTAAATCTATCGTGGCCCCAAATGTTATCACGCTGGTGTGGCTTGGAAGTGTGGGGTGCCAGTTCGGGTTCTGACCTCGTCATCAGACCGAGGTTCAAAATGACGAGGTGCTATCCTCGCATATGTCCCGTCCAGATTGATACCAGACCTTCGCCACTGGCCCGTTGCTTCAGTGACAACTCCTTACCTGCCGTAACAGTTACAGGAAATCCGTAATGATTGGCTTCTGTTATTCTATCATAGCACGACATAAATTGGTAATAACGTAAATTAGAATGCATAATATTCAAGAAAATAGGAAAAAAGTCGCTGATTAAGGGTAACCCCTTCTTCGAGTGGGGGTGCCGCCCCTCTGTACCAGCTAGCTGAAGCCATCACGGATTTAGGGGTGACTCGAGTTGAGATTCGCTCTTCGCAGTGGTCACTGCGAAAACGAAGGGCATTGCTCTTTTTCAAACCCTTGGGTTGGCTAAGAGTGAAAGAGGGGTGAATACTTCCCTGTACTCCGTCCGGGGGATGGATAGGGCCTTATCCCTATTTATTCCATCCTAACGTTTAGAGCGTGTTGTGGCTGACAGTTTGCAGGACAGTGTGGAATTTCTACGTAAGGCACCTACGCCTTATTCCGGTGACCGTCCGAATTTTGATCTGTCATTCATTTTGAACCAGTCAGATGTGTGAGCATTCACACCTCGTCAGGGTTCTAGTGCCTGAACCGTACTCCTTGACCTCGGAGCTGTCGACCACACGAATTTACCCAAGCGGCTCAAAACTCGGACACTTCGGGTGACGCTTAATGTCACTGGGCCTAACTCTTACGAATTCTAGTCCTTTTCGGAGGTGCGCCGTCAGCCTGCAAGGTTATTAGACTAAGGGGTTACCCTGAACGATTAATTTTTTAGGCGATTCCATCTTTAGAGGCTGCAAAAGATCCATCCTATTTCATCCATACGTACAGCTCTTTAGGCACGACGTTCATAGCAGAACTAATTATAAGGTACAGTAGACCTTCTATGTATCGCGTTTTTAACGAGTACATAAAAAGCCCTGTATTGAGAGGATTGGTTTAATGGGCCTTCCTATTTCATCCATACGTACAGCTCTTTAGGCACGACGTTCATAGCAGAACTAATTATAAGGTACAGTAACCCTTCTATGTATTGCGTTTTTAAGGGGTACATAAAAAGCCCTGTATTGAGGGGATTGGTTTAATGGGCCATCCAATTTCATCCATACGTACAGCTCTTTAGGCACGACGTTCATAGCAGAACTAATTATAAGATACAGTAGCCCTTCTATGTATTGCGTTTTTAACGAGTACATAAAAAGCCCTGTATTGAGAGGGTTGGTTTAATGGGCCATATTTGTCCCACTCAGACACAATAGTCTAGTAAGACAACACAAGGAAAGTTTCCGAGTCCTCGGGGCCGTGGGTATGTCCACTACACTAGCAACCTACGAGATAGAGGCGGTGCGGTTCGATTCCTCCCTAGCTGTATTTCTTGTCAGTTAAAGAACGGCCATAACAATCTCTTGAGTGTTCTTTTTATTTACAATTACGTAAAAACTACAATAGGGTAGAATAATTTTTTGTGCACCATACAAACACATTCTACCGTATTGTAAATATGCTTACGGTTTCCTTCCCTTTGGTAGATTAACTTCGCACTGGAGCAACAAAACGGGCTATTGACCACGGTCCGGGATCAATCTCGAAGAGTAAGATCCGAGGACACCGTCATTTCGAATCACGGTCAGATGACCAGGCAACACCTAAGCTGGCACCCCACTCCCAAACTTCCACACACCAACGTGAGGACATGAGGTCACGGCAGATTTAACGTGCACCAGCCCCCTTTGTGCCAGACGGTTTTTGGCTGGATTTGAACTAGCAATCGATTGCTAATCCGATACTCTTCCAACCGGGCTACCCTTAGGAATCGGAAAGAGCCCCAACATTCGATGACACTTGTAGATTGCCACTGAAACATCGTTGAAAAAATCCCCACGTTCAAAGGGCTGTACAACTGGTTGTAACAGGTGGCCTCCATCTACATAAACAGTGAGAATTCCCTGAGAACTTACATCTCATCATACTCTCCAAACTTCTACACTACGCCAACGTTAGGAGAGACCACGACAGATTTAACGCGCATCAGACCCCTTACACACAACGGTCTTTGGCAGGACCGAGCTTCGAACTCGCAACCCAGAGGTTTATGATCCATTACTCTTCCAACTTGGCTACCAAAACAAAAGGAGATGTCAAAAGGTAATTTCTAATGTATATGCACAAGGGACCGTATTCATGTCCAATAGAGTAATTTCTAATGACTACCGATTCCGAATCTAAAGTGATTTCTCCATGTCTCACTCAATAAACTTTGTGTTACAAAGATTTCAAAAGGGTTGCTCTTCATTTAAATTTAGGTAGGTATTTTAATTAACGTCGCACTGGAGCAACACAACGGGCTATTGGTGACAGTCCGGGATCAATCCCAAAAGGAAAGATCCGAGGACAACACCAAGTCATTCTGAACCCCGATCAGATGACGAGAATTTAAATTTAGGTAGGTTGGGTTTTAGGGTGAAAGGGAATTTGGCCATGCTGCGCCAAACATAAAGAAATGGAAATACACACAAGGAAAGTTTTACTAACCGAGAAAAACACCCAGGAGGAAACGAACCGGCGACGCCCACAACTCGTACGTTGCAAGCGCAGTGGGCATACCCACTGAGACCAATTTAAATGTTGAATTAACGTCGCAATGGACAAATACAACGGGCTGTTAGCGACGGTCCATCCCGAGTGGAAAGAGCCGAGAACACCTCGTCGTTTTGAATCACGGTTAAATGACGCGACAGCACCTGAGCTTGCACCCTTTTCTTGACGCCTCCAATTTTGAAAAAAATAGAAGTTTTAGCTTCAAAAAGGTACCCCTAGTCGCCTACGTTACAAAATAGCAGCAAACCGTGACCTTTTAATCGATCTGGTCTTGTCAATATGGACGATGGAGATTTTTGCTGCTAGTAGTGACGGCTCAACCAGCGAGTACTGCTTCACAAGTAGCCGTCCGCCCCTTGTAGATTTAATTTTCTTTTACCGTATGCACCAAGATTTTTTTCTCTAACATCCAATGTTATATTAACAGCGAATTTAAGTGACAAGACTCAGCCCCGACACACAATCTTTGAAAATTATTCTTCAAAAACATTTTTCGAAAAAGCACTGGTCTATGAAAATCATTAAAATAAATGACTAAAATCCTTTCAATTCTGAAAATTTTAAAAAACATCCAGGTCCAAAGACCGTCGAGTATAAAGGGAGCGGGTGCATGTTAAATCTGCCGTGGTTTGTGATGTCCTCACGTTGGCGTGGTGTCGAAGTTTGGAGAGTGGGGTACCAGCTCAGGTGTGACCTCGTCATCTGACCCTGTATCAAAATTACGTGGAGTTGTCCTCGATCTTTCCCTTCGGGGGTTGATCCCGGACCGTCGCCAATAGCCCGTTGTATTGCTCCAGTGCGACTTTAATTGAAATACCTACCTAAGTGACACACATAAAGCAATGATTGACTGCATTGCGTTGAATGGCGCGAGGACTCAATTTGGCCAAGCTGCGCCTTGCTTTATGTATTACAAGGGCAAGTAATACATAAAGCAATGAGGCATGCACAACTCATGCAAAGCAGCGCACGAAACAAAGACGCACACACAAAACAATGAACAAGGCGACATATGCGGGAAGCGATGACACCACAAAGAAGGTTGGATTGTATGGCGCAATGGCCATATTTGGCCAAGCTGCGCGCCAAACACGAGACAATGTGAAGTAATTGTGAAAAGGATGGAGCAAAGAAAGATCGCTTGGGCATCCTGGGGTCGCCAAATAAATGAACATACAAAGAAACCTTTACTAGCACAGAAGATACACCGCTGCGAGGAATGGAACTTGCGGTACCTACAACTCGCAGATCACTAGCACAATGGGAAACACGCTGAGTCATGGCGACTCCCACGACCAAAAGGACAGCACGTACACAAAACAATGAGGCATGCATAATAGCAACATACAAGTGCAAAGAATGGACACACACATAAAGCAGTGACATACGTACAAAAGACGCGTGAATAGAGCAGTAACGAGCTATGCGCATGCATAAGGGGACAGACATGCAGAAAGGAATGACGACACAAGAGAAGAGTACACACAAAAGAGTACACACACAAGGACGACACAAACACAAAGACAGCACAAACAAAAAGGACGACAAACAAAAAGGACAGCACAAACACAAAAGACAGCACAAACAAAAAGGACGACACAAACAAAAAGGACGACACAAACAAAAAGGACAGCACAAACACAAAAGACAGCACAAACACAAAAGACAGCACAAACACAAAAGACAGCACAAACACAAAAGGACGACACAAACAAAAAGGACGACACAAACAAAAAGACAGCACAAACACAAAGACAGCACAAACAAAACGGACGACACACAAAACTATTAACAGGGGTGTCTGGTGGGCTTCAGCCATCATCATTCCCAAAGTAGTAGAAAAATTAAATTTCCATTGATTTGAAATTAACTAATCGACTCTACATTATTGGGTTGCCAAAAAGTTCGTTCGGTGTTTAATTTAAACTTTTATCGTCACAAATAAGTACCTATCGTAATCTTTATTGCATTACCTTCTTACCATCTTTCAGGCAACTTCATCACCCCCTCCCTCCACCCCAATTTATTATCGTTCCGAGTAAAGAACTATTCCATGTGCAGTCTTGCAATAGAATGCTTTTCCATTGGGAAATAGTGTAAGGATCGGACTCGATATAAATCTGAAGATCTGGCGAGTGCGGTTGGATGATTCAAAACTTAACGGACAAGCTGTAAGTTTCTGCCAAACATGCGTTATCGTGGTAGAATATTATCTGGACGTTGGTTATTAATTGGTCTAATTGGGAGCAGTACTGGTCGAAACGAATCGTTTGGTTGAAGGAGCTCGTCAAGTATCCCTTTCCAAACCTTTGGAAGAAGTTGCCCTTTGGGTGATGAAGGGTGGGGTTCATATTTCTTGCCAGCTCCACGATTTCTTTCGTTTCACATTCATCGTCACGATTTGTTTTAAAAACGGAAAGTTTTCATTGCGTTTAAATAACCGAACGAACTTTTTGCCAAACCAATAGTTGCATTGCGTCTGTTTGGTTTGATCTCAGGTGTAGGAAAAGAAATCTTACTCCAAGGGGACAAGACACCCCACCTCAGAGGGGTGTCTTGTCCACCCCTTGTTACCTCCCCGTTCTGGGAGTAAAATTCCACCTCCTTTTCTGTTCCATAGCCCCCTTGACCCTCCAAGTGGTTTCGACGAGATATCTCTCCCATCAACATCTGAGCAATTTTACTAATGACGAGATATCTCGTCACCAAGATTAATCTAGTTTTTTGATGACGAAATATTTCGTCTAGACAACCACCAGGAGGGTACAGGCAGGTACATTTAATTTACGTCGCACTGGAGCAACACAACGGGCTATTGGCGACGGTCCGGGATCAATCCCCCAAGGGAAAGATCCGAAGAGAAAGCACCGTAATTTTAAACCACGGCCAGATGAGGAGATAACACCAAACTCTCCAAAACTTCCACACTCCGCCAACTTGAGGACATTTGAGGCCACGACAAATTTAACGTGTACCAGCCCCCTTTGTTCACGACGGTCTTTGGTTGGATTCGAACTAGCAACCCTCCGGTTGCTAGCCCTTTACTCTTCCGACCGGGCTACCATGGCGCACCAGGAGGGTACAATCAAAACGGACAGCAGGATGGATGATTGGCCGTATGTTGTCGAGGGGTGTGAAAATGGAGGTGACACGAATCAGACATTCTTTCAAGGAGCAGAGCTCAAGTACAGCACTCCTCGACACATCGCTAGAGCAAAGGAATACAAATTATGCATCACATCTAGCCTTTTTTTTAATTTAAAATTACCTAAAGCTCGTTAATTTACATTTAAATTACGATCGTTTAAAGTCAAGTTAACCCTCTGAGGGGTTCGCACGCATATATCCGATCCGCCACCTGCACTCTTCTCTGCATGACTCCTCCTGAGCAGCTTTAACCTCTTCGACCAACACAATCCTCACTAGGATTCTATCGACCGATAAAAATACTTGTTTACTCGCCATGTGTGTTGTGGGGGAAAGCAAACTGCATTACTAGGAAATCTCGCGACCTTCAGAGGGTTGAACTCATACTAAATCGGGTAGAATAGTTTTGGAAAGAAATTCCCTCTCGTCCGCACTTTCGAGACGCCCAAATCTTTCGACCCCTTCAGTTTAGACAGACTGCTCCCCGAAACGAGTCGCCTTTCAATTCCAAGAAACAGATCGATATTTCCTCCGCTGTTCGCAAATTCAGAGGACGAGCAAAGAACGATATAGCCGATTGTGCGATATATCGATACTCTAAACGACCCATCTTAAAGAATTTACTTGAATATACGCCGACTGGAGCAATACAACGGGCTATTGGCGATGTTCAGGAATACATCCCGAAGGGTAACATTCCGTTTAAATTCAGTCGTCTTTTATGAGCAAGATTGCCTTTTCGTTACAATCTCTTTTCTCCTAAAAATAATTATACTTAAAACCCTTATAGAAAAATTTATTTAGAACAGCGCCTGCATTTGCATTTAATAGCTCTAAATTTCTGCTTTGCATCACAAGAAATTATTCCTCATCTAGTCATCTTACACGTTGTGGGAATTGTTTTTACCGCAAATTCTTAGTACAGTAATCCCACGGTGGAGTTGAGTCCATACCTGAGATGGCACCCCATTCTTCAAACTTCCACACCTCGCCACGGCCAGAATTACACCTTAGAGGCCAGGTCTAACGTGCACCAGCCCCCACGAACACGATGGTCTTTGGTTGGATCGAGTTTCGAACTCACACCCCTCCGGCTGCTAATCCTCTTCCAACCGAGCGATCGCAGCCCATAGGAATCAATTTTGAATATCACTAATTTTTTTAGTAAGTGCTCATTGAAGGAATAAAAGGGCAAGAAAATAAAAACAATAACAAACTTTATATATTCTTGAATTAAAATATCTTTATAGAACACTAATTCCTAAAACTAAGCAATTAAACTAAATTTCTGAGATTCCACTGAAATTTATTTGCATTCCGAAACAAAATATGCGAAATTTATTTTTTATACCGTAAAATGTTATCAAATACTAGAGTTGTATAGGAAGAAAATCGCACCCTAACATAATATAATGTAAATTAATTTGGATCATTTCAAAGAAACCGCTTACGTAACTGTCAAAAGAATGTTTAGCTAGAATTCAGTTTAAAAACTGCATATCAGAGTTTTTAAAACATAGTACCAGAGATTGTAATCAGCGTACAATATTACATTGCTCACAACACAAGTGGGATTCAAAAATTTAAAAAAAATAGGACTCAGTTAATTGTTAACAATTCCAAAGTACATGAGTTTTTTGTACAAACGATTTCTTACAATTATTAATCAGGAAAAAATTAACAGCTTAGCAAAATTGCACTTTAAAATCCTTCCATTTTCTGATATTAAATTCATCCAACGCTAAAATACACTACTTAACACAATAAAGAATTTTGAATGAACACTAAACAAAATATTAGTTTAAAAAAATTAGGGTGAGGTGGACCACAAATCTTCGAAGTTTTCATTGAACCAATTACTGTCCCATATTCATTTAATTGAAAATTATTTACCATACTTTCAGATCCTTTGCTGATGTGTTTACTATTTGTGCTATTTTATGGTGCAGCATTCGCCCCAAAAAAGTGGAAAGTGCATTATACTATGGACTGCTTTCGTGTGGGCAATGTAATGTATTCTGGGTGCGGAAAGGGCATATAATTTCATTCATGCTCTTGGGTCCATGTCGAAATTGGGGACCTCTAGAGCAAAAACTAATACCATAGGACTCTTGCAAACAGGTTGTAGTCTACTTTAATCACTGACATTATAAGTTATAGCAAGCGACAAATTTAAGTTTGCGATTATAGCATTTTCTTCTCAAGCAAGAAAAATTAGGTCCTTTCAAAGGCCATTTTTCATTTTTAAAGCAGATCGACAGAAGCAATTTTTACATTTCACAGATCGAAATAGATTAAGCCATGACCGCACAGGTAAAAAAAACTTTAACGAGGTAAGGGTGCAAAGGACCCAATTCCAAAACCATCAAATTTTAGCTAACCTATAAATATTAATTATGCCATCGATTTTTGATAGCGAAAAATTAGACGAGTATCACAAAATGACTTTGGTTTTGGAATGCAGGCTAAACGAAAGCAGTTGTAAAACCCAAGACGGTTTTTTTTTAATTTTTAAAGACTTATAAAAAACATTTAAGGCTATTCAAGGGAATTTTAAAATCCATAATTAAAAGTCGGGCCTTTTTAAAGGAAGTGGGAACACCGTTCATGGTTACGTTCCATCAGGCAATGAGAATGACAATTATAGGTAGTATACTTACAAAGACAATAGGCTTTCAGGCGTCATAAACATAGAACGACCACTAGCCATCGTCAGTCCACACCAACCACGAGTCTTCATCGTTTCTTCTAGGACGTCTTCCAGAGCACACTGAAAAAGGGCCAAACGTAGGCCGCCCAATGGAAATTATAGTTGGAGCCTGTAGAAACACAAACCAGGGGACTGGAACATCAATCCTGGAAAGCATCCTAAGTATCGCCATCGTATGTATCTGGATCCGTAGATGTCGACCTCCTATTGGATGTTTCATGAATCCGAAAAGTTACTAACAGGCATGTTTCTGTGATTGTTTCCGTATTTCCTCGCGCGCGCGAGTATAAGACCTCTTGAATCTCCTCCCCTTTCTCCAAAAATCTACATGCAAGACTCCTTACTATTTCGGTCGAAACCTGCTATCCTAATAGGTGAAAGGCTTCATCATTCACCAGAAGTTAGTTATAGCAAAACTAGTTTCTAACTTAAATGTGTTTCAGATATGGTATGCATGAAAACGAGGGTTGGTTGGGATTTCTCAAGGCGTAATGGCCAGATTTCTGTCCAACTGACGTTTTTTCGGTGAAATAAATAAAAGTACACACAGAAGGAAAATTTTACTGGCACAGAAAAGAGAAACACAGAAAGTTGCACGAGGGAGGTTGTACAAAAGTACATCTGTGAATTCAAGGCCAGTATCGGTTGCACTGCACATTTTATAAGAAATTGACCGAGTCTTCGTAAAAATAAAAAAGGGGGTCTAATTCTCGAGGAAATACGGGATAATTTACTGTACTTCCGTCTTGTTTTCTTCCACTGAAGATAGGTATTTTAATTAACATCGCACTGGAGCAACACAACGTGCTATTGGCGACGGTCCGGAATCAAACCCGAAGGGAAAGATAAGGATAACCACCACGTAATTTTGAACCACGGTCAGATGATGAAGAAACACCTGAGCTGGCACCCCACTCTCCAAACCTTCACACCACGCCAACGTGAGGACATTTGAGTTCACGGCAGATTTAACATACACCAGACCCTTTGTACACGACGGTCTTTGGTTGGATTCGAACTCGCAACCCTCCGGTTGCTAATCCGTTACTCTTCCAACCGGGCTACCGCGGCACTTTTTCACCGAAGAGTTCGGAGTGAATGAGAAAGATTTCTCCAGAGCAGTTCGCTGACGACCCTTTTCTGAGAGGTGTGCGGGACGAGCACTAAAACGTGTTCAGAAGAATAGGGGCGGCCGAAAGATTGGCGACGTTTTTCTTCAACTTCAAATATAAACAAACAAGCCCAGCAATAATCTTTTTAAATATTAATAATTTTGAACTTATTCGAGCTTTGTACATTCATGAGAAGGAAATAAAACAATACTTATTTAACATTACGCGTTTAGGGTAGGTATGCAGTTAATTAACGTCACACTGGAGCAGCACTGACTACTGGCTATTGGTGACGATCCGGTGGGGACACGACAGATTTAACGTGCACCAGCCGGTCCTTTAGTTGGATCCAGCTTCGAACTCGCAACCTCTGATTAGTAAACCGGACTACAGCGACCCTACGGCGTTTAGGGAAACGAGAGAAAGGCTGGGCCATCGAATTATTTTCTGAATGTGTTTGATCAAGGGTTCTTTCTCTGAAAATAAAATGTTTTTGAAAAAAGGTAATGAGAGTTTCGCTCTAGGGGTCCCCACGTTTATACTTACTTCAGGGACTTCCCTAGCAGAAATAAGCTGCAATCACACCTGTCACATCTGGGGGGGGGGGGGTATTTCAATTAACGTCACACTGGAGCAACACAACGGGCTATTGGTGACGGTCCGGGATCAATCCCAAAGGGAAAGATCCGAGGACAACACCACGTAATTTTGAACGACCCTGTCACATCTGGACCAACTCTCCATAGCCAAGCCGTAAAACAATCTCACACCAAAAATTATTAGTTAGATTCTGGTATATATTTCCATTGTGTTTCAAATCACTCCTTGAAGCAAAAAAGGGTTTTTACTTGTGAGGCTACTCAACTTATTGCGAGAAGTTGGGATGCCAGGAGTTCAACCATCGGTGAACATCTTTATATCAAATTATGCGTTTGATATCTTCCTCCGGCATCAGAAATTCCCCCACCGATTACTAACGACTCGGCATAATAAAGGACAAAATGTTACTTGTAAAAGAGCACCCTTCACAATGGTTGAGCCATCGCTACTCCTAACAAGGACAATCACTAGCATCCATGATCTTACAAAACCGGGATTCGAACCAGCGACCTACCGGCTGGCAGACAAGCGCTATGATCCCTATACCAGCTAGAACTCATTATCCCAGGTCCTAGCTAGACAGAGAAAACGCGGCATTGAAACCAATCAAAAATAAAACATCTCTTCGACTCGCAGGGGGTCAGCCTTAATTGAATGCAGCCCGCACACTCGACGGTCCGGGATGAATCGAAAGACAACGCCTCGTAATTTTGAACCAGGGTCAGATGACGAGGTCAAACTTGAACTACCACCCTACTCTCCAAACTTCCACACCACGCCAACGTGAGGACATTTGAGGCCACGACAGATTTCACGTGCACCAGTCCCCGTGTACACGATGTTCTTTGGCAGGAACAAGTTTAGAAGTCGCAACCCTCCGGTTGCTAGCCCGTTACTCTTCCAACCGGGTTACTGCGGATCAAAGCGGACAACGGGATGGACGATTGGCGGTACGTTGCCGAGGGATGTGAAAATGGAGGTGACACGAAATCCTTTATGGCGCAGAGCTCAAGTACAGCACTCCTCGACATATCGCTAAAGCAAAGGAATACAAATTATGCATCAAATCTAGACTTTTTTAAATTTAAAATTACCTAAAGCTCGTTAATTTACGTTTAAATTACGTTCGTTTAAAATTACGTTAACCCCTGAGGGGTTCACACGCATATATCCGATCCGCAGCTTGCACTTCTCTCTGCATGACTCCTGAGCAGCTTTAACCTTTTCGACCAACACAATCCTCACTAGGATTCTATCGACCGATAAAAATACTTGTTTACTCGCCATGTGTGTTGTGGGAGAAAGCAAACTGCATTTCTAGGAAATCTCGCGACTCAGACGGTTGAACTAGTACTAAATCGGGTAGAATAGTTTGGAAAAGAGAAATTCCTTCCCGTCCCACTTTCGCGACGCCGAAATCTCTCGGCCACTTCAGTTTAGACAGACTGCTCGAAACGAGCCGCCTTTGAATTCCAAATCCAAGAGAAACAGATCGATATTTCCTCCGCTGCTCGCAAATTCAGAGGACAAGCAAAGAACGATATAGCCGATTGTGCGATACATCGATACTCTAAACGACCTATCTGAAAGAATTAGGTAGGTTGTTGAAATTACGTCGCACTGGAGCAACACAACGGGCTATTGGCGACGGTCAGGAATACATCCCGAAGGGAAACATTCCGTTTAAATGCAGTCGTCTTTCATGAGCAAAATTTGCCTTTTCATTACAATCACTTTTCACTTAAAAATAATCATACTTCAATTCAGTCTGCCTCTAAAACCTACACAGAAAAATTCATTTAGAGACCGCTCGACAGTATATATTAGATGCAGACAAATGATCGTCTACTTTCGGTTTCGTTACTTATATTTAATAGAAAAAATTCATAACTTAGTAGATATTGCAGCTACACCTATAAAATTTTTCACATATTCTTAAAAATTGTAAAATTAATGTAAGATAAAAAAAAATTTCGACATTTTAGTCATTTTTAGGGTACGGTGTCCCCTTAAAAATTCAAAATTTCTGCTTTGCATCACAAAAGAAATTATTCCTCGTCCTCATCTTACACGTTGTGGGAATTGGTTTTTCCGCAAATTCTTAGAGTAAGTATCCCATGGTGGAGTTGAGTCCCTACCTGAGCTGGCACCCCACTCTACAAACTTCCACAGCTCGCCAAGGCCAGAATTACACCTTTGAGGCAAGATTTAACGTGCACCAGCCTCCACAAACGTCTTTCGTTGGATCGAGTTTTGAACTCACCCCCCCCCCCCGCTGCTAATCCGTTACTCTTCTAACCGGGCTATCGCGGCCCACAAGAATCAATTTTGAGTTGAATCTCACTATTTTGTTTTAGTAAGTGCTCATTGACGGAATGGATAAAAGAGTAAGAAAATCAGGAAACAAAATTTTAGCAATTGCTCTTTCTAAAAATTAAAATAAACAGTTTAGCAAAATTGTATTTTCAAATCTTTACCTTTTCTAACATTAAGTGAAACGTAATGTACTGTGAGTGGGGAGGGGCATATATAATTTCATTCATGTTCTTGGGAACTGTCAAAATTGGAGCCCTCTAGAGGTGAAACTAATACCGTAGGACTCTTGGAAACAAGTTGCAGTCTACTTTAATCACTGGCTACTTTAATTACCCCACCCATAATTCCAAAATTTTAAATAAAAATTTCTTCGCATTTAATAAATTACAAACAATATACATTTTATACATTTAATTTCAACATGATACTTAAGTTATAACAAACGACAAATTTAAGTTTGTGATTGTTTGTAGCATTTTCTACTTAATCAGGTTTTCCTCTCATCAAGCAAAAGAAAAATTAGGTCCTTTTCAAGACCATTTTTCATTTTTAAGGCTACATTTCACACAGATCGAAATAGATTAAGCCGTGGACGCACAGGTAAAAAACTTTACCGAGGTATGGGTGAACCCAGTTCCAAAAACATCAAATTTTAGCTAACCAATACATACTATGCCATCGATTTTTGATAGCGAAAATTTAGACGAGTATCACAAAATGACTTTGTTTTTGGAATGCAGGCTAAACGAAAGCAGTTCTTGTAAAACCTAAGACTTTTTTCAAATTTGTAAAGACTTGTAGCAAACATTTAAAGCTACTCGAGGGGCGTTTAAAATCCATAATTAAAAATCCCTCCTTTCTAAGGGAAGTGGGAACACATTTAATGGTTACGTTCAATAATGCGATGAGAATGACAATTATAGGTAGTATACTTACAAAGACAATATTCTTTCAGACGTCAGAAACATAGAACGACCACTAGCCATCGTCAGTCCACATCAACCACATGTCTTTTTATCATTCTTTTCTTCTTCTAGGACGACGTCTTGCAGAACACACTGAAAGAGAGCCAAACGTAGGCCCCAATGGAAAAGATAGCTGGAGCCTGTGGAAACAAACTATGGAACTTTGAACATCAATTCTGGAAGGCATCCTAAGTATCGCCATCATGTGTATCTGGATCCGGAGATGTCGACCTTCTATCAGATGTTTCAAGAATCCGAAAAGGGAATAACAGGTGTTTCTGTGATTGTTTCCGTATTTCCTAGAGTATAAGACCTTTTCGTTTATTGAATATCCTCCCTTTCTCCAACAATCTACATGGAAAATCTCCATACTATTTCGGTCGATAGAAAACCTGCTATCCTAATCGGTGAAGGTATTCATTCAACAGAACTTGGAAACTTGTTTTGCTACAACACTTAAATGTGATTCAGGTATGATATGCATGAAAACGAGGTTTGATTGGGATTTTTCAAGGCGCAATGGTCAAATTTCCGTCCAACTGACGTTTTTTCGGTGAAATAAATAAACGTACACATAGAAGGAAAGTTTTACTGGCACAGAAGAAAGAAACACAGAAAGTTGCACGAGGGAGGTTGTACAAAAGCACATCTGTAAATTAAAGGCCAGTATAAAATAAAAAAGGGGGTCTAGTTCTCGAGGAAATACGGGATAATTTACTTTCTTCAATTTTATACTATCAATAATGTGGCGTAATATTGATAAGTTGGGATACAAAGATTCGATAGAAAGCAACAAAGTTCTTTGGCTTAGCTATAGACAACCGAGTTCTGTTTCTTTTCCACAGTCAATGCAATACGAATCATTTCTAGCCGTCAGTCAAAAAAGAAAAGGCACAATTGCGCCAAATATTCGCAGGTTTGTTTAGGGCTGTCACAGCCAAAGCATTTGTTAAATGGCATATATTTTGAAAAATAGCAAAGTCTCTTAAACCCTATTTTAGTAGCAATTTTAGTTGCTAAGATAAAAATCGATAGGCTTAAGTACAAAATGTGCTAAGTATGCAACAGACGTTGACCTCTCCAAGAAATTTAAATTTTAAAATTAAAAACTAAACATGCAATTGAAAATTTGTACAATTTCTTATTCGCAAGAAATCCGGTGGTTGGTATATCGTAGATGCGTACTATAATTTTAAGACAGATTCTTCAGTTATCCAGAGGAATACTGACGGCTTAATATCAGTAACTGGATTTTAGAATAAATGAAATTGTATTTTGAGAGGAAATTGTTTCAAACAAATTTTCCAGGTGGCTTTTCTAAATTGGTGGCAAAAATATTCTTGGTCTACCATGATTCCATTAGAATTTCCAAAAGGGGGTATTTCAATTAACGTCACACTGGAGCAACACAACAGGCTATTGGTGACGGTCCGGAATCAAACCCTAAGGGAAAGATCCGAGGACAACACAACGTAATTTTGAACCACGGTCAGATGACGAGGCAACACCTGAGGCACCCCACTCTCCAAACTTTCACATCACGCCAACGTGAGGACATTTGAGGCCATGGCAGATTTAACGTGCACCAGCCCCCTTGGTACACGACGGTGTTTGGCTGGATTCGAACTCGCAACCCTTCGGTTGCAAGTACGTTACTCTTCCAACCGGGCCACCGCGGCCCAATTTCCAAAAGGAATTTGAAACAAAATATTTCTTCCAGAAACAAAAACTAAATGAGGAATTGCAAAAAATCTTCTATGCCAAACTAAACCTTTTCTCAGATTTTGTAAATTTCAGATTTACTTAACATAGAACTTACTCACAAAACACGATTGTTTCTTACACATGTACTATTTTCATGGTTATGTTCGACAATGCAATGATCACGACAATTAACCCTCCAAGTATTTCGACGAGATATCTCGTTCAATATCTGGTCAATATTGCCTAGGAGGTGATATCTTTTAGAGAAAACTGGTCCTATTACTCAAAGGGAAATGAAGATCCACGTAGGTAAAACAAATTGTCCCTTACTCAGAACTGGTGAGTTTGGAACAGGTTTTTCCCAAAAGAGACTGGACACTACAGGGCAGTTTTCGTCTCGAACACTAACCACCAGGAGGGTTAAGTGCATGAAGTATACTTAGAATCCATCGAGGGGACTACTCAGATGCCCTAAGCACAGAACCACCTCGAACAATTCCTCATGTATTTCCGTTTTGGTTTCGTCCACTGAAGATAGGTGTTTTAATTAACATCGCACTGGGGCAACACAACGTGTATTGGCGACGGTCCGGGATCAAACCCGAAGGGAAAGATAAGAGGATGACCACCACGTAATTTTGAACCACGGTCAGATGACGAGGCAACACCTGAGCTGGCACCCCACTCTCCAAACTTTCACACCACGCCAACGTGAGGACATTTGAGTTCACGGCAGATTTAACGTGCACCAGCCCCCTTTGTACATGACGGTCTTTGGTTGGATTCGAACTCGCAACCCTCCGGTTGCTAATCCGTTACTCTTCCAACCGGGCTACCGCGGCCCTTTTCCACCGAAGAGTTCTGAGTGAATGAGAAAGGCTTATCCAGAGCAGTTCGCTGACGACCCTCTTCTGAGAGGTGTGCTGGGCGAGCACTTAAACGTGATCAGAAAAATAGGGCGGCTGAAAGACTGGCGCCGTTTTTCTTCAACTTTAAATAAACAAGCCCAGCAATAATTTTTTTTCAATATTAATAATTTTGAACTTATTCGGGCTTTGTACGTTCATGAGAAGGTAATAAAATACTTTTGAATCTGCATATCTCTACATTAGAATATTCAAAAAGCACTCAAGGGTGTTTTGAGGGGAATCCACGTGCTCGAATCCTTCCCGAAATGACGTTGGGGTTTTGTGTTTTATCTGCTTTAGACTATTTGAAGCTAGATTAATTCCGGTTTGTTCCCAATTGTTTTTAATTCGCTTGGAGCGGTCTCCACGTCTGAATGCGTCGTGACTGAAAACAGTTGAAAAAATTATTAAACGCAATGCTTATTTAACATTACGCGTTTAGGGTAGGTTTGCAGTTAATTAACGTCGCACTGGAGCAGCACTGACTACTGACTATTGGCGACGGTCTGGTGGGGACACGACAGATTTAACGTGCACATGCCGGTCCCTTGGTTGGATCCATCTTCGAACTCGCAACCCTCCGGTTAGCAAACCGGACTACAGCGACCCTACGGCGTTTAGGGAAATGAGAGAAAGACTGGGCCATCGAATTACTTTCTGAATAATATGTGTTTGAACAAGGGTGTTCTTTCTCTGAAAATAAAATGTTTTTGAGAAGAGGTGATTAGTTTCGCTCTAGGGGTCGCCACGTGTACCTGCCCTACCAGTAATAAGCTGTAATCACCACCTGTCACTTCTGGACCAGCTCTCCATAGCCCAGCCGTAAAACAATCTCACACCAAAAATTATTAGTGAGATCCTGGTACTGTACCGGTCGGTCTGTCATTCCCACATCTGGAATTCAGATCTCCCACGACTGAAAAACAAGTTGTCAACAAATAAATTACCTTGGGCCCTCCATGAGAGGAATGCAGACGGGCCAGCCACAGGAAAACACTTGTGTGGAAGCCCAGGCCAGAGAGACATTACATCTGTCCTAGTGTCGGGAAGCTGTCGAGGTTCTCATGACCTTCTGATGCAGGGGCGTGGAAACACCGGGATTAATATGCCGAGACAGACGAACTCCCCCTTCAAAAGATGAGACCAGAGTAGATTGAAACCACGAAAGGAGCATCCTTCAGACTCTCAGATTTTCGCGGGCCTCCTGGCTCCGGCAGATGTTAAATAGCTGTTCCCACATACCTTTCAATTAATCTAATACGTAAATAATTTTTAAAATTCTCTATCCTAAATAAATATTTTATTGTGCTGTAAACAGTCTTACACTTAATTAAAGACAGGAAACGTAACAGTACCTATTTCCATTATTGTGTTTCAAATCACTCCTTGAAGCAAAAATATATATTTTTACTTGTGAGGCTTACTCAACTTATTGCGAGAAGTTGGGATGCCAGGAGTTCAACCATCGGTGAACATCTTTATATCAAATTATGCGTTTGATATCTTCCTCCGGCATGAGAAATTCCCCCACCGATTACTAACGACTCGGCACAATAAGGGACAAAATGTTACTTGTAAAAGAACACCCTTCACAATGGTTGAGCCATCGCTACTCCTAACAAGGACAATAGCCCATTGTGTTGCTCCAGTGTGACGTTAATTGAAATACCCCTCCCCTAACAAGGACAATCACTAGCATCCATGATCTTACAAAACCGGGATTCGAACCAGCGACCTACCGGCTGGCAGACAAGCGCTATGATCCCTATACCAGCTAGAACTCATTATCCCAGGTCCTAGCTAGACAGAGAAAAAGCGGCATTGAAACCAATCAAAAGTAAAACTTCTCTTCGACTCGCAGGGGGTCAGCCTTAATTGAATGCAGCCCGCACACTCGACGGTCCGGAATGAATCGAAAGACAACGCCTCGTAATTTTGAACCAGGGTCAGATGACGAGGTCAAACTTGAACTACCACCCTACTCTCCAAACTTCCACACCACGCCAACGTGAGGACATTTGAGGCCACGACTGATTTCACGTGCACCAGTTCCCGTGTACACGATGTTCTTTGGCAGGACCGAGTTTAGAACTCGCAACCCTCCGGTTGCTAATCCGTTGCTCTTCCAACTGGGCTACCACGGCCAGTAATACAAAAGATGAAAGATGTAAAAATGGAATTTCTAAGTAATCAGAACATCCAAATATTTTTGAGATCTAGGGAACACAAATTTTCAAATAAAAATTAAAAAATAAATAAACTTTAAAAATATTGCATTGATAAAATAAAGAATGTTCTCCACATGAGCCGATTCGATAAGCTCTTGTATTCAAAGCTTCATATAGCTTTATAAGCTCTAATCAGCTCACAATTTGGCAGCTCTATCCAAGCCTGTAAAAAGGCTCCCCACTTTTGCGCCAAGATTCTGAACTCACGCCAACGTAATTTGAAGCTTTCCATAAAAACTTTTCCGTTTCACATAAGCTCTAATAAGATAAAAAAAAAAATCATCAGCACTACCAAGCTAAAGGTTTTCAAACCTTTATAAGCTCAAAAGATTTGTCTACACTCCAGCCTTTAAAAAGGCTTTTCAAAGTTTTGTAAACCCAAAAAATTTAACTGAACTTCCAGCCTTTAAAAAGGCTTTTCAGGCTTATAAGCTCGAAAGATTCAACCATCAACTCTCTCCAAAGCTCTTCACAGCTTTTGACTCATCAATAACTACAATATACATACACTAAGACAGAATAGAATACAAAGATATAAATAAGAAAAAACGAATATGCTTAAAAATACTAAAAAATATAAATTTAAAATAAAAATTTCAAGTACACAATATATATTCAATTAAAAAAATAAAGCTCAAAAAATTTAACTGCAGTTTTAGCCTTTAAAAAGGCTTTTTCAGACTTGTCATCTCCAAACGGTTCCACCACCACCGCAAACTACAAAAGCTTTTCACAGCTTTTGACTCATCAATAACTACAATATACATACACTAAGACAGAATACAAAAATATAAATAATAAAATACGAATATGCATAAATACTACAAAATATAAATTCAAAATAGAAATTTCAAGTACACAATATATATTCAATTAAAAAAATAAAGCTAAGAAATTTAAATGCACCTCCAGCCTTGAAAAAGGCTTTTCAGACTTCTCATCTCAAACCGTTCCACCACCACCACAAACTACAAAAGCTCTACACAGCTTTTGACATGACTACTGATACTGATACACATACACAATACAGAAATATGAAAATACGATTGCACAAAAATACACTAATATAAATTCAAAATAAAAATATCAAATAAACAATATATATTCACTTAATAAAATAATTTTTAAAAAATCACATGTCAAACATATTAATGAAAATAGATATATACAAATCACACCTCTCACCAATGCCAACCCGTCCAAACATTAGAGCGACCCCTCAGAATGTGTCGGAACACCTGTTCGAACCTGGGCTCGAGGAAGAACATTCGGTTCACTTTCGCACTCTGCGCACATTCCACCTCGACACACCGGCGTCACTGTCCACGCCACCACACGTCGAGTCGCTGTTGTTGCACTCGTGTTGCACTTTGAAGTACTGTGTGACACAAGACCATTCTCCAACATGTTCAGGGGCGTTAACAGTGCTAAGGTTAGTTTTGGGAGCACTCTTCGGAACAGTTATCTTTAAGGCTTTTTGAGCAAGTAGTTTCGGAGCAAGCATTTTGCAGCGGCGTGTTTCGAAGATTCATGTTGCCTTCGGGTTGGGTTTTGTCAGCCCTCCACCCATATTCGAATCTATCAAATTCTTAGACCTTAATTGCCATCTCACCTAAATTCATAAATTCTGTTATATTCCAAGTGTTAAATCTGTTCAGTGCTCCAATTCTCGAGTTTTTACTTTCGCGGTGCCCCTTGTATTATTAATCCAGCTTTTCAAGACAAATAGGGGAATAGGGGTAAGAACACAATTTCAATTCATACCAATTCAAGTATTTCAACCAGTGTGTTATTTGAATCATGTTCTAATAAGGAACACTTACTATTATAGGGAGATCCAAAACATTCTAGCTAAGCTACGCTCCAATTTAATATCAAAATGCTTGCACGTTTCAGTACTTAAAATATCATAAGTGCTTCCAGTTCGTGATAGAATTGTGATGTTGGAGTTGATGTAAGTTCTTGTGCCACACAGTGAGACAATTGACAGATGGAGTAATGGGGACTGCAGGGTGTCAATATCTAGATGGGCGGCGTTTCAGAAATATTTAACATCATTTTATGCTTTTCTGAATTCACAAAATGGTTAAATTAGTGATGGTATCATGTGTGGGGATTCATCAGTTCATACTTTTAAGTTGACGCAGTAAGATGCACTATGTAACAGAGGCCTACTTATGATTCAACTGCAAAGGAGTAACTTCGCCTGAAACTAAATTTAATTAATTGAAGGAATCGCGGTTAATTAACGTGGCCCAAACTGGCTCGTGTCCTGTTATTTTTAGAGTTGTGTGTGAAGGTGAACACGGTTTAGCTAACGTAATCTATTTGTAATTGGAGAGAGATATACTTAAAATTATTCAGTAATCAACCGCTGTCGATTAACATTATGAATAACTGATTAATGGAGGTTTAATACAGTACTTTTTATATTTATCATTTTTTAACATTTCCTAAACACGCACATTTTGGGTAGGATGAGGGACATTTCTTCCAGTCTAGCTCGGTCAGTGCTAATTGTTGCAATATTGTACTAACTAGGTTTCTAACTTGAACGTTGAGTTTTGGGACTTTGTTCTATTAAATTGGCACTTTCATGAGGTAGGTAGGTATTTTAATTAACGTCACACTGGAGCAACACAACGGGCTATTGGCGACGGTCCGGGATCAATCCCAAAGGGGAAAGATCCGAAGACAGCACCCACCACGTAATTTTGAACCGCGGTCAGATGAAGAGGCAACATCTGAGCTGGCATCCCACTCTTCAAACTTCCACGCCACGTGAGGACATGAGGCCACGACAAATTTAACGTGTACCAGCCCCCTTTGTTCACGAGTCTTTGGCTGGATTCGAACTCGCAACCCTCCGGTTGCTAATCCGTTGCACTTTCATGAATTTTTAAATATTTTGCGGTACATTTCCATATTTTACTTTGTTGGGTGTTATCATTTTCTGTATCAGGTCATTTTATTGGGGGAGGGGTCAAATTTTCATATGGGATTACGGCTTTCGAATTGCAACACACGAAATCAGGAATGACAGATGAGCAAATGGAACATAGAAAAATTGCTCCTGTTGACTCTTCGAAAACTGTGGAAAAGAAACCTCACAGTTCAAAGATTTCTAGGTGGTGTTTGAACGGGGAGAGGGTGAACCTGAGATACGGGGAGCATTTTAAGAGAAAAAAATTCTAGTTCTTGAATTGTCTGGATTTGAATTTATTTTGTAAAAATGTCAAGATGTTTTCGCGGATTTCTATTTATATTTCAAGGGTAGATTTTTAGTTTTAAGGGCCGCTCTTATCGTTAAAAAGAAATATTTTGATAAATTTTCGTCAACATCAGAGCTCCAAACATCATATGTTCAAGGTTGTAGATGAAGCGAAAATAACTACATTTGAGACCACTGCACGTTCAGTCAGCGGCGTGGCCATGGGAGAGAGGAAAGTTTTTTAAAAAATTTAAGAGTACCTAGATAAATTCAGTTTTCATGACTGAGCGCATTGTTGTAGCGATTTGAAAAGCGACTGCGATTTGGTTGTAATGAATGCAATGACACAATTTTAGCACTAATTCCGGGATATTTAGAAGGCAGGTTGAGAAACAAATTACGAACAGCAGACCTAGGGTTTTCACTTAACATAGCCGCTGATACCGAATACGTAAGAAGCAGGCTTAAAAGTTGCAAATTTTCAATTTTTAAATAGGTTGAAGCACATGTATTTAAATATACGTCAATCTCAATTGAAAACAACAATGTTGAGAGGAAGTACTAAACCTAAAGCTTACCAAATATAACTAATTTTAATGCTTCCAACCAAACAATTACTCTAAATTCTATCATTTTTCCTATTTGCATTCCTTTTTTATTGTGCTTAATGACACATTTCCTCTTTTATAGAGATTTCTTTTTTAATTCGTTTATTAATTATGACGTGGTAAGCTGTAAACAAGATACTCCGTAATTTATACGTCCGTTCCTTTCCGTACGTGATTTATTAGTTATTCCTTTTATAATAGTAAATTTTTAAAATAAGGAATGGCCACTTAATAATCGAGTAGTACTGCAACTGATGCAAATAAAGTTAAGTTTAACTTTAAAGCTGATTTTTAAAGCTGATGTAACCGAAGTGAGGGGAATTCTTTTTTAATGAAAGCGCTCCCATTCTGTTTATCAAAATGAATTTTCCAATGCCAACATTAGTTTAGCTCTTTTGTGTTTTATATCTATAAGATCTCTCTCTCTCTCTACTTTATAAAAATAAATTAAATAACAACCTAATACGTTTTTGGATTGCTACATTTACAAACCGAAATATATATTTTTGGTTGGGTTTAAAAAAATCCATACATATTCTGAATTGGTGGCAGTAAATCCTACAACAGCAATCGCAAAAATTGAATCCTCGTGTACTGGAGATTAAATAAGTCTGTGTGACACCAGAAGTACCAAAATAACCGCTTTCTCAACAGCTGTTCACAAAATTTTACTTTCAATTTCATTTCATAATTTTTGATAACATGACGTTTTCCATTGATATGAATATAAATAATTTTGATCCTCTTCTCCGTTTCTCAAGAGATGTGGAACATTTTAATATACCGACCGGTCATTTTAAGCAGTTGAAAAAAGTTGTTTTTAATATTGCAATAATTCTGTAGAGTAATGTATATATTTTTAATAATCCGTTTTTATAATTCTGTTAGTTATTAATATCTTGCAATTTTCTCTCGTTTTCATAATTATACCGCATTTTGTGACGCTGTTAGTTTATTGTGGGTGATTGCTGTAAATTATTTGGGCATTGACATTTCTGGAAATTTATTATTTTTTTTATTTCACATTGTTCATGGACGAATTGTAAATTTGGAGTAAATATTTTGATAACACCGAAAGAAAATTTATTTTGTATTTTTTATCCAGTTATACAATTTCTTTTACAAGATTTTGTTGTTTCAATTAGCAGAATTCTCCACTAAATACGAAGATTCATAAGAACCAGAATTTGAAAGAACTATTGGTAGACAATTGAATGCTATAATATACGATAACGTTAAGTAGGTTTAGTGATGAAAAATAAGATTATCTGTACTGGTTGTAGAAATATTTTTTTCGTGGAAATTTTCTCAAACTTAATTTGTGAAATTTTTCGTAAGCGAAACGATAAAAAATGAAAAAAGACCTACTGTTTCTCTTTTTCTGCAAAAAAGTATCATGCAGTTTCAATATTTAAGTGAAAATGTAATTTGTGAAACTCGTTTTTCTTATTATCACTTGTATAAATTGGCCAAAGTAGTTTTTTTCAGACTAAATATCAAAACGGTTTAGTAGAAATAGATATATCTTAACTGTTGATACTTCTGGTGTCAAAAGCTTAAAATCAAATGCGTATTTTATAAATTTGCATATTTTTCAAAATTGATCTTTAGAATCTTAATTCAATAAACAAATTCTTTTGCAGAATTTGACGTTCTGGTAAGTTAAATACTTTTCAAAATTTTGGATTCACCACCATTGGGACCTTAATTATCCAATAAAAACAATTGGATAAAACTTCAAAAAGGTTTCAATCACGTAGACATCGGTTGAAGAGAAAATATTTCGTAATTATTTCGAACTTTTTATCCTAGTCCGTCTCCGACCATCAATCGACGAGTTCAACAGTTTTGAAGTGAACAAATATGGCCTAAAACACTATCAATAGTATTTGCAATTCTATTGTCAGGAATTTTAGGGCAGTCCTTGAGGTTGGCATTTTCGGACAACTCGTAATCTGTACCATCGCTTCCGGTAGATTGAAACTCGGAACCAGAATTCGTGCTTAGGCGCCAATCGAAGAAAAGCATTTCAGAGTGAATTTTCCATGGAGCTCCTGGGCCAAAGGCCCTCCGTCTCCAGGTAAGTCCTTGTGTTCCGAATACGTTTAGGTTACCAGACATTCAACGGTATAATAAAGTCTTGGGTGTCAGGTTATCAAGGAGTTTACAGTTGGACGGTAGAAGGCGTTACAATGAACGTAGGCAAGCTATCACTCCAGTGAGATCTCGGAATATATCAGAGTTCAGAATACCTGTGGCTACTGCGGTTCAAGTAATATTAAAAATATCAATTAATCAAGAAGGCTTGGAAGATTACATGATTTTCCAAAGGGGAATTAGATTAATATTTTTAAAAAATTTGAATTTTAAATCAAAAGTATAAATTTAAGTTATTGTTTAAATCTTTAGCATAATTCAAAATGACTCCTGGTCTGTTTTTATTAATTGGTAGACGGTGGTCATATCTGGGGATCTGCTCTACAGCTGAATTTTCATTGCAACGAAGGGGGGAATTGCAAAATTTTTCTAATTTTGACAAAAAAATTCTTCGAGTTCTAAAATTCCTAGTTATTATCTTATTTTGGTATTTCTGTAATACACACCATGGGCTGTCCATAATGATACGGAGGGTAGAATTTAGGAAGAAAAGCATTGCCTGTTCCTAATTTAAGACTGGTTCGAAACCACATGACTGAATGTCAATTTGCCTGAGCCGGACTTTCTATTCTAGAAAATTGAGATAAAAGAAAGTTCAGATAAGGACTTTAAAAAACTTATATAGGACGATATGCTTAAAATTCGAGAACAGCAATTCCTAAAATCCTTAGTGAGTCTTTTTCAACATCCAATAGAGTTAAAATAGTCTTATCAGACGGCGTATCATTCTGTTAAAACAAAAAATTTGCTACGATAATAGATAAAAAGCGGCATGATTACCTTCAGTAATTTTTCTCAACTCCCTAATATTATTCAATTCGTTTGGCGAAAGGATTAAACAATACTTTCCGTTATTGTTAGGATACGAAAAACTATTGCTTAAATTTTAGTTTAATTTATCAAGAATATTTGCGACGGTACTTCGAATTCAAATGCTGAAAGTATAAATATTATACGCATTTTGATAGCATTAATATATTCTCTGAAAAGTCTTAAGAACAATAGCTAACTCAAGGTAAGAAATATAGTCAAACTCATGTATTTAGAACTTTCTCAATGCATTTTGAGTGTTTAATTGAAATTTAAGGTCTTATACTCAGTCCTTAAAATAATGCTCAGTTTACTTATAACTTTTTTTTCAATATGGGGCACCTTTGAAATGAAATCCTAGTTAAGCTGCTTTAGTTCTTGAGTAAACTTCATAGAAACAGTTTTGATTAAGTGTGGTTTGTTTTGTCGCTCTAGTCATTATATGCTAATTAGACCGGGAGCTAGATCAGAATAGGCAAAATAACAAGTTTCAAGGTAGTTTGTATAGAAATGTTAGGATGTATAAAGTTGTACTGGGAAACACTGTTCTTGTGGGTGAGTGAAATGCATCAACTTTCGGCCATAGGTAAACATTAAAAAGAGAACCTCATGTCTCCAAGTGATAGGGCACATAGGGAATCAGAATTTCTTCAATGAGTCAATCGTAAATATGGCTGGTAACATTTTTATAGGAATATGATCCCTTGAAACAACACAATAAGCACAAGTTCTTAGCACAACTAATCGGCCAGTGTAAAATTAAAACACGTATATACAAGAATGGTATACATCACAACCACTAGCTCTAGAACACTGACACATAATGAATAGCTCAACATAGATTTGCCTTGTAATATTTACACACTGGATAATTACACCACTGATATTATAGTATTTCATACCTGTCAACATACGAGTTTTGAAACTTTTACAAGCTCATAACAGTAAAAAGTATACGGATTTGTATTTTTGAAAGACAAAAGTTTTAATAAAGCGAGGATATAACAACCATTTTCTAAAAAATGACGTTTTAGTCAGTGTTGGGATGACGGAAAGACGTAACACGCATCGATATCGATATTCTGTGGCATCCATAACTTCTCTTCTTCCTTGAATTTTTTGACTTCGTAATTACCGTTAGTATTCAAATATGCCACATTGGAACACCGCTTTTGTTTCGGAAAATGTGTGATTGCGATTAATTCAAATAAATTAAAAGATATCGAGAATATCTTTTTCGAAAATTTAAGAGGCAAGGAAAGATGAAATCGTTTCCTTAGAGCCCTTTGATAGAAGTTCCTGCCAATTGCGAAACACAACAGTGCACAAATGGTTCGCCAATCCTTTCGCGGCCGATGTTCTCCGCAGTCAAACGGCTTGAAAATACGCAATGTTTGATGGAAGACTACCATTATTGCACAAAACAGCCAGAGGTTGGTAGGTTAACTAGGGTTTTTATGGCGCAAAGGCCAGACAGACAATATCGAGTAAGACATACACAATGAAAATTTTACTGACACAGAAGAGGGAACACGAGAGCCACAATTGCATGAGTTCCAAGATCCATAATGATTTTTTTCAGATTTAACTATTAAAATATCACATGATTAGAATTAAGAGTGGATTCATCTTTTTCATTTTTGATTGAGAATTTTTTTACAATATCAAAAGTTGGCCATTTTCAAACGGGTAGACATTTTATGGCAATTTCACAATGAAAAATTTTTTTAATCAGTGATGCGTTTAAATATTTAAAAATATATAAAGATTTATATATTTAAAAATATATAAACGCATTTTGGACAGCAAATCTAAGAATAAATATGGACAGGAAGTCTTAAAGTTGCTTGTGAGTAGTATATGTTGACATCTGGACTAAATTTTGTATCGATATTTAAGTTGACATCTGGATTAAAGTTGATAACGATATGCAAGTTGATTCTAGGTACTGACGGAGCATAAGTCTTGGGATTGTGATTCCTAAGAACGTTTGCAATTACACCGTCTTGATTTTTTGCAATGTAAGTTTTTTTCCAAGGTTCTGGAATCAAACATACGTTGTTTGCATAATTTTAGATTAAGCACAGAACTTTTGCTAATAGTTATCGGTACTTTTAAATGAAAAGTATATAAACTCAATTCCTATCATAGATTAGTTGGAACATAGCGTATGAGATTGATCCAGAAACAAGGTATTTACGCTCATGATAGGGTTAAATTCTGATAGAGTGGAAATCTTTTCCAAGATATAATAAGCTTACTGAAGATATTAGAAGCTTACAGAATAAGGTTGGTACCTTATATCACATGATCCATCCCTTTTGTTTGATAGAATTTTAAGAACATGCGAATTGGGATAATATTTGCCAGTATCAAAAATTATCCCAAAGATTTTTAGAAGATCAAGCATTGATTGAATGGGAAATTGTGTCACAGTACCAGTCTTTATCTCCAGAATTTATCCTCAAGTTCAAAGATAAAATCGATTGGAAGATAATTTCAAGGTATCCATGTTGGATAACTATTTTATTTTTGATCAAGTTAATCATTTGGATGATCCTGGTGTCAAAGTACCTAGTTGTCGGAGGCCACAATTGAATTCTTGGATGTGATTGAGATGAAGTTTTTAAAAACTAAGTACTGTCTCCGAGGTTTATAACCACTCATATTGACAAGATATCTTGATGTAGTGCTCTTCAAAACGGGTATCTTGGAGTAATCGATACATTTGTAAGTGTTATGTATCTTGTGAAAATTTGTTCAAGAAATAAGCGTTTTGATTGCTATATTCAAAAGAATGGTTGATCTATGAATATACCTAGTTGCTTGTAAAATTTGCTAAGAACAAATAAAATCTGGAAATGAAAATTATGTACTTCGTCATTTTTGTAGTCATGTTTTTCAGAACCTGAATGAACAGTAGCCCACACTACAGTAACTCACTCATTCCTTTAGGCAGGAGTAAATGAATTGATCCCATTATTTTACTGCTTACTATCCTCACAAAGGATGCATTCAGATAGCACATTTCCTGAGCATAAAAATAGGAAATGAAAAATAATGAGATTTCCTTGAATGAAGATTTTAGAAGCTAGTTGTGTTTAGTTTCCGTTATAGATAACATTGCAACATTCCCCATTCATTTTAGGATCGCTTTAAGGTTTGATCTTTGACCGTCGTCATTGGTTTATGTAATAGATTTTTAGTTTGATTTTATAAAAAAAAATTAACTAGTTTTGTTTCAGAAAAAAGATAGGCTATAAAACATGTGACATTTTAAATGGTGTTTCAAACGAGTGAGATGCATTTTGACAGTCAGTAGGTTATTTACATATTCAAAAAAGATGTTATTCAAACATCCATCAACTCATTGTGTGGTCCTACGCAAAGTGGAAAAACCACCTTTAGTACGAAACATAATTCATGGATAGTGGTGTCATGGTGTGCATCTAAAATGGTTCTTAGAGGAACCGCTGATTAATTTTGAAAGGATAACTGGATGCGTTTGAAAACTCGGATCTAATTGTAATTGTTGTGTGATCCAATGAATAAAAAAAATTGGAAGAAAATGTTTCGAATTTGTTTACAATCGGATCACATCATTAAAACATATAAGTGTTATTTTAATCACTCAAAATATACTGAAATGCCAAGTCATGGGATACCTATAGAATATCGTGTGGGACCTCCTTTAGTTGGCAAAGTGCATCAACTCAATGTGGCATGGACTCAACTAGTCGGCGGAGTCCATAAGGGGCTGCAAATGGTCACCAAGCAGCAGAACATAACTATTTCTTATCAATGGCGTGTTCAATTTGATCAAAGGACTTAATTCATGCCAGGTAAACACCCCAAACGATTATAGAACCACAACCAGCTTGCACTTGACAAGTTGGATTCATAGCCTCGTCGGGTTTGTGCCACATCCGAACTCGGCCATCAGCTCGTACCAACTGTAAACATGACTCATTGGATCCACACTCCATTCTTCCACTCATCTAGGGTCCAATGCATGTGTTCATGAGCCCAGGTAAGACGCTAAAGCTGATGTGCTGTGAGTAAAGGCACTCGAGTCGGTTTTCTGCTGAGATATCCTATCAACGTCGCACTGGAGCAAGACAAGGGGTTCTTGGTGACGCAGTGTCATTTTAGCAATCTAGGTAGACAAAATTATTGCATCAAAACTACGCTGGTTTTGGGTGGTTCTAAGAGATTGAGTGAAAAATACTGGTTTGGTACATATTTAACAATATTTAGTTACTGTAGGTATCTGGAAACCGAAATTTAACCATTTTAAGGACTTGGAAGCGCTTGATTACTACATTAATCCCAGTTATTTCAACAGACTTCATCATTTCTAAAAATCTACCAACGGAATTTCTATCGTTAGTATTCCGTTTGATGTTTGGTTACATTCATCAAAACAACTCAGTTTTAAAATTACCTTCCCTAGTAGTTAAATCTAATTACTTGGAGAAAAGAAATTTGATGGAGCAGGATTTTGCCAAATATTTTTTTTACCCTAGTACAAGCAGATTGCAAAGGTATACCATAGAAATACTAAACATACTTTGCTCAATTAATATTTTTCATAAAAAAATTGCCGGTATCTTTTCGGTTCAAGGCAATGAAATAGTATAAAAGCACGTACGCATACCTCGATGAATAGAAGATAATGATAGTATTCCCCAAACAGCGCTAAAGAAAATATAGGACCTGTAACTTTTCAGTTTTCATCAAAGTACTAATAAGCATTCGTCAGAATGGCTTACAGCCAACGCAGAAAGCAAGACTTAGTACCCCTGTACTTCCTGTTGGTAGAGTGCTTAGAAAATACCCACGTATTCTTGCTAAGGGGACATATTGCTTTTGATGCATTTTTGACAATCTGCAACACTAAGAAAATTGAATTTGGTCCACCTAGATTGCGAAAATGACACACTGCGACGGATCAACCTGAGGAAAAGATCCTAGGGCAACGCCAAGTCATTTTGAACCACGGTCAGATGACGAGGTCACACCTGAGCTGGAACCCCCACTCTCCAAACTTCCACACCAACGGGAGGACATTTGTGAGACCACGACAAATTTAACGCGAACCAGCCCCTTTGTACACGACAGTTTGGTTGGATTCGAACTTGCAACCCGCCGATTGCTAGTCCGTTACTTTTCCAACCGGACTACCGCAGCCCATCGCTGCTCTCGATCATTCAAGAGACGTGGCCACTCAATGCGCTGTGTGTTTCTTGTGGAAGATATGGCCTTCCATGATGAACTCTTGATATACCTTTGACACTGGAGCAAAGAATCTAGTCTCAACAACTTCCGAAATGCGTCGAGCTCCAACTATCATTCCACGTTCAAACTCGTCGTTGATTCCAGCAGGGTAGCCATTATCACGTAATTAAACATTTTGCAAAGGAGTCCGACAGCACTTGTAACAATCTGACTCTATACCCTTTTAAAGCGATGTGAGTGCCACTTGTAAATTTGTATACTGTTTATCCAGTGACTTTGGCACGTCAGTGTATATTTCCAAGATGTAAAGGTAATGCATGACATAAGTTTGAACACGTTATATTTTATTTAAAAACAGGCGTAAATAAACTTGCATGTTTAGCACGTCAGACATTTCGTCATAACGTTGCTTACTTTATGGATGCCTATAAAAAGGCAATCAAAGCTCCATATGGTCATTTAGTTCTGGATATTTACTGACAGATGAACAAATCCGTTTGTGGGAATACTGCTTTCCAGATAAAGTTATTTTGGGGATATGCGTGCCTCAGAAATGTGAATAACATAAGAAAACACTATAGGTAGCTATCGTTATTAACTAGTGGGAAATCATCTCCACGAGTAGTAGTTTTGAAATCGTCTATTCCATAACTTAAGTGTCAGTGTGAAGTCTAAAAATGTTTTAGTAGTTAAAGTTCCTGTTAATTTGTCGAAACTCAAGAAATACAAATCAACAATAAGAGAAATATCAAAGAAATATATATATATTCTTTAAAAGCTTAATCAGAAAGGTGTTTTTTTTTGCCATTGTAACTGGGTGTGATTTCTTCTAGGATTGATAGGGGAAAATAACATTCAACAGTTTTGAGAACGGTAGTTATTCCAGAAACCTTAACAAACTTAACCACATTGGAAAATCTGAAAACAGATTGGAAGATGAAATGGACGATCTTCTATAGAGAAGTCAACTACCTGATAACGTGAAAGTTAAATTGTTAGCTAATAACTAAGCAACTAATAAGTATCGTTTAGCATGCACCACCCTTCCTCTCCGTGCATCCATCCGTACTACGGAGATTCGGTGAACCATGTCACTAACGATGTCTTACCAGTAGAGGAAGATATTAATGAGATATTGATCCAGTAGAAAAGTAAATATATTTATCTTTCCCACAAAATTGTAAAAAGTATGTCGTTGAAATAATTAGGAGATCGCGGGAACTATTCAAAGACCAATGTGCAGGACTCAAACCTGCTCTGTTAGGGATGACTTCTTATGATATTGGTACAATACTAAGTGTAATGAGAATAGAATTAAACACTAACGATAGAATAAGAGTCTAAGAAGGATGTTATGTCCCCAGAATCCCGAGATAACGGTACCTTCTATATAAAAATTGAAGCAATAACATTTTGATCACATTACATATTTATCATTCATAGAAAGGCCAATCTCTGCCTGATAAAAACTAAAATATTAACTTGCATATCGGTATCAACTTTATTCAGATGTCAACTTAAATATCGATGCAAAATTTAGTCCAGATATCAACATATTATGCAACACTTTCGCCACAAAATGAATTTTTAATGAGTTCTTCATTTAGGAAACATTTCAGTTTAAAAAATGATGAGGCGTACCCATGGGGAGGAGCTAAAGCCGCTGACCTAGAAAAAGCAAAGATATCCTAAAAGGTTTTTAATTGTGTACAAAGACACGCTTCACGCAACGAACACTTCATTATTTTTAAATTTCATTTACAAGATTTTAAAATCTAGATCCCCTGCAATTGTGCTGTGCTTCGCTATGTGAATCTCGAATTACAGGCCCTTGAATACAGAACATGCGTAAGCAATGTAGCTTCATCCAGATTGATATCCTGGATGCACCTGAACAGTTTACCAGAATCACTGAAGCAGAACAGAAAAAAAAATTTACCACTACAGTCGATAAATAAGAATTAAAACATATCTGATCAGTGCATTTGATGCGAGTTTGAAATGGTGCATTGCAAGCTTCTGGACACAGTATGCCAGGAACGTTATCATAGGGGAGGGGGTCTCGCAGCTCCCGAAATGCTAGCGATAAAACAGCAGTTTTATTATGTTTAGTAAAATAATCGAAAAAAGGTCAAAATTTTCAAATCGATTTCGAGTTTGACTGGTTGTATATGGGTTATTTTAAAATTGACTATTATTGAAAGCTTGACAGGTATTTAATGGGGCTAAGAGTACATATCGTTTTGGATTCAATTCGAATAGCCATCTGAGCTTCTCGCGTCGAACTACCTCGTAAAAGCGTGACACGCTTCTCTCGTACGTTTGCATGTACTCTTAGAGGACAACCACCTGTCCGTACTTAAAAAGCAGTTGCGCAGATTATTTCCAGTACCTTTTCATCAGTGGTACCTAACTAAAAACACCAGCTGCTTGTCTTAAATTTGTCCCTGAAAACTTTATGCTTGCCAGGCTTCGATCTGGCGATTTGAAGACATTTTTAAGGACCCATCTGCCATTGTCCAGAACCTTTTTTTTGCAGACTTAATGACATAGTGCCTCTCCGAAATTGTTTTCTAAAAACTTTGCCTACGATACTTCATCCAAAACGGCTCCCATTCGGCTTGACAAATACTAGATTTTAAAAGTTGGACAAGAAACTGGTAAATTGAGAAATAGAAATTAATGAAGCCAAACACTGATGACTGCCCGATCACTAAACCAGTTTGATTTCTCAAACATTCCACTCAATTAGGAACGGGAAACATCGATTTTCATTTAGACAATTAAATTACCCAGATTGGTTGACGGCCATATCTGACAAAGCTGCACCAAACAAGGCAGACAATGGCATTTATCCAGGGTTCCACAGTACATTGAAATGAAATGTCGCTTACGATATGGTATCCATTGATTGTTCTACTTTTACAAATATAATGGAAGATCATCGGTTTAATGTCGATATTTTACGTTCGTTTAAAATCATCGAATGAAAACTCTTTTACCTGTAAACAGTGACTGCTTACCATTACTATGCAAGTGTTTCAGGGATATGGAGAATCAAGAACTTTTTAGAATCATATACTTAGTATTCGAGGCCTTGCAAGTGTCAAACAAGAATTCGAATACATATCCAAAAAAACGACTAATTGATGGAAAAATCTGCCAACTGCGATATAAGGCTATTTTATAAAAAATAAATTGGATGAATATGTAAATATTTTGGTATTAAAATACTTTTGATGAATACTACTGTATTCGAATACAAGGATCGAGTACTAAGTATGGTTTTAATTATCAAGTGCATGAATACTTTTGTATTGGAATTCATCCATCTGATTTATATGTATACTTTTCTTCAGAGTTGGGCTTTTCTGTAAGTAAAAACTAAATTGTCATGCAACTCTATTGCAAATCTGCCAAGTTGGCATATATGTAGTTTGTTAATTTATTATGTTAATAAACTTTGATTTTAAGTGACTTTGATTGGCATCTACCCCAAATCACCATAATTTCATCTTGAATCCTGCAAAAGCAAATCCGTTTTGAAAATTATAGTACCATTGAAAGAAATATATATTGATTTCAACAAGCATATCAGTTTTCCTCCTAGCTTTTGTATTTCTGAATCCATTTCAATTAAATTTTTTTAAATGTTTTCAGTTTCAACATTTTTATTTTTTACCACCTGTTTTAATAATTGATACCAATTGTAACTGGTAATTCATGAAATACATCAGCAGAAAACTGGGTTATACTGCTCCATACTATGCAAAATGTTTTTTTAACAAATATCCAGATTTAAACAATGATTAAAAGGTATTTCTGATAATAGTCAATTTGTTTTGAAATGTAATAGCAAAGAAATTAATACAATTCACAATTTAGTAAATGGTCAGCACTGTAGACACTAGTGGGTACAGTTCATAGTTCTATAGTCATGCTTTAAAAAATAGGTAGGTATTTTAATTAACGTCATGCTGGGGCAACACAACGGGCGACAGGTAGCGGTCCGGGATCAAACCACAAAGGGAAGGATCGTGAACACCACGTGATTTTGAACCAGGTTAGATGACGAAGTCACATGAGCTGGTAACCTTCTACAAACTTTCACACCATGCCAACGAGGACATTGGAAGCCACAACAGATTGAACATATATCAGCTCCCATTTGTAAACAATGGTCTTTGGTTTGATTAAAACTCACAACCCTCCTGTCGCTCTACCAACTGAGCTGCCACGGCCCGCTTTAAAAATAAAGCACCTAGGATGTCACTCTCAACTTTGTTAGTTTTCAATTTATATTATACAAAATCAATCGTCACTACAAACTTCAAAAAGATCTGTCTGCATTCTTAAGATGCCAGGAAATCATTTCACCATTTTAAAGTGTAAATGTATAGTGAAAATTGTTTAAATATTGTCAGCAACATTTTGTAATACAAAATGATAGAATTACTGAAATTTGGGTGAAATTCACAGAATTCATATTTCGCATTTACATGCAGAAATTAACACAGCGGTGGATTTATGTTGATTAAATTTAATGTGAATAGTTGACATATGGTTTACTCCCAATTTCGAGTTGTTTCTTTCACTTAGAAATTGCAATTTGTAAAACCCTTTAATTTTTTAATACCATGGGAAATTGAACTATTTTCTTTGCTCATTTATCGAATAGGATTCAATTCATTCAAATATATCCATGCAAACCTGATGGAAGAAAATTAATTATAAAAATGAATTTAAAAAAAAAATTCTACAAGTTGTCAGACGAAATATTTTTTGTCACATGTTGTTCTCACCTCCCAATTAAGTTTTTCAGTGTGCAGGTAATAAAATATACCAATTCTCACATTGACTTCTACATAAACAGGTTTAAATCAAATTTGAAAATGGAACCTCTTAAAATTGAAATTTAAGAGCAGTTGGAGAATTACACAGCTGTTACTGTCATGTCCAAGTGCTTTTTATAGGGATGGGCAAAAGAAAAAGCTATTTTTGGACCATATTCTATACATTATTTCGTTAAAATCGATGTTGTGTTGACCAAACACGTAAAAATTGTTGCACTAAAATGAAGCAAACTAGTAAGATATCCACAATATTTAAAGATACTGACATTCCATCAAAACAATTTTAAATACATGCAGACCATCTAAGCATTTAAATAAAATAATGAAACATTGAAATTTAACATGATTGCTCTATAAGAAAAATTGCAGAATATTCAGATAAGATTACAAATGTGTACAACTGAAGTTAAGAACAAAAATTAAAAAGCAATTTCATTTATTTTAAACAGTTTAATAAGTAATCGAAATTGCTTTTTGATTGTCATATTTTAGTACTATTAATGTTATACAGCTATATCAGGAATCTATAATAGTAAGCCATATAAACAATACAAATTCATCATGCCTTTCTTTCAGTAACAAATCCTTTTGAATTTTTTTTCTTTTAAATATTTTAAAAGAACCAAAAAAAATATAAAATAATTTGACAGGCACATTTTAAGGTTGAGCAGTAGTTAAGTATTTTTTACATTTATTGGATTTCAAGTTTAATTCATGTCCTTATAGGTTGAGACCAATTAAATACATGGAAAGGAAATCTTTCCCCATGTAATAATAAGTTTCAAATATTCCGAAGTCCATAAAATTTTTAAAAATTCACGATTCTTTACATTTGAGATAAAGTTGTCTGATAATTGTTACACTCAGATTAGTGTGAAGGAAATTTATTTATTTTAGGAAATTTATCAGGATTCAATATCAAATTCATATTTCTGGAACAGAGAACACAGTGGAAATCAACCGAAAGGTCCAAGACCATTAAAGACTGCGACTTTGATTTAGAAGCAAAGGCCATTGAAAATGTCATCCCCTTTTTATTTGAAAGAGCCTCTGCCCATCACTTGTCAGTAGTCATTCAAGAAATTCTAACTTGCACAAATATTCAGCAACACGATTTTTTATAATTCTAGTCTCTAATTTTTATACTAGCATTTATTAATACTAGCTTTCGAATTTCGAAGCAAATGGTTGAAAAGGTAATTCTTCATTTATTTTTTTCATATGGAGAATTTACCTTTCTACAACCCACTATCAACCTGCCAGGTGAGCAATCATTTTTAAAATAGGTGAAGCATTTATTAATAAATACTAGCTTTCAAATTTTGAAATAAATGGTTGAAAAGGTAATTCTCCATTTCTTTTTTTTTTTCATATGGAGAATTCGCCGTTCTACAACCCAGTGTCAACCTGCCAGGTGAGCAATCATTTTTACAATAGGTGTAGCATTTTTTAATAAATACTAGCTTTCAAATTTTGAAATAAATGGTTGAAAAGGTAATTCCCCATTTCTTTTTTTTTTCATACAGAGAATTTACCTTTCTACAACCACCTGTCAACCTGCAAGGTGAACAATCATTTTTAAAATAGGTGTAGCATTTATTAATAAATACTAGCTTTCAAATTTCGAAGCAAAGGGTTGAAAAGGTAGTTCTCCATTTCTTTTTTTTTTCATACAGAGAATTTACCTTTCTAAAACCCAGTGTCAACCTGCCAGGTGAGCAATCATTTTTAAAATAGGTGAAGCATTTATTAATAAATACTAACTTTCAAATTTTGAAATAAATGGTTGAAAAGGTAATTTTCCATTTCTTTTTTTTTCATATGGAGAATTTGCCGTTCTACAACCCAGTGTCAACCTGCCAGGTGAGCAATCATTTTTACAATAGGTGAAGCATTTTTTAATAAATACTAGCTTTCAAATTTTGAAATAAATGGTTGAAAAGGTAATTCTTCATTTATTTTTTCATATGGAGAATTCACCGTTCTACAACCCAGTGTCAACCTGCCAGGTGAGCAATCATTTTTACAATAGGTGTAGCATTTTTTAATAAATACTAGCTTTCAAATTTTGAAATAAATGGTTGAAAAGGTAATTTTCCATTTCTTTTTTTTTCATATGGAGAATTTACCTTTCTACAACCCAGTGTCAACCTGCCAGGTGAACAATCATTTTTAAAATAAGTGTAGCATTTATTAATAAATACTAGCTTTCAAATTTTGAAGCAAAGGGTTGAAAGGTAATTCTCCATTTCTTTTTTTTTTCATACAGAGAATTTACCTTTCTACAACCACCTGTCAACCTGCCAGGTGAACAATCATTTTTAAAATAGGTATAGCATTTATTAATAGATACTAGCTTCCAAATTTTGAACAAAGTGTTGAAAAGGTTAATTCCCTATTTCTTTTTTATTCAGAGCGTTAGGCTTTACCTTTTTACAACCTTTGTCAACCTGACAGGTGAGCAATCATTTAACAATAGGTGCAGTACTTATTAAAAGGGTGTTACGGTATTTTTGTACATAGGAATTAATCATTTTTACAAGCCAATGGTATGCATGAATGTTTGTAATCATTTTTTAAACATAAATTTTAAATATTGAATGAATAAAATATTTTGAAATTTTGTGAAGGGTATCGAAAAGATTAGTTTTCATTTATAACAGAAGTCAACTCTATCAACAAGTTCTTGCATTTATGTGAATAATCAACTCATTTTAAAAGTTTAATATTTATTCTTGAATATAATATTTCATTTTTGCATATGCTTGAAGAGGGAAGAGCTTTCCTCTTTGTTCAGAGAGGCTCTGCTTTTATACCACTAAATGACGGGATGTAGTCATTAGTCTTCAAACTTTAGGATTTAATTTATATTCAGATGAAAATTATCTCTGTTCGAGAAATATTTTGTAAGCTATGAAACATAGCACATGAAAAATAATATAGAACCCAAAATTCTTAATATTTTGACTGACACTTTTAGAGATCTAGCATTAGAACAGAAACATATCAAATAAAAATATTAAGAAACCCATTGGTTTATTAAAATGTTAAGTATATTTTTAATCCATTTTTCAAAATACTGCACTTAAGATGCATAAAATATATTTTCGAGTAAAAAGCAATGTTTATAAAAATTTTGTTTAAATGTTTTAAAATAGTGAAATCCATTATACAATTAAAATTAATCTAATGCTCTTATGTATTTTTAATGCAGCATTTAACATAATTTAAGATATAAATTCAAATTATTTAAAAAAAGGATTTCTAGGTTATTGTTCAATACCTTTTCTCAAAATTTGAAATCCTTTTGACTTAATAACCAAGAAACCATTTTTAAGCATAAGTGCATTTAGCATTAACTTCTCGTGCTTTCCTTCACACATAGGTGCCCTTTTGGGTTATTATAACGAGACTGCCTATAAAGTGCATGGACACTAGCTCATGAAATGATACTTGGATTGCTACTTTTTTTATCTGCTGCTGTGGCCTGGGATAATCCAGGTAGGTTTGTCATTGAATTTTCTTTCATTTCCTACAAGATTCTTATGCATGTCCAAGTTTATTTGCTTTAAGTTTCATCACCAACTTTTAGTGCTCAAAATGTGTTCAGATGAGAACTATATGCCGTCTTTTACTAGAACTAGAAACTTCGAACTAGAGTCGTCTTTTGCAAAATGAACTTTCTTTGATGTTGAACTCAGTGGTTTAATGCTCTACAGTCAGTGTTCTACACAAGGGTCTTTTTTCAAGTTCCATCAGGTGCACTGGTTACACAAAGTATTCAATATCAGGACTTTCAATTTCAAGTTCATCAATCTGTCAACAATAGAAGTTGGAACAGAAAGATTCCTCTTAGAGCAGTGTCCTTGCCTTAGGATGGAAATTGTCATTCCCACGAAATCTAGTATTGTAATATTGTGAATCAAAGTCTGTTGAATGTACTGAATGTTCTTCAGTGAAATGCATTGCAGTATCGGTGGAAGCTCATGAACTTTCATGACATTCTTCAGAGTTTTAGATTTGTTTAATGTTGCAGTCTTTTGATGTTTCTGTAGAGCCTGGCCACTTTAATATGTTGCAATGATCTCTGGTCTTTCAGGAAGGATTGTCACTGAATTTTCTTTTATTTGGATCAGGAATATGATCAAGTGCCCAAGATGCATTCAAAACAGGAGAATGCGATCTTGAAGCGAAGTGTGGCAATCTTGTCAATGTAGGTGGAAGATGGCATAAGTGGTTGATGTGCAGATTATGATTGTCACAGAATGCAAGTTACCAGCTTTGCAGAAATCAGTTCTTATATGCTGCAATCACAGCCATGGAGTCTTTTGGATGAGTGAAGAACTATTTCTCCAGGAGATGCAATTCAGCTTGGAGAGGGTACTTCATGCACTTCGTCTTACAACTGCAGATTATTGCAGTTAGAGACAAATGTCCTTGCAGAGGTACTTCTCGATGTTTTTGTCTAGCAACAGCACACATTGCATCCATTTTGTCTGTACCAAATCTTTCTTCCCTTCCATCAGATGCACTGTGTTCAAGTCAGGACAAAATGCAATCCTGAAGTAACGTGTGGTAACCTTGTCAGTGTAGGTAGACTCCAGGGTTAGTGATTCTCAGAAGGCGACTTCAGCTTTGTGGTAATAGTTCTGTACATTGAGTCTTTTGGATGACTGAAGAAATATTCTTTCAGGAGACACCAGTTAAGAGAGGGCATTTTAAGCACTGTCTTGAAGATTGTTGCAGATTCAGAAATGAATGTTCTTGCAGGGATGTACTTCTGGATTTGTCCAGTCGCAAACATCGTTAATCGATTTATTTCGCATCCATTTTAAATAGGATAGTTCTTACAAGAGCACTTGTAGCACAGCATGGTTGGACAGGATTATCAGGGTTTTTGTAGACAACAGATGGACAGGTCTTTGTAATGTCATGTCCTGTTTGTTTTTCAGTTTTTAGAATCATTATGAGGAATGCAAGCACATTGATGATATTGGCAATGCAAATGACATTGGCTCATGTTCATAGGCTGATACTTCTCTCAAATGGTGGTTGTGAAAGGGAAGAGTCCACAGGTTTGCCTCTAAGCTTCACTTGAAGTAGATGAGCATTTCTGGATATGCCAATCCAAATGAATATCTGAATACAAATTGGGTTATCTGCTGATTTTTTATTGTACGTACAGGTGCAGATATGCAGCTGTTTTAATTGTTCAAAATTAATAAAAACTTCAATCAGTTCATTGCTTTTATGTCGTTTCTCTCAGTTTATTATTGCAGACAGTTTCAACTGCTACAGAATAGTCATTTGAAGGAGGTTGTAGAGAAGTCTAAAAAGTCAACAAACTGAATGCAGCAGAGATCTTTATCACAGAAGAACTAAAATAGTTCCATACAGTAATTAAAAAAATTTTGAATAAGTCAGTTTCACTGTTTCAGTCTATAAAAATTTCATGAATATATGCTTCCTTCTATACTTCCATGAGGCATGCGTAAGTCACTCTCATCCATCTTTATCAAAACATTAGCATTAGCATCCACATACTTTAGACAGGATTTTCAGCTTTGTTATATGGCTTTTTCTTTTTGTTAAACATACATGAGAAAAACAATTATCAGACAACTTCAACATATAACAATGCCACCTCCTTAAAATATGGCTTTAAGCTCTAGTTATCCAACATTTTCATATACCATAATAAACAAAAATTATTGGAAAACTGTTCAGTGGAATAACTAACTAGTGCTCTACCAACTTTAATTATACCTTTAAGATTATTTCAAATAGTCAATCAAGTCAATCATTTAAAATAAGCCTTTTAGTTTAAGCTGAATAACAAACACTGCATTACATATTCTGCAATTTTTTAAGAGAATCACTATTTTCAGTCATCTCAGACAATCAAAGTGAATGAAATGGGGGAAAAAATTCAGTTGAGGATTGTAATTATTTAGATTAATTAATGAAATGCTTTGGAGAAATTAAGGACTGATTCTGCAGGTAAATTTTAAGTTAGATGGTTTGCTAACATGGTAAAAATTATAAAATATTTTTTAAATATGCAGTACTAAAATCACAGGGATATTTACACTAGTTTGCTTCAGTTGAATGCTAGATTTGAAAACTCTTCATTCAAATTTTGCATGCAGAATTTGGCACATTTACCAATCCATTTTGAGCTATCCTCTTATCTAAAGCTGCAAACCAGCTCTTGGAAATTTTTACATAAAAAGTAATTTTTCATATTTTATTATAGCAGTTGGAAACTTATTTGCTAGATATAGAATAATTGTAATGTTTTCCACTTAATTTTAAATTTAAAAAACACTAATATTAATCATAAACTTATCAAATGAAAATTTAATTTCATAGTTTTATACTGAAAAAAATTGTTATGCATCGAGCTAAAGCTTACAGCTAGATTTACCTTAGAAATTTATGTACTTAAAAAAAACATTCGTTAACTGGAAGCAAGTTTTTCAATAATTCACATGATGGAAATTCAATTTTAAAATAATGTACAGAACATGTTTTTGGGTCCCATTTATCTTTAAAACACAATACCAGTTTTTATTTTGTATGCATGGAATTTTCATGCAATCCGATTTTACACTTGGAAACATTTAATGGAAAAAAGAAATTCAAGGACAAATTTGGCCGTTTTTATATTTGGAATGAAAATTGGAAAAAAATTAACTCAAAGCAATTAGTTATAGGGTAGATGAAACAAGCACTAAAGGGACGAATCAAATGCAGTTCTGCAACAGCAATTACAACCATGAGTAATATTGATGTATAAATTGAACGATTTAAATCTGCCAAAGTCAATATGAGAACTTTGAATATGAATTAATTTTAATCTAATTAGAGTGTATCAGAAAACAATTCCAAGATTCACTTCCTGTTGTAATCTAAGTAAATATTTAAAATATTCAAATCTTTTGAATAAATGAATCTATATTCAGCCTTTCAGATTCCTAACAGTAATAATTTCACCAGTTTGAATACAAAATCAAGTTGCAAAAAGAACTGGGATTGATTAAAATTCTATATCTACAGAAATTGTTAATTGTAGGCTTATATAGCTAATTTTGTGAGCATAAGTAGTGAACTCCAAATTAGGAATTGCAAAATTATTTCATGCAATTTCCCATTGCATTGTTAATAGTTTTGAATCAAAATTCAGATAATTTCTATTGATCCCAACAAAAAACGTAAATATATAAGAATAAAGTAGCATACAATGGTTATTGTATGTGTATGTAAACCACATGTCAAATCCATTCACATGAGTTACAAATTACACGAATGCTGGAACGTAGTAGCATTATGGGTTAATTTATTTGGCCTAAATGCTTTTGTAACGGTATGTTTCCAGGACAATTTTCAAGTCACTGGTACAAGAGGTAAGTGAAGTAGCCCCGTAAAAACAGCAGGAACTATTACCTTGCTCACTTTCCAAATAATGCCCCTAGAGTTCATGACTAGGTTATTTTATTGTGTAGTTACGGTAACATGAACTACAATCTGGCATTGCAGACTTGGAAACAGATATTTTTGACCATGAGAACATGAGCAGATGCCATTTTGAGAAAAGCTTGATTCGATCAGTGGAACACCTGGGACTTCGTTCGGGGCACAAGTTATTCTAACTAGAATTTTATTAATCTTAATTCAATTATTGACAAAATTAATAATTGAGTTATTGATTATACATATAAAAAACAAACATGATAGGGATTGCTCAAATACTCTTCATGATACAAATCAGGATTTTTCATCTTAAAATGTAATTTGTAGTTGTTTTGACAGCATTTGGCATTTAATAATAGCCATTAACCAATTAACTACCATACATAAATTCATTCTTTGGAATTTTTCATCAAATTCTTTTCGTATCATGATTGTTCTTTCTATCATTTAAAAGATTCAACCATGAACAATCACTTCATTAAATTAAAAGCTGACCTCGATACTAAACTGTGAGTTGAATAAAATTACAACTAATTATAAATTCTATTAAAGTGATGTTTTGGAAAGTAACCTAAGGGAAGAAATATGGGAGGAAGCATGTTCCACCACATATCACTACCTATAGTAAGCTTGACAGAAAATACCTTCTATATACAATAAATGGAGTAAAATTTGAAAAAAAATCTGTGCCTGTAATTTATAAATGACACAATTATTTATTTTAAAATTCTGCAAATTAATAACTCAAATATTTTGAAAAAGAAACAAATTGCATACTTATTTTTAAAAAATTTAAGCAAAAAATTACTATTCTATCCGAAAAACTTATCAATTCAAACTATGAAAAAGTGATAGTTAATACCCTAAACACGGTTTATTTAGATGTCTAATCCATTTTAAAATATAACTACTATAATTTTATAAGAACTTTCAGACTTAAATATCCTTTTCATGGTACTATAAATTTCAAGCAACTCCACACCTCAACATAAAACTTATTTAAAACAAATAGTGTGAAAAGTCTTGGATTATCATTAATAGTCCCCTGAAACATTGCAGTACATGGTCAGAATAAGCCATGCTGTTACCTTGACAGTTGTGACAGCCAGGCAAAATCGTATTCCATTCCATTTTGCAGCAAATAAAGATGGGAGTGAATAAATGATGACAAATTATTTCAAGATTAGTTTACTTCTCGTTCTGCTTCAGTGATTCCATAAGTACCTGAAAATTTTGGGTGTTCAGTGTCAAAGAGCTTTCAAGTGGAGTGATCTTCCCATTCAGAGATATTAAATGTTCTTTCAGAGTGCAACATGGGTGCAATAGCAAGCGACCTTAACATTGCATTGGCATGGACAATGGCACTGGTGTGGCAACATGGAAGAAACACAGAAATTGAAAGACTTACCTGCTGCTCTTCCTTGAGTCTAGGTTCGTCCAGATGCACTTACACATTTCTTTGAGACCGACTAACGTTCTTGGAGCCTGGAATGGAGAGAACGACAAATTCAGTGACAATCATCCATCAAAACACATTCAGCATTTGACTAACAAGTTAAATGAGTGGTTGGTTTGGTTTGTTGGGGTTATATGGCGCAAGGGCCATATTTGGTCATGCTGCTCTAGACACAAGACATAAGTTAAATGAGTGTAGTGTAATATTGATAACTGGGAGGGCAGAGATTAGATCACATACATAAGATGAATCTTATGCAGCAAACACCATTTGACATTTTTTCTTTCCTGCATGTTAAAAAGAGCCCAAAAGATGTAGTTTTACTCAATCTTGGAAAATCTTCCAAAAGCAGGAAAAGGAGTGATTAGTGAGAGAATGGTAGAGGGACTAAATGCACAAATTATTCAATTGGAGGCATGAGGTAAGGGGAAGGTGTCCATTGCAAATGACAAATACCACTGACCAATCATAATATGAAACGAGTTGAAGCTAAAATGATCAGGTGTTCACAATTCCCTTGTTAGTTCTTTGTTGTGAAAATCAAGGAAGTTAGAATAGAAACTGACATCTCGCTCAAATGAACATTTAAAAAATCCGTTTTTCCTTCAAATTTTAATTTTTAAATTAGGGACGGTATCCCATTCAAGATGAGCTAATTAAGTTTAGTATTTTCATTTCCCAAAGCAATACAAAACTTTTACAAAGCTACATAGACATTGCAAAACACTTGAAAGGAATATTGCTGGAAATAGCACTTGAAAGTGATATTTTGCGATGGAAATCTCAATGTGCAAATAAATTAAAATGACCCTTGTATTGCAACATATTAATTCTTATTGAGATATTTGAATAAAAATTTTGATACCAAGACCCCATTCTATATCATTAGCACTCATGACTAATATGGACATGCGTGTTAACTGCTTATGCAGGAAATCTTTTAGTGATCTTGAAAAAATATTATTCCTTCAAAAACAATTCCTTCAAATCTTTTAAAGATGATACGTATATTTATTTTTATCTCAGTAGCAAAACCCGATTTTCTTGTTTTCAAAATGTTACGTTGACTTTCAATCACAAAAGGAACAGAAATTATAAAATTTGAAAAAGGGGTATGACGCATTTTTTCTCCAAATTCAGAAGACAACCTGTTGAATTTTTGATTCATTTCTGCACTTGGAACTTAAGATAAAATTCATGCACATTTTCTGTATACTTTGTTGTCTAGCTAAACAACGTTCTTTTATACCAGCCCTTTTTGTACACTGGTCTTTCACTGGACCGAGTTTCGAACTTGCAACCTTCCGAATGCTAATCTGTAACTGTTCCAACCAGGTTATCGCAGCTCCAGGCTGAAATTGGATCGAACGTAAAAATTGAATCCTGTGCTTAGCATCAGACAACCTTATCAGTAAACACTATTCTACATTGATTCTTTTCTGCTTGTTGAAAAAGAGACCATGTTTACATAAATCCATGAAGTATCCACGTTTACATAAATCCAAAAACGGATATATTTTAATGTCTGTGTAACAATGTTAAGTCAGGTCTGTTCTTGTAGTGTGCAGGGCATGCACTTGCAGGGTTGGATGGGAAACGGCAACATAATCTTAAAAAAAACGACATATATTGAACGATCCTATTGAATAAGTACTATATTAACCCATGGGCAGTTTCCGGGGTTCTACTACTGAAGGACCCAGTGGCAATATTGTGACAATTAGTTTGAATTCACCCATGAAATAATTATTCTCGTTTCCAAAGAAAAAAAATTAAAAAAATTATGATTGTATTTGGAAGGAGATGAAACAAAATTTGTTTCCAGCTCAGTCAAAATTCATTCTCAAAAAATCATGATTTTTTTAAAGATCAATAAAATCGGATTTTATTTAAATCAGATTTCAAATTTAAATTGGATTTTTACGATTTAGATTCATTTGTTGCCCCTACAAGTTTAAATTTGTCGGATATGAGACACTGAAATCATATTTGAATTATACTAAAATCATATATTTGAATTATATTGTAATATATTTTTGGACCAATAATGGATGACAATTCTAACATATTGACATTTTAGAGGACTCATCGGACATTGATCGAAGGCCAGCCCTGCATCTAATACAACTGCTGCAACGTACAATCTCACAGTGGGTTCTAGGACTTCATCCCGAAATACAGGACAGCAACCCGTCTATAGATATGCAGGTCGGTGCGATATACCAACAAAATCCCTACCCACACCACGATGCTTCCACCTCGGAATGCGTGATGCTCGATGATGTTCTGGGGCCGATTGTGTGTACCTTGTTCTCTCCAGACCCTCACACGCTTGTCATCTGGCTCCAGGGCAAATCTCGACTCATCCGTGAACATAACGTCGGCCCAATCAGACAGTCCAATTCACATGTTGCCCACACCACTTTAATTGTGCCTGGATTGGATGATAGAGGAATACAAACTCGTGGAACCCAGGCATACAATCCATTCATGTGTAGCCTTCAGCAAACAGTAGTGGCAGATATCGTCTTACCAATGGACGCTGCAACCATAGAAGTCACACATGTGGAGGTCGCTCTTCGATTCCGCTTGGCTAAAACAGCAATATATCGATCTTCCGCAGGGGTCGTAACCCTTTGGCAACCGCCCACATGTCTTCAGACAACTGTTTGGCTTGTTTGGAATTGTTTCTATAATCGTGAAATGACGAAATGATGAACACCGAAGAAAAGAGCAACATCTGTGATTGATTGTCCTGCTTCAAGGCGTCCCACAGAACGCCAGCACTCATTATCTGCCATTAGTCTTCTGGAAGCCATAGAAACACGTCTGTCTTGAAAACTAATCGTACGAAAGTTCTAAACACTTTTTATCAGCACTTACATGATACTCCTCTAACCCTTCACAATGCTGGCTTCTTATAAGACTGCCTTTTTTGCATATTTCTCGACACGAAACCGTGACTGTCTGTAACAGAATATATTTGCATACTTCCATCTACCTCTGCAGCAAAATGTGGCCTCTCAAACTTAGATTGGCTTCCGCAAATTAACATTTTCCTCACTGTGCTTAACTTTTGGCAGTGAGTGTATAACAAAAGCCACAGGAATGTGCTAGAGGGCATTGTTTGCGAGAAATTGAGCTGTGCAGCGTGAGCCATCATCAGTCGAGTCGTCGACTTTGCTGGAGTAGGATGCATTGTTACAATAATTGAGATGGAGGATGTGCACATAGCATATAGGGCAGCCAATGGAAACAGCAATCAGCCATGCAAGTGCACTATCAAGTGCCCTATCAAGCGCTTGCATGTGAAAGGGGATCGTTCACAGCCATTGTGATCAGGACAATGAAGTGCAACCCTTGAATGGAAGTGGTTGTATATCTTATAAACACCTTATTTGTAGTCCGTAATTTTTTTATTCTTCCTGTACTTCTAGCAACTTCAGATGGCGTTTGAGGGCTGTGTTCCTGTGTGTAGTTGGTTTGTTTTGGTATTCCTCACCTATCTTTAAAGATTCTCAGACCTTTTGAATCACCCTGTATGGATGTAAAGGAAAATGCACTCAAATTTAAAATTCCAATTCCATAAAATTTCTAATATTCAGTGTAGCACATAACCTATTAGTTGCGGTTCCTATGAATTAGATATTTGATAGTACACATCGCTGAGTCAAGACATCTAGATAAAATGTACATCGCTGGATAACGAAATGCAACCATAAAGAGTGCAGTGCTGTGAATAACAAGCATAGACTTGTGATAGTGACCCTATGATCGAAACCAGTCATGTACACAGAAGATTGGGTGTTTACTTTTCCAAAAGAATGCAATGCAACTACCAAAATAAGTAAAACCTATCTAAATTAGCACAAACCAGATAAGTGAAATTAGTGAATCAATTACAGGATATTCTCCAACATTATATTTTTAAATAAAAACAGTAATTTATTTTGCATCTGGTTAATTGCATGAGTTTTATGGTGCAGATCACTCGAAGTTGTGACATCCATACACGCCTAAAGATGTGCCCCATGTCATGTAGGGAAGACTGCAGAACAGATAAATATACAGGTGAACCCCCCCCCCTCAAAGGATAAATTACTCATACCAATCTCTAGAATGTAGAAATTGAATGAGGACGCCGATACAAGTCAGAAATCTTTACTTTTAAGTCTTAAGTGAGTATTGCAGTTACTGAACACACATTTATATGGTCTAGACAAAATTAGAGAGTACTTAAAAAGAAATTGAGCAAATCATCTGCAGTACCCTTTCATCACTGGAACACCAGAGCTGCTTAACTTAAATTTGTTCTGGAAAACTTTCTCTATGCTTGCTAGGCCATACAATATCAAGTAATGGGCACACAAAGAAAGTTTTAGACACGGAAGAGAAATACACCCAGGGAGGAATCCAACCTGACGGGAATCGAAACAGGGCTGCATACAACTTCAAGGCTGCTAGCAGTGGGTATACCCACTGAGCCATGACTCAACTGAATTGAAATTGGCTTAAAAAAATACTTTGTAAGAAATAATTTTTTCAAAGCTAATTATTGATTAAATAAACACAATTAAAAGTCACCCATCAAAAACATCAAATGAATAGGCGAGCTCATCCAACACCTCCCTCATTGTTCCAAAATCATTCCAATTGACAATGGTCTAAAATAATTCGTATATGAATAATTTCAAATATTTGTTACTGCCAGAAATAAAATCAATTACCTCTAGGATGAAGCCTCGTCATCTGCATGATACACCTCATCCAATTGTAGCAGCATAAACCGATTTGACACGCTGTGGAGAGACACAATGAGTTACACTTTTTGGCCCAATTTAATACTAGATAAGATAGAATTCGTAAAACATTCATTTATTAAATACTCAATAATATATGACCCCATGAGCAGGCCATCTTAACTTATGTTTGGTTGGTTGTTTTCGGGTTATATTGCAAAAGCCTTATTTGGTAAAGCTGTGTCAAACACAAGACAGACAACACAATGACCGAGAAAAAGCAGGATAGACAAAGGTGAAATGAAAGGGAGGAAAGATCAATGGGATACATGGTTGATATCCCTCATGATAAAATTACAGCAATAACAAAATTCAATAAATGGATAAAACAAAATTAAAAGAATATTGTTTGCGACTCCACAGCGAAATATGTATCAAGCAAAAGAGCATGGATTTTTTTCCAAAACGCATCCAACAGAAATCAGCTGTCACGAAGTTGAAATTTGATGGATCATGAGCTAGGATCAACTGTGCCCATCAGCTGGGCTGTGGCATGCATCTATGCTAGAGGAACCTATGGGAAATCCATGGATGCCCAAGGCACACACACACAAATTTTTTTATATTTAACAATCTTCTGACTTATATTTAACAACTTTCAGGACTAGGGTAATCTTTTTAAGCTAAGTAGTTGCAAAAGCTACTAATTTCAAAATGTTACCTTTCTTGAATGTTGGCCAAAGCTCAATGTAAGTTTAGTCCTTTTTTAAAAGACAAAATAATGGAAGGAAAGTATATTTTTCTTTAAGACAAATTTCGAAGTTTCAGATCAGGCTTTAGCAACCATGAAAGGAAAACATCGAATCTGATGTTAGATTGTTATGAAAACTTCAAGTATATTTAGTTTTTTATTTTAAATTTAAATATCTTGGCACGATCTTCCATGTCTGTTTCATACTTAAATACTTGTGTTTTAACTGATTGATTTGATGTCTTCAGCAGCAAAAATTGTTATTTAAGTTTAAGATGAAACTTTCTGATACTATTTTTTTAAATAGCAGAATATGCTACTAATGTTACTATTCAACAAGTGCCTTTTGCTGTCGTAACTCTGCAATTCATCTAAAATCAAGACGAATTAGGTATGTATTAGTTTCATAGTTTGGTGAAAAGCAGCCAGTATAGAGGCAAAAATGCGTATTAGAAATTGAAACTGATGTCTGCTAAGAATTTTGTCAAAAACAAACTTTGCTTTTAGCATTAGATTATCTTGATTCAATCGATGACTTACAATTTTTTTTTCAAAGCGAATGCTGGGAGTACATGGACACTATGCCATTGATATTGATGATTTTTCAAAAAGTTCCTACTTTTGGAAAGGAATCCCAATTACAACCCAAGCAAAAATTTTCGAAGCTGTCGAGCCGGCTTTATTTGAAGGATTTTGACAATGAACTAATTTTGCCTGATTGGACAGACCTGATCAGAGGTAGATAGTTAATTAATGTCACACAGGAGCATCACAAGAGGTTATTGGCAAGTCCGCGATACATCTCAAAGGGAAAGATCTGAGGACAACACCCTCATAATTTTTAACTACGGTCAGATGACGAGGTCAACACTTGAACTGTGGAATCCCACTCTCCAAATTTCCACATGACGTCAAATTGAGAACATTTCAGGTCATAACAGCTTCAACGTGCACTAGCCCATGTACACAACTGTCTTCAGAGGCAGACATGATCAGAGAAGTCGTTTGGTTGTTTCGGGGTTTTATGATGCAAGGGCTATATTTGGCCATTCTGAGACAAGATATACAATATCAAGTAATGGTCAGACACACACCAAGAAAAGTTTGAGACAAGAAATATACCCTGGAGGGAATCAAACTTTCCTACAACTCGCAGGTTGCTTGTGCAGTGGGCATACCCAATGAGTCATGACACAGCTAGATTGAAACAGGCTTGAAAAATAACTCTAAGAAATAATTTTTGGAAAACTAATTGTTTTCATATAAATATAATTACAAATTATCCATTAAAAACATTGAACAGACAGGTGAGCTTATTCAACAAAATCTCCCTTATTGTTCCCAAATCATCCCAATTGACAATGATCTAAAATAATTCATATATAAATGATTTCAAATGTTTATTACTGAGTAAACAAAATCAATTACCTAATGGATGGAGTTCTTGCATGTTGGCGCAGGAAGTCGATCATTGGACCTTGGGCCAACCGATCCATCAAGACCTCCTCCTCCAACTCCTCCAATGACTCCAACTCCTCCGATGACTCTGACCCCTCCGACGACTCCGACTCCTCCTCACTGTTGAGACACACAGAGTTACATTTTTCGTGGCACAATATAATACTAGATAAGATAGAATTAAAAGAAAAACAGATTCATGTATTAAATACTCAATAGAAGACCTCATGAGAAAGCCATCTTAACCTCTCTGGTTGGTTGTTTTCAGGTTATATGCCACGAGGGCCATATTCGGCCAAGCTGCACCAAACACAAGATAAGCACAATAAGGAAGGAAGAAAAAGCAGAAGGGTAAGCGAAGATTGGATTGAATGTTTGGGTCGTATGATGCAAGGGTGAGGGGGAAAATAGAAGGGAAGAAAGATCACTGAGGTACCTCATTGATATCCCTCATATTACAGCACTAACAAAACTTTCAATAAATGGATAAAACCAACAATGAAATATTTTATGACTCCACAACGAAATATGTTGCAAATGAGTATGGATTTTACTCCAAAATGCAGCACAGTCGGAAATCAGCTGTCATAAAGTTAAGCTTTGATGGATCATGAGCTAGGATCAACTGTGCTTATCAGCTGGGCAGAGGCCAACACCTATTGCCTGGCGAAGAGTGGTGCTATGGCAAATTGACGGCTGCCAGAAGCAACTTTCTGCTATTTTCTAATTTTGGCAATTAGGGTTATCTCTTGAAGTCGCAAAAGCTAATTTCAAAATTTTGGCACTTTTTTGAAAATTCACCAAAGGTCAACGATATTTAGACCCAAACAAAAAGTGGACAAAAAATATTTTTTCCTAAGAGAAAATTTTCCAAAGGACAGCAATTTCGAAGTTTTGGCACAAAGCCATGGTAACCATGAGAGAATAATATTGAATCTGTAGTAGCTAGATTGTTATGAAAACTTTATTAAGAAAATAGTTTTTTAAATTAAAAAAATTTAAACGTCTTGGCGATATCATTTCTGTTTCATAAAATAGCACGTTGTGTTTTAGCCAATTGATTTGATGGCTTGAGCAGCTAAAATTGCTATTAAAGTTTAAGAAACTTTATGCAACTATTTTTAAAAATTTTTGCTACTAATGTTACTATTCCACAAGTGCTTTTGCCAAGTAACCATGCAATCCATCCAACATCAAGATTGTGTATGTATTAGTTACGTAGTTTGGTGAAAAGTAGCCAGTATGGAAAAAAACAGGCATATTAGAAATCGAAACTGATGTCAATCGAAAGAATTTTGTCAAAAACAAACTGTTTTTAACATTAGATTATCTGGATTCAATTACAATTTGTTTTCACAGCATGCTGGACTTACATGGACGCTATACCATTGAATATTTGATTTTTCAAAAAGTTCCAACTTTTTTAAAGGAATCCCAATTACAACTCAAGCAAAAATTTTCGAATTTCCTCCCAGAAGTTGAGCTGGGGTTATTTGGGGAATTTTGACAATGAGCTAATTGCAAAATGTCTACAAAATCCACCAATTGAAAAGTTGCCATGCCTTTGTTTAAGAGCGATAAAACTTTCAATACAAGTCCGTTTTGTTACGATCCTATCGCTTCTTTAAAGCTATGAGAATTGTGCACAAAAAGTATACCTACCCGGCACAAAGCCTCTTCCTCGGAGGTTGTGTTGGCTCCTCCTCGTCTTCCTCCACCGCTTCCAAACTCCTCTTACTGAAATGAAACAAGTCAAAGCTGATATAGTCAAAGGTCTTAAAAACAAACTTTACATTACATCACACCAGTACATGCCCCCAGTTCCTAATTTCAATCAGGATTTCCCTTGTTTGGATTGACATGATGGGGTAGATAGTTAATTAACATCACACTGGAGCATCACAATGGGTTATTTGTGACGGTCCAGGTTGGTTGGTTGGTTGATTTGGGTTTTATGGCGCAAGATCCAAAAGAGGATAAGCTGCGCCAAACACGATATTAAAATTATTAGATGGATTTATGATATGAAACAAAGAAACAACACCACATAGAAATTTAATGAACAAAACCAATTGATATACATAAAAATTAAATATTAATTTAAAATCTCAATCATAAGAAATGTAAAATCGTATTTTTTTTTAAAAGAGAACTAAGATGGGATCTAAGATTTAAGAGAATTAAAGTGAGATGGGTATCCCCATCTCACTTTATAAAACTTGATGAAACAAAATTTTTAAGATCTTAATTAGATATGTGGTAAAAATCCAGAATGATGAAGAAATCTAAAAAGCAATGGATAGGGAGGTTGACCCAATAGGTCTGATAAAATTGGTAATGAAGTTTTAAAAGATGTCTAAGAAATGTACAGGAAGTTAAAATATGATAAATGGAGAGCAATCTTGGCAATGCTGGCACGATGGAGTGGTTTCCCCGACCAATAAAAATCTATGAGTGATTCGTGAATGGCCGATGCGAAGACGTGTTAAAATGACGTCGAAACGTCGAGATAGTAGTGACGGTAGGGGTGAGATTGTCGGCTGGATGTTGTGGAGCTTGTTGTTGCTCTGCTCACTCCAGTCTTCGCGCCATTCGTTCCATATGATGTTCCGTACAAAATGACGTAGATCATCATATGGAATACGAATATCAAGTGGAATCACTGCATTTTTCGCTGCATCATCAGCCAGTTCATTGCCGATAATTCTGACGTGTCCTGGTATCCAACAAAAAATTATACCGAAGCCACAACGGACAAGCATGTTATGAAGTTTTAAAATATCATGAACCAAAGGGTGTCTTGGAGAATCCGAATTCAAGGATTCCAAGACTCTTAGAGTCAGTGTAAAATATAAAATTGCCAGTATTGAGTCTGGAAACATATCTCAGTGCTTTGTAAAGAGCTAAAAATTCAGCGGTAAAAACAGAAATAAAAGATGGTAATGAGAAATTAAAAGTGACGGATTCGCAAATAAAAGCACAGCATGCATAATTGAGTGATTTTGAACCATCAGTATAAACTGCTGTGTGATTTGAAAAATTATCACGGTGAGCGAGAAAAAGCCGTTTATAAATGTTTGAGCTGGTATTAGATCTCTCTAAACCTGGAAATAAATTTAAGAATGGTATTGTATGAGATTTCCAGGGTGAGATGGTGAAAAGAGGTCTTTCAGTTACATCAAATGAGTGAAGGGGCATATTCCTCAGGGCATTTCTCATGCGTAGCCCGAAAGTCGCAATACAAGAGGGTCGATTCGAAAATAGGCGATCAAGATAATTATCCAGGAGTAAATTTTGCAGTGGATGATCCGGATGTTCCAAGACTCGGTAATACTGTCATAACGACAACAAAAGACATATAGAAGACAAAGATGGTTCGTGGCAAACCACATACAGGCTTTTGACAGGTGAAGTGCGAAATGCTCCGGAACAGATCCTTAGTGCAGTGTGATGTACAGTATCGAGCTTTTGTAAGACTGACGGGCAGAGCCATAAGCTGCACACCCATAGTCTAGTCTGGAACGAATTAAGGCTCGATAGATATTCAACATGGGGGACCATTCTGCTCCCCAAGATTGAGCTTTTTCTCGCAAGACGTCCACAGCTGCACGACGTGAGGGAGAAAGGTAAATTTCTGGTCGAAAATGATACCTAGAAATCTTACTCTGTCCTCCATGTGACGGTCCAGGATCCATCCCAAAGGGAAAGACCTGAGGAGAATGTCTCGTAATTTTGAATCACGATCAATGATGAGCTTAACACTTGAGCTGACATCCTACTCTCCAAACTTCCACACCAAGTCAACGTGAGGATATTAAGAGTCCACAATAGATTGAACGTGCACCAGCCCCCACATACACGAGTCTTTGGCTGGATTGAGTTTTGAACTCGCTACCCTCTGGTTGCTAATCCGTTACTCTTTTAACTGGGCTGCTGCATCTGCTATCTCCCTTAGGAGTTGATATATATACCTGCTTTGTAGAAAATCAAAAGGATTTCAACCAGTACCACCTGTCACAGGTTGGTTGGTTTGGGTTTCATGGCACAATGTTCAAAGACAAACTTAACCAAGAGCAAGATGATGCAAACCAGTAAAAATAAGTAAAAGGATAAAATAGTCTTATCCACAATAAAATGTATATTTAAAATTATATATTTACTCTTTGCAGATATGATGTTGTTTAGATATCAAAGGTGAGGGAAAAATGATGTTATGCAAGTATGTCACAACTGGTAAAATAAATTATGAAGGCTAAAAATAACTGGAAAAAATTGTGATAAGATGGAGTGTCCCAATCCTAGCCGAAAATTAAAATTCTAATATTAAATGTAATTAAAAATGATAAATTATAATAGTATAATGCCTCTGATATAAAAAGGGAAAGAGCAATACTTGTGAGCATGACCCAACAAGTGTGAAAATAGGTAACGAGGTTATAAAATGGTCGATCCAAATGTGTAAGGCATGTACAAGAAGTTAAAATATGGTTTATGGAGAGATATTCATGACATTGCTGGCACGATGAAGTCGTTTTAATAAATGACTCGAGAATGGCCTATGCAAAAACGAGTCAAGATGACATTTAAATATTCCATAACGTTAAATCGTCAACATTATACCATAACATTAAGCGTTGCATGACGTTAAAACGTCCCTTGAGGAATTTTGGTATATTCCGGTTAACGAGATGCTAGTTATAATTGTGTGCTAAACCACCAAATGTGGTAACTTATTTATTTCATGTGGCATCAATTACATGAGAAGACGTAAATGTTTTCAGCAATGTTAAAGGATATCAGCAGCTTTATGCCTCTTGTGTCATCTGAAATTGTGATAAAATACATTTTGTATTGTTATTTGTGAATTTTTGTATTTATTTTGATTTTAATAAAATAATCGTTCTTTTCACGAAGCTGTATATATCCTTAGGATTGTCATTCCTACCATTATCTCTAATTTTCACATCAACATTTTACACGCAATAATGATAGTGCAAGTTAACCGAAAAGTACCGAAATTTCTGGCTAGTCTGTCTACTGTCATAACAAAAATGAAGAGAATCAAACTGAGAAACGAATATATGTAAGAAAATGAAGGAAACTCACTTGGGGAGTCGGTGGAGCATGATCCTGCACTGCGGCAGGTGTTGCAGCAGGCTGTGGAATAGAGAACAAAATTAGATTTTAATACACTGACTAATGAATTAGAAACCAGTAAATATTTATGCAAATGTTGGTTATGGGCGTGTTTATACAAAATCAGTCTGACATGGGTGATTGACAGTATTAATTTACTGTGCGTATTCATTTCACGAGAAATTAAGCAGAATGGGGAAACGACAGACCTTTCACCATTTGAAAAAGAACTTATTGTTGGAGCCTGTTAAGCAGGAGCCACGATTGACATTTAACTATTTGCATGGAATAATTAGTCAGATGTACTGAAGCCATTCCCAACACAAGTATTGAGCATGTCATCTGCTAAGTCATTGAAGCATGGAAAATGCAAAACCCAAGCCTTCTGTAACATACCCCAAATCAAGACACCCTTAAGGTCACAAATGACGGAAACCCATCTGGAAGTGCAACTGAAACTATTGACCTCCATGCTGCAACCAATAATTCAAATGCTTCTCAATAAAAAGCAGACACAACTAAGTCATTAAAAGATGAGTTTACTTTAAATAAAAATGTAAATCTATGAAAAACCCAGTTTAATATGTAGTTACGATATTTTTAATAACGAACGATATACTATACATTTCCAAGTATAAATGGTAATGAATAATAAATCAATGAAAAATTTTCCAGCTGGGGGCCAAAGCAATAACTTCAACTTCATTACGGCAATGGTGATTAACTTATACTATTGTAAAATTAAATTATCTTATTCGCTTCATTACGATACACTGTCCGATCTCTACATATTTTACTTCCAACTCAATGTTCAGCCTCGATTTTATAACAGCTTATAGGTGTGGTACAGGAGATGTCACTTTATGGGAGATACCCTTTTGGTAACATTAAATCTTTTTATTCCTATCATGGGAAGTATTTTGGACCAAATATGCTGTAATTAAAGAACTGAATTTCTCTACTTCTTTCCTTAGAATTTAAAAAACATTTGACTTCACTACCTTTTTGGCAGCTTCTACAAATTCATGCACATTATTTACTAAACACTTCCTTCGGCTAATTTCATTTTGTCCACAAAATGATATAATTATGTCTACTGTATCTACTCAAAGCTGATGATTTCGAATGATTACTAACTGAATTGAAACTTGCATTTAAACCCACATTACAAATGCTGCTAAACTATTTCCTCACCTCAAATTACAGCATGGTGTGCCAGATATATCACGTTTTGCGTGGGTTATAATTTTGCCAGTGTTCGTATTTTTGTATAATTGAGGTGTTTCTTTGTTCCTTAAAACGTGATATTGTTAAACTTTATTATTTTTTTACTTTGTCTGATTTTAAACCCTTTTATACAGCTACTGGAATTTTCATTGATTTTTTCCTTCTGCATCGGTATTATTTCATAGTAAGATGGTGCTTTGTTGCTGTTACTTATCGTTGCGAGTATAAATATACGTGAATGTTTTCTTTTAAAATAATGAACCGACTCCATTAAAAGATTCTTTTATTTTTTCTTACTCCATTAAAAAAATTTTAGAATCAAAAACTAAAAGGTTATTGCCAAACGATAAAAACTAAATAGCTGGCAATCCAACACAAACAATCAACAAATAGATATTTTCACTTTGGGGAATGGCTGCTAGACTTTTCTTTAAAATTGTAATAAACTTCTTGCTTTAATTTTTCTCTGCGCTTTCTTTGCTTTTCTGCAGCTGCTGTAGGTGCCATATAATTTTTATATTGAATCAAACGAAAAAGGTCAAGTTTTAATAAAAATAAATCTATCACAAAATCGTTTGAATTTCAAATTTTATTGAAAAATGAAAGCCAATACATCATGTGCAACATTTAATCTAATGGCAGGTTATGTGTGACTAACGTTACAAAATTAAATGTGTTCTATCTGTTAAGAAAATGCATGAATTAAAATAAAGCTTTTCAGTTACTTAGGCTTCATACTAAGCAAGAGGAAAAGTGAAAGTTTTAATTTTAAACGTAGAATTTTGTAAAAGAATTTTTAAAACTTCGTTTTTGACTCGCGTTACATTATACTAAGCACTTTTCTGAATAGTTATTGATATCTGTGTTACAAAATTAGACATAATTTCCTCTACTTAAATAGTAGTTCTTTCTATTATGCAAAAAATAAACAAAAACAAAAATACACAACATTATTGGAAAAATTGCCTGCAAAGACAGTTCACAGTAAAAAATCTTCATACCTCTAGTTATAGAATAGTTGACCATATACTGATAAAATAAATGTGCAAAGGTGTTGCCGAATTCAAGTATAAAATCTTTTAACTATCTAGAAGAGAACTAAAGAAAAGTTGAGGTAATTTTCTAAAAAAATTTCACTTGCAAGTCCCATGTTCATGGAATTGCCCATATGCATTTTAGCTGTGCAGTAAATAAAACTTTGATTTATGCTTATTAGTGACAGTATATTTTGAATTGTTTCTAAACATTTAAAATATTTTGGGAAGGATTCAAGCCCTGTTGGTCCTTATATGTCCGTCCTTGTCACCAATGTCTAGGTGAATTGACAAGAGATTTTGCTCATCTGGTCCAATCCCTTCAACTTTAGTCACCAACACCTGCTCACTTCAGCAACCGAACACATGAGTATTTTGTTTTCAAACATACATAACTGTTTACAGACCCTTCCACAATTTATTGGTTTAATGAAACTTTGGTTAGTTGAGTTTCAAGGACCATATTTGGCCATACTGCTTCAAACACAAGACAAACACCAAGTAATGGACATACACATGGAAAGTTTTACTGATGGAGAAGAGAGAAATACACCCAGGAGGAATCAAACCCACACCGCTTAACCTCGCAGGTTGCTAGTGCAGTAGGCAAAACCACTGAGCTTCGACAGCCCCTAATAAGTTTGGTTTGCACCTAAGCTTCGACATTTGTTTTTTGTCATTAATAATATTGGGGAGGCCTGGGGCCCTACTAAATGTCTCTGCAATACCTTATTTCTAGTGGAAAAAGGGGAATTAGAAAGCACGATAACCTTTAATTCAGATTTCAGTTTCAACTAAATTCTGCCCACAAGTGTTCAAAGACACGATCTATAATATTTTGCCATCATGTCTTCAGTCATATGTAAAAAAGTCAGATTACAGTTTGATAAATAATTGTACTATAGTTATGCTCTTTTACAAATTATTCCCTGAAAAAATAATTCAGTAGAAGCTTTTATTTTGGGCAACTCAGAGTAAACTAAGCTGATTGAGGACAATCGAAACAATAAAGTTCCATATTCATTTAGTCTTTGACAAGAGCTGTGACATCATTATTCATAAATATTAAACTAGTCTAATTGAAATTTCAGTTTTTAGCTAAATGAAAAACATTATTATTGAATAAAATTAGTATTTCTTTGGGGAACTTAGCCACCACGACAAAAAAACTTACAATATAATAGTAGATTGCAGCATAACCCATTTCCAGTATAAACTGTGCTTTGAAACAAGCCAGAAGACACTTCATACAAATTCCAGACGGTGCTGCTCACTTTAAGGGATGGTTCACTCAATAAGCAATTTAGAAACAAATTTCACTTAATTCTATAAAACATGCATTCTGTCTGTCCCAGTTTTTTTCAATTTTAATGTTACTAAATTTTATAAGGTAAAGGGGTAATTTGTAATTTTTTATTTAATTGATTTTTAATCTACGACTTGATTTAAATTGGACTATTTTTATTTTACATACGCATATCCTGCAGACAGGTATAGAATTTTTAAATAGGTGCTTTTATGTATATATTGATAAGTATCTTTGATGCAATATACTTTAACACAATTTCCAAATAAAAGGACAACAGTAGTAAAAAAATACTTAAACAGCAGTCACAATTTAATAATTAAATATAACTAATACCGTATAAGGATACAATTATCTAACAAGTACATCTTTTCTCAAACCCATTCATGACGAGGCTCCCCTTGGAGTGCATGGGGGCCCATTTGGGGAATTGATGAAATCATCTTAAGGCCCTGAACAGCCTATTTTCACTACATTATTACTGATTGGAAAGTTTTGGTTTGCATAAGCATTTTCTTACTTATTGGATATTTCTGTAATTTATTTCATATATTCGTTTTATTTCTTGGTGCCATAAGATATAAAGTTCTCAACTCTTTGTTAGATGTTGCATGGTATGGTGCTCTAGCGAGAAGGTAGATGATCTAGAACAAGTCCATTAGTTAAAAGTTGGTTAAGCCCACAGGAGGAAGAGTTGTCAAACTCAATATATATTATACATGATTATTTGCTTTGTCAACTCCCTGCTATGGCTTATGGCATCAAATGATAAACTTGGAGGCAGAATCCGAGCTAAACACCAATTATGGGAATCTGTTACATTTAACCTGCCTGCCCCTTAACCTTTAAGCGATAGCTTACAATTACTTGTACTGTGACAGTAAAGTAGCCATAAAGGTTAATTCAATGAATACTCGTCCACTACCATGACTTATGCTAACTCACCCAAGCTGGACTGACCAGGAAAGTTTTTCAGGGTAAATATAAACTAGCAGAAAAACATACATTTGGTTACAAACTTATTGCAAAATTTCAATTATAGCCATTTGGACAATGTTTGCAGTGAATTATCTCCAACATTAAATTACTCACATGGAATAATTAGCCAGACTTGAAGTTATTCACAACACAAGTATTGGACATTTGTTTTCATTTAATTAGAAAGGAAACAAAAATCATGAGGGTTGACTGATAAGTATAATCTACTACCGATGTCGCAAGTAGTTAAAATATCAAAATGTCACAAGTGTCCAGTAGCGGATGCTGTGTAGTACACACAAGTCTATTTCCAGTCACAGCGTAGGTTAATCATGAATACTGAGTTTTGTATAAAGCATTGATCAGCAATAGAATTTTTGACATTTTTGAGAATCTTGCCTGAAAATACGATTTTCTTTTCCATCACATTGGGCCACATTGCAGATGACAAATGATGGTAACAGTAACAAGCCTGAAATCCATACTTATTCCACATCCTCAGCCCAGAATTGGCACTACAACTTTTGGTTATTCCCAAACTAAAAGGATGTTGAAGGGTCAACATCTATCATCCGATGCAGTGAAAGCAAAATACAAGACCTACAACCTTACATGAATGCATTTTGCACTCAACAAAAAATTACATACTTAAAGCAGGCTTTAACTCTGGGCATAACAACATTTCTAAATAGTGTAGTGTTGTTTTTACACACAACACATAAAGACTGAATAACCATATCTATTGGTTGAGAATCAGGATGATACTCATGGCAAAACTGGTTAGACGTCATGCAGGGAAGACTAAAGAACACTTAAAATGTATGTGAACCTCTCAGAGAGCTATTTTCCTGAACAAGGGATGGGGAACATGTTCACGAAAATAACCCTGAGACCATCTAGGTCCTTAAGTGTAGCCCCTTTTGATTGGATCTAAATTTTACAAAATAAATCCTCTTATTTTGTTTAATACATTTGTTAGTCTCATTGAAAAATTCTATTTTTAAAATGAACATATTAAAAAAAAGAATGAAATAAGTTTAAATAAGATAATCCTCACAGATGGAGTGCCACAATTAGAACATCAGTATGCCACAAGAGCTAAATTAATGGCTTCTAGCCTCATGATTTAGTTCTAATGCTACTCTAAATGTTGGATAACATAAACTTATAATTAAAATTAAAGGTTCACTGATTTGATAATCATGACATTCAAATTAGCATTTCAGCCTCACCAAATGGATGTCACCAAGGCACCTAAGAACTAACTAGATGGAATTGATTAAGTTCTCAGTAGATGGCACTTTAAAGTCATAATTTGATGCCAAGATCCAATTGAAATATGGAAGAATATAGAATAGCCATGCCTTTGGCAACATGCCTGGAAAGTGTTTTCTTGTTTTCAACCACTTTCTGCAGCAAATCTACATTCTCTTACTAAACCCAAATCAAAACACCCTTAAGGTCACAAATGTTGGATACTCATCTTGAACATCAACAGAAATTGTGGTACCTGCAACCAAATATTCAAATGCTTTCCAAAAAAGTAGACAAAGTCCTTAAAAGATTAGTTAACTTTGAAATGAAAAAAGTTTTCATTTTTGAAATTAAGTACATAGTTAAGATTTTTACCAAAAATGTTCATCTAATTGAAGTTCTTGAATGTGGCCTTATTTGATTACAGCTAAATTAATAATTAAATCATTTATAGGTAAGTTAATGTTTAAATTGATGAGCTAAATTAATGAGGCCTTGTAAGATAAAAAGGTCCCCACTCATGCCCATAACTATATACCTAGTTTTGATCATTTTGAAAGGGACCTAGTTTTGATCTTTGAAGGAGTGGGGAGCGCAAGACATCCTGATGCCCACAAAGGATCAATACTTGTTTGGTTTTGGTCAAACTGCCTTAATACTTGTTTGAATAGAGAATCTCATATGAAGAAAATGAGATACCACAAGGGTGCATTGAAGGGCATGAATGAAAGATCCTGAAAATTTTGAATATACCTCTGTGTGGAGAGCATCTGTATGCAGACTCTCGCTTGCTGCATCTGTGGCGGCGGCATGGCTGCTGCTGGTGGTGGTGGCGGTATGGCTGCTGCTGGTGGTGGTGGCGGTATGGCTGCTGGTGGTGGTGGCAGCACTACAGTTGGTAGAGTGGCAGGAGGCACCCGATTGGTGGTCCTCCTACCCTTTACCTTCTTTCCCCCCTCCTGGATACTTTCCAGTGTCCATAGGGGGTAAGGCTGTAAAATGAAAGAATTTAACCAGATGAAGACACTAAAATTTCCTTCACAATGCAGAAACTTTGGTTTTGCTTTGAAAACACATGCAATTCTTTAACTGATAAATGTTTCTCCCTCAAAAGTAAAAAAAATTGCTAATGTAGATTTTAACAATGCCATGCATGCAAGAATGTTCCTGAGGTGTTAGTTGCCCATGATCAAACCTAAAGTAATAAAAAATAAGGCGATATTTGGTTAATTGCTCTTAATAGAAAATACAGCAACTTTGAAATAGTACTCATTTGCATAAGGGATACATGCAAACAGATTGGAATAAGTTTTTTGTTAAGAATGTTAGATGTTAGTTCCTGTGTATTGTCCATCAGCACACAAATTAGTTCATCATTGGCTCTAGTGTTTTTTTTGCTCAATCCCCTAGAAAGCTGAATTTTTCCTTTTTAACCTTGAATTTTGGCCATTCCAATGTACGATACGATCTTAGAGCAACTTTAATTTTTTGTTGCCAAATGATGAGCCAAAAAATAGGTATGGACATACAATCAATCAAGGGAAAGATCCGAGAACACGATGTAATTTTGAACCACGGTCAGATGATGAGGCAACACCTGGAATGGCACATTGTGATGACAGGGCTGCCAGTCTATGCCCTTGTGAAATAGCTTTACTAGCATAAATTCTTAGGTTTGGTTGTTAGGGGTTTTATGGCGCAAGGGCCATGCTGCGCGAACAACAAAGGCATACATTATTAAGTAAGACACACAATGAAAGTTTTACTGGCACACAGAAGAGAGAAATACACCCAGGGAGGAATGCATCTGACAGGAATCGAACTTATGCCACCTACAACTCGAAGGTTGCTAGTGCAGTGGGCATACCCACTGAGCCACGGAAGCCTCCATAAATTCTTAGAAAAAAGCGGCAAAATTAGTCTTCTCTTAAAGGTAGTTTTAGTTGCTCAGATGCAAAAGGAATCAGCTAACACAGAATGTGCTATTTATGTATGAAACAAATGGTTGAAATAAAAAAAATCCAAATTTTCAATTCTGTCAACTTGGCAACATTTTGTGGAAAAGACGGTAGCTCGTCACTTGGCAACCTTTATATTAAAATTGGATAGTACATCAGCAATTCGGAGATTTTTGACAAATCGTCAAGTGGGGTTTCCCGAATTTCAACTAATCGCAGTTATTGTGGTGAAATTTTGCAACAAACGGGGGGAAATATGCAATGGTCCGCATCTCAGTAGGTAATTCCTGATCAAAAGGAAAACCCTTAAGAGTAATTCAATCGACAAAAAATGACAAATTTGCAATAATTACGCCAGATAAGAATACCTCACACCAATTTATAAGTTTGCCTGAAAATCGACTTGGCGAAATTTTCGTGCAAAATAAAGTCCAATATAGCACTTGAATAGAAAAATTCCAAAACGAAAATTCGGAAAATACTTTCAGCAAACCAAAGACCTTTTTTCCCAAATCTCAGAATCGAGTCGGATCCCCAGGTTTGTCCCGATAGATTCCAAGCCTTGTCCCCCCAAGTGTATCATATCGCAACTGCTCAATGCCAATCTTTCTGCCTTAGCTGAAAGTTATAAATCAGTAACTTGATTTCAAATTAATGTGAAAATAGTAAAATCAATGAGATGCGATCTCACGAAATGTTCATTATGCGGAATGTAGTTAAATGAAAGAAAATAGAATTAGTAGAAAACCAGTAAGCACTTAATACTTAAACAATTCATGGACATGATTTTTCCCTTCACTGTAAAAGTATATAATATTGAAGCATCAAACAGAATGCAAAATGTAAATAAAAACCAGAAAGATCAGAGAAGTACATGCACATGTGTAGTTTTGATATGTTGCATCAAGAGAAGACTGGCCCTAGAACTATTGTATGCAAGTGGTTAGAGCTAAAAAGTATAGTTAAATTGTGTGATAAAAATCAGTACTTTCAAAATGTACTAGCCCTGAAATGTTAAGCAACTTAAAAACTGATATTTTACTTTAAAATTTTTCAAAAATGTGTGATTCATTGATATTTAATTTGCAGATATGGTAGAATTACAAAACCGACACTTTTGGAGAGAGGCTTGGCCTCTTGGTCCTCCTGTCTGCCACAGCACATTAAGTGAAGTTCTACAATATTACTCGATTTGAAAGATATTCAAGCAACAAGTGAAAACGTAAATGTGCTCCTAACAAAGTCACAGAATATCACTAAACAGAACAGCAAGGAAATAAATCTTAAGGTATGACATTCATAAACTTAAAAATAGAATGGAATATTTAAATAAAAAAAAAGGATAAAAAAAATTATTCAGAAATAAAATTAGTTTCACATCTATGAGAAAAACAAATTAACTTAAACAAATGGAATTTATAGGAGCCAATAGATAGAAAATCTTGGGACTAATTTTTACTTCTCAATGACATATGTAGAATCATCCATTACATCATCATGTAGTACCATCAAACTTTATAACCCTGTGTGTCACGAGATTTCCTAGTAGTGTTGTGTGTGTTAATTTTCCTCTGCAACACACAATGATTAAATAACCACATCGATCGGTTGAAATTCTAAGATCTATTGGTCAAGAAGGTGAAAACTGGTTGGAAGACTGCAGGTTACATGATGGAGTTATGCATGTTAACCCCTCAGATGGTTAAAACAAGTAGTATTTACTTGGTTTCAAAATTCCATGACATCAAATTTAAGAGGAATTTATTCAGGTGAAACTACACACACGTCAGCTTAGATCAATTTCTATACTTAATAACATCACGAAGTTTAGAATGCATTGTAGTAATTGACCATTTCCCCATATTTTCTTCATTTAAACAAATCAACTAGTCTATCCAACAATAAATTAAATTGGTATTCTTAGTTTTAATGGACAACTACAATAAATGGTACATTCTACCTGTCTTTCAATTGATAAAAATACAAACAAGACAGATGTAAAATCATTATAAACCACAGAAAAGTGAACTTGTTATGAGGAGTTGCCTTAAACAAAATTGCATAAATGTTTATATTTGAATTTTATTTAAAAAATAAATAATCAATTTTGCTGAATGCCTGTTGGTCAATTATAGATCAAATCACTATTCGCAAATTGGAGAAAAAAAATGAATTATTAAAATTGCACAAGAGCTAATTTTCATCACCATCCATACAAAACATTTTATATAGCATAAAAAATATTTTAAGTGCAATTGCATATCTGCTCCAGGGGAATTTTTTGAAATATCGTGCACTAATTGATCAGTTACTGGCTGGTTCACCCACTCTATCAACCTTATCATGTTCATTGTTTAACATTAAATATTAACATAGATAAATATTCTCAATATCTTTAGTTTACAATATCCTAAGTTTCAAACAAGATAACTGAATTAAATGCATAGGAAATAATTCTTTGTACAAATTAAACGGAAATAAGTAGAGTGAACCAGCAAGTCCAACCATTTCCTCATTTAGGGTGAACCAGCCAGTAATTGACTAGTTAGTGCTCATTTTTCATGAACAATTTCTCGAGCTAATTTGAAATTGCATTTTCAAGATTTTTTACTTAGTGTCTTGTAAAGATAGTGATTAAAAGGAGCTAAAGTACAATTTTTAATGTTAGTTTTTAGAATTTTTATATCAAAATTCAGAATAGTAATTGGAACAGTAATTAGCCACCATATCTAATAATTGACCACTACTCTCTCAAGGTATATAATTCACCATTTTATGTTTTAAATAAAATTCAAATTGAAACAATTGTGCAAATACTTTGGCAATCACCAGTACATTTTTATTTTAACACATGATATTCTAAGTAAAACTATTTAATAAAAGGACAATCTAGTGAGTGTAACAAATAAACATGGTATTGGTTAGTGCTAATAGTAAACTAATTTTAAAAAATGACACATTAATTGATATTAAAATGAGTAAATGTTGCAATAATAGTGAGAAGGCAATAATAGTTAAGGGATTAATTATAGCAGAAACTAAAGTCAGACACTGCAAATTCCATCAGTTTATATCAATATCTTCGTTGATCACATCCAAACTGCAAAATGTCTTTTTCAGGAATGCATTTTATATATGCTTTGCAGCAACTTTCATATTTACAGCACATGCTTTTATACCATTATTTATTTTCATTTTGCCTTCATATTTTTGGATTCATCACATTCGCCACTAAAGGAAAAGTATTTCCTCTTGTTCCATTATCAGTTTGAAATTATTTTGGTTTGAGGTAGCCTGCCATAATTCTTTTTACATTTAACTTTTTCTTAACCACCTTTTCGATGCAGTTGCGTTGGAACAATCTCTTTTCCGTTTTGAACCTTTTCTTTTAGATAGGATTCACTAGAGTATATAGCACATCAAGTACAATGCTGGACTAACAGAAAGTTTATTATAGATTGGGGTTCCATACATTTTCTTCACTAAACATTTAATTGTTTTAGCATTTATCCTCATTGCTTGATCATCTCTTCTGCTAATGGACCACCTGGTCAAATACAGGATACAGGCTCTTTTTGTCAAGTGTTTAACTATACTTGTCTAACTGTACCTCACCATCTATCTTCGTGTGTTAGGCTTGCGTGCCATGTCCTGCTTACTGTAAATAATTTATATCTTAATCCAGAAGTAATTGCCTCCAGCCTCTCTATGTAACCCAGCAAACACTTTTTTATACCTAATTAAACTCAAAAATTGTAAAACACTTAGTCAACATGAAACTTCAAATTTAAAATCAATTTACTAAAAATCTAGTAATTGACAGTGGTCAATTATTGGAATGCATGCAGCTCTCCTACACCAGTGGAATGACCAATGTTTAGGACAAAATTAATTTAGATACAAAAAATACTATGTTAAAATTACAAATATTTATTTACCTTTAGGTTAAAGTTCAGTTCAAAACAAGAAATAGAATTGAGGTGAATTAAGATAGACATAATTCAGCTTTAAAGATTGCTCTTGGCTTACCAATACCAAGATGGACCCTTTTACTTGAAATCAAATGAATCAAACTTATCAAAAAGAATCACTAGATTGAATCTCAACTTTTGGATCCATCATATCAGCATCAATGAAATTTCTCCTCTAATACCACCATTGCAAAATTCAAAAGCAAACAGAAGATCAAAATGACCCTTATTTTCAACACCTTGTGGGAAACCTCAACAAATCTTGACATTAATCCACGGATAGCAATATAGAATTTATTTTTCCAACTAATCTTGAAAACTACAATATCCAGATAAAAATCCCAGATTATGAATTTCAAAATAAAAATCTGATTCCAGAAATAATTAATCCACTTTTCCAAGAATTCAGAGACAGAACACTTAATGATGGCCATATAATTGCCAGAGATGCTTCAAAATCGGTTACTTTCACATCAATTGCTGGTTGGTCAGAAGAAAGTTCTAATTTCAGAATTAATACCATTTTCAATGCAGAAGCATTAGCAATTTGTCAAGCAACAGACAACTTAGTAACTCCGAATAGAAAATACACTATTTTCTGATAGTAAATCTGTTCTAACAGCACTGACCCCAACGTTAACATAAAATCTCCCAAAGTAATTCTTCGCTTAAGAAATAAATTGGTTAAATCACAATTAAAATAAATTAATATATTAATTTGGATAGGCAGGTCACCGGAACATAGAAATTAATGAATAAGCAGATAAACTTGCAAAAGTGTGAACCCTCAAGACATCTTTTTAGATTGGATATCTCCAGAAGATCTAATAAGACGAATAATTGAAATAGCTAAAGAACCAACTAAAGAATGGATTACAAGCAAATGCCACTCGACTTTAGGAAATATTTCCGATTTGCCAAAGATTTGCAAATGGTCAAACAGAATGAGAAGATGTTTTATTAAATTAAGCAGATGCAGGATTAAACTGTTAATCACACCCTCCTACCATACCGATTCAATCTCAAAGAATCAGTGGAATGTTTTACATGTAAAAAGGAAGATTCATAAGATCATATTTCACCAGTTTGCACAAAATATAATGAACAAACTGCCAATCCTTAAAACAGATACGAGGTTTGTCTAAAAAGTATCCGACCTTGAATTTTCCTGCGTACGGTAATGATGCTAGAGCGGTGCCACTGTGCACAATGGAAGAAGACAACTTAATGCGCATGCTTGAATTTTTTCTCCGTGTTCGAGTGTGTCAGTCGCTGCCTGCTAGCGGCTGAGTAAGGTGCTGTTATAAGTGTTCGTCGGATTTTTGATTTCTCTCAAGATGACTGAACGAGTTGAGCAAAGATACTGCATCAAATTTTGTCAAAAGCTTGGTGATTCTCAAAGCGAAACAATTCGTAAGATTCAGCAAGTTTTTGGAAACGATGCTATGGGGGTAACACAAGTGAAGGAGTGGTTTAACCGATTCAAAAATGGCCGCACATCGGTGGAGAGTGATCAGCGTCTTGGGAGGCCTCAAACCGCTCGGAATGCAGCTGTTGTTGAGAGGGTGGAAAATCTGGTAAAGGGAGATCGTCGTTTGACCGTACGAGAGATTGCCGAAGAGGTTGGGATCAGTAAAGATTCCACACATGCAATTTTGCGTGATGATTTGAACATGCGCAGAGTGGCTGCAAAATTTTTGCCCAAGCTGCTGTCGGCACAACAAAAAGAACTCCGTCTTGAGATTGCACAGGACCTTCTGGACACTACCAACACTGATCCTCAGTTTCTGAACACCGTGATTACTGGGGATGAGTCATGGGTATACGGGTACGACCCAGAAACAAAAGCACAGTCGTCGCAATGGAAGCACCCGAGTCTCCAAGGCCGAAAAAAGCGCGACAGGTGCGAAGCAAAATCAAGGTGATGCTAACTGTGTTCTTTGATATCTGTGGAATTGTGCATCACGAATACGCACCGGAAGGACAAACAGTGACAAAAGAGTACTATCAACAAGTTCTACGCCAACTCAGAGATGCAGTTCGGTGCAAAAGACCACACCTCTGGACGACGAAAAACTGGCAGTTGCATCATGACAATGCTCCGGCTCATTCGTCACACCTGATCCAGACTTTCTTGGCGAAACACGGAATTCCAGTCACCTCCCTACTCTCCAGATATGGCTCCTTGCGACTTCTGGTTGTTTCCGAAATTGAAGATGCCGTTGAAAGGATCCCATTTTGAGAGTAGAGAAGAGATAATGCAGAACGCGACAACGGAAATGAACACCATTCCAAAAGAAGCCTTCCAGGAGTGTTTCGGCAGTGGAAGGATCGATGGGCTAAGTGTGTGAAGGCGCAAGGGGCCTACTTTGAAGGGGATTAGGGTCCCAATTTCGTCACTTAAGTAATATATTTTTCCTGGCCAAAGGTCGGATACTTTTTAGACAGCCCTCGTATACTGATAACTTTCGTAATCTGATGACCCGAGCATTTGAAAACAAAGCCACATCAAAAGGACTAATCAGTTTTCTAATCTCTACAAATTCGAAGCCTCAACTCCACTCTTCTGACTACCAATAAGCAAAATAAAAACCAAACAATTTGAAGTAAATGTCGATAACGTTGTAACCATAAACTTCAAAGCACTCAATCTTGTGAAGATAGACATCACTTCTCAACTAACCCACTATACTGGGATTTCATAGGTCCCAATTACTTCATGAATATTTTTATCAACGACAAATTGATGAAATTCAGGTTAATAACAATTTATTCCAGTAGTATCCATTGCCAATGAGAATAATTTTTTTGTGAAATAAACTAGTTTGCTTGTTTTAATGAGAAATTTGAGAAAATGGTCAATTACTGGTAGGTGGTCAGGAACTGGCTGGTTCACCCTAAACAAGAGAACTTAGTCAATCACATTTAAAAAATATTTTTGCAGCCACTGGACTACTAGAATCAATGGTAACCAATCTGAACTTCATTTATCTCTTTTTATTGAATAAAAAAAGTCAGGTGTCAAATCATTGGGATATCTGAAATTAGAATACAAAGGACTTGTTCTGAGGATGTCTCAAACGCAATTCATCTCAATTCTACTTCTCACTGAAATAAAAATTTCCCAGAAAAATAAATACATCTAATTTTGATATGTATAGTTTTTTATTAAAATTAATTTTATGTCATGAACAGTGGTCAATCCATTGGTTTAACAAAATTGCACGTGTTTCAGTAATTGATCAAACTGGTCAATCACAAGATTTTTTAGGCAAACTAATTTTGAAGTTCAAGTTTGATATTCATGACGACTAAGTGCTTGCAATTGCTTTGTTAATAAAAAATGAGCCTGTATCTAGCATTTGACCAAGTGGTCAATTATACTGGGAGAGGTGGTCAATTGCTGGAAAAGGTGATCAATTGCCAGCAGTCTCAAAACTCCAAAACAATAAAGGAGAAAAATTAGATGAAATTGAAATGTAAGAGTGGGAAACTGATGGAAATGTTATTTTGTTTGGGTTATGCATTTTGGAGTGGGAAATATTTTAGCTAATTTACTTGTTTTATATTAGTACTAACAATTATCATGTTTACTTGTTTAAGATTCAATAGTTTATACTTTTACTGAACAGTTTTACTTAAAATATCAGGTAAAAATGTTTCGCCTAGCTATATTAGATAGAAACGTCTTTGTGATTGCTAAAATATTTGCTTTAATACTTTAATTTAAATTTCATTTGAAAAATAGTGATCAACTAGTAGATGGGTGAGGATTAAATACTAGTCTTATAGCAATCCTGAACTAAGAGATAAAAATTGTATTAAGCTATGAAATATTAAAATTTGGGGACTATATTTGGGGATATATATTTAAATTACCTTCCATACACAAGTACAAAAATCTTTCTCAAGTACAATTACAAAATACCTCAAGCGAAACTTTTCGATTCAAAATTAGCATTACTGGTCATTACTGACTGGTTCACTCTATCAAGTAAACATTAAGCGCATTAGGATTCCAGAAAAAAACTAATAAGTATTTACTAAAAATTTTAGACTGAAAAATTGAAGTGTAACTTATAATTTAATATAGCTATGGAATATTGAGCAAAATGTTTCAATCCTAGTTCCGATTAAACAAAAAGTGTCTGGGCATACCAAGTTCAAATTCTTTTCAGGGTGTATGTGAGTTGCAAGGTCTTGGTTGCATGTGCAATCGCCAAGTTTCGCTAAGTTGGCGTGCTGCCAACAATGCAAATAACATTTGCATCAGCTTGGCGAGAAAAAAATTAAATTACGCCAAAGGTCGCACCCAAGATAAAGATTTAACTCTCTTCATATAACGAGAAAACACTAAAAATGGCTTCCCGAAGAAAAAAGGAATTTTTAAAATTTAACCAAGTTGTAACGGTAATATTTATCCAACTTTATGCGGTGTTACAAAATGCTCAAAATATTCTTTAATGAAGATTTAAGACAATTTTTTAGTATTTAGTATAGCATGGTAGTATAATTGCTATTTATCACTTACGTAATGCATGCGTTTAAAATTTGTAGTAAAATTGGGGTATTTTTTCAGATTTTGTTGAGTTAATTATGAGTTTGAGTTAATTAAAATACTATGAAAATTATTTAAACAACTTTAACAGTACTTTTATAAGTACAAAAGGTACAGCCTCTTGATAGCATTTTCACTTTTAAAATCTAAATTCTAGTTTGATTGGTATTAGAAACAGCAAACAGGTAAGAGAAAATAATGATTGACAAAATTTTATATACGAATTGCTGAATAAAAGCCTTTGGCAAAGACATCAATTGTCGATCGGTCCTCTCATGCTACTGAATAAAATTAAGAAATCACAGAAAAGTCCGGTCGTTTAAAGAAATTTCCGTTTGACTTAACTTTTCACAATGGCGGACTTGAAACTGAAACTGACCGCCATGACGACGTAACTTGAAACAATTTAAAATGCACAAAATATTAGAAAAAAGAAAACCAGAATGAACCAAAGAACGCAAATGAAATGGACTCACCGTTGTACGCCTCATACTCCTTGTTACCATACTTTTATATCTTCGCAATTTATCCATTGCTCTGGCCAAAAGTTTGAGAACAAATCGAATATAGAAACGCTCTGAGAAAGATCAGAAATAAGACTGAGCCTAATCACACTAATAATGAACGCGAAACAAAGAAAAGAGCGCAAAGTTACAATTAATGTGAAAAGCGGCTCGCTCATCACTTCTAAGCCAATCAGAGTCGCTTGCTGGACGTCGCCAACGTTTTCGGTTTCCAAACAAGTCCCGCGCAGGTGGAAGTTACAGTTGCATATTAATCAGCAGTTAACAAATTCTATTTCCTTTCTTGAAAACTTGCGAAGATCATTCTTCTAAAATAGGAACGGTACCGTGATGGTCCGGCATATTAATGTCTTTTAGCTAGCCACGAGAAACAAAAATATGGAAATTAAAAAGAACTGATTAAAACTGCTGTATCAAATCACAATCTACCAGGGAGCTGGTGCACTTCAAATGTCATCATTTTGGCATGCTCGGATCTTTCTTTTAGGGATTGATCCCGGACCGTCGCTAATAACCAGTGGTATTGTTCCGACGGACCCAGAGTGTTATTATCACTTCTGTGTGAGTAACGTTTCTTGTGTCCATTTACTCGACAGAAGAAACAGTGATTTGGGGGCAGCTGGGTCCAGATCGAGCCCTCAGTCGCAAAAAAATCAAATATCTTCTTCAGGCGCTACAATTCGTCATCCTACCGTGGGTCAAAATTACATGGTGTTGTCATTTAATGAGTCATACGGATCAGCAACCTTGCAGCATAAAATACAAAACCAAACAACATTTCGGTGACCTTCGACCCCTTCCCCTTGGAAAACTATCACGTTTCTTTCTTCCTTTGTCCCTCGTCGAGTGGACTTTTCGCTTCATCTTTAACCCTCCTTGGCGTGGTGTGGAAGTTTGGAGAGTGGGGTGCCAGCTCAGGTGTTGCCTCGTCATCTGACCGTGGTTCAAAATTACGTAGTGTTGTCCTCGGTTCTTTCCCTTTTTGGGATTGATTGATCCCAGACCGTCACCAATAGCCCGCTGTGTTGTTCCAAGTGTGACCGTTAATTAAAACACCTACCTTAACCCTCCAGGTGGTTGTTTCGACGAGGTATCTCGTCATTAGAAGAAAACTGACCAGATCTTGATCTCGTCATCACAAAAAATCGGCAATGTCTTGACGAGACATTAGCAAAATTAGGTGAATGGTCATTAGGAAAATTGGTCAGATCTCGATGGACGGGATATCTCGTCGTAACCACTTGGGGGGTTAATTAGGGGTACTACGATTTTCAGTTGGGGTCAGACAAGATATTTTCAGAACGGTCTTGGGTAGAATCAGTTGTTTTCCTGCCCTTTCCATACCCTCCAAAGCGAAACCTCATTCCCTTATCGGGCCGCGGTGGCCCGGTTGGAAGAGTAACGGACTAGCAACCGAAGGGTTGCGAGTTCGAATCCAGCCAAACACCGTCGTGTACAAAGGGGGCTGGTGCACGTTAAATCTGTCGTGGCCTCAAATGTCCTCACGTTGGCGTGGTGTGGAAGTTTGGAGAGTGGGGTGCCAGCTCAGGTGTTGCCTCGTCATCTGACCGTGGTTCAAAATTACGTGGTGTTGTCCTCGGATCTTTCCCTTTGGGATTGATCCCGGACCGTCACCAATAGCCCGTTGTGTTGCTCCAGTGTGACGTTAATTGAAATAACAATAACAATAACATTCCCTTATCTTTCAGAAAATTTAAGCCATCCCACAAATAACTCCTCTCCTCCCTAGTTATTTAGACCTCGGTCATAGCGGCCGTGAAATTTTCAGTTAACGCGGCTAAATCCGCCGCTGAACTAGATATTTGGTATTTTGGTATTTTCAATTAACGTCACACTGGAGCAACACAACGGGCTATTGGTGACGGTCCGGGATCAATCCCAGAGGGAAAGATCCGAGGACAACACCACGTAATTTTGAACCACGGTCAGATGACGAGGCAACACCTGAGCTGGCACCCCACTCTCCAAACTTCCACACCACGCCAACGTGAGGACATTTGAGGCCACGACAGATTTAACGTGCACCAGCCCCCTTTGTACACGACGGTGTTTGGCTGGATTCGAACTCGCAACCCTTCGGTTGCTAGTCCGATACTCTTCCAACCGGGCCACCGCGGCCCCCGCTGAACTAGAATCGAGTCTAGCATTTCCATTATACTTTTCCCGAATCCTTAATTGCTCTGAGGCACACCTCCATGCGTATACTGGCTTCATGAATCCGAGGTACCCTAGTGATCTTTTCTTTTCCCACGGGGTTTATTGTCTAGTAAACCCGGGGTCACGCTCCCGGGATACTCAAGCAAGCTTTTCCTGCTTTCATCCCGTTATTCTATTCTCCAATCCTCCTTTTCTTCCCCTTTCACAGGACATTTTTTGCTTCAAATTATCTTGTGAAGTCTGGAGGCGCCGTTTGGTCAAAGATGGCCCTTGCGCCATAAAACAACCAAAGGACTAAAATCCGAATCCTTAATTCTAACTCCTCCATTCTCCTCATAATACTGCAAAGGAATCAAACAATACTTTTTTAAGTTTCCTTTATAACTAAAATTCAGCGACCCGGAGCATCGTGAGGGCCACGGTAGCCCAGTTGGAAGAGTAACGGATTGGCAATCGGAGGGTTGCGAGTTCGAATCCAACCAAAGACCGTGTACAAAGGGGGCTGATGCACGTTAAATCTGTCGTGGCCTCGAATGTCCTCACGTTGGCGTGGTGTGGAAGTTTCGAGAGAGGGGTGCTAGCTCAGGTGTTGACCTCGTCATCTGACCGTGGTTCAAAATTACGTAGTGTTGTCCTCGAATCTTTCCCTTCGGGATGGATCCCGGATAGCCAATAGCCCGTAGTGCTGCACCAGAGCGAAGTTATTTAATTACCTACCCGGAGTTGCACTTATCCCCAAAATGCGACGTATTAAGTAAGGCAGTATGGTTTATCCTTCATGTTGCTCTAGAAGCAAGTGCAATTTGAACTTTTCCGCGTTTTGGAAGAAAACCGGAATTTTCTAGATTCCATCTGGAAATTCAAAGTGAACGCCCTTCATGATACTAAAATATCCCAGAAAAGCAGCCCCTGTTCCCCTTGAGCCCTCTCCTGATGACGATACCGATCCTGTCATGTTTTTTTACTGTTCTCCCACTCTGCATTTCTAAACGTGATTCCAAATTACGAGATGTTGTCCTTGGATCTTTCTCTTTGGGATGGATCTCGTACCGTCACCAATAGCCCGGTGTTTGCTGCAATGCAATGTTAATTCAACTACCTACCAACGGCCGCGGTGTTTCAAAATGACGAGTTGTCCTCGGATCTTTTCTTTCGGGTTGGATTCGGAATGGACCACCATTAGCACCTACCACAAGTCTCCCCTCTTTATTCCCCTCTGTAGGGTTGCCTGCCGAAGTGCCATTGGCAAGCATTTATCGCCCCACTTTAAAATTCTCAAGTCGAGAGAGGCGGGGCTACGATCCGCACGTGTCAAGTCCGATTGGTTCGCAATTCCCTCATGCGTTTTTCGATATGGATTTGTGTACTGATTACTCACTCGGAAAAACTGCATTAAAAACCGAATATTCAAAACACTTGACACTGCAGTTTATAAAAAATTCAACCACCACCACCCTCCTCGTTCCAGCTTTTTCCAAACTTTCTCCTGCTCTTGAACCCGTACTTTTTTTCTTGCGATTTTTTGCTTTTGCACTCACTTTTATTTACGACTGCGGATAATGATTTTTTAGAGAAGTAAGGAATTGTGTTCCACATGACAAAGTTGCAATATAAAATTAAAGATTCATTTACATTAATTGATTCAGTTACATTAACGTGAGCGTTAATTGCTGCTCACGTTTGGTTTGTCATTCTACGGTCTTTTAATGCTACAAGAGGAATCTCAAATTTTACCCTAGGACACTGGCGTTAATATTTTTTGCATTTACTGCGAGTGAACAAACGTAAATTTAATGTATGCTAATATTAAGTCAGTTAAGGGTAAACACAGCGGGTTGAAAAATGGTTCATCCTGTTGAAGCATTTTGCGCTGGTTTCAAATTAGAATAGAGGTTGGAATAGCAACCGGAGGGTTACGAGTTCGAAACTAGGTCCAACCAAACACCGTCGTGAAAGCTGGGGCTGGCGCACGTTAAATCTATCATGGCCTCAAATGTCCTCGCGTTGAAAGTGTTGTGGTGCCAGTTCAAGGTGTTGTCATTTGATCGTGGTTCAAAACGACGAGGTGTTTCTTCAGATCGGGAATGATTCAGGACAGTCGCCAATAGCATGTTGCTGCTTCAGTGCGATGTTAATACGTTAAACCAGTGGTCGCCGAATCGACCACTTGTTACGGAGTCCATTCGGGCTGAAGTGTCGATAGAAAAATCGAATCAGATATTGAAAATATCGAATGTAACTTACAAGATGAACTGATTGAATCGTCAGTGGATCTCGAAACTAAGACGCTTTTTAAAAATAGGACTTTGTTACTTTTGGACGAATATAAATGTAGAAAAACATCTGAGACTTTCTGAAGTGGTACTTCTCCTTTCTGCTTGCATTTCCAAGCTCGTACATGATTCAAGCTGCTTTCAACCACGTTAATTCCTTTTTAACAAAACAAAGAATTGAGCGAGATATTGAATTCAGAGGCGATTTAACTTACTCATTTTGATCCCAACGTTACTCATCTTGTCAAGAGCCACGCCCTTCACACTGACAACGTTAGTAAATTGTATACTAAGTTAATAAGACTTATTTTCATTTATATACGGAAGATTATTTTGTTATCGAAATTAAATTTTATATTATTTATCCCTTCTATCAAATAAGTAATGTCAAGATGGACGTCACAAAAACGTATCCCTTTGGCGTAAGTCAATAAAAATATAAACTGTATTATACATACAATAAACACTGTAACTATAAAATAAAAACTTACATAAGGGTCTCTTTTGCTTGTCCTATTATAATTACGTAATAGTAAAATAGAAAGGGTCGATTAGAAGTCAAGAAACTCTTGTAGGGGTCGACGGTCAAAGTTTGGCGACCCTTGCGTTAGACGTAGCATAACGTTGATGACTGCGGATGCCAAAATCGGTTGGTAGAAGGTAAGTGTTTAATAGGTAGTAGGTAATTATTTCAATTAACGTCACATTGGAGCAACACAACGGGCTATTATTTAATAGGTAGTAAATAAATTTAATAGGAAAAGTATTTAATCAACACAACGGGCTATTAGCGACGGTCCGGGATCAACCTACGAAGGGAAAGAGCCGAGGACACCACTTAATTTTGAATCACGGTCAGATGAAAAACAAGTTCACTCACAAACGCAGAACAAATGTCAAAATTGGAAAACGTCTCACAAATATTATATATATATATATATATATATATATATATATATATATATATATATATATATATATATATATATATATATATATATATATATATATGTACAGTGGCTCCCAAAAGTGTTCGTACGCTTACGATTTTCAATGAAATACTGCTCTATCCATTAATAAAAATTAATATTTCAGAATGGGAATTTTTTAATAACATCTATAACTTGTTCTTAACAAAACTACACAAAATATTTTAAAATATAGTAAAACTTTTTTTTGGAAAATCAATAATCAGAAAGTAACAAAAAAGTGAACTCCACAAAAGTCTTCGTACACTTTAAAAAAAATCTCTACATATTAGTAAATATTGTAATATTTCGGTAAATTAGTACTTAGTAGGATATCCTATAGCATCCACAACAGCTTTTAAACGTCTGGGAATAGAGTTCACTAGTTTTTTTGTAATTTCTGCATCAATGTTCCTCCATTCTTCGATCATTATTGTTTTTAGTTCGCTTTTCGTTTTAATGTTGTGTCTTCGTACACTAACCTCCAGTTCTCTCCAAATGTGTTCTATTGGGTTTAAATCCGGCGACTGAGGTGGTGTTTTCAGAACTTGTGGACAATTATAGACACCAGAGGCGAATATTGAGAGCCGTGTGCTTAGGATCGTTATCTTGATAAAAAACAAAGTTGTTTCCAATACCCAAATTTTGGGCCGGTAATTTTAAATTGTCTTTTAAAATATTTAAATAAAGAGCATGATTCATTATGCCATCAATAAATACCAAAATACCTAGTCCTGATGCTGACATGCACCTCCACACAAGGACACCTCCACCGTCATGCTTTACTGTTCCAACTAAGTTCTTGGGATTAAGTTCCTCCTTTTTTCTTCTCCGTACAATTATACGCCCATCGGAACCAAACATGTTAAATTTGCTTCCATCTGCAAATAAGACATGATTCCAATATGTTTCGGGCTTATTAATCATTGATTTTGCGAAGAAAAGCCTAAGCTTTCTATTTTTCGCACTTACAAAAATTTTCTTCGAGCAGAACGTCCATTTAATCCAGCTGATCTGAGCACTCGTCGGACAGTTTCAGATGAAATTGAAGTAGAAAATTTTTCAGTCAATTCTGTAGAAATTCGTACAGCACTCAAACGTGAATTTTTCACAAATTTTCTTACTATAAATCTCTGATCACGTTAACTTTGCCGGACGACCTTTCCTTACCTTGTTTTCGATCCGATTTTCTTCTTTAAAGCGTTTTATCACATACTGCACCGTAGAATGGGATAAATTTACTAATTTAGAGATATTCCGAACTAATTTACCACTACTATGATGTAAAATAATCAATTTTCGAATGTTCGTTGTTTCCTTACGACTACTAGCCATTTTTAAATAATAAATAGAATATTACGAAGTAAGCCAGCAAAGGTTAAAGTCAAACGATTTTTTAAATGTCACCACAATGCAAAAATAAAAAAAGCGATAAACGATAATTTTATTTATGAATTTATCCGAAAATGTTTCGGTGTACGATCACTTTTGAGACGTGTTCTTTCTCTGCCTCCTTGCATTTTCATTTTTATAAAAAGAAAATGAGTCAATATTTTTTAAAGAATGTTAGGTTTTATTCAGAATCACATGGAGATTATATGAAAAAATATTGGACTTTATATTCGAATTCAATTCCAGGCGACAGCCCTTTTTCTACAAATTTTTAAAGTGTACGAACACTTTTGGGAGCCACTGTATATTAAAAAATTGTTTTGACTTTCATTGCTCTCATTTTTATACTTTTTATGCATATTATTCGTTGCATGTGCATGAGTTTGTTCAATTAAACTTAAACATCAAAGTATACACTGCTAAGAAAAATTAACTGTTTATTGCAATGTATTTTATACCAGCAATTAGCAAAGTTAAAAATAAACTGCAAAGAAACTTTTGAATCATGTTAAATTGAAGCATGTAGATGTTAGCACTAAATGCAAGTTGAGGAACATTTAAAGGTTAATTAAACGAAGTCCACTTTTAAGTAACGAAAAAGTTTTAGGTAAGCAGTTTTAATTACATCCGTTGTAATTTAAATAAAAAAATCGGAACTTGTTTTCTTAATACTATGAATGTGAATCTATTGTAAGTGTTGATTTCTTTTCTACTGTTTCTTATAGATCTTTGAGGTGCCGTTAGTGGCTATTTATCGCCCCAACATTGCCAACAATCCACACGTGTCAAGTCCCATTGGCTCGTGTCTTCGCGTTTTTCGAATTTACCGTTCTTTGTCCATCATGGATCGCGAAGTGATTTACTCGTCTCGGAAAAAGCAGTCATTGAAAATCGAATTTTCAAAAACACTAGACGCTGCAGTTTAGAAAAGAAAAATTCAGACCACCCATTCGTGTTTTTCAATCTTCCTCACGCTCTAAACCTTTTTTTTACCTTCCGATTTTTAGCTTTGCTCTCAATTCTATTTATCCTTCGGTGAATAGCTTTTTTTAGCGAAACAATAGATTGTGTCAACTGGAGAAAATTGCAATATAAAGTAAAAGATTAATTTACACACAAACGAAAAAAAACGCGGGCGTTACGTTTGGTTTGTCGCTCTACGGGTCTTTTTGTACTACATGAGGATCTTAACCCTAGGACACTTGTTAATAATTTTTTCATTCACTACTGATAAACAAACGTAGATTTTATGTAGGCTAACATTCTAGGGTTAAAACAGCTGATTGATGAATTGTTGATGCATTTTACGACTCGTATTCGCTGATTCCAAATTATAATTGATAGCCCAGTTGAGTAAGAAGGTAGGTATTTTAATTAACTTCGAACTGGGGACCAACACGCCTGGCTATTGGCGACGATCCGGGATCAAACTCGAAGGGAAAGATACGAGGACGCCTCGTAATTTCGAACCACGGTAAGATGACGAGGCCAACGCCTGAGCTGACACCCCACTCTAAACTTCCACATCACGTCAATGCCAAATAAATGGACATACACTAGGAAATTTATACTGACACAGTAGAGTGAAGTACCCCCAGGGTAGTTACAGGAATCGAACCTGCACTACCTACAACTCGCAAGTTGCTAGCGCAGTGGACAAACTCACTGAGCCACTGCGACCCCAAACCGGGATTCAGACCTGGAACCTAATGAAGGTAGGTAGGTAATTTTTTTAAAATTGATGTCGCACTGGTGCAACCAACAGGAACCTATTGAGGTAAGTAGGTATTTAAATTAACCGTCACACTGGAGCAACACAACGGGCTATCGGTCAATCCCAAAGAGAAAAAGAACCGAGGACAACATCAAGTAATTTTGAACCACGGTCAGATGATGAGGTGGCACCTCACTCCCACTTTAAACCCTTTCTACTCCATATTTAAAAACTCCCCATTACATTCTTTAATTCTTCCCTTCCACAAAAGCAACGTTATTCAAGAAATTTTCTTTAACCCCACGCGAAATACACAACTACCCCTTTTCTACAACCACCCTGACTGATCGCTTCACTGCAAATCACCCACTGGTTCAGATCGATTCTCGTCCGCACCAATATTCGAAACACAGTACCGCTTCTCTTGTTAAATGATCCCTTAGAACAAGTTCGTAACAGCAGAGTTGGCTTTATCACGGGCTTCAACTCCAGCGACCCTAATTCGAACACCACTTTTCTCACTTCTCCCCATCAAACAAATATTTTTTTTAATTCTCACGAAATATTCTCTAGAATCATAACACTTCGAACTAAATTATTATAATTTCCCTGCTAATGAGCCTAATACCTTTCTCAAAACCCTCAATTTCTTTCCTGAAATATATGTTAGGTAGCTGCTTTATAGGTATGTATACGTATTTTAATAAACGTCGCACTGCAGCAACACAACGGGCTATTGGCGACGGTCCGGGATCAACCCCCGAAGGGAAAGATCCGAGGGCAGCACCACGTAATTTCGAACCACGGTCAGATGACGAGGCAACACCTGAGCTGGCACCCAACTCTCCAAACTTCCACGCCAACGTGAGGGCACGACAGATTGAACGTGCAACAACCCCCTTTGTACACGATGGTCTTCGATTGGATTCAAATTCGCAAACCTCCGGTTGCTAATCCGTTACTCTTCCGGCTACTGCGCCCCCTTGAAATATAACTCCTTATTTGCTCATAATCAACTGCGGAGTAAAAGCGTCTGAGATGATGTGGGCTTCGAAACTATGCTTATTTAAATAATATTTAATAATTTTTTAGTTACTAATTTTGCTTCTACTAAGCACAGGGCTAAACATACCAATCCCACACTATATTTCTCTATTTTTTCTCTTCCGGTGGTTGATTTGGGGTTTTATGTCACAAGGGTCATGGTTAAGTCTGAAAACAATAAAAAAATCAATAAATTTAAATGTTCATTTAGCATCGCGGCCTTTTGATTGGAATAGAAATCTGTAAAGATTGGGCCTACTCCAAATTATATTTTGAATACCGTGCATAAAGTGCCCATACACAACCGCAAAATTCGAAAAATCAACTCGTTAACGAAAACGGTATACCAATCTCAATTAAATCGTCTCTCCTCATTAATTAGACAAAAATATTTTCTTTCAGCCCAGTCGCATCTCCGAAAATCGTTTGCATCTCGCAGCTGCATTCGAAATATGAGTCAGTGGTTGTTCTCGAACCTGGTCGGTTTCTCCTCACTCCACTTTGTGTGAAAGTGCTGACGGTGCAAAGTCGAGTGGAAGAGATAATAAAGTTCCCTTGAATTACAAGCTGTTTAGACACAATAATGCTGTTTAGACATTACAGTGCAGATGTTATTAGAGCGCAGATCAGCGATTAGTGTTCAAATCCGATGAAAAGCGAACTGTTGGCGCCACAAATCATGAATTTGTATATGATGGCGAAGGAAATGTTTTTAATATTGGGATTCGATGTTTTCGCTTTGATAGGAAGAAGGCATGCATGAGAAAGGGACCAATCGATGTTAGGTCTGATTTGTTGGCTATATTTTAATTAGACCCAGAACTGCTTAGAGTTAGACATAACAGGGAATATGACAGCAGTTTCCAACTGAAAAATAGGAGGCGAAATGAAATTAAAAAAACGTCACCAGTTTGGGGGAAAACGGAAAAGATTTTTAGAATCATTTTTTTCGCACTCCTATTCAATCGTTAATTAATCGTACATCTGTTAAACAGCAGAGGCAAGGTTTTATACCATAGGACAGTCCATACATAGCAGTTTTTTCTCTTACTTTTGACTAAATTTTCCGTTACATTTAGCCACGGAAAGGTTGGATACACATGAACTGATGCTCTTTCAAGACGGGATTTGCTGTTTCTGATAAAGGAATCAGCGCAATTTTAACATTAGTTTTCGATATGGTACAAACGAATACAAGATTCACTCACTTCCTAGCTTATTTAATGAGACACTCTTCTCATCTTAAATAGAAATAACATTCACAGAAAGCAAAATATTCATCTTGCAATCATGCCTGCAATTAGGAAAATTCGAATCAATGCGGATTAAGATTTTCGATTTCCTCTGCCAAAGCATTGTATCTCCTTCGGAAATGGGGAAACTCATTTGGATTTTAGGGTTCTATGTAGAAGACGAAAAACCATTCACAAGAGGCCATCTTACGACCACCTACCCTTCTGTATTTTTAGAAAAAGAACACGTTAAACTTATATATAATGACAGCTTAATTTAACTTACAGTTTACATTTGAAACAAATTGCGTAATAAAATTGCCGGGAAATTAAAATGTATTAAATTTATATAATTTAAAATTAAACTTTATCCTTTAAAATATTTATTTATTTAGAAATTTAAGTATATATTTGGAACATAAAATAATATTAAATGGAAGAATAAAGGCCCCAAGAGAACTTCTAATTGTTTTAAATATTTAAAAGATTTGCTTCTTTATACTTCCTAAACCATCATATAATTAACAGAAATCGAAACTATTTAGAAACTACTCTGATTTGCATTTATCATATTTACAAGTTGTAACTTATTGGGACAGCGATTTAATTAAAATCATAAAAATCCGATTTGAATAAAAGAAATCTGATTTATTTGATTTTTCTTAATCATTTTTTCACACTTATCTATATACCGTTTTCACACCATTTTAAGATCTGTGGGCTTCGAAACAAATTTAACTTCGCTTGTATGAGGATACAACGAATTTTCCGTGTCTTGACCGTGGTTCAAAGTTATGATGTGTTGTCCTCGAATCTTGCCCTTTAGGATTGATACGTTGCCAATAACTCCGTTGCAACGGAAGTTCAACTCCCGAATATAGCCCTGTTCCCATTCAGAAAATTTTTCTCAGATTTTCCACCATTCCAATGTAAAAATTGCTACACTTTCTAACAGCGAAAGAAATTTGTCACGCTTTTTGGACTCATAACTTGTGAACACTTGGAATTGCCAATTTCGGATTTAAAGCTCCGCTAAAGTTAATAGATAGTTCTAAGAAAAATTTGTGCCTATTTATTGTATTACTCTCAGAACACTACAAAACATCAAAATCGCTTGTCATAAGAGCTATGGTGCTCAAAATTATCATTCAAGTTTTTAATAATGTTTATATCAATTAATCAAACTAAATAAAAACTAGTCCACTTTGCTCGACCTATTCCATATCTTTGAATCGCAGACTGGTCATCGTCGAGCCTCAGTACGGCTACATAGCTATTAAATTAGAACTGATTGCAAATTCTCGCCACGCTTTCGATCCATCGAAAGGTGCTCAAGAACTCTAGTGACTGTTTCATTGGAAATACCGCATTTTAACATGGCTTCGTTGAAAATTCTCGACCGGAAACGAGAATCGCTAAAATCGAAAACTCTCAAAACTTGTGGACTACTTAAGAAATGGAAATGTGTCCAAGTTACTAATTTGATACAAATCAATGCAAGGTGAAAGTTTTGACCTTTTCAAGCAACACTTTAATGAATATTCGAGAGGAATATTACGTCTTATTGGATGAAGATGTTCAAGCAAATGAGAAAATTCCGGATGAAATGGAGACAGACGTCGAAGATATGCAGGTAAGATTTACCAGAATTAAATCTTATTATCTTTAAAAGATGTCTCATAAGTCCTCTAAGGATAATGTGAACGTGAAGCTACCTGATATTCCTCTACCGAAATTTTCTGGTCAGCTTGAAGACTGGAATATTTTCAAAGTTCAATTTAATTCTCTCATTTATACTAATGATCAGTTGAACGAATCGCAGAAATTGTATTATTTACAATCTTTATTAAGGGATTCTGCGAAACAAATTCAAATTATGGAGGATTCTTATACTTCACTGCATTAGAAGAACGATGTGACAATAAGCGTTTAATCGTAAACCGTCATATCAATGAGTTGATAAGTTTGGAAAAGATTTTTTTTTGAATCTGCTTTCGATTTACGGGGTCTAGTTGACAAATTGTTCAAGCACATTAGAGCATTAAAATCATTGGATTCAGAATTAAATAAACTAAGTTAGGGTATTCTCATTAATATCGTTCTTCAAAAGGTTGACAAGGAAACATTTAAACAATTTGAAATGTCCTTGAAGTCAAAGGATTTGCTTAAATGGGATGACTTTATTGACTTTCTAGAACTAACAAATAACTCATATTCATGTGTTATTTCTAAATTAAAATCTCACCGTATTTATAAATGCCCAGAATTGCTAAAATTGAATGCCAAACAAAGATTCGATGTGGTTAAAAACATAATTTGTGTTTAAATTGTTTGAGTAGTTCCTCGTAGAGTTAACTGTAAATCAAGGAATGGATGTTTTATCTGTCACATGTGACACGATACCATTCCCCACGATTCGGATAAAGCGCAAGATCTTGTGCCAGTATATAAAGGGAATTGCGAACCGAAAAGTAACCGTGAACCTACGAGTGGGGACATCCAGAGACGTAACTAGGCTAGTTTCCACCAGAGGCAAGAACTCGCCTTGGCGCCCCCCCCCCCCGACAAACCAAACGAAAACCCTCCCCGACAACACCTGATATCGCCACCACACGTTAATCCACTAGTCCAAATTTTTATATTAAACTTAAATGCTTGATTTCAAATGTAAATAGATTAATTTGCAGCAATTTCATTTTTAGTACAAGATAAAATACCTAATTAATTCTAAGATATTTCTCTGACAAATAATCTAAGAGTAGCATGTTTGGTATATTCTTCCATACTTATAATCGCTGCAAATGAAATGAAAAGGTTTTATCAAATGATATCGGGATATGTGTGGGCTGCATCAAAATCAACAGACTTGCTTTAGAATAGGATATTTAATTATGATAAATACAGAGGCTGTTCGGACATTTTTTGAATGATTTTGATGAGCTGTAAAAAAAAATTGTATGCTACGAAATAATTTTATTTTCGCAGCCAGTTAAATAGTTAAAGTATAACTTATCGTCTGCTAACTCAGTTGTATTTACTTTCAAAATGGCGTTTCTAAATGAGCAATGGATGGAAGGCTGTTTCCGCTCTTTCCGAAGAGAATTATGCTTATTCAATTATTTAAAAACGCTGTAAAAGTCATGGTTTTTCGATATCTAAAGGTACTATAATTAATATTATTAATGAGAAAGGAATAAACGCGTAAAAGTGGAAAAATACTTCCAAATACGTATCCAAAAAAGAAAAGAATTTCTGAGAATATTTGTAAGGTAAGATCTTTAATTTTAAAAGAGAATCCGCCAGGTCAAAGGATTATTACAGAGTCATTAAAAGTTCCGTTTCAACTGTAAATATTTTAATTAACAGTGATTTGAATCTTAAAAAGGCCAAAAAATACAATGTTCATCGTCTTTCTCCACGACATATTGCAGAAAGCAGAACTCGCTGCAGAATTCTGTATGAGAAGCATTTAGCTGGAGAAAGACGGAAAAATGTTGTGGCAATAGACGAGGAGTGGGTATATTTAAAAGATTGCAATAAAAAAGAACAATTTATTATCATAAAAGATGAGAAAAATCTTAAAACGTGGTTCAACTTTATAACTTTAACGTGAGAACTTTCTCTAAGAGATTTATGATTGTTGCCGGTTTTGCATATAATGGAAAATTAAAAGTAAAAAGGAGGGGGAATGTAAAAATCAACTCCCACATATTATTAAGGCCCTATTTTATCCCCAATATTCAAAAAAGAAATACTATATCTTACCCAAAGTGCCAACAATCAGTAGTAGAACTGCATCAGGATAAAGCAAGCAGCCACACATCTAAATACACTATTAAATTCAAGGAAAAAATGGAAGAAACTGGTATCAAGTCAATAAATACCCTTTACTGATATTCCTGCTAAATATCCAGATGTCTCACCCATGGACTTTTGTGCTTTTGGACTTTTAAAAAGAGAATTATCGAAACGTCGACCGAAAACCATTCAAGGATTTTGGAAAACTGTGGACCAAGAATTAATAATAATAGATTTTACTGAAGTTATTATCTTGAGTATTATACTTAGACATTTTTTACAATCTCTTAATCTATTTACAAAATGTGAAAATATTAATTTAAACACAGAAAGCTTGAACTAAAACTTAACTTTACGGGCTTTTTCGGCTGCAAACATTTTTACAATGTCCTCAAAAGATAGCTTTGAAGCTAACTTTTACTCTATTGATGTGATGCTCAGGTTGGTTAGTCGTTGTTGTCTTGTTAAGTTTCTGAGCTAATTTTTTATGACCTTTAGTTTGCTAAAACTCCTTTCATTTGAGGCGACTGAGACTGGTATTGTGAGTAAAATTCTCAACGGCTGTCGTTCTTCACGGACACGTCTTCAAGTCCGTTCTTTTATATTAACGTCAGAAGAACTTGATGGTGTAGCCGTTTTCATATAAGGGCTTAAATTCAAGGCATAATACTTAAAACTCTCCACTTCTATCGCCAGCTAGTCCTTGTCTAAGTCTTCTTTATATGTGGTAGCTAACTCAAGTGCATGTTTCTTCAATTCTTGTCCATTCATTGTTCAAACCGAGCTCCATTGAGGAAACCAAATAAGCTATTCATGTTTTGAATGACTTGAAACCTTTGCCTCAGTTCATTCTGAATCCGATCTATTATTTGTATAATCAATAATCTGAACTTTTTATCTTCTGAGAATTCATAGCTTTCAACTTCGCTCTTCTCATCAAACCTCCACTTCTTCCTCCCCCGTACTTCTTTAAAAAGAGGATCCTAGGTTAATCTTTCTTGCTATTTCTTCACACATTCTACATTTAGCCCCTTTGATAGTTTTTGTAGTCTACTAATAAGTTTTTCCTCTTCATTTTTTATCATACGTAAATATCTATAGTAAAAAAAAACTCGGCCAATTTAGCGCCCCCCAAACCGGCGCCCAGGGCAGATGCCCCGTCTGCCCCCCTCTAGTTACGTCTCTGGGGACATCACCCCTTTCTAGGGCCACCTGTGCGAGCAATTCGTGTTTACAAATAAGCAGCGAAACCGCATTTGCAGCTACTGCTGTTATTTACGGGAAGAAGGCTTCATGACATCGGCAACCCTTACGCGCTGTTTTGGATTCAGGCAGTATGGTTAATTGCCTTACAAGGAAAAGCGCAAATTTCTTGTCAATAAAACAAGAAAAATAAACTACACTAGTGTCAGGATTAAATGGAGCAACTATTTCCATTAAATCAAAACTAAGTATTGAATTGTTTAATTATGCTGTGTGTGTGTGGTGATTTCATCAGAACATCGGAATTTTTAGTAGTCCCTAAGATTACAAACATTACACCAATAAGACGCATAGAATTTAATGTAAGGAAACTTCCACAAAACATTCCATTGCCAGACCCGACATTCTTCAAAGCGGGAAAAATTGATGTTTTGCTAGGAGCTTAATGTTTTTCGATCTCTTAAAATCGGGGGAAATATATATACCAGACAGCAGGTTAATATTTCAAGAAACAGTATTTGACTATGTAGCTAGTGGTTCCTGTTCAATTACTAATCCAAATTTAGGGGGTGATATGTACTGCGACCTTTTGAAGGAATTGGGCAATATTGAGAAAACTCTCCGGGATTTTTGGGAATTAGAATCGGTAGAACCTAGCGGGAGAATTCTAAGCAGAGAAGAAGAGGATTGTGAGGTTCATTACGAGAAAACTCATTCCAAGGCACAGGATGGTCTGTATATTGTACAAATGCTGTTAAATACTATTCCTTCAGAGGAAAGGAATGACAAAGGCCATGTGGATCTCAAAAGGGAAAAGGCTGGATTATCGAAAACACAACACACACATATATATATATATACAGATAGGATAGGATTGCAGCACAACCAATAAGATTCATTAAAATGGACGGACGTTCAAGAAAGCTGTAGAACATTCACACATGCTGCCTGTAAAGAGTGGCTCATCTCTAGCAGCGCAAAGAAAGAGACTTCTATGGGCGATTACATTATACAACACCCGCCCTTAATCGCACATTACTAAAGAAAAACAAACATTACATTTTTCACATTGATATCTACAAAACAAAACATGCACATTACCTTTTTAAATTACCCAATGATAAAATTTCATTAAATTTCACTCTAGGCAATGCTTTAGTTAACATATCAGCAATTTGGTGATCAGACGGAACATATTCGACTCTTATATTATTTTTGCAAATTACATTACGAATGTATTTTAATTTGATATCAATATGTATCAATCTACCATGATTATTTTCATTCTTTATACATTTGATACAAGATTGATTATCTTCAAACACAGTAAGATCTGAAACATCGGTAATTTCTGAAGCAACACTTTTCAACATTATAAAGTCCTGAATATCTTTACTTAATGCTATTACTTCAGCTTCAGTTGATGAGAGAGCAATGCATTTTTGTTTATTACAAGACCAGAAAATTGGAGAATTACAAAACATTATCACATAACCAGAAATAGATTTTCTATCATTTGGATTAGAACCCCAATCAGCATCAATATACATAGACATTTGAAAATCATTTGAATCTTTACAATACTCTAGTTTTAAGTTAGCAGTACCTTTTAAATACCTTAAGGTTTTCTTCAAAGCACACCATCCAGCATCAGTTGATGCTCTTGAAGTTGACTTAAACAATTTACATCATACAAAATATCAGGCCTAGATACATAAGCTAAATAAAGTAACGATCCTACAAGTTCTCGATATGGTCCATCAAATACCTCACCTTTCTCAAAATTAGCTAATGTTGATTTAGGATCCATAGGAAGAACACTAGGTTTACAACAATCTCACATGTTAAACTTTTTCAGTAATTTTACAATGTACAATTCCTGATCCATTAGCAACTTATCAGAACTAAACTCCAAACGAATTCCTAAAATTCCAGATGCACTTTCAGATTTAGACATTTGAAATTCTTTAGATAACAAAGAAATCACAATATTAGTTTCTGTAACATCTGAACCTGCTATTAATAAATCATCTACATAAAGTGCTATAACAATTTTCTTTTATTTTTCATATCGTACAAAAATACATGGCTCATTTACAAGTTGTCTAAAATTAAGTTTTATCACAAATTCCAAGAACTTTTTAAACCACTGACGTGGTGCTTGTTTTAACCCATACAAACTCTTTTTAAGTTTACATTTCCTTCCACTATTATCATCATATCCCTTGGGTTGATCCATATAAATTAATTCAATTAATTCACCATTCAAAAATGCAGTTTTTACATCTACAAAAACAAAAAAGATTTTCTTTCACAATTAGTACAAGTATTAATCTTAAAGTAGGCATACTGATTACAGGTGAAAAAGTCTCAGTATAATCAAATCCTTTTTGCAAAAATCCTCTAATTACTAAACGAGCTTTATACTTACCATTTCTCTTCCTATTGAGGACCCACTTGCACGAAATAGATTGCTTATCTGGTGGTAGGGTTTCAAGATCCCAGACATCGTTGGACCTCATGCTATCCATTTCCTCATCTATGGCAATCCTCCACAGGAGTTGCTCGTCATTGGGCAGAGATGCGATGTCGTCCAACGTCAAAGACTCATCGGCGAACATTGCATTATATACTTCAGGATGTGGAAATCTAACAGGCTCTTTGGTTTGTCTCGAAGACCTCAGTTCAATCGGATGCAGATCGTCGTTCTCACTTTCACTCTTGTCGTCCTCGAGTACATCTAACTCGTTAACAGACTGATCTACTTCATCTGCGATGAACCTTTGAAGCTTATCGCGAATCTTACGTTCATCAAACTTCACATCTTTCGATACACAAATTCTATGAGAATCAGGATTCATTAGTCTAAACCCCATCGAGGAGTATCCCACAAAAAGCGTCCTCTTGCCTTTTGGGATCAAGTTTCTTCCTTTGAGAAGGCATGTATGCATCGCACCCAAATACATGCATACTCCTTAGATCAGGCTCTTCGCCAAATTTCAGAAAGTACGGTGAAGAGTTATCAACAGTATTGGGCAACCTATTTTTAATGTATGCGGCAGTAAGAATCGCTAAACCCCAGGAACTTTTGGGTAAAACAGACTCAAAAATCATTGCCCGCCCTTTTTCCATAAGAGATCTATTAGAGCGTTCAGCCACACCGTTCAATGCTGGAACGTAAGGCGGCGATGGATCAACGACTATACCGGCATCTGTAGCACATTTTAAAATTTCACCAGACATGTATTCTTTAGCATTATCATACCTTAAAATACGAATGGAAGGATTTGACTTAAAGAAAAATTTTAGTTCTTCAACTACATCGCTTTTCCGTTTCAATAATCTCACTTCGGTAAAACGCGAATAATCATCAATAATAGTCATAAAGTATCAATCACCTGCATAGGTTTCTGGATCAATTGGTCCACATATATCCACGTGAATTTTTCTAAAAGGCTCCTTCTCCCTCTTTCTAGGACCTTTCCCCAGCGGTGAGGCACTTTGCTTTGCATGAGAGCAAACTTCACAAAATGAAATCGGAGTCGGAAGTCCTAATTTCTTCAGCACATGATCACAAGGATGACCTAGCCTGCATGCCACAATTCTTTTTCTTCCACAAGAAAAGCACTTTCAACACTTGGCACAAAATCACAAATATACTGTCCCGAACTATCACGATTACCAAGTACGAAGTGTTCAGTCTCATCTTTCACAAAACCTTTCGGTTTTCAAATACCAGACTGAAACCCGCACTTTCTATTTTTCGGATAGAAATTAATTGTCCACTCAGATTTGGCGCAAATAAAACATCTTTCAGGGTAATCTCCTTGGCCATTTGAAGTTTTTCCGATGATCACACCAACTCCTTCCACTTCCAGTTTTGAGGTTTTCGAAGCGCATTTGATACTGCCTGATGACAGATTTAATTCCGAAAACCACTCTCTTTTTGAGCACATATGGGATGTAGCACCAGAGTTTACTATGAAGCTTTCTCGTGTAGAGCTTCCCACAACAAAAGATACAGCAGTTGAGGCATGCCTTCCACCAGTATTCTGTTTTTACAGTCTCTCTTCATGTGATTTCCGCAATTATAGCACGTTATCTTCTTTCGGCAAAACTTCGCTGTATGTCCCTTCCTTTTACAGTTTTGGCAAAAGTATTCCTTCTTGGCAGGAAAGGCAGCATTTTCTCCTGGATATTTCCTTGGTTTAATGGAGTATCTGAAATCACTTAACAAGCCTCTGCATCCAAAAGACGTTGGGTCACAAAGTCCAAAGTTAAGGCCGCACTTGGCTGATTCTCCAAAGCCACTTTGACGGTCTCGTACTCAGGAGGAAGTGACATCAAAATGTAGACAATGATGTCCATGTCATTGACCTCCGCTCCAGACAAATGTAGATCACTAACGAGACTTGTCACACTATTAATATGCTGTCGCATGGGCACATCACTGGCTTTCTTTAAGGTGGCGAATCGTTTGCGAGATATAATTTGGTTCACAGCTCCTTTATTGTCGTATTTCAGTTCCAATTTCTTCCAGATTTTACTAGCTGTCGTCTCAGTCTGCAGAGAAACAAGAATCTGATCGCTCAAAAGTGTCAGCAGGAAAGCGTAGGCCTTTTTCGCTTTAAAAGATTCATCTGCTTCTGCACCTTCTGTGGGATCTGCCTCCAAGAATGCATCGAACTGCTTAGCACAAAATACAGCCTTTACTCTCCTCGACCCTAGTAAAACATTCTGTCCATCGAAGGGAACCAAAGCGTGCCCCTCCTTCGACGAATAAGCCATTGTTCAGAAAAATAAAACAGCAGCAAAAACTTCCTTACGACGCTCCCCGCTTCTCGAAACACCCCTAGAAGCGGAAAGAAAATAAACAGCGAACCCACTTGAAACAGGGAACCACGCTCTGCTGTTAAATACGATTCCTTCAGAGGAAAGGAATGACACAGGCCATGTGGATCATAAAGCAGAGATAAAGATCTCTCCTCTATGATCCTTATCTCTCCTCTAAGATGTGGATCGCAAAAGGGGGCTGGTTGATTGATATGTAGGTCTTTTCAGGGAGCCTAGCCCCAGAGGGGCTTTAATCCCTTATCTGCTCAGAATAAAAACATCACGAAACAGATTGGGAGAGTTGAACTTAAATGGAAAATGCTCTGGCATGTATTTTAAATATTAAATAAATACATAGAAAGCATAATACAGGTGTATTAGGAAGAATGAAAGGAGAAGGAGAAAGGGGAAAATAAAAAGTCACAAAACACCGCCCTCCATTGAGGGAGATTTCAGAATTTCTGTAACAAACGAAGCGGGTTTTCCATTGGGAGAAGTTGGCTTCTCCAGTAGGCTTGGGTGGTCAACAATGCAGAAGTATAAAAATTAATTAGATTTGTGAATAATAGTAATGGGTCTCTCGCTTCTTCAATTATTACTGTGTATGTAATCTTCAATATCGTGAATAGTGGGGTTATTAATATTAATTAAGTTATAATGGAATTTTTCAGAGGTAGGTAATTTGGTTTTTGAGTGTTCTGATTTTAATTTCTCTATAAATATCTGTGACACTATAGAACCATGGTGATCGAGTAATCATCTGAATCGTGCTGTTTTGTTGTCTCTCTAGAATATTAATGTTGGATACTGCTGCATATTGCCCCATACTTAACAAGCATAACATAGTACTGGGAGCAAATAGGTTTTATAGACAAATAATCTGTTTTTAATATTTAACTTATAATTTCGGGCAAGTATTGGATAAAGTTTTCTCTTTGAATTTCTAAATTTTTGAGCAGTGTATTTAATGTGGCTGTTCCAGGTGAGGTGATGGTCTAGCTTTACCCCTAGGTACACTGTTTCATATTGCCACTTAACCTCTTGGTTATAGATTTTAACACATCTATATTTTTTCTTTTTATGTCCAAAAATAATTGCGGCAGATTTATCAACGTTAATTTTAATTTTCCAGCAGTTAAGCCAGGATTCCAAATGTGTAATATGGTTGGTGAGTATATTGTGAATCTGGAAGTTGGTTTTTCCTTTGTCCAATATGGCTGTGTCGTCTGCGTACATGGAGATTATTGTTCTGTTTGTATGTGGAATGTCATTGACTTATATATTGAAGAGTGTTGGGCCTAATATTGAACCTGTAGTACGCCAGCATGTGTGGTTTTTTGTTGAGTAATCTCCATGGACACGAACATGGTAGAACCTGTTGTGGACATATGAGTGAATAATCTTAATGATGTAGGGAGGGATATTGTTTGCAATAAGTTTATAGATAAGTCCTTCGAGCCAGACCTTGTCCAAGGCTTTCGCGATATCAATGAACAGTGCTGCTGTCATTTCCTTCTGTTCAAAACCAGAAGCAATATAATCAGTCACTCTATAGAGTTGGTGAGTTTTAGAGAGCTGGGGTCGAAATCAGTATTGTTGGGAATAAGGGTATTATTGTTTTTAAGAGCTGAGCCTGTTGGTAATGATTTTCTCAGTTATTTTACTGAGTGAAATTGGTCTGTAGGAATTGCGTACAGTTGGGTCTTTTCTGGGCTGAAGTATAAGTATCACTACAGCTTTCTTCCAGCTTTCAGGGAAGTAACCTGTTTTCATGATAGCGTTGACAAGGTTTGTAATCCTATAGATAATTTTCGGGGGCAAGTTCTTAATCATTTCATTTGTTATTGTATCGTGTCCAGGGGATTTCTTGATTTTGGTTTTATTGATGTAGTCTATGACTTCGGATGGGGATGTGGGAGTGGGTAACGTATTTTCATTGTGATATGTGTCAAAGATTGTTTAGTTGCGTTTCTCACGAGTTCTTCAGTTGCTGTGTGGCATGTCATTATCTGTGAATTGTTTCTTTCAGGCAGTCTGCTATCGTTTCAGCTTTGTCTGTGTTAGTGGTTGCAATACCATTGGGTCCAATTATGTGGGAATCTTTCCCTTTCGTTGTTTTTAGTCTTTTAGTAAGTTGCCATAAGGAGTTATCCTCTGGGTTAAGGGAAGTCAGGTAATCATTCCACTCTTTTTGTGTGTGTTCTTTAGTTTCTCTTCTAATTAGAGCTTGTAGTCTGTTCAGGTTTTCTTGTCTTGTGGGTGCCTGTTAAATTGCCAAATTCTTCTGGCTTTGTTTCTCTCTCTTATAAGTTGTCTAATTTTCTGTGGGATGTAGTTTGGTTTATTTTGTGGTGCTGGTTTAGAATTTAGAGTATGTGCGGATTGAATAAGATTCGTGATGGTTTGGGTTTCACTATCAATTCCTTGTGGATTTGTGATTAGGGGAAGTTCGTAAGTACTTGTGGCCTGCGGAGTCTGTGTAAATTTACACCAGTCAGTAACCAGAGTTCTTTGGGTTTTAGGTAGTTTATATTTTAGGTTAAAAGAAATCATTATAGGATTATGGTCCGAGCTAAGTTCATCTAGCGCTTTAATATCGTATCTGTAGTAAAATTCTCGCATAAGTGCCAGGTCTAGTGTATTTGCAGAGTTTCTGCCGTATCTGGTGTTTTGGGGGATATTAAATTAACGTTTGTAAGTGTAATAAGGTTATGGAGTATTTTTCCATGGCTATTGGCATTTTTGCACCCCCAATCAGGGTGTGTGGCATTAAAGTCCCCGCAAAGGATGATGTTGGAGTTAATTCCTATAAGAGTTTCGATATCGGAGTTGAAAATAGGTTTAGGTGTGCAGGTGTGGTGTGAGTTCTTGATAGTGTGGTAAATTGTGTTTTATGTAAATAACTGTCCCTCCGCCAGCGCGATTTTGCCTATCATTTCGATATGTCGTGTAGTTTGGAATCCTGGTGTTTTGATTCGATTTGAGGTGGGTTTCCTGAATGGAACAGGTCGGGTTTATATTTGTCTATAAAGTATCTAGCTTCATGGATTTTATTGTAGATCCCATTTGCATTCCAGTAGCATACTCGCAGGCCGGGAGGCGAAGAGGAGTAGGAAGTCATTCTGATTGTGAGGACGTTTTGATTCCAAACTGGTTTATTGAAAACACAACACATATATATACAGATAGGATAGGATTGCAGCACAACCAATAAGATTCATTAAAATGGACGGACGTCCAAGAAAGCTGTAGAACATTCACACATGCTGTCTGTAAAGAGTGACTCAGCTCTAGCAGCACAAAGAAAGATATAAAGACTTCTATTGGCGATTACATTATACAACAAATGCCATTGAAAACACATAGTAACGTGTTGGGCGAATCGTTACGACGACTATCGCAAAACCCAAATATGCAATCCCTGTACACAGAATTCATCCATGAACATGAGCATTTGGGACACATGATTGATTGAATGAACACAGAAAAAGAATTGTTTCTCAAGGGTGAAGGTCGTCTGGTCCAACTCTCTCCCCTTATACGAGCTCTTGTGCTCATATATATTTGATGGTATTGGCCATCTCTTGTCATCAGAGGTATGGTGCTCAAAATTATCATTCAAGTTGCAAGTAATGTATATATCAATTAATTAAACTAAAGACTGCAGTCCAGTTTGATCGACCTATACCATAGTTTTGAATCCGAAGACATTATTATTTTAATTTAACTTCAAAATCAACCCCGACCATCGAACACACGAGCCTGTAACAATTAAGAGAAATAAATACTTTTCGTTAGGAATAAAATATTTATGTGGAATGAGTGCAAGATGAGCGAATAAAACAAATTCAGTTTTATTTATGTTCCGTACCAACAGCAAGCGCTGTTGCAGCAGTGCCACCTTTTGAAAAAAGTGTGAGTTTGTTTCAAGTGTGTACCTAAGACCCCATCTGGAGAGACGTGTAATGTGGTGAATGTGATCGCAGTAACTGATGGTTAATGGTCTTTTACTGAGATATTAAATATAAATTGTGTTGTGAAACAGTCCACGAGTGTGTGTGTTTTCCTGAGCTAAAGCGACATCTGGTCCTTACCACGCCGGAGTGAACTGGATAATAAAGTGCGAGCTTGTGTTCAGTGGCTTTGAGTAAAACGTTTCGACAAGTGAAAAAATTTGAACTTGAATGAGAATTTAAGGCTATTTGTATTGAGTAGGTTCAAAACTAAGAAAAATGTTTAAAAACTGTAAAAACGAAGATCTTAAACATATTGCCATTGAGTTAGGTGAAGAGATAAATGAGAAAATTACCGTTATTCAGCTAGCTGAGCTCATCAAAAGTAGTAAATACTTATGCATCAGACATTCAAATGGTCACGGAATTGATAAATTCAACTGTCCAAGATCGCAAAAATAATGAACAGAAACAAATTGAGTCGGAACAGAAACAAATGGAACTAGAAAAGCTTAAGCTAGAAAGAGCTAAGGCAGAACTAGAACTTGCAAAAATTCAAGCCGAAACAAAACGAGAGTAAATCTGAGAATGAAGTGGAAATTTGTGATTCTTTGATTAAGAGTGTTCGGACGTTAACGATAAAAGTTCCGAGTAGGCCAGAAGGCTGGGGTTACTTTTTTGCTTCATTAGAAAGACCATTTGTTTCGAAAAATGTCCTGAGAAATACAAATCAGAAATTTTATTAAATTTATTGGGGGAGAGAGCTTCCAATGTTATCACTTATATTGGGGATGATGAGCTGAATGATTATGGAAAAGTTAAATCTATTGTGTTGCGCGAATTTGAGCCTACCCCTCAATCACGTCTAGAACAATTTCGAAAAACAACTCGCCAACCTAATGAAACCTATACGCAATTTGCTTCTCGTTTGGTTACGAATTGGGAGTACTATTTAAAATTGAGGAGTGTCGGAATTTTTAAAGAATTAAATGATCTAATAGTATAAGACAAATTGTTTCAAACATTAGACAGAGAAACCGCGTCCCATATCAGTGTTAGGCAATCAGATACCTGGTTTGAGCCGATAAAATTAGCAAAAGAAATTGACCTGTTTTTTGTGTCCCGTGGAAAACCGCTAGCGGTGGACATTATATCGCACGCAAGAATTTGTAGAACATTTGAGTGATTTAGATACACAGATTCAACATATCGGAAGAAAGAAAATTGGTGACGATGAAAAGGCTAAGTTATACATCCAGATTTTACAAAAATATGTTGCATTCCCAGATGTTAATATACTTAAAACACCCGAGGAACAGCCTCCCGAGAAAACTCTTGAAAACAATTTTGGTATAGATAAGGTTCTGGAATCTTCCTGTGAAACAAAGATACTGCTGGAAGAGAATTCTGGAATTTTTAAAGCAACATAAAATTTCCTGGAATCAGAACAAAGAACTTACGATAAATAAAGTCGTGATCCATGGCTCAGATGTTGTTCAACTCATAAATTTTCTATTGAGAAATAGAATTCGAAGACCAGCTGCCTTTGAACAGTTTAAAGAAATATTAAAAGAAAACAATTTTTCTTAAAACTTTATAAAAACAGTTATTTAACTGATGTGAAAAATATTTATGCAAAACTTAACAAAGCCATAAAAAGAAAATTATCTTCGAAGAAATAGCTGCATTTGTAATTTCTTAATATCTTAGATTTGAAATAAAAATAGTATTGATGTCTTTTCCATATCTCGTGTTTCTTTTTTGTTTTACAATAAATTACTAATACAAATTAAACTTCCAAAAATTGAAGATTTATTTTTCTTCTACTTGAAACATTTCCTACGACAATTTTATTATATTTGTGAAGAAAAAAATAAACAAATGAATATTTAAAGAGGCAAATAGAAATTAACCAAATAAAAAATTGAAAGGACTTACCTTGTATATAAAGAACTTAACAAAAATAAAACCAACTCGATAAAAATAAAATATTTTTATTTTTCAATCATATTTACAATTTCTTTTCTTTCAAAAAACAAACTCTAAAAATAATACAAAAATATAGGTTTTTCCCAAAAGTTAATTTCCCCCTAAAAATAAATAAATTAATTAAAAAAATTGGTTATACCCCTCAGCTTCTCAATTACCATATGGAAAGGGTAGACATTACTTCTTTCAGTGTCCTCTTCTTGTAGATTGTTCTGTACAATTTCGTTTCCGCTTTGTTTGTTCATGATCTTCCGCCGTTTTGCATCTCTTACAATCTTCGATGGATTGTATAAAGGTATGGAGGCTTTGGGATCCATGCTGCATACCAGATTTTTTACTGAATGAAAATTCAGTAGTTGAGTATTACGGAAGTTAAGGGTGAATCCCCTTACCATACAACACGTTTTTCCTGTTGATGTTATGTATGCGTAATTCTTTGGTCCACCTAAAATATAATTTTAATAAATTTTTAAATTCCACTTGTATAAGGGGGAGTGGTGGCAGTTACAAGGAAATTTAGTGCGAGACAGATTATTATTACAACAAATTTATTTGAAAACACTTACTCAACGAACACAGCGCTTGGAATAAAACTGATACTAGAATATTCGTACTGCGAAGTTTGTTTTAAGAAAACAAAATTCGCTACGTTGCCACTTGAATTTTTAGAAACTTATTACATTTTACTTTCATAATAATTAATAATAATTGTACATAAATTATGAACCTTACAATAAATACAGCCATAAAGTTTTAAATGTTTTGTCCGACAATAATTAAAATACTACCTACCAATTTGTGTTTTACTACAAGAGAAATATCTTCGCCCAATGCTTTTTTGCAAGATTAATTACGACTATAGCAAAAAAAATATCTTTTAAGAAAATTCATGTTTTTGGTATCGATTTGAAGTAAAATTTTACGCAGTATTCAAATCCGATGAAATTTTCACTCTATCTTTTCCGATTGCAAACACAGAAACTTGAATTAAGGGAATAAAAAGCACAATTCAATGCACAACGGAAACTGACCTTGAAAAGCGCTCGAAAATCTTATCTAACGCGCATTCGGACTATAATTATTGATTCAGACCATAGTCCTCCAAATGGGTTGACGATGGTATAGTGCACCTCCGACGGGAAGGCAGTCGGCCTTGAGTCAGTTGATTTTTTTTACAGGCGTGAAAGTTTGATAGAAGGCTTAAGCAAAAGCATAAATGGCAATCGCTATGAATGTTTCCTGTCTAGTTATCACTGCTATCGCTTCCAACATCGAATGTTTGAACTTTTGATGTACCTTTAACACGTCGCTAAGCACTTACATTTGTTTCGAAATATTCATTCAAATCATTTTGAGTGGTTAGTTTACTGTAGTAGTCAATAACTATTAACTATAAGTTTTTAATTCTGTAAGAATGCATCTCTTGCTCTCTATAATTTTTAAAACTATTTATTTTCAAGACAAAGAAGGTTTTGCTTCCTGCTCCATACCCTACCAACTGTACGGATTACCAAATTAAGTGGAAACGCAGAGGATATGGACCCCTAAGCCAAAAGGTAAATAGAAATTATATTTGCGTGCACTAATTCATAGGAATAGAACAGGTATTAATAAAGTACAGTGGACTCCCTCTTAACCGGCCGCCACTGACCAATTATGTACTGTAAATACAGTAGCCTACAGTAACATGTGTTTAGTTTTTCCAACAAAGGAAGTTCTTCCAGGTTAAATTTTCTTAATGATACATATCATATTACAATAAAGTAGGCTATATACTTAGTTTTATTCTAATAAAAACGATTCCGGGAGTGTATTTTAATGCTATTAAGGGGACGACGGTTTAACCGGCCAAATCGTTATCCGGTCTGGGTCCTGACCCGAAGTGGCCAGTTAAGAGGGAGTACACTGTACTCCCTTGCACGAAGCATACCATCAATACATGCAGAATAACGAATTAAAATCATTCGAACATACATTTTTATGTAGTTTAATTGCGTAACTAAATCAGTATTCAGTTTTAAAAATCATAAAACGGTGTCCGATATAGAACTTATCAGTCATCTTAGATAAAGAGTTAATATTTTTGAGACAAACTATTTACCGAAGTTACAAGGCAACCATTCTCTATCCAGATGCTCTGTACCTTGCTCCATAAAACTCAACTAAACCAACCAGCCAGAGATAATTGCCCATTTACTCCTATAAACAAGAGGAACAGCATTCTGATTTGTAGAAGACGTTTTTACTAAGACCCCCGCATACGGGTGTTGCTGGTATCACAACATTTTTACACATTAGTAGACTTTCTTGCTTTTTAATTTGGAAGAAAATATTTCGAAAATGAGATAATTTTTTCTATTTGAAGTCAAATCTCCCTTTTATAAAATTTTATTGATTTTTTTAGTATGTTTGTTTCTGTTCAGGGTTCACACAACTGATGGAAATCCTTGAAAACTGGTTGGCTAATTTCAATGCTCTGGAAAATTTCTTAAAATTATTTGATACTGCTGGGAAAGGGAAATGCATTTCTTATTTTTTTCAGTGAAAAAACTAATATAGAATATATATATATATATATATTTATCTAAAAAGAAAAAGTATTTATTCACAATTCCAAATTTGTTTTAAAACCTAATCGGGAAAAAAACTATTTCCAGCAAAATGAGAAACTTGTTCAAAATAGGATTCCTAGATGTCGCCACGAAAGTATTTTTAATAGATATCAGCATAAGTCGATGAAACTTGAAATCGGTTGATCCATCTGTGAAAAATATGGTACTTTGACCGAAACAAAAATGCCCTCGCCGATTTTTGTGGCACTTCGAGTAGAGATGATTTTTGTAAAAAATAATTTTAGTTTCACTCATTTTATTTATTTGTAGCAACACTTAAAAACATCTCTAGAATTTGTGTTATTGTTGCAACTGTTCGAAAAAAGAATGTTCTTATCGTTACGATTGTTCGCGTTAAGAATTCTTAGACTAGCAGTGTACCGTGCAACTTTTCTCCGTACGCATGTCAAACTATTTGCTCTGTATAAACCAGTTTTAATTGTTATGTCTGAATAAATTGTTTCCTTGTTCCTGAGATGCTTATGGCACAGTTGATAAGGTGACTTCCCAAATATTTAATGATTTGCTTCCACACAAACAGAAAAACGATGCCTATGTTTTGTACCTTTACAGATGAATCTGCTTCTTTTTACGCTATGATGCCATTACACTTTCAACAGATTTGGTGAATGAGAGCTTTTCAATAAATTATGGCAGCAAATAAAAAACAAATACTTTACCACAGATTGGTTAAACGAGAAAGTTTTCCCATGAAGTGAATTGATTATATTCCTGGAACCCCCCCAAAAACTTCTGGAAAACTCACAGAAAATTTCTAGAATTTCTTTCTGAAAATTGTACTAACCTTTTATTAGAATCTTAATATGCGATTTAAATAACTAGTAACAAACCGTATTTAATTAATTTATTCATGTTTTTGTTTCAGATGTGCATTGATGAAGGTATCTTAGCACCCCTTGAAATTGCCTTTATGTTTAACTAGAAATACCGAAGGTTATATTCTTAACTTAAAATTATAAATTTTTATTTTTTAAATGTAATTATGAATTATACAATAAATTTAATTATTTTTTAAAACTATATATTATAATAAATTATAGAAATGATAAATTATGGTCTTCATACATTAATTAAATTTATAAATTAATTTGCATTACTAAAATTGTGGACAGGTCTCAAAATAGTCAAATACAATATAGTACAGTGCGACTCCAGCGAGAAAGCGGCTGACCTTGGATTAGTTGATTTCTGAATTGGTGTAAAAGGTTGTCTCAGATTAGGGCTCGGATTACGCAAGAAACATGTGCGGTGATCGTCATAGATGATTCATCCCTCGCCAACTTTGGAATCAAGAACGATAAACTCGGTGCCAGAATCAGCACTGAAGGCGCCAATTGAGGAAAGGATTAGTTTACTTTCCTACCAGTCACCAAACTAATAGACTCGTTCAAAACCATGTGTCCCAACTGCCTTCTTGCAGGAGCCGGAATACATTTGCTATCGAAATGGCTTATTTAATTCGGTTGCTAGTGATCTATGTACTGGATGGCTGTCTGAATGGGAAGGGATTGGGACCAGTGGTTCCCAACCTGTGCTCCACGGCCATTCCAGGAAAATAAAATAAATAAAAATCAAATGAAATAAAGAATAAGAAACAAAAAGTAGAATCACAATAAGAAAACTAGAAATTACATTCTGGACGGAAATTATTCATGTTGAATTTCGTGCCACCTCTCACGGATGCTTGGTCCTTTTTGGAAGAACTTTTATGTATGGCCAAGTTTTGACAGTATCATGTGTATTGAGGGCAGTTGAGAATAAATTGAAATACAATTGTATTGACATTCCGCAATTGTTTAAATATCTATCCCCTCTTCCTCCCTGTAACACTACTCCTAAACACCATTAACTTTAAAACATAGGGTAGTCCTAAGGGGCTCCTCCATAGAAATTGATTCTAAAAAGCAAAAAGGTTAAGAACCTCTGAATTGGACAATGCGAGGAAAATATCATTGTGCCTGTTCGTTTAGACATGACTGACCAATAATGTGTTCAGAGGAAGGGCCCAATGTTGAGCCCTCCCCAAAATACTTTGAATGTTAAAAAACATTTGTTAATATATACTTTGAATGTTAAAAAACATTCAAAACTACACTAAATCGAATTTAATCAGCACAAATCAGTTCAGTTTATCACACGAAATAAAATGCACATTTGATGTCTGAAAACAGTCAAAAATCATCAGATTTTATGTCTTCTGATTTGAAAGAAAATTGGTCTCCCTCCGAATAAGTTTATAAAAATTATAATTTGACTATGGATATGTTTGTTTTTAGTATAGATCAATAAAAATTATATATTATATAGAGGAATGTATTATTTTTTATTGCTTATTCGGAGATTCTCAAAAGTTCACTTTTCATTATAAATTTGCATTCAGCTGTTGGTTATAAATTTTCCTGCAATTTTTAGATCATATAGAACAAGACTTTGAAGAGTTTACTAAGGATTGTAGACCAGGCTGTTAGTGAGTATCAATATTTTTAAAATTAAGTACAGCATTATTTTCGTAATGTATCAATTACTGCTTACCGTGTGAAATATTATAACTTCTTGAAACGGTTATAGTTGTATGATTATTTAGTTCTTAATTATATTTTCGATTAGCTCAATGAAAAATTGCTTTGAATCACAAAATTTTTAAGCTGTTGTGCATGTGTGTTGAACACAGAGAAAAAGTTGTAAATATTTATACGGTAAAAGGAATATTAATATTATTTTTTGTAAATACGAAAAAATGTGTAGTTTGAATGCTTTTTTATTAAATAACATCAATTATAAATTTTAGAAAATACACTCTGTGCAAAGAAACAAACAAAAAATTCCACCCTGAAGCCGGTGTTCGATTGGAATGAGGGACATCGGTAGCCCAGTTGGCTGAGTAACGGATTGGCAAATGGAGGGTTACGAGTTCGAAATTCGGTTCAACCAAAGACAGTGTACACGGGCGATAGTGCAAGTTAATCTCTCGTGGCTTCGAATGTCCACATGTTTGCGTGGTGTGGAAATTTTAGATTGGGGTGCCAGCTCAGGAGTTGACCTCATCATCTGACCGTGGTTCAAAATTACGAGGTGTTGCCATAAAAATTGCAGGATTTTTTATTATTCTAGAATTACATCAGAACTGTCACAAGTCAGAAAGTTGTAAAGCCTTCTCTGGCAACATTGCATGCCAATATACAGAGTGGCATGGAGCCAAACAAAACCCTTATATTATTCTGTGGCAATTTTGCCAAACATTCTGCAGCTGCTGCACACCTTCAGAGAGGATTTTTTGAAATTATTTAAAATTTGTCTTCGATGGTGCATTATATGTTAGAACATGATTAAAAACTATGAATAATTAAAAATAATTATATATTAAATTTTTTTTTAATTTTTGCATGAAATATAGGTGAAAATAGCCAAATATTGGCTGTATCGCAAAACACGAGACTAAATTTAAATCAAGATATTTTCATTCTGTGAATTGTAATATAAAGACAAAAACCTCCTTCAAGGAATGATCCTCTCTCATTATTGTATTCCAAACCTTTAAAAGTCTATAGAAATTTAAGTTTTGAGAAAAAGAAAATTTGTAAAAATTTATAGCAATCTATAACTTACATTGATAAAAACGAAAAAACTAAGTGACCTACAATCATGGTAGAGGATCATTCCCTGTGTTAACTAACTCTTTCTTAGCATACAAAAAAATATCAGAGCATTTGAAGAATAACTTTTTGAGTTATACTGTTTTGCGTAAAGGTAAAATGTTATAAAACTGATTTTGAGAAAAAGCAAAAAACATATTTTAATGCAGAATTTTACCTTTAATTTGGAAATGAGTGACTAAAATGCTCCTGATTTATAAACTTCTCCATCTTTGACTTCTAAAACAGTTATCTTTTTTCCTTATTGCTCTTAAAACTTTTCTGTCTTTCTGAAGTTGGGGTTACGTGACGTTTAGAATCGCTGATTCGACTTTTGTCCAAACTTTGGTATCCTTTTAAGGTATATAACCCAGGATCTCCAATGTTCAATTCGTTTAATATTTAAACATCCTGCATAGCCATCATTGAATTGAATGGCAGCATCCTATGCACCCAATTTTACAGTTTTAAGACTGACGAAAATCTATTTCGGAATTCGCTGCCATAAATTATCATTGAAGGACTCATTTGCGTTTTGAGTTTTGCCATGCGGGCACTTTTCCAGGAATTCTCTTGAACAGAGCTCCAGGTAGACTTGTTTAATGACATTTAATATATCATTTTACAAACCAGGATGCTTGGCTGACTGGTGTTCCACATGCCACAGTTCGCTGATAGTTACACCAGCTGCTTTCTCCAATGGGGCATTGGCTTTTTGGAATTGGATGCAGAATGAAACAGAACAGCTATTACATTTTGTTGCATACTTTTTAAATTGCCCACATTAGAGTGAACAGCAATCCCATAATTCTGAAGTCAATCAATAAGGACATCTGTTAATTTCCCTGATAAACTTTTGGGTTTTGTTTTTAATTTACTTAACCGTGTACCTACTCACTTTTGGATGTACCCGATGCATTCCAGTTTAGATACACTGTTGTCCCCGTAAGTGTTTTGGACACATAAAAATCTTTTAGTCACTGTCACTATAGTATTTGGTGTATTTTAATTTTCGCTGTTTTACTGACCTAAGAAAAATCCTTGATGCCCCCAGTTTCCATTTTTGCAATCAAACCTTTAAAATTGCATTGGCATACGTGATCAGCTTAAAGTGACTCGTATGCAATGTCCCTTGGCAGTTCTTGTAGCTTCCTACAAATGGAACAATATGACAACATAACTTCGATGTCAAGGACTTTTCCAGTATCCACGGAAAGATCAGCAACGCAGCCATTCAACGAAGTATGTCCCCTACGTTGCCATGTTCCATCGACTGAAACACCACATTCACTTGTTTTTAATTTCAGATTAACTTCTCTAGCTGCTTTCACCATAGAAGCTTCAGCTACTTCTGAGACAGCTTTTAGAAGTTTTGTTTTGTGAGCCTCATACAGTTTTACTAAGGCTTGGTAAGTTTAGGGTAGTGTGCAGTTTGTAAGATGCTGAGTGACCTTTACCAATTTGCCACATTCCATAAACTAATCTGGCATTCACTTCAGATTCATTTTTGGTCTTTGAAGAAATTTAAAAAAAAAATCAGTTTTCACATTTGAGAGTGAAATGGGAACACATACGTACATACCTGGAATCTACAGTTAAAATTAATGTTCCTTCAAGGCATTTTGGACAGGAAAGTTCTGAAAATACATCCAACAAAATGCTCAAATCTATTATTCTGTTCCCACTCAAAGTTTCAGTAGCCACCTTTGAGGAAATAGATGCTTCCAAATTCGATGCACTAACACTGTATAATGCATCTTCACTATTTTCAGTGCTTTTTATAAACTGGTTGCCTTTAAACTGGCGTTTCTTCTTTCTACCTATACTCTTTCCCATTTTAACAAAAAATACCAGATCAAAGACAGATCTATTAAATTATTTTCGCAGTAGAACGTAAACACCAAAATCTCAAATTCAAAACAAACACCAACTGTAAATCCGAACTTTGATGCCATATTTCATCGTAAAACTTCCGTTGCCAGACACGTTATTGCGTTTTTTTAATTACAAATTTTATTTTATTTAGAATTATATTTGTTTCTATGCACAGGAGTGAATTTTGGTGCTCACATTTAATAAAACAGTGATGTAAACAAAGATTGAAGCGGTCTTCCAGTTAGCCGAAAGCTACTTCCGATTTTTTTAGTTGCTGGGCCGTATCTGGAGTGCGAGCCGGGTAAACATATCCGACGTGGCTTATTCGACTTGAAGGGCCGCGGTGGCCCGGTTGGAAGAGTAACGAACTAGCAACCGAAGGGTTGCGAGTTCGAATCCAGCCAAAACACCGTCGTGTACAAAGGGGGCTGGTGCACGTTAAATCTGTCGTGGCCTCAAATGTCCTCACGTTGGCGTGGTGTGGAAGTTTGGAGAGTGGGGTGCCAGCTCAGGTGTTGCCTCGTCATCTGACCGTGGTTCAAAATTACGTGGTGTTGTCCTCGGATCTTTCCCTTTGGGATTGATCCCGGACCGTCACCAATAGCCCATTGTGTTGCTCCAGTGTGACGTTAATTGAAATACCCAAATATTCGACTTGAGGGCCGGTTAAACCTGTCCAGAGGGCCGTATCTGAACTCCGGGTCTGCAATGAATCTGTTCACTACAATGTATTTATCTTACACGTACGGATTTTTGTTGTATACGTGCTAGTTAAATTTGATCCCAATTATATAACAGCTCAATTAATTATATAACAGCTCAAATTGCTAAAATCATAAAAAGTTACACAAATTCAATAAATATTCAGTTGTTTGCACATTCGCATCGCCTAACAATATTGAAACTTAACTCAAATTCAAGAACTGCTCAGTATTATACACATTCACATCGCTCACTTTTTACAAGTAAATGTTATGTCGCCAAGAGAAGCGATAAAGAATCAAATCAATCAACCAAGCTGAATTTTCGCGTAGCAGTCACGTGACTACTAACGACATCTTACTCTCACTTTTTGAAGCTCTTCTCAATACGATGCTGTCTACTTATATTTCACGTTTATGGCATTCCCCTGGGTGTATTTCTCTCTTCTGTTTCAGTAAAATCTTTCATTAAATGTGTCTATTACTTGATGTTGTATGTCTTGAACTTTGTATGTCATGGCCAAATATGGCCCTTGTGCCATAAAACCCCTAAGCCAATCAACTTTTCGTTTTACAGTCTTCAGTACTTCCAAAACAGTGAGTTACGTTGATTCTGTGTGACGTTTATTCAACTACCTACCCACCATCAGTACTTTCAAGGGCACTTTTTGACAGGGTTTAAAAAAGCTGAAGCTTTAGTTGGTGCTTCGGCACAAAATTAGCATATTTTAGGGAAAGGGAAATCCAGTCACGTGCTTAAACAAGCTGCTTTGTTTGGGTAGTACACATTGCTACAATCGTTACCACCGAGATAACGGTGGTAACGCTACAATGCAGTTAGACCAATTCATTTAGCAAGCGTGACGTCATTCGCTGTCTACCATTAGAAGGTCGATACTGTCTACCTATTAAAATCGTTCTCCAAGGTTGTGTCCTCAGTTGCGATAGCAACAGAAATGAAGTGAATGGAAACGTCTTGAAAATGTCTGGAACATGTCTGAGAATTGCACAACTTGCGCATGCGCTAACCTTCGCGAATTCAAGTTCAACAAGGAACTATTTCAAATCCATCCGCTCGCAAAATTGTCTGCTTCAGTGATTCGTTTCCTCACTTTCAGTTTACTCGTTCGCCGTCAAGGTTTGAATCAATATGAGTCTTAAGGTAATACTCTTCTTGGGTTCTGTACGGAAAGGGAGGAATTGTATTCGTGTTGGTAATTTTATTAAGAAACAACTTGAAGATCGAAACCATCAAGTAATAGTATTTGGTAAGTACACTTTGGATTGAAACTTGTGAAATGTCACATTTGGGTGAGCACAGACCAAATCAGTCACTACCGCGTAGCAGGCATTGCATGTCCTTTTATTTTGTATAAATTCTTACCAATCTTTCTGAATGTAGCTTATCAATAGAATTGAAAAAATGCAATTTTTTGTGTAATGTTTTATCTTTCTAATTTTACTTTAGTTTGATACATTTTTATTTTTTAATTATTATGCACCTTTTTGGCACTTTAAAAATCTCGCCCTAGTCTTGTTTGCTGACCAATACATTCATTTTATGACTGAAAATAAACATGTTTTGGTTGTTTTTGTATTTTTTAAGTCTTAGCATTACTCAATTTATCAATTCAGAGCTTTTTTTTTATATATCTTATATAAATCATGCGTCAGTAATGACATCGAGCCTTCGAGTTGTAGGTGACGCAGGTTCGATTCCTGGCAGGTGCTTTCCTTCCTGGGTGTTTTTCTCTTCTGTGTCAGTAAAACTTTCATTGTATGTGTGTCTGTCTATTATTTGATGTTGTATATTATTTGTATACTTTGTATATCTTGTGTCTAGCGCAGCATGGCCAAATATGGCCCTTGCGCCATAAAACCCCAAAACCAACCAGAAGTTTCTGATAATTAGATCATTTGTGTTAATGGTTGTCACTCACAAGGACCGCAAAGGCAACAAACTGCCTTTTGATGCTCAGCTAGAAATTGTAAATACATAGTTCATATAAATATAAGCAAATATTGAATAAGTATCAATTTACAAACAAGTAGATGATTAAACATAAAAGTACAACCCCTTTTTGAAGCTTGTTTTCAAATAATTTTAAAATAAGATTAGATGAGGAGAATAAGAATTATCCAATGTAAATTCATCCACCTTATAAAACTTAATATTCTATAAAAATATTTCTTTTTTAAAATTCTAATATTAAATTTAAAGAAAGTTAAATCATAAATAATTTCATTTTCATATGCTAATATATAAATGTAGCAGATAAATGATGTAGATTAAATTACAGATACTAAATTTGAAACCATAACAATTGGTATTTTATTTGTTAAAGCAAGGTATCGGTGAGTGAAAAGGCTAGTGAAGCACCTACAATTGGCCAGAAATTGTAAAAGCTGTATACTAATCTTGATCACAGTGTAAAGGGGCTTGTTGCATAGACCTTTGAAATCTCGAGGAAAAACAGTAAAAAATTCATTTGCTTTATTGTGCTTAAATCCGTACAGTATCAGTTAGGAAAGGTAATTTTGGCAACATGCAACAGCATGCAAATAATTTTAAAATGACAAGAAACTAATGTTCAATTTGTTAGACAGTTTTGTATATCTGCTCAATAATATTTTCTGCTTGTAATTTTATAAATTCTGATTAAATTAAAATGTAACAAATGTACTTAGAACCTGATTGTTACATAGTGAAATCATTAACAATTCAATGGTATATTATTACTGCTGTTTATGAAATTTATAAATGAAAAAACGAATGTTTCCTAAAAAATGAAAAACATTGTTTCAAGTAATTATGTGACATGTTTTATTCTTCTATGAGCAAAAAATTGAGTGGAAGAAGTTAAAAATTATTGCTGGAGTCTTAAAAAGGAAGGAAAAAAGAAAATCACAGTAAGAAGCACATTGTGCAGCAGGATTAATTATTTCTGTTTGCTCTGCTAACATCACATTTCATGGTCTTAAATGCTTGCTAGAAATCTTTTGTAGTTTGGTCTGGGACCTCTTTTAGTTCTTCCTTTTACTTTTTCTCCAGATCTTGAGTTTCTTAAGACCTGTTGCTATTAATCTTCATTAAGAGTGTTTTATTGCCCATTTGTGGAAACTTGTTTCCTTTAAATCCTTATTTATGTTTGCAATCCCTAAGCAATAAAGATTGTTACCTCACTCTGAACTATTTAGCTTTCAGGTCAGCATCTGAGATCACTCTCTGAATTTTTATGAGAAAGTTGGATTTCTTAGTAGAACATGTTCCCGTTCATGTTAAGAAAAGAGAAGCAAAAAATAAAGAATTCTTGCATTCAATTTTGTGTATACTTTCAATTGAAATTTTATTGAAAACATTTAATGTATACTTTCATTTGAAATATTGCTAGTAATTAAATCAAAAGTGCTACTTTTCAATTTTATAATTAAGATTATTAGTTTAAAATGTGTATTTATCTTGTATTAGAGATTCAAAATGTGTAGAATACTTAAAAACTACATTTTTTCTTGCTGAGTAAATCGTGGGAGGAAATGACAGCTTTAAATTCTTGTCAACCTCTTTATGCCTGAGAAAAAGCCTAAAATATATTTTATAGGCTGTTTAAGGTACTTTAGGAGTCTGTTTCCATTGAGGTAATGCATCCAAATGGATAAAAACCCCTTATGGGTTAGGATGTAGCTGAGTGGGGACTGCATGAATTAATAACTAATGTTTTGAGGGTATAAAAAGTTATTCTTTTTGTGCACCCAGGTTAAGTTTAGAAGAGATTAAAGAATAAGAAAACTTTAAGAGAAAAGAATAACTACATGTTTAAATTTGAGTGTTAAAATTGTTTAAATCCTATTTTAACTATTTTTCAAACTGATCAAGTTTAAAACAGTGCCTCTGGAAGAGGACAAACAGCCATTTGATTGGTTTTAAGAGGCTGAAAATTTACAATTATAACTCTTGATTTGGTTAGTTTTATTTTTTATTTTGTAGGTGGCTGCAAAAAATGGGGACCTTGAAGAAACTCATTGAATTTGGCCCACAATACTGATCCACTTCATATTCATATAAATATTTGAAAATTTCTGTTTGCCGAAATGTATTTAAAGATTAGCATAATTTCACAAAACTGGTCCAAAATCTGCATGCACGAAAAACACCAATATTCAAAATATGAGTGATATTTAATAAACCATTTGAGTACTAAATGTTAGCAAAGATTTAATGATATAACTATTAGAACTCACTTTGTCCGCCATGTTTTTCTGCTTGTCAACTTCCAATGCAAGTTGCATATTTCACCTAACCTATTGCAAAACGTTCTGTCAGCTACGGTCTTTTGTTGATTTGTAAAGGAAGTAATTGATGGATTTATAGTTGGGATTTTATAACACAATGATGGTCCAAAGTTTTTCAAAAAAATTTAATGTATAAACCACCTATATAGAACAATAAAAGTTTTTGGATAAAATTTATATTAGAAGCTATGAAAAATCTCAAAAATAGGGTGATTTGGGACCAAGTTGTGTGAAATTAGGTTACATAATTTCATACTTTAATTTTCAAAATTTTTTCTGGAAAGGATGAAATTTAACTACACCTACAAGTTTGTATTTTGATGTGTATTAGATTTGATGTATTTTAAACTTCATTCAATTTGTGAAACTTTCTTTTTTAGATCCATTAAAAATGGATTTTCCCTTACTGAAACAGCCATTACACTTCTATGGGCCTAATGAAACCCCACCAAAATGGCTGGTGGAGCGCAATGCTATCATAGAATCTGCTCATGGCTATGTTGTTGTTAGTGGAGAATACAATCGTTGCATACCTCCTGCTTTGACCAATATGATGAATCATTTTCCTCCAAAATCATACGGATGTAAGCCTTGCAGCATTTTGTGTTATTCTGCAGGTATAGTAGTAACTTTGGATTATTTCTGATAACTTTCTATGTAAGATCTAATTTTTGGCAGCAGTTATTAAACTTTCCATACTCAGCAAAGACCACTTTACATCTCAAGGGGTCAGGAGAACAAGTTGAGAACTGCCAGTCTTGAGCATATTTCTGTTATTGTAACACTGAACGAAAATTATGAGGTAAAAGTAATTTTCAATTTTTGTGACTAGTAACAAATTGCTATAAAAAATATATCTAGAATCAAGCAATTTAGTTTAAGAAAAAAATTGAATCTATTGTAAAAGGGGATTAGTCCCAAATCAAATAAACTTGTAAATGGAGTTTTTGTATGTGGTTGCAGTTAAGATGAATGAATAGTTTTAAAACTTGCACATTAAAAGCAAATATAAAATCCACTAAAACAAATTAAAGAGGATGTACAAAATCCTTTTATTTTTAAGATACAAACTACTTGGGGAAATTTATCAATACTTGAGGCATATATCTTCATCTGTACTGTGACTAAAATCTGATAATTATAAAGATCAAATTTTAGTCTCAGTATTTATTTTATGACTACTTATTGGAATATTCTTTTTGTAAGAGCAGATCAACATTGCCTAAATTCATATTGATGTTTGCTGAGACAGGGGTCTTTACATCTCTTGAAAATCCTTTTAAAACTGGAAATACTTCAACTTGAATTTACTAGACTTCTGGGAAAAGTGAAATGTAATTTGTAATACAGGAAAAATATTTAAGTTTCCAAATTAGTTTCAAAACCTATTCTAGAACAAAACAAAAATGATAACTTGTGTTTAAATCATGCCTGCTAAATGGTGTCCCAAAGCCATCTGGGGCCGTTGTGGCTCAGTGGATATGTCCACTGTGCTAGCAACCTTCAAGTTGTAGGTGGTGCAGGTTCGATTCCTGTCAGGGGCGTTCCTCCTTGGGTGTATTTCTCTCTTCTGTGTCAGTAAAACTTTCATTGTTTGTTTCTATTACTTGATGTTGCATGTCTTGTGTCTGGTGCAGCATGGACAAATATGGCCCTTGCGCCATAAAACCCCATAACCAACCAATCAACCCAAAGCCATCTAGGAGGCACAATTCAGCATAAGAATAAATATCAGCAAGAATCGATTAAGCTAGAAATCTGCTTATCTTTCTTATAATGAGTGGAGAATGGAATATATGAAGCCTGCTAACTTATGAAAGGAATTGCTATGCTTGGAACAGGTTTGGTTTTTATTTGTCGCTTTGGTCATCTTTACTACATGAGGGCTAATTAGACCCTTCTTGCAGGAAACGGAAAAAAATTCTTGATTTTTAGGGATTGGCAATCTGGGCAGGTGGGAGAAATGTAGCTAACATTATAGAAACCACTTTTCTTTTGTTTAATTTCCATCTTTGTTGATACATGAATGCAAGTTGAAGTGAGCTCATGCAAATTGAAAATATTATTCTGGGGTAGGTAGTTAAATTAACGTCACAGGGTAGTAACACAACAGATGGCTATTGGCGACGGACTGGGATCAATCCCAAAGGGAAAGATCAGAGGACACCTCATAATTTTGAAATGCTGTCAAATGACGAGGTCAACACATGAACTGGCACCCTATTCTCTAAATTTTCACACCATGCCAACATGAGGACATTTGAGGCCATGACAAATTTAACATGCAACAATCACCATGTACATGAGTCTTTAGTTAGATCGAGTTTCAAACTCGCAACCCTGTTTTAGCTAATCCGCTACTCTTCCAACCAAGCTACCACTGCCCTCTGGGTTAGAAGTTTAGCATGTTTTAGCCTTACTGCTACAAATATTAAAATCATAATAGGGACCAGAGTATATGCTAGAGTTAGCTAAAAGCCGAAAGGAACTGTTCAATGAGGTAGGCATAGACACCAGACAAGTTTACATACATCTCACTAATATCATAAAGATAGACACTGCAATGTATTGACTAACTTTCTATCAAGAGTTAAAACAAGCGACTGGTAAAAAGGTTTTTCTTGATGGGAATGTCTTCAAATTGAAACCATTTCAATTTGGTTAGCTTTAACTTTCTTCAATGTGAACTTTCATACTTTCATGCTCCATATCAGTGCTTACTTATTTGGTCTTATTGCTACTTCATTTACTTAAGGGTAATCATTGTCATTTAAATTGGTTGATTTCTTGTGCATCCTGAAGTGAGTCCTGCTTTTAAACTCACAAAGTCAATTTGTCAATAGCATAATTTCTTTAAAAATTTTAAAGCTTCATTTTAAAAAATAGTATTGTGGTGGCATCAGTGTATGCATGAAAATAAGTCATGTGGTTCTGACAATGAGTTCCATTAAATTAGTTGTTCTTTTAGTCACATGCTGCGCGTGCCCAACTGCAGATTAAAAATATCTTTAGAATGCAGCGATCAAAGACAATTGAAAAATTAGAATAAGTGTTAAGCCTTTCTTATTTTGAAAAAAGACTGCTGGTAGACTAGTCATCTTATGTTTATTTAATTTTTGCTGAATTTTTATTAAAGTTATATTTTATACCTGCCTTGTTATTCATTGGACCAGTCGACATCTTCATATGGCAATGAGAATTAACACCCATGTAGTTATAGTATAGTAATATCTAGGAATTATGTTAACAGAAACTTTTAGATATGTATATGGTTAATGTTTAACTCATTTGAAACATTTAGGAGGTTCAAAACCATTAATTTATATGAGCAATTTGCCATCATTTAAGATATCTTAATATTTTTGTTATGAAATTTAGTTTCAATTTGTCGTTTATGAACAAAATGTTATGTTATAGGACCTGGAGGTGGCTCTACAGCTGGAATGCAGCTGAGATATTTCTTGGGGGAATTATCAATGATCACTCCTGGTTTTATGTTTACTAACGCCACAGTGCATACAGCTTACGATGAAGATGGAACCCCACAACCATCAAATGACACAGCTGTTTCAAAAGCTCAACGGCTGATATCAGAATTAGAGTGGTATGCAAATGCTTTGAAAGCACAAACTGAAAAATGTGGTCTTCCATGAATAATCACATTTTTTGGCTTTTACAATATGAAGTTATATTTGTAGCGATATATTACAATTAGAGTACAATGCACTTATGTGATTTTTTTCAACAAATCAACTATTTGAACACGATTCTCAAAAGTTCAAGATAATTTTATTTTTGTGTTGACTCAAAAAAGAATAATCAATAATAAAATATGAATTACGTTATGCTTTTTTCTCTTAATATATAAATGCCATTATACAGGATTAATTTATAAATGTTGAGGATACAGGGTTACAACATTTTATTATGACCTGTGCTTTTAATACTAGAAATCACCTTAGATAATGAAGTAATCTGTTAAACACATTTCTGTGAATGTGTTCAGGGTATAATGTATGATTTGAAAAATAATGGAATCAATATTTTTCTGAATAAACACAATACTCTTATGTTGTGCAATAACTTATTTGAAAAGCTTAATTTTTACATTTTAAATTTAGAGAATAAAATATTTATTTACAAAATCAAATTTTTGTGTATCATGTTAAATTATTTAATCATCTATTTGAATTGTTATGAATTCTGTTTACTGAATGCATTGCATTTCTATCTTCTGAGCATTTAAAAAAGAATGTAATTATGTTGGTTAGAATTGCTCTGGAAGAATGATCTTTGAGGAGGTGTGTCTATTATTTATATTTTATTTACAGTTGAAATATTTTGCTTTATAATGGAATGTTGGGTTTTTAACTTGTTCTAAATTATCTATATTTATTACTTATTAGTTTTTAAGTAATTTTGATTATGAAATCAGATGTTTTACCATGTTACCAAAAATCAAGTAATGAATTTTTATTTTAACTATTGCTACGAAGAATCAGGCCATCAAACAAATATTTTAGTAGCTGTATCATATGGCAGTGATCCCAGGATGCCCAAGTGATCCTTCTCTACTTTTTTCTTCGTTCTTTCTTTTCAAAATTACTTGACATTCTGTCTTGTGTTAGGCACAGCCTGTCCAAATATGGCCCTTGCACCATAAAACCCAAAACCAACCACTTCATGGTTCACAGAATGAATAAATAACCTGTAGTAAAAGCTATTCAATAAATATGTGATTTAAGAGTATATTCAATAAAAATTTGACTTTAAATATATTTAGATACATATTTGTATAAATATACTGGAGGTATTGAACAATCCACTGAAAATATTTATTGTTTTATATTACCTGGTGGAAAATTGGGTAATTGAATTGACACAGCAAACTATTGGCAGTGGTCCAGGATTAATCCCGAAGGGAAAGATCATACCCTTCTAGATATTTGATCTAGATAATGTTTGAATTATCTCTCAAAATGCCTATATATATTTTGAAAATAGTTCAATCTTAAGCACAATTTATCATTTTATACAAAGATCTTAAGGTACTAAACACTTCAAAAATATATAATTCATTATATATATTTGAAGATTTCAGTGCCTTTTTAAACCATATCGAATTTTAGTTTTGTTGTGCCTTAGCAATTTTATTGTTAAACGGAAAAACTCTTCTAGTTAATTTTTATTTGTTACTGTATCAAAATTCGTTTTTTGTTAATGTTACTAGTTACCTCTATTTTGCTTAATAAAGTATTTAAAAATAATTGCTTAATAAAGTATTATCTTATTTCTTTGGATGATCTTTGTTAATTTCTTTCCATTGGATAGTATGTCACATTAGGAAACTAATACTTCAATTCACTACACTTTTAATACAATTGTAACTCTTTTTGACAAAATATTAAAATTGGTGCATAAACTATTTGCATAACATACCAAATCTAGCCACAAGGTTTGATTGAAAACTAAAATAATTTTTGTGTAAGCATCATCAAAATATGTTTATAAAAGAAATTGTATTTTCAATAATTTATCTTTCACCTTAAAAATAAATGTTTTGCTGATTATATAAGAGAGAGAGAGATTTAATCCAATAAAAAATATTACAAACTATTTTGATAGAAAATAAATTATGCTTGAAATCAGGTTTTTTGATTCATGAATATACAAAAGAATAAAAATATGAGAATTTAAGTTTTTATATTTGCATTTGTAAATAATCCATTGTTTTGATTAAGATAATACTGGATGATATGGATACCATTTACTAGTATGCATACCATCCACTGTATTAACCAAACAAACAAAAAATCTGCTGTTACATAGAGATAGTGTAGAAAAATGCTTTTGATAAATTAAACCTTACATTATTTTGCTCCTATTCCCAAATTTCAATGTCAAGTGCAGCATATGTTCAAAGATTAAATGTGTTGGCTATTCTATATTGAAGCTATAATTTAGTTACATTACCATTGAAAAATTGGATTAATGATTTAAAAGTATTTTAAGTTTTGAGATATATAAATAATTTTAATTCGTAGACTTCATAACTTAGTTAATATATTACTTTTTGTGTGATATTTTTGCATTTGATCCAACAATTTATCTGCTATTTCTATAAAGATGTATCTGCCAGATTTTTTTGTTGAAGAAATTTGATACCAGCTCTAATTTACATTTTGTATAGGACAAATACTTTTCCTAACTTTCCATTCTTTGTTTGACAGCTCTTTGGATATCTGTTAATAGCTTAATGTCTTGGAAAATTGTTGAAGGGATGTCCTCAAAAATAATATGCTCTAAAAATAAATAGGGGGAAAATACAAGATAAATAAAATATAATTTTTTATTCTATTAGATTGAATCTTGATTAAGCTTTCAGGGAAATAGAAAAAGCTGATTTAAAAATTAAATGTTATTTTGAAATTCTGCTTATATAGGCAAATTTTTGGCATTTCAGAGTGATCAATTTTGTAGGATTGCATTTATGGTCATGAAAATTGATGTCTAAATATAGCTTTGATTGTCTTTAGTGAATTCAAAATTGGCATTTTAAAGTTAGGTTATTAAAGAGGTCGATGTCTGCAAACAAATTAAATAAAATTGACGATAACGTATAGTGTAATATGATTTAATTGTATACACTCATGAATACATACTCTTACAGACTGAGTGCAAAACAATGATGCTGTTTATGAGTTTCTAAGAGTTAATGGTGGTATATTTTTAGTTTCGTCCGACTCGCCTGTTTGCCAATTCGATTCCAAAGGCAGGGGGAAGAATGAAAAGCAAAGCACTTGTGAAACATGTGGTTCTGACAGTAATCTGATTTTCCGGCCAGATTATAAATCTCACCATCGTTGATAACTTGGCATTTTACAGTAGCTTAGCGTCCATATAAATCCAGAAGCCCGGCATCCCCACATAAAAAATAGTTAAAATTCGAAAATATTCGATGAAACAAAAATTATTGTTTTTTAAACTTAAACCTATGCAAGACGTCAAATTCTATTTTAACATCTAATTTCCACTAACTAGGGGAAACGCCCAATCATTCCAGCTTCGAATGCTTTACTACTAGGATTGGTTGATGGTGTTTGTCGTGTGCAATTTGTACTTTCAGCATAGATCTTTCAAGGTATCCCATGTAAGTGTTTCCTAAACTGGTACGCTGCCTCTATATTCTGTCTTAGCAAGCCGAGATTCCATGCTTCATGCTATCACCAGCTTCACATTCCATTGACGAATGGATTTGATTCCTTCCTGCGTGTATTGTCTTACTATACAACCATAAGCGAAACCACCGACTTGGACCAAAACTGATCCAATGATTCATCGAAAGATTGGTTCGCGCGACATAATAAACTGGCGATTTTACCATTTTTGTCGCCATTCTATAGAAATGAGCATTCAAGCATTTGCCCAGCCATAGGATTTTATATCGCCAAATTAGCCAACCAAGTCAACTTTTCGCAGAAGTAACGTGATTACTAGTAACTTTTTGAAGTAACACTTTTAATTAAGTAACTTTTTGAATATCTTCTCACTAGGAATACCCAGTCTACTTCCATTTCACGTCTATGAACTAGACAATGTAACTAGTAAACATGTATTTCCTTCTCGGACAATCTATGAGGCAATATTCTTTTCTTTACATTTCACTATTTATCATATATACAGTATTTTACAATGGTAGGTACAGTCGCGGAAAAAACCCGAACCATCCCTCTTCATTCTTGCAATTTTGACAGAAAATTCAAAGATGGCGTTCGACAGCAACTAACGTCTATAAATTCAAATGCATAAATTTGCATAAGGTCTTCATATTAAATTGAGCACCAACTTCATAATTTCCAATGCAAATCTCATATTTTGACACCAATTTCAAATCAAAACTTAACTTCAGATACCAAATTTCATGTCATGTTATGAAGTTATGAGTACAAAAAGATTGGAGCTCCCAATGTTAAATCAGTTTCTCAGACTTTTATGGATATTTTCCTAAATAATCTTGTGTTGCTCCAGTGTGACGCTAATTAAAATACCTACCTAAATAATATTTCTATAGCTCAGATATTTTGTACCATATTACTGTTAAGCAACCCAAACAAGATCCACCTAATATTTTATTTTGAAAATAGTTTTTAGTATGCGATAATTATTAAACTAATGTGTTTGAAAAAATTATGAATTGAAACCTTACTATATTTTGATAGAAATCGATTCAGAAGGACTTCTAAAATGACCATTGGCGATTTTAGGGGGCAACCAAAAGTTTAAAAAACGTCTGACAAATCTGAGGAATGTTTAAATTCTTGATAAATGGTTGGAAATTTCATTTGTATAATCTAAAATACATTGTTTTTTACCAGTTGTGTCGAATAGATGAACTCTACTAATCAATTCAATGACTCACTTCACTTTGGATAATCGGAATATCAGTTCGATTTTATTAAATAATTGTAGGTAGGCTTTTTGGTTGCTTACATGGAGACGAAAGCTAATAAAAAATAATTAACCTTTATTTTAAGAACACTAACAACTTAAAATACAATATTATACAGAACCTCGATCAACACTTTCTCCGTTTCGAATTGTTCTCAATTCCAAAATCCTTTTATCACATTTTAATCATGGTAACAATTCACAATATTATCGCTTGAGCTCGTATAATAAATATAATTTTCGGATCGTTTGCACTTGCATAATAAATGTAATAACAATCCTCGGATCGTTTTGCACGCTCTGACATATACGTTTGAAATAGCTTTCAAATTCTAAATTCGGGTAGCTAAACTACAGTTAATCTTGATCTACGAATATCGATTTTTAATTTGGAGAGGATCCCTGAAATTGACAGAAACTTTAACATTGAATATCTCCGGATATAGAGATAGTCATGAAATTTCATTTTTAGACCAATTTAATGATGTGGAATCTGATTAAAGCATCAAAACGGTGTTTCCATTGGAAATTTTGTTTGTGCCAAATTTTATATGAAGACGGCCCCTTATGCAATTTTCTTTTTGCATTAGAATTTGTAGAGGGCTTTATTCCCTATTGAATGATATCTTTGAATTTGCTCTAATATGAATGGTGCTCGAAATAAAGCGGGAGGGGTGTTTCGTTTTTCCCCGCGACTGTGCATTGTGGTGAACATTTCTAGTGTATACTTAGTTTTTATGTAGTATGCAGTCCCACAAATTGATCGATTGTATGAATATAGCCGACCTTGGCAACTAGTCTGGTCTCGGTCAAACTCGCTGACGTCATCACCTTTATTATTGCATCCTTTCATTGTTTTCCGATACATTTAGATTGCTTCATTTCAAGCCATTCTCAATTTCAACCTTGATCTACTTGATATTATGGGACACTGCGGGTTTGTACATTACTATTTAGGTATATTTAAGATAATTTGTTTCTGGCTTTTTTATGAAATAAATAGTAAAAATGTGCAATTGCACGCCATTCTGAATTTAGGTCGCAATAACGACTATATGCGGAAAATATTTAGATTAAAAAATACTTCGATTGCTATTTGCGATTTTTAAAATAGTTGAACTAATTTTTTCTTATGCCAAAACAAATTCGATTCCACAAGCTTTTTAGTACAAACCCACTGTAATACGCTAATTTGTTGATTTTATGACTTTTTGAAAAATCTACACATTTTTGGGACACCCTTTATTTACAATTAAATGGAATTTAAAAAAAAACAAACCCGAATCTGCTTTTGTTGGATTTTGACACACAAAGTTTAGTCAATGATAATTTAGATAATACTCCCAATCAACGATTGGAGATGGTTCCAAGTTCCTATTTTGGTTTCATGTTGTGTACTTGAATATATCATCACCCTTTTAATGTGTTGGTGTGTTTGTTTTTCGACTGTTTTTTCAATCTATTTTTATTGAAATTTATTACCTTACGTTTGTTTTCCTTTCTTTTTTAGATCTTGTGTCATAAAATAAATCAACGAACCTTTCTTGTTGTATAAAATAATTTATAATTAATGAATCTTGTTTAATGCTTTCTACGTTGAAATGGGGATTTACCTAAATCTTGAAACTTCCTTAAATCTTGGTCTAAAGTTACCTCAGATAGCTGGCAGCACAATCTAGATGTCTGATGTTGCCAAACTCATTGTAAGCTTCGAAAACTCTGAACTACTGTGTTAGTTTTTCTGCTTTTTTGAGGGTAGGTAGTTAATTAACGTCACACTGGAGCAACACACCGGGCTATTGTTGACGGCCCGGGATCGATCCTGAAGGGAAAGATCCAATGACAACGCCTCATTTTGAACCACGCTCAGATGACGAGAACAACCTCTGAGCTAGTACATCACTCTCCGAACTTCCACATACCACCAAAGTGAAGAATTTGGGGCCACGATAGATTTAACGTGCACCAGCCCCAGCATACACTACGGTCTTTGGTTGCACCTAGTTTCGAACTCGCAACCCCCGTTTCTAATGCGCTACTCCTCCAACTGGGCTACCGCGGCCCGCGTTTATGAGGGATTTTCACTAACAAATAAACCAGATGGTCTGCGAAACTTTACTTCTGCCCAATGCTCTCGCATGATGCATGTCGGGGTTACCTGAAAATGTAGTTTATCGTCGTTTTGGAAACGTTTGGTAATTTATCTAATTGGTGTTGACCAATCAACTGTCATGCATCAATGCCGAATTTATCAACAGACGCTTCATTGCCCTGCATGTACTCTGTTTGCTATTACCCCAAAACGACGCAAACTGGCAAACAGAGGGTTTTCTCCGTCTCAATTCGCGTGGGAAATGTTATATAACAAACTTCCCGAACATGAAAACAGCGGTGAACATCGAAAGTGCTATTGTCAATGGAAATCCCTCCAACGTTCAATTAATTCCAAAGGTATTGATAGAGGTCTTCAAATTTTTAATGAAGCAGAAAAATGGAAGGCAATATTACAAAGAATTTTGGACGTAACACTGTTTTTAGCATCAAGGGGGTTGTGTTCCCAAGGGAATAATATACCGATTGGTGATTTAAATAATGGAAACTTTTTCGGAACCTTGGAGTAAATAGGAAAATACGACGAAATTACAAGGGAGCACTTGGCTAAGGTAAAAAATCTTCAATAACAAGGAAAAAACATGAAAGGTCAAGCTCACTACTTATATTGGATGAGTCAGAATGAGTTGATTTCACTTTGAGGTGAAAAAGTGTTAAAAGTTATACTTGAAGAAAGACGAGATTTACTATGGGTTGATCGTTGATGCAACTCCTGATTTGTCGCATCAAGAACAGAACGTATTTATTTTGAGATATGTCACTCAAAATAAAGACACTAAGCAATACGAAATAAAAGAGAGCTGTTAAGTTTCTACACTTTAACGAAAAAGCTGGAGAAGATATTACTAATGAAATTGTAACTGTTTTATCAGAAAATAATAACCCTCTTGAGGACTGTAGGCTCAAGGGTACGACGGAAGGTCAAATATGTGTGGAAAGTCAAAGGAGTAAAAACAAGACTATTAGAAAAAATGATGTAGCATTTATTCTCCATGTGGAGATCAGTCCTTAAACAGAATAGGAGTTAATGCAGCTACGAATTTCTTTGGAAATTTGGAAACAATGTACTCCTTTTTTCACACAGCCCAGCAGGATGGAGCATTTTGACAACTGAAGTGCCTGCCACTTTCCCTAAAAAAGCAATCGCAAACAAGATGGTATGAACGATTTGAGGCCGTGGTTCCAGTCGCAAAGCACTATCCAGGAGTATTAGAGGCCTTGGAGCGAGTATTAAGGGTACAGTGGACTCTCGACAACTTTTTTAAAGTTTTTAACCAAACACTGAATTTTTTACCCTGTATTTATTATGGCATTTTTGCATTGCACAAAAAATTTGGTTCTAATAAGTTAATAACTTTTTGATTTTTTTAAAATAAATTTTAATTTGATGAAAATTTTTAAAATGTTCACTGCGCAAAAAATGAATGTATAATTATTATTTTTCTTTTTTATGAGCATATTATAAATATATATCATCTTTTGCATGTTTAAAGTTGTTGCAATTTCTTTCTACAAACATGATTCATTTAGGTTTTCGAGGATTTTTAAAAAAAACATGTCTGTTTCGTGCTAATGGTTATCATATTGAAAATATTGAATGTAAGCATTACAATCATGCAAATTTCAATTTCAATAAGTATAAAAAACATTCTGACAAAGTTCTAACTTAAAAAGTACTGCGCATGGAATATTTTGAAATATAATAAATGCCAAAAATTGTAGTTTTGTACACCAGCAATTGAGATGTAAACAAGTGGGCGTGGTACTTCGATATTGAGTTAAAATTGTCGATTCTAAGGGAAAAAAGGCAGATATCAAAAAAATCTTTTATAGATGACAGCCAGTACATTAATTGTTACTTTAAGAGCAAAATAAAAAAAATCATGATTTTCACTGATTTTTGCTATTTTGAGAGTCCACTGTACCCTTAAGCGAGTTGAAGTCAAGCCTCGAACCTAGAGCGTATAACAAAGTTATAGGTGTAAAGAAATATGTTTCTTCTTTTCAAGGCCTCTGTATCTGGTTTAAGGTGTTGGACTGCATTATTGAAAGGAGTGTAATAATTCAGTCTGAGGAGATTTCTCTGAACATCCAGGTCAAACTGATAAATGACTTACATGACGACATGCAGCGACTCGTGGACAGAAACCATCAATGAGTCACGCTTAGTAGCACAAACAATGAAAATACCATCTTCGTTTCCGAAAACAAGAAGTCGTCCTTCTCCTTCATCAGAAACCCTAGTTAATACCGAAGAAGAAAATTTTAAAACTAACATATTTTACAGAGTTTTGGATTTTATTTTATGACCTCAAAATAAGATTTGAAGCAACCAATTCACTAACTGAACTTTTCAGTCCAATTCTTAAATTCAACTCGTTCGAAGAAAGTGATTTGAAATGTAAAGCTATAAAACTAGTCAGCTCTTACAAAAACGATTTATCAGTGAACTTTTGTGATGAGATTTTACATCTAATACATATTTCAACAGTGTTTCAGGTTCTGCCAAATTCTCAAAATAACCGTTACAATTACCTAACTCAATCGATGAAAAACAATTGAAACCAGTTTTTATGAATGTTTGTATTACCCTCAGAATTTTTTTGTACGATTCCAGTAACAGCTGCATCTGCAGAAAGAGCATTCAGTAAGCTTGGAAACGTATTGAAGACATGGCAACGCTCATCAATGAGCCAAGAACGACTTAACTTGCTGGCTGTATTGGCCATTGAACACCATCTTACTTCAAGAATTGACTTCAGAGGTGTAATTGATACATTCTCCATGATGAAAGCAAGAAAAATGTAAAATAATTTATTCATGTTTGTTTTTCACGATGGACACTTATACTTTTTCTATTAAGTATTATTAAAGCTTGAATTCTGTTTTAATCAATTGCTTTGACTTTTAATTTCAATTGTAGAGTTGTACATAGACAAATAACATTTTGATTTTCCGGATATTAAAACTGTATGTTACTATGTTTATTAACCCAATGTTTATTTTTGTTTATTCAATACTTTTTTACCTACGTCTTGCTAATAATATGGTATATCGTATATGTCACTCTTATGAACCTATATGGAGTATGTTTTAGGATTAAACTGGAAAATGCTTCTAAATTCAAAATGTCTCTGTTCAAACAGTGGGAAAGGGGAGGGGCCCGTCATAACAGCTGGCAACGGGGCCCACAGATTAATGTGGGGGCCTGATATATACTATAGCAATGTATGTGAAATGTCTCTCTTAAAAGTAAAAAAATAGTCACGAAAAACCTTAAAAACACCTTCATTTTTCTTTGTCTAGAACAGTGGTGCGCAAACTATTTTCATTTCCGACCCCCAATTTTGTGTACTATTTTGTCGCGACCCCTGGATAGACAATAGACGTTTTTTTAATCATCAAAGTAGTTAAAGATGAATTCTTTTTGGGATTTGCGCTTATGTTTGTGCCTTATTAGAGGTCTGAATAAAACACATAATTTTATAAAGCAATGGTTTTATTTATGCATATGGGTATAAATATTTTTTTAATGAAAAATACTTTAAAAAACTTACAACATAAGAATTCAATGTGAGGTATGCGCTTGCAAAGAGCTCATGATTGCTTCTATGCTCGGATCTGTATTGGAATTCGCAAGCCGTAAGTCATCCTCTGGATCCAATCGAGATCGATATTTTGTTTTAATGGCAACTAATTTTGAAAAGCCGATTTCACATAAGTAGGTCGATTCAAACCGAATCAAAATATTAATTGCCTTTTTCTTCAAATCGGCATATTAGTTACCAATCGATAACCGAAATTTTTGGCAAGTTAGGGACTTAAATTGTTTCGTCGCTTGAAACATCAATTAACTGTTCTTTTTCATTTAAAGATATATTGGATATAAAAATATCAAACGAAAATGGATCACGTATCCAACCTAATTCCTTATTTGGAAATTTTTCGAAAAGTTTTCTCCCAATTTTATCATGAGGGGAAATGGTGTTTTTAAATATCAAGAAATCTATATTATTTTCTTTAGTAAATTCTGAAAAGCAAGGGAACATGTCTGTGTTGTTTTTGTTCAATTCTCCTTGTCAAAGTATCAGCTTATTCTTAAAAGCTTCAATTTTACTGCTCGGTGTTAAAATGTTAGTATTCTCTCCCTGTATACTTAAATTCAAATCGTTAAGTTTTTCGAAAATGTCAACCATGTAACAGAGTTTTCCGAGCCAATCTTCATTAATGAATGAACTTGCCAATATATGTTTCTTTTCTACCAATAATTGTAAACTTCGTTTCTCAAATCGAAAATACGTCGCAGTATTTTGCCGCGTGAGAGCCATCTGACTTCAGTATGTAGTAATAATGCCTTATACACAGAACCCATCTCATTACAGAGTATTGAAAAGAGACGACTGTTTAGGGCGTTGTTGCTTTTAATGTACGAGTAATTAATTACAATAACAACATCCTGTAATATCTTGTGCAATTCTTTATCAATGTCTTTTGCAACAAGAGCTTGTCTGTGTGTCATGCAATGGTTGAATTGCAATTTTCTTTATTAACTCTCTTAGTCCTTTATTACTACCTGTTAATGCTGCAGCACCATCAGTGCAAACCGCGACACAGTGTGTCCAGGTAAGGTCATTTGTTTCAAAATATCTATTAATAATTTCAAATATTTTCTCTCCATTTGTTTTTCCTACCAATTTTTTACAACATAAAAAATCTTCTGATATGTCTTCTTCATAAACGTATCTCACATAAACAATTAGTTGAGACAGTTTAGAAATGTCAGTAGTTTCGTCACGTTGTAGAGCAAATACAGGAGAGTTTTGTAATCGATTTAACCGAACTGATTCTATATTACGTGATATGGCGGAAATTCGCCGAGAAACGGTATCTCTTGATAATGGTATCGTTTTTAAATCGTTACCATATGTTTCTCCTTGAATAAATGATGTCATTTTAATTGCTGAAGGAAGAATGAGTGGTTCTTCAATTGTATGTGGTTTAAAATATTTTCCTATTAAATATGAAACTTCTAAGGATGCCCATAAAGCCTTCTCAGGAATTGTGTATTTATTTGCTAATTCTTTATGTTTGGTTTCCAAATGTCTTTTTAATTTAGCAGGTTTCATACTTTCATTTGCTAATTTATCCCTGCAATTAACACACAACGGATGTTCTTTCCCATTAACAATGCAATATGTAAATCCATATTTAATAAACTCTTCTTGATATTTTCTCAATTTTTTATGATAGCACATTTCGTTCGATATTTTTTATATATAAACAATGCCATTGGATTCATTCAAAGTTTTTGTAAGTTCATTGGATGTTGGTCCATCATTCTCATTTGTGTTGTCATTCTTTTCATTTTCTGGAGGTTGGGTACCTATTTTTAGCCATTTATCCATCATGAAGGTATTAAAACTAAAACAAAATTATAAATATACAATAGTTTATTTCTTTGCGTTTATTCAATCATTTGGGACTACCAAATGGGAAGAAAATAAAGTCCGGGATTACTCTGTATAAATCATGTTTATTTGTAGCTTATTCAGACGAGAATTAAAGAAAAGAAAACTTAATTATAAGAGAAGTATCTCTTTATACCAATTGCACATGCTCGCTACTTAAAATAAAAAAATATAACATTCAAGTAAAAATTTACACATGGTAATCGAGGCAAATAAATATCTCAACTGGTGTTGCCAGGCGAGCACACATCTATGTTGAACATACAAATATTGTAGCTCACTTAAAAAAAAATCAAAACAAGTTCAAAATTAATTATAGAGATTTAATATAATTATGTTTAACATTACTTATACTCCAAAGATGGAAAAATTTATATTTAAAAATATATATATTACAATTAGCGTTTATTTTTTCAAAATTCATCTTACTATGATCTTAAATTTGTATTCGCACTTAAATTGCAAAAGCAGGCTTTGTTTAATTTGCCGTCACCTGTAATCCAAAAACAGAACTAACTGTTCCCTTACACGTTTTAAAATAGTAACTACCCTGGTAGCGTTTCCAACGAAATATCAGTTGCGGATAATTGATTTTCGAAAAAATGGAAAACGAAAAAAATAATGCAAAATATTTTTTAAAAAACAGTTTTTCCTTATAAACATTTTTAATATCTATATTGATTTTTTAATTAATTGTTTATTATTGCCCTCCGAGCAAGCTACTGAACTGTCCTATACTTAAAAAATATGTTATGTACATACCCGATTGCAAATTTTACTTAAAATCAGCAAAAGCAGTATATAAACAGAATTACAAAATGCATTTGTATGAACGTAAAAAGCTGTAAAACCGAATTACGGAAAGAACTGCACGGTCCTAGCTGTGATCACAGTATAAAGACTAAATAGCAGGGGTGCACACCTAGAATGAAAAAGTTGTAGTAAAGATGGCCACTGTTAAACGTCAGATCGACCCAAGTTGCATATGAATCCCACCGGAGAGCAGGTAAAGGGCATGTCAAATTGACAATTATCTTTTATCACTATGGTCTGTTCGCCTGCCGGTAGACGAAATATAGGTATTATATACTAATGTTTTCGTAAAAAAATATAGTTCTTTTTTATAAATAATATTATCTCATTTCACTATTGTACTGGTACCTGATACTTGTTGAAGAAAAGCCTTATATTTTTTATTGTCAAATAAATTTCTTTGAATTTGGCGACCCACAAAAATTTTCAAGCGACCCCCAGAGGGGTCGCGACCCACGGTTTACGTACCACTGGTCTAGAAGAGTAGGAATCCTGAGTAATTATAATATAAACAATGTAATGTAAAAAAGTCTCAACTTTTGTATAAATTTATATATAAATCATGATTCTGAGTTCTTTTCTTGGAAAATGCGATAGATTTTACGTTGGAAGATGCGATGTCTGGAAATTCCATACAACGCTAATAGAAATTCGCAAGTTATAGTCACCACTCACTTTTATTTACGGCATTCTAAATATATAAATACTTTTAAGTACTCATGAATACTTGGGTGTTGTTCTGAGGGTTAGCCAGTCAGTTTAATGACCGTTGATTCAACGGCAATTAGTTAGACCGCTGTTTTCTAAATGGCGGCAATATGTATAATACGGTACTGCATAGCTCAGCAACTTAAAAAAAGAAAGTAAAAAAAATGTAACAATACTGTAGCGCTCTTGGAACAGCACCTTTTTTTATCTGATCAGACAAAAAATTCTAACCCTGCAAATTTCCACCAAAGTTTAGACAGGTTTTAATGATTGTTGAATTTAACAAAAAGCCTTGAATTTTTGGATTTTCAGCCTCAATTTCTGTTTATTTATTTTATAACGACTCTGCAAACTTGTTTAGAGGAAAAAATAGAAAGATTTGAGGAATAAAACATTTTCAAAATTTTATTCAAGAAACTAAATTTGACTACAAACCTGGAACCACTTCATATTTTGAGAAGCACGGAATCGAAAGTATACTTTGGAGTTTTTTCTTTAACAAGCTAACCCAGAAATTAAAATAATTGTTTTGCAAATATTTCAATATATGTATATAATTTTTCTCTGGTTCCAAGAATTATTCTCCAACAATTAAATTTGAAGTATTTAAATCGTCAAATCCATCTGAATTATTAATTGTTGTCGCTTGTAAACTTTCAACCTCTTTCCCGTATTGATATCCGTGGTTTATATTCAGATTCATGTGTTAAGATAGAGGGCGCTGACGGCAGAAAACTGTCTTCTCTAATGTAGAGATTATGAGGATGCGGCCTGAATAGTCTACTTGGATATTGGTCGTTAAATTGTGTTTTTATTTCGTCTTCAAACAATCGGAGAAATTTTGCCTTTTTCTTCGAGTTAAATAGAATTGTTTTTTTAATTGAAAATTATTGATTGGAGTTATGAAAGATGCGATTTCTGCTGAAAATCGAAACATTCGGAAAGCATTATTTATTTTACGTCTATATGTTTTGAAAAATTGTGTAATATCAAATAGAAGTGCACTCTAACATGTTAAAATAGTTCAGTTATTCACCACTCGTTTTTTACTTACGTATAAGTAGTACAAAAAAGAGTAAAACCAATCTTTCACTTTCGGTTATTGTTTCGAGGGTAAACCAGTCAGTTCAAAGACCGTTGTTAAATCAACGGCAAATTGTTTGACCGCGAGTAATACCTGGTGCGGCAATGTTTGTATAACGCGGATGCAAATCATAAAAAACAAGAAAACACAAAAAAACTTTACAAATGCTGCGGCGTTCTTGGGGGTTCTTGGGGCAATACCTTTTTGTTTTTCTGGTTTAATGAAGTAGATTGGCGAAATCCATAAATATTTAAATGTTTCGTTTTAAAGTTTAAAAAATTATGGTTTCGTTTAAATTGCGATTTCAGCATCATGACAGTTATTTACATATTGTAATACATCAGCAATTTACAAATTTAATTAAAGAAAGGGAATTTTCTCAAGAGAAACTCTTTCCTCTTCCAATATTTCTGGGTGCATTTCTTTTTTCTGTGTCAGAAAAGATTTTCTTGTATGTTGGTCTTTTGCTCGACATTGTTTGGCCAGCGTGGCTAAATACGTCCCCCGCGGCATAAAACCAAACTCAAATAACCAATGAACTCTAATATTTATTGAAGACCATGTAAATCTGAATAAATTAGATATTTGAATCAGCTCATTTCTAATAATGCAGGAAAGAAATATTATTTTGAATTTCTTCTCATTCAAGACGCATTCTGTAAATATTTTGAAAATAATCATTCGCTTGGTTAAATAGTACTTTTTTTACTTCCCTCAAAAAATAATTAGTTTAAATAAAACTTAAATTCTATAAATTAAATGCACCCCGATTAGTGATGTTTGTAATTAAATTATAAAAATTCCAAAGATACCAAAATCAGCTGAAGTCGTTCAAGGTTGCCAGATTATTTGTCTCATCAAGATGCAGCCAAATCAAATTTATCGCATTAATAGAAAAAACTATACCAATTATATATTTAATTACACTAAATTTGTTTTATGTCTTTTACAAGCGAGTGCTTAGGAAACATTCCATTTATAAGCACTTTAAGGTCATCAGAACCAACCATTCAAAACTATTAAGCATATTCCACTAGCTTGTCGACCAATTATTTGTTTATGGTCAAAAGATTGAGATAGTAATGTTCGCAGGGAAGTAAAAACTGATTTCAAAATTCGGTCCTTGGGACCCAATTCGACCAAGCATTCGTGTAATTATAATAAAATATAAACAATATATTTGTGGTATAACGTAAAAATTAGTCTCATCTTTTTTGTGCTAATAGAAAAACAAAATCACGATTTGGAGTTCGTTCTTGGACATTATGTCTGCAAATTCGAGACTTAATTTTTTGTATGCTTAATCATTCGACAAAACTATCAGAAACGCCCTCCAACTCCAAGGAATTTAAAAATTTAGTCACCACTCTCTTTTAATAACTTTAATTTTAGTATATAAATAATACCTTGAACGAATATAAACTTTCCTATATTGTTCCGAGGGAAACCGGTCTGTTCAAAGACTGTCGATGCAAAAAGAAGGCTTTTGCGAAAACCGCGGTTAACTTACTGACGGCAATCTATAGTATACATGCTTCTCCATTGTAATAAAAATAGCCCGTTGTGTTGCTCCAGTGTGACATTAATTGAAAATACCAATACCATTGTAATAAAAGGAAAATATAACAAAATTTAATACTACGATTCTCTTGGGATACCGTTTAAGTTTAGACATTTGGCCTCGCACTATGAATTCCACTTCAGGTGCCCTAAAAACCTTTATGTACTCGCTGTCGTTCAACCAATCGAAACACAACTGTATAGTTTCATAATACGTGTTATATTCAAAAAGAAAAATCTTTTCTGCATAAATCGGAATGTAGAAGAGGGAAACATTTCGGTTTTGTCAAACATGATCATGAGGTTAAAGTTTAAAAGCCCCTTTTTAACGTAAAATATGCGAGTCACTAGTCTGAGCACTTGGCGAATTGAGTCATGTTTCTTAAGTACTCGTTTTGTAACGATAGGAGATGTCAAATGAATTTATTTTCAATTCAGCGACTGTCGTCTGTTTGTAGAATTGAAGAACCCTGGCGCGTGATTTCAGAACCTAAATGACGTAAACGAGATGCACACCTGCGGATAAAGTGGCCTTGCCTGCGAGCTGTAGAGGGCGCAGGTTTGAATCCTGTTAAAAGCCTTGATGAACTTTTACAGTCCAACAAGCTATGGGTTCGAATCTAAGTCATATTTTGGATGTTTGTAGCGGTTTGAACTCATAATAAAGCCGTAGATTACACCTGTTCAGTCATCTTGCAGCAAAATTGACCATATAGCGGCAAAACAAATTTGATTACAATGATACAATTTGCATGATTTATTTTCTTAGTTATGTGTGAATATAGAGGGCACTGAACTCGTGTGCAGATAAATAAATGGTACAGCTGTATCATACGCCTCGTTTGTTGCCAACGCTGCTGGCGCTTTTTTGGCGCACTTTTAGTAGTGAGTTATGGTAGGTGAAGGCAATCCATCTTTATTAGGGTTAGTCCCGTTTTTAAGCCATTTTCCGCTGTGCCGCTATTTACAAACTATTTCTGCAAATTATTTTCCGATAAAAAAACAGGTTCTTCCAAAGTTTTGTATTTGTTACTGTTAATTACTTTCCGTTTAAAAAACGATTTTGTCTAAGAATTCTTTCGTTGGCGACATAAAAAGTGCGCCAAGAGCATTGCCACCAAACGAGGCGTAGAAACAGCTGTATCAAATAAATTGTATTGTTCTTTCGTTTTAAGCCATATGAGTTGTTTTGTCCAACAGTTTGAGCTCTACAGAATTGTTTGTTACTTAAAAAGTAATGATTTGAGGTGTGTCACCTTTTTTGGGAAGATGCAGTAGTCACAACTCGTTTTTATATACGTTCATTGGAGCATTGTTTGGAGAGCAAAATAGTCAGTTCGAAGACCGTTGACACGTCAACGGCAATTGTATTGACCACAAGTAAAGAGCTGGCATTACTTCATACGGCACAATGTCTGATAAACCGCCAGTCAAGCGGGTATTAGAAAGGCACAATGTCTGATAAGCCCAATGTATTATACCAATGAAAACAGGAAAAACAAAAAGATTATAGTAGTGTGACCCTTTGTAAGACAATACCTTTCTCCAACTGCAACAAAATGAATCTTATAATTATACAGGGTGTCCCATAAGTTCCGAAATAGTTTAAAAATTCATAAAAATTGAAGGAATTGGTATATTTGAATGCGGTTTGCGATAACGTTATTCTCATGAAAGGGGATTTTTTTTGGTAGAGAAAAAAAATTAGTTCAATCTTTTATCAATAGAGGGCGCTGCACGCAACCAATCACAGAATTCCGTGGAAAACGACGTTTATTTCCATGCAGGCAAATGTTTCAAAGCACATCACAGCACTAGAGTACTACTTGTTCGATTAAACTGAGGTAAAACAACTTAACCAATAGTGCTTTATCCACCAATGTCAACATCACAATGAAATCACAGGAATACGTATCAATCACAGGAAAACTCAGAAATGAGCTCTAAATCATAAACACAGCATTTTGTAGGACTCTGATTTGCATATTTCCTGTGATTGGTTGCGTGCAGCGCCCTCTATTGACAAAAGATTGAACTAATTTTTTTTTCTCTACCAAAAAAAATCCCCCTTCATGAGAATAACATTATCGCAAACCGCATTCAAATATACCAATTCCTTCAATTTTTATGAATTTTTAAACTATTTCGGAATTTATGGGACACCCTGTATAATCTAATAATAAAATATATTGTGAACCTATTGATTCCCCCAACGTCAGCCGAAACTAAGGTACACTTTCTTATCCATTGAATTTATCGAAAGGATTTGATTTCTCTTTGAGTTTTCATTGTCACATTAATTGCAGCATATGTCTCAGCGATATTCACAAATTTATTAGATGGAGGAATGCAAATTTTCGAAATAAAAAAACATTTTTGTACATCCAAATTATTTTTGGAAAGTCGGGTACGAGTTCATGTGTTCTCGGGTACGTGGTTCAAAATGAGGCATTGTTCTAGGATCTTTCCCTTCGGGAATGATCCCGAACAGTTGCTCCAGAGCGACGTTAATTAACTACCTACTACGAATCACTGATTTTTAATAAAATGCCGAGTCATTCAATTCACCCCAAATAATGAGGTTTAAAAGTTCTGTACTTCTGCTAATGTCCATATTGAGTATTTTTGATAGCCACCTGATTTAATAAATTTTATTCTTTTAATTTTTAATACAACTCCGAAAATATACTATCCAATGTTTTGATATTTTCATAATATACTGACATCGAGACCCTTATAACTTTTATTTTTGTCCCAACAACTAATAATTGATCCTCAAACAGATGTATAGTAAAAAAAAATATTTTTTTCAGCAAGAGTTTTTGTTCTTAGTTGACAAAGTTGATTGATGAACGTCAATTAGATTAAACGGCGATAAACTATTTTAAGACAACTTGTAAGATTCGTTAGCATTGGATTATTGCCTTGATTAATAATCCAATCCGAAACCTGTTAGTTTTTCTTGAGACAAAAATATTTATTCTTAATAAGTAAATAGTTTCATAATCTTGAAAATAAATTTCAGAATTTATCAGTGATAAAAATTCATTAAAATTGATTAGATAACAAGAGAAACGAGTTCTAGGAATCCCTTAAAACCTCTATCCGCTTGGTGTCGCCTCAATCGATCTAAATAATGGTTGATGTTGAAAGAGAAAACACCTTCGTCTTTTTTACTTTTATCAGAATTTTAAAAAAGGATTAAGACTTGAATTTTTGCACAGTCGCGACAAGTGGTTAGAGATTTTTAGTCCCTCAACTGAATATACAGTTTGGTCGAGAAAAATCCAAAAAATAGAAATCTATTATTTGTGAGTAAAATGAGAATCGTGTGTAATTATAATATAACGTAAACAAATGTAAATTTGAAAAAGAATATAAAAATAAGTTATTAGGTTTTGGTCTAATTGAAAAACAAAAACTCGATTTTAAGTTCTTTCTAGGAAGATGTTATACCTGGGAATTCCAGACCTAAATTTTACATGTTTAGCTACATTCGACAAAACTTTTATCTTGTTCACTCACAAATTAAAAGTTAGTCACAACTCGTTGTAACTTAATTTAATTTTAAATTATAAATTAATGGAACCAACATGTGCATTTGGGTATATGACCGAAGTAACTGACTTTCGGCAATCTATACCTAGATTACACGAGAAGTTACAATTAAAAAATGAAAATAAAAAGTGAATCACTGTGGACCTTTGGGACAATACATTTTTTTTTGGTCTGTTCATACGAAATCTCTGCACTATTAATTCTAATACAGGAGCTCTTGAAACTATGTATCCAACATCTTCATTGGAAATGAAACTATTTTATAGTTTGGTGATGTTGCATTTAAAAATCTATTACTTCTTTTTCGTCTAAAATCGGAATTTAGAAGGAATTTAAGAGCTACTAAACCTAATCACGAATCTATTACTAACTACTTGAAATGTATACCTAAAAAGGACCCAAATTTTTTTGCTTGAAGAGTGGTAACTAATGCAATTTGAACAATGTTTTTGTGATAAAATTGAAAATTAATCAAATATATGCCCTTATGCATTTAATTTTTTGAATTTGTAAAGGACGTTATTCCCTATTGAATGTCAGATATTTCCTTTGGGTATTGATCCCGAAACTTCGCCAATAGTACTTCCTGTTCCTCCAGTACGACGTTAATTAATTACCAATACCCTATTGTATGGTATCTTTGAATTTGCTCTATAAATAGTGCTCGAAACAAGGTAGGGTGTTACGTTTTTTTTTAAGAAAGAATGTACATTCTTTCTTAACTTCGAATTAAGTTTTTGTGGTACAAATTCAATGGAATAATTTGTCACTTTCAAAAGGAAAGGGAGGTAAGTAGGTAAATTAAAGTAGCACTGGAGCGACACTACTTCAAAAGGAAAATAAACAACACGTGGAAAAAATCTTTTCACATTTCCTTGGTACCGTCACCATGGAAATTTGTAGAAATTAGTTTTTGTCCTCGTAATTTTGCAGCTTGTATCACCATTTTAGTCCACCTTGTAGCCTAGTGAACAGTTTAACCTTCGATTAACAGGCTATGGGTTCGAATACAGGTCATGATGTAAATTTTCGTATCTATTCAGAATCCAAACAAGGCGTGGTCCCCTTACAACATGCAGCGAAATTGGCCTTAGAGCGAAAAAGCAAATTTGATTACAATGACTTAATGATTTATTTCCGATATATGAGTGAATATAGAGGGCGCTGAATGGCAGAAAAATATCCCGAATGGCGAGCTTATGAGGAAGACGGCCTGAATATTCGATTTTGTATAGGTAAATAAATTGGTTTTTCTTTAGTCTTTAAATCATTTGAGCTATTTCGCACAGCAGTTAGAGTTTCAAAGAGTTGTTTGTTACTTGGAAAGTAATATCATGAGTTGAGTTGTGCCACTTTTCTTTGGAAGATGCGATTTCATTAGAAATTACAGAAATTCGGAAACAATTCGTTCTTCGGCAGAGCATTGTTGGCAAACACATCTTTAAATGCACATATAAGTGCAATCGAACCGTTCAAATAGTTCAGTTAGTCACCTCTCATTTTTACTTGCGTTAAAAAAATATATAAATACCTTCAATGAACCCATCATTGTTGGGTATTGTTTTAAAGGCAAACCAGTCAGATCCAAGACCGTTGAAACATCAACGGCAATTCTATTGACCTCGGGTGATACTTGATACAGCAATATTTGACAACCTTTATAGAGAAATTTGAAAAAGGAACAGACGGAGCCCCTATATTAAATTTTTGAAGATGTGTCACGTTGCTGTGGGAAAACGCATGAATCTTAAATTTTTGATTGGTTCAAGTGACTATCCATCGCACTAGTCTGCTCTTCAATTTGCAAGCACACTATGTTCATTGAATTTGGCGAAAGTAGCGAATTATTTCGTTTGCGTTTTCAACACGACTTTACTTTTGTCATTTGTCAAAGCGATTCACAAATTTACTTAGATGGAAGAATACAAATTTTCGAAACAAAAGAAAATTTTGTTCATTAAAAATAGGTATCCGACAACTTGAATCTGAATAAAATGTTCAGAAATAATATTCTCTTTTTCGAACATTCCAGAAAAGGAACTATATTTTGACGCTTTTCTCATTCAAAGCAGAAATTAAAATGATAGTAAACATTTCAGTTGCATTCTGGATTTATTCAAAGTAATGATTCTCTTGGATTTTGAACTGTTTCCAACTGCATTCAAGAATTATTAATATTTACTAATAAAATTTTGAGAAATTAAATTTTCCCAAATAAAATGGTTTATAAAATCTGTTCCTTGGAATTCCTCTATAGTTATGACTTCCCTCAACAGAGGGCACTGCTATGAGCAACTACTGCTTTTATGTCTATATACTGTATATATGTAGTATTTTATTAATCTTAGTGTTTAAATTTGCCAATATGATCACTCACCCAATTTTGTTATGCCTATTAATTATGACTTATTTGTGCGCAGATAAGGGATTAAAGCCACCGGGGTCTAGGCTCCCTGAACAAACCATCAAGATAAAGAGCCAATATCTATTTTGCAAGATTTTGACAACAGCTGATTTAATGATTGTAGCGTTAGATATTCTCGCCAGAGAGCGCGTCATACTCACTTGATTAAAAAGGAGTATATTAATAAGGAGATTAAAGTCTGGTACCATGCTAGGTCGGTTTACTTTATTGCTGTGATATGTTTGTAAACATTTGCCAAAATACAAATAAATGTAGTTTTCCGTGAAATTCTGACTTGAACGCTTAAAGCGCTTTCTGTTAACAAAAATTAGAATTAAAACGTTTTATCTCTGAGAAAATCACTCTTCATGACAATTATTTTTTCGCTAACCCCATTCAAATACACCAATTATTTTAGCTTTTGTGAATTTCTAGTGTTTTCGAATTCATGGGACACCCGGTATAATGTAAGCAATGTATTTGTAATTTAATGTAAAAGTTAGTCACGTCCTAACAGTACTAAAAACAAAATTATAATTTTTTAGTTTTTTCTTGGAAGATGCGATACCACCTGGATATTCAGGACAAAATTTTTCATATGCTAAACTAAAATCGACATTTTTTGTCACAAATACGCTCAAATTTGTCAATCAGAAATTTAAAAAAGTAGTCACCACTCTCTTTTACTTACTTTAATTGAATTAGATAAATAATTTGAACTAATTAAAATGTATGGGCAAGGACCGTCGATGTAAAAGACGGCAATTCTAGCGACCGCAGTCAACTGTCTAGCGGCAATTTGCACATCTATGCAAGATTAAGGCTCTCCATTGTCACAAAAAAATATTTAAAAAAAAATCAAAACACTGGAAGACCTTTGGAACAATACCTTTTTCGACTTTTGCACCAATACCATTCTAACATAACCAATTATTCTATTTTAGGAGCCTTTGGAACCATGTATCCAACTTATTCAATCGATCTGAATCAAATTTTTTGGTTTGGTGATGTTATATTTAAAAATCTATAGGGGGCATCCTTCTTTTCTGCTAGTTTCGGAATTTAGAAGGGCTTCAGTTTTGAAATTTAAGAGTTACTCCACGGATTAATCTGTTACTATCTGCTTGAAATGTAGCCAAAAAGGCCCCAATTTTTCCTTTGCTTGAAGAATGGAAGCTATATGTAATTATGATGCGCTTGAAACAATGTCATCGTAATTAAAATGTCATAATTAGTCACTTGCACTTGAGTAAAATTCGAGAAGTAAATTCACGATTTTAAGCTGTCTTGGGAGTTGAGATAGATTTTCCTTGGGATGTTCCAGACAATGTTTTCTGTTTCATTGTCGACCAAACTTTAACATACAATTCAAATTCAAGTGCACTCTAATATGGTGAACTGGAAAGTAAACTTTATTCACCACTCCTTTCTACTAGTTCAAAATTTAACATATAAATAAATACAGCCAACTTTATATTTTGGGTATTGTTCCGAGGACAGACCAGTCAGTTCGAAGACCGTTGATACATCAACGGCAATCTTGAAGACCGCAGTTTACACACTGACGGCAATATCTCTTGCAAGTTGAAGCCCCCCTGTACACCTATAAGAAAATAAAAGGAAAGACAAAAAAAATTAAATAAATACTGCGGCGTCTTTGGAACAATACCTTTTGTTCTGATTATACGGAATTGAATTTGGCGAGTCATAAATTTTGTATACGTTTTTAGCATTATGACAGTGCATGTCTTCACAAATTTAAGGGAAGAATGAAAATTTTTGAAATAAAAACTTTTCTAACCGAAAAAGAAACTACATTTTAACATTTTTTTCACTGAAAGCAGAAATTAAAAGGATAGTAAGTGTTTCAGATTGTTTATTTAATAAGATTTCTTTGTTTGCCTTTTGTGTTCTAAATTGTGTTTAAATAGCTAATAAATAATTATTGTTTTGGAATTTATTTAATTTTTTATTATTACGATGATTTGATAATTTCATAACCAGTTCTTATATGGTGCATTTATTTTCGATTTGTATTCTCAATGTGCATTTATTTGTTTATTAATATTGGTTTATCATATTAATGCTTATGGCATTTGGAGGAGAAATATTATTGTAGTCTATATATGAGGCCATTGTTATCGATTGTTTATTTATTTCAGAAAAATGTTATAATTCCAGGGATTGCCAGATTGAGTACTATTGTGAGACGTCAATCTTACATGGGGTGTAGCTTTAGATATTCTCGCCAGAGGGCGCACCATATTCACTTGATTAAGAAAGTAGATTAATAAAGAAAATAAATTCTGCCATGTCGGTTGTCTGGGGTGTAATCCTTTTGCTATAATTCTGTGTAAACTGTATATGATGAAAGTAAAATTTGTTACTGTGAGTTTTTTGGTGAGTTTGGTTGATAGACATAACCTGCCACTACAGATTTGATATCCGATTTATTTTTAGATTTATGTGTAAATACAGAGGGCGCTGAATGTCAGAAACATTTCTTCCCGAATGAGGATCGCATCCTGAATATTCGACTTGGTAATAAATTGTGCTTTTTCGTTTGTAAGAAGCCATATTATGTTTTGCCCAACGGTTTGAGTTGTTTAATATAATCTTTGAAACTTTAAAAAAGTAAAATCACGAGTTGAGTTCTGCCACTCTTCTTGAGAAGATACGTTTTACCTAGAAATTACATGCGGAAACATTTCTTCGATTGAAAATTGTTAGCAAAAAAGCATCTTTAAATGCATATTTAAGTGCAGATACATTGCAGGTAAATTTCGTTTCGTAGAAAAGCTCATAAATAACAAAAATAATTTTGTTTGCTCTGAAATATTTATATTCTATACCAGGCCTGGCCAACACGCGGCCCGCGGGCCTCATGCGGCCCGTCACGTTAGATTGTGCGGCCCGCCGGGCGATTTTATATTTCTATTGAAACTTCTGTTTTTCGTTGCATGTATACAAAAAATATTAAATTAATTAATATTTGAAATAACGATAAAAAATTAAATTTTAAATTAACGATAGAAAAACCACGTAAAAAATGTAATATAATGCAACGTCGAACATAAATATAGATTTACAAAAATTAAGTGAAGGAAAGGATAAACAAATATCTCATTAATTAAGACTCGAAGAGTTCATTATATTTGAATCATAGTATAACAATAAAATTTTATTCATTTTGTATTTGTATTATATTTTTTAAAAGCATGTTTACCTAAAGTGCGGCCCGCTGTAATGTTACTCGTCATCAAAGTGGCCCGTGAAACCATTTGGGTTGGCCAGGCCTGTTCTATACTATACGAGTAAAACAATCTCAAATTTTTAGTTTTCATTGCTAAAAGCAAACTTTGTATAAAATTGTACTTAATTTGATAAAAATCATTTTCACTAGCTTAACATGTATTCAAACATCTGGTCGAACTGTTGATTTATCGAAACTGTTTCGACCCCTGTTGACAGTGAGCGCTGCACGAGCCTAGATGTAATCACTTCACTTCTTGTAACTGTACCAGCAACCCAAGTACATCGAGCGATTGCACTACCCGTGGAGACAATAAATTTGTTGTTGAGTTTACATGAAGTGTTATCGTTTATACAGTCCTAACACTACTCACGTTTGAATAACAAGCTATCGACTCCCACATTGTTGGTCAAAGAGAGCTGGAGGAACCTTTCTTCTGAAATGAACATTTTCCCGTGAAGATGGTTGAGACCGAATCAACTTCCGTTTCGCAGCAGACTTCTGTTTCTGGACTTGCCTTACTCAACCGAAAACGAGGTTATATCAAAGGACAAATTACTCGTATAACGAAGGAACTTGGACAACGGTGGCTGCACCTAACGATCCAGGTGAAATTAAGATGAAACAGGGAGCCTTGGAGAAACTGAAAACGGAATAAGACACCTTGCGGGATGACTGCATGACAACGTGCAAGGATCAAGATATCCCTGCCTATGAGGCGAGTATCGTAGAGATGTAAGATGACATCGACAAATTAGAGGTCAGGTTCAATCATTTATTGAGCTCTAATCCAATCAATCATGTGAAATAGCAAGATGTGTCAATCTAAACAGCAATTTCCCTCCTTAATTGACAAAAATGAAAAAACTGTCAAATTGAGGAAAGCTCTTTTACATAAAATCTACCTTGACAGTCAGTGCTAAACACCTGCAATCCGTCAGTGATTCGTATGCTTCCTTGTTCAAAGCCCTGCAAACGAGGTATGAAAGAAAAGGCTCATTGTCAACGGTCAATTACTAGTAAACTGTTGAATTTAAAATCCATAAAGTACGAATCCGCTAAGGAACTGCGTCAAGTAGTTGATAACGTGTCGAGTCATCTCCGTGCTCTTAAAGAATTAGAATTAGAAAGAAATTAGGAAATGCATATCTAAAAAATTTAAAAAAAGAAATTAAAAATAAACAATAAAAGAAAATTTTGTAATGCAGAAGACTGGATTTCTAGCAAATTTCAATAGTCCAAGGCTTCATTTGATCTGCAGCAGCCTGGTCCTTCATGATGACCAACTTTCTCCACATCGTCAAGTCATTCCCTCTGCTTGCTTTCACACGATAGGGGACGAAGAACTTAGGCCAGATCCAAACTGAGTTCTCTGGATGGCCACCAGGTCACCTATCTTGTAACAATGATGGTTTTTTCTTTTCCGGTTGAAGCTCCTGCGATTCTCTTGTATCTTCAATATATTTCGCTTTGCTTCGCTATTTCCTAGTTGATCACGATTGTTCATCATTGACGTAATGTATTCTTCGAGCACTTGAAAAATCCTTGAGTTGTCCAGACTCTTCATCTTCACGCCTGTAAGCAATTCGAATGAAGACCATTTGGTACTTTTGCTCGTAGTGCATTTGATCGCTCGCTGGACGGTATCCAAATGCTTGTACAACTTTGTTGGGTCGTCAATACACAGCTTTTCAAATACAGGGATCAGTGTCCTATGCATTATCTCAACCTGACCATTTCCTCTTGGAATTCCGGTGGTTATTGCTTTCTTTCGGGCAATACTCTTCGATTCCTTGGAAGTGAATGCAGCATTTCTATCGGAGATTATTCTCAATGGATTTCCAAATGTAGATTGTTGCTGTTTTAACTTCTGAAATGCGTCCTGAGCAGATGTTGCTTTCACTGGGTAGTCACAAATTTTGGAAAAGCATCTATAACCTGGAAAATGTGAATGTAGTGTTTACTCGTAGAAGGAAACGGATCAATAAGATCAATGAAAAGTACTCGAAGGGGCATTTTCCTTTGGTATCGGATTAAATTCACCAAACGAAAATTGGATAGATGCCAATTCAGCTTTAACTGTCGCAAAAGGCACCTGTCAGCACAACTTTCCCAAGAGTGGGTTTTTCGGAGTTTTTTTTATGTAAATGTTGTAATGTATGTAACTTCCGGAATTGGACACTAGAATTTTTTTGAAAGACTAGAAAATAAATATTCATTTCGTTTTTCATTTGCATTACTTCTTTCTCCTTTGTTAGTGTTCTGGGGTTTCACCAAACAGTTTTGGGCAATTTTTTGCCCAGTGTAAATCTGAACATCCATAATAAGAGATATTTGGAGTATTTTTAGAATGAGAATTTCCAAAATGTTTAAGTTTTCTACTCGTGTTATTTTGGAAACCGCGTCGTTTCGTTCACTGAACACCGCCTAATTTCGTTTGACAGAAATCGAAATTATTAGTTTCGCTTAGAGATTTACCTTTTGATGAAAAGAAAACATCCCATTCGCTGCCCAGGTCTTGTGGTGTAAACCAATTTTCACCTTGCCGTATGTCTATGTGAGCTTTAATTTCGCTATCGAGTGATTGAAAGAATTTATCGGACTCCATTAATTCACACAATGATGGATAATCATTCGCATTACGTAATTTACAATACGAATTTATATTTCAATTTATATAATAGTTAATACGGATTTTTACAAATCTTTTAGCGCACTCAAATTATTCTGCAAAATAACTCAGATGTTTGAAGTTGCAGACTTTACGAACGTAGCTGCCGATCGCGATGCACATTACATCCGATTTGTTTTCAATTCTTTGCGCTTGTTATTAAGACATTCTTGCTAGGTTGTATGATTCAAGTTTCTCTTAACGACAAGCATCTTGTTCAATCACGTAAATCAAAACAATGTTAGCTTTCTCCCCGAAAATATTAATCAACATTTCCATTTTCAAATCGGAAAGAACGTTTCTAATAATATACGCCTACGCCAACGATTGATAACAAAAATTGAAAGTGTCTGGCACAGGAATAGTTAAATTTTTGATACTCTATCAAATTCTCTAGACTACGAGGCAGCAACTTATTTTCCGAACGTTGAGAAATATTTTGCGGGGATTGTTCCCTTAAAGTTTCGATTTCTAACTCCTTTTCCAACTGCGCGAGTTTTATTTATTTTTTAGCTCCAGTTTCGTTTTCTCCCGTTCGCGTTTAGATTGTTCGGCGCAATCTTTAGACATTCTATCCTCAACGATAGTTTGTAAGAGATCGAACGAAATCTGGGTCACCTTGTGAATTTGACTTCTTTTAATTAACACTTTCAAACTTATGCACCTGAAGGCAAATTCATCGATCTGTTCAGCGATGAGGATCAAGTCCTCCTTTCTGCATTTATTCAGTATACTCATGATTGTAATTAAGTAGTTCTACCTTCAATGTTCCAAACTTTTGCCCTGAGGAAGGTGCAAATCGCAGCCGCAGCTTTCACTTGTAATACGGGAGGGATGAGAGAGCTAATGATTTCAAGAGTCCATATCCTGTTTCAAAAGTCAGGTTGCAAATTTTCATGTCCAGAGTCAAGATTTATGAATCCAATTTCAATAAATTCATTGAGAATAAAACTCAACAAAATTTAATAAGGTGACATTTAAATTACAATACAATTCCGCTTCATAATGCGGCCAAGATATTTAAGCGTCATTACGCTTCCATTGTTACAGTTCAACTGATTGGCGCAAGAGCGCCATCTACCGTCATTACGGAACATACGGTGTATGTTCGTAATGACGGTAGATGGCGGCGACGGTAGGGCGTGATGAGCACGTGAAGCTTGATGACACCGAAACGAGGATTAACACATCTTTTGTTAAAAAATTAGGTACCGAAGAGATTACATGGATCATGGCACAGCCTACACGATGGCACATATATGGACGATGCTCAACCTGAGCGTGTCGATCAGTCACTGTCACAATTCCAACTGAGTTTTTAAAAAGTTCTATTCCGCTCGGCGCGACCTCTGGTGGCAGTACGGGGAATGGATTCTAATTATAGTTGAAGGTTTTGAAATTTTTGTGAAACTTCCAAGTCCGATATCTAAATAAATATTAAGGTTTTATTTTTTTTCCATAAAGCGCAGAGACGAAACAAATGACACCTCAAAGTTGTGTTCTCATAAAGAGGCCGGGGCTAGACTAAATTAATATGCCCGGCAGCGCACATTTTCGACTCAACTTTGCTCTTCGATTGCATTATTCGATGACGTCAACGCAGGGTAAATGATTAGTTTTAACATGCTTTATTGAACGCGATAATGTTCATTTATGTTTCTTTTTTCAGGTTATTAAATTTTGGGGATCAACGTATTTCGTGACAAAAATTGAGTGTGGTACACCGGCTTCGAAAGACGTATTCTACGTCAATAATGATTCGAAAGAAATTTATCATAGCTCCTCACCTCACGCTGGTTAAAGTGCTTCATTTTGACGTCTGTTTCTGCAGTTCAATTGAACCACTGAAACGTTAATATTGTTCGGGCTTTACAGGACACAATGGTATATACCTAATACATGTTATTACAAACATTTTTCATTCGATAGTGGTAGATAAACGTATGTTGAATTTCCTGAGTAAAAATAATGGAGCTCCTTTTATGCGTTTCTCAGTTATACGTAGTCATACGTCAGTTGGATTGGTCTGAAAAAAAGACATTTCACTCAAGATAAAATATTTCCTTATAACGGCGCAGTTTTCTGATATACGGCCGAGAATCCTGAGAAAGAATTGCCTTTTTTTCAGCGTCCAGCTTTTAATCCACGTGGCAACATTTGAGTCAACCACTTTCTAACGGACTTTGTAGGTCTCATTTTTAGTCACGTCTTTTCATTAAATTAGGGGAATGGGTTGAACGTAAACAATGCATTTCCACGATTGGCGGGCCGCGGTAGCCCAGTTGCAAGAGTAACGGATTAGCAACCGAAGTGTTTCGAGTTCGGATCCAACCAGAGACCGTCGTGTACAAGGGGGGCAGGTACACGGTAAATCTGCCATGGCCTCAAATATCCTCACGTTCGCGAGGTCTGGAAGTTTGGATTGGCCAGCTCAGGTGCTACCTCGTCGTCTGGCCATGGTTCAAAAATACGTGGTGTTGCTCCAGTGGGGCGCTAATTAAAATATCTACCTACGATTGTCGTAAGTTTTGGCTTCCACCTTTTCGGTTGGTGCCGAAAGCAATAGCAGTGTTTCGAGTTGGCACCACAAATAATCGCCCTTTTTGGCGTATGGCAACCTTTTCGGCCGTTCCGTTTCCTTGATCTTATCACTCTGGACACCCTCATCGCACTGACTTAAATGCCATCTGCATGGAATCAAGTCCTTCAGGAGACCATCCGCATTTTCGTTAAACCTGGTTTCATTTCCTGGAGGAAGAATCCTCCATCCTCAAAAGAAAGTTATGTATTAGATGTCAGCAATTGGAGTAGCCAATTGCTATTTTTCTTTTCAAGAGTACTCAAATTATGATGCTCAGTCATCTACATCTGATTTCGTTATCATTCAAGTGTCGATCACTTCTAAAGTTGCAGAAAATGCAAGTAGCAGCGACACCAACTTTCAGAGAAGTTGTTTCTTGTGTGGAAACTTTGCGTAATCAATTTTTGGGTAACGAAACAGAACAAACATTTCAACGATTAGAATCAATTGAAAATATGTTATTGAGTGAAATATGCTTTTGAGAAACATAATTTAACTTTTTTAATGAAATATTTATTCCTGTGAGAAATACGTAAGTTAATATTTTTTTCTCAGTAAAAGTTAATATTTTGTGTACTAGAAGTTAAAAAAGTATGAATTACGTTTATAAAGATCTTTCGTTTCCATTCGAAATTACAGCAAAAGTATTACACGCTCAGACAACTGACCTAGCACACCAGTCTCAGAATATAATCTCTTTATTAATCGACTTTGTTTAATCAAGTGAATATGGCGCGCCCTCTGGCGAGATTATCTAAAGTTACACCCCCATGTAAGATTGATGTCTCACATATGGTTCTCAATTTGGCAACCCAAGAATTATAACAAAAATGTTACAAAAGAAAAAACACAATCCTATCAATACATCTATAACATTGCTCTTATACTAGATAGACTAATATCATATTTCTCTAAATGCCATAAGCATTAATGATAAACTAAGAAATGCACAATGATTATACAAATCGAAAATGAATATATTAGATAAGTACTGTGGCTTTGAGATAATCAAATCATCATAATTATAAAAAAATAAATTCCAAAACAATCATAACTTTGTTTACAATTTAACACACAATTTAGAAGCAAAGAAAGAAATCTTGTAAATAAGCAATCTGGAAGACACCATTTACAATCATTTTAATTTCTGCTTTGAATGAGAAGTCAAAATGTAGTTTTTTTTCCTGTTAGGTAAATTTTTATTCCCCCCCCCCCAAGAACTTCCATTCTTCCTCTAAATTTGAGAATTATGATGCACATGTTAAAATCGTAAACGAAATTGACGACTTTCGCCAAATAAAATTCGGTATAATCAGTACAAAAAGCATTGTTCCAAAGGCGCCACAGTATATATTAAATTTTTTGTCTTTCCTTTTATATTTGAATAACATATCTGGTTCCACTGGTTTAATAGATATTGCCGTAGGAATAAACTGCGGTTTTCACGATTGCCGTCGATGTATCAACGGTCTTTGAACTGACTTGGTCTGCCCTCAGAACAACTTTCAAGAGACTTTGTTGGTTGTACTTATTTATATATTGAATTTAGAATTGGTGAAAACGAGTGGTGACTAAACTTTGTTCTTTCCAATTGACCATATTATAGTGCAATTGAATTCGCATTTTATGCTAAACTTTGGTCGAGAATGAAACAGAAAACATTGTCTCGAACATTCCAAACAAAATGTATCACTCTTCGAAGACAAATTAAAATCGTTATTTTACTTTTTAAATTTTACACAATTTTGACATTTTTATCTACAATGACATAGTTGAAAGAACATCATGATCACATATATCTTCCATTCTTCAAGAAATTGAAATTGGAGCCTTTTTAAGGCTACATTTCAAGCAGATCCTAATAGATTAATCCGTGGAATAGCTCTTCAATTTCAAACTCGTGATCACGTCTATGGCAAACTGATGACCTCCCATAAACCGATTCTAGCAGGAAAGAAGGATGTAATAGATTTTAAAATATAACACCAAACCATGAAATTTTGATTGAGATCGGTTGGATAGTTTCAAAGTATCTCATTTTAGAATTTATAGAAAAAAAAAAGAATGGTGTAATCAGACCAAAAAGGTATTGTTTGAAAGGTCCCGCAGAGTATAAAACCTTTTTAATTTTTTTCATTATAATGGAGCCACTCAATCAACTTTTATACCTGTAGATTGCAGCTCTACAGCTAACTGAGGTCGCTACAATTGCCGTCTGTTACATTGACGATCTTTCAACTGGTTATGTGCCCTCAGAATAATACCCAAAGGAATTAGTAGTTCAGCCGATTTATCTAATAAAATTAAAGTAAATAAGAGTGGTAACTTAATTTTTTCATTAACTTTAGAAATGATCGTTTTAATGGGAAATGTGCCCAAAGTTCTCGAAGAGCTGTAATTTTCTCTCTACACTTCATTGAAATTCTCCAATATAATTTCTGCTTGATTGTATCTACTAGTCCAGAGGTCTCCAAACTTTTTCACTTGAGGGCCATATTGAAAAATCCTGGAAGACAGGCGGGCCAACAACATACACATAAATAAATGTGGGGGATGGACATTGGGTCAACACCAATTTTTTTAAAGCTTACGAAATAAACTAGTTTATAAAATAGATGTTTAAATAAAAATATAGATTTATCCAAAGAAATCAAATTTATTCCAAATAATGTAAATGTACATATAAGTAGGCCCTAAGGGAAAAATAACATTCAACAATATTCCTTTGGCTTTCTTATGTACGTATGGGACGTGTGCAGTTGCTTCAGGCATATGTCTGTCCATTTTAGGTTAAATTTCGGTGATCCTATCACTAGAATGGATTTCAAGTGTTCGTCTGACAAGTTAGCCCTGTACTTTGATTTTACAAAGGTCATTTTTGAAAATGTCTGTTCGCAGATATAGGTCAATCCAAACATTGATCTTGCAGTTTTTTTATTTCTTTGAAATCATCGCCTGCAATGAAAGAAACTGTCAGAAGTTTACTGTTTTAAAAATAAAAATAAACTAAATATAATCACCCATAAAATGAAAGAAGGTCCGCATTCTTGTAACATTCCTTGAAATATTCTTTCAAGTATTCATTTGACGTAAGTTCAATCAATTCAAGTTGAAGTTCTGTAGGCGCATTCTCGATTTCACATTGGAATGTATTTTGAAATAGCTTGATCTTTTCTGCTGTAGCTGCATGATCAAATTCCCTGCGAAGCGGTTTTCAAATTTCTCACGTAGTTTTGTGATAGTTTGTACTGCATGTGATAGGAAAGGCACACAAGTTTCACTAGCAAACTTCTTGCAAGTTTCGAAGTGGTCCAAAATTGTTTTTCCCAGTTGGTTTTCAAAAAGAGCAAGTTTTGTTCTCAAAACTTTCACATGTTGGAACAAATCGTTTGCAAAGGAATTTTCGCCTTGAAGTTTCAAATTTAAAAAATTAAGATGAGTGGTAATATCAACAACAAATGCAAGCTTCCACAGCCACTGATGATCTGAAAGCTCTTCTACAGGCTTACCCTATTCAATCATGAAAATGTCAATAGCTTGGCGCAGCTCAAAAAATCTTTGGAGCACCTTTCCTCTGCTTAGCCAACGTACCTCACAATGATATGGGACATCTGGATACTGACTTTCAATATCAGAAAAAAAATTCTTAAACTGCCGGTGTTTAAGAGAGTAGGATCGGATTTAATTTACTGTCTTAACAACGACCTGCATTACTTCCGACACATTTATGTTTTTCCCACACAAGGATTGTTGATGGATAATGCAATGAAAAACCATTGGTTTCTCACCTACAGCATTTCGAATAGAATTGCATACATGCCTTACTAATCCTGTTTTACTGCCACACATACTTTTACCTCCATCTGTGGTGACGCCTTTTAGTTTTTTAGATCTAATTGAAGTTTAGAAAGGGTTTCATTTACCTTAATAAAGAACGCAAGGCAAACACTCTAATAAGAAGCGGAAAGCGTTATTAAATTGAAGGCTCTCAGTAACGAAAGTCATTTATTAATATTTTGTAATAGTTTATTTTCCATAAAACCGGTTCGAATTACACGGAACCTCGAACCTACTGAGACTCGAATTACCGCGACTCTACTGTATTTGAATTGTTTTTGCGATCTACGATTTTACGAAAAATTGCATGCTGCATCGACCGGGTTTCCGCGGTCCGCAGTTTGGAGACCCCTGTACTAGTCCAACAGCAAAAACGCTTTGGAATTCTCTTTTATCTACTGGTCTCCAGGTCGTTTAAACTCATGAAGTCGAACTTCACGCAGGTAGGCAATTAACGTTGGTAATTAATTAATGTGGCATTGTAGTAACACAACGGGCTGTTGGCGATGGTCCGGGATCAATCCTCAAGGGACTACACCAAGTAATTTTGAACCACGACCAGATGACGATGTCAGCATCTGAGCTGGTACCCCACTCTCCAAACTTCCACACCACGCCAACGTGAGGAAATTTCAGGCCACGGCAGATTTAAGCCCGTGTGCAGTCAGGTCTTTTTTTTGGAGCGAATTTCGAACTCCCAACCCTCCGGTTGCTAATCCGCTACTCTTCCAACCGAGCCACCGTTACCCCTCACTTCACGCAGAGGTTTCATCAATTCTGGAATCAGATTACTCTTTCGCCTCTCAACAGACTTTCTGTAGAAAGAAAGCCATTTCTGTGAGAATGCATCGTTCCCATAACTGCAAAATCAACACTTAAAGAACACATTAAAATTCGCCCAGCAAGTATCTGCCTTGACAAGGATATTAAGTAGTGACTCGTATAAACGAAGCCAGAAAGTGACTATTATTCTCCTATACACGACTGTGACATAAATAAGCGTTGAAAGGGGAACACTTCGGTTAAAGTGGAAGAGAAAAACATTAATAGTGCCACGGGTTAGAATGGTTTTTGAATAGGTGTCGCTCTAAAAAGGTGTCGTTCCAAGGGCGCCACAGTATTTTAACTTTTTTTTTGTATTTTTTGTCTTTTCTTTATATAAAGGTGTCTATCATGTAATAGATTGCCGCTAGCAAGCGGTCTTAACAATTGCCATTGATATATCAACGGTCATCGAACTGATTTTTTGACCCTCAGAACAACACCCAACACATATTGAGTCTGATAAAGTATTTATATATTTAAAATACCAAAATAAAAAGTGACTGGTGACTAATACTTTCTGAAACTGAATTTCTAATTGCGTTGCCTCGAATCATTAGACATTTGGCCGTCTTCCAAGACCACTTAAAATCATAATTTATTTTTCAATTTCAATATAAAAGTTGACTGATTTTTAAATTAAATAACAAAAAGATAGTTTACTTTTTATTGCACAGGGTTTCCACTCATCAAGACAAAGAAAAACAAGAGCCCTTTTAAAGTATTTCGAGATTGAATAACTTGTGAGTGCACAGGTGAAGAAATTTTAAAGATAAAATTGACGGTTCTATAACTGCAGAAAAAAACCCGAATATAATCACTAAAGTGTTTAAATCATACGGATCGGCATTGACTGAAATTTTAATTAGAATGACTTTTAAGCTCCAAACTTCCCTGATCCAAACTGTCGGAAACCAAGTTTTCCCGTTTCAAAATTCTGATTTAAATTACATTATAATTACAAACGTACTCACTGTTCGCGCAAAAAAAGTAGTGCCTTTTGTGTTTTCATTTGTAAAAAGCACAGGGTGTTTCATGAAGGACCCCTAACTTTGAAAATAAATAACTCGGAAACGGTGATAGATAGAAGCATGAAACCAGTGGTATGTTTATTAAAAAACCGTAAGAATCTGATACAGAAAGCTCAAAATTTTAATTACAAATTGCGCCGATAGATGGCGCTGGAGACGGCATTACATAACTAGGCTGTACATAGTGGGTAATGCAAGCCCTCGTTGCATTCACATCAAAAGCGATTCAAAATGTGCACTTTCACACAGCACACATGTCGCAAACGAAGAATGAAATTGTCAGTGACTCTGTAGTGTGACCGGAAATCGACACACAAGCTTGAAAAATAACCTCCTCCAGCTCTTCGTTTGCGACATGTGTTGTGTGAAAGGTGCACATTTTGAATCGCTTTTGATGTGAATGCAACGAGGGCTTGCATTACCCACAATGTACAAGCCTAGTTATGGTAATGCAGTCTGCAGCGCCATCTAGCGGCGCAATTTGTAACTAGAACTTTGAGGTTTCTGTATCAGATTCTTACGTTTTTTTTTAATAAACATATCACTGATTTCATGCTTCTATCAGCGTTTCCGAGTTATTTATTTTCAAAGTTAGGGTTCCTTCATGAAACACCCTGTACATGTCCCATAGAACGCAATACTATGCCATTGTAATTATAGCAAAAATTGCCAAGATTGGATTTCACGCACTCAAGAGTAATTTTTTTAGTCCTACAAAAATTTTGCCTTGGATTTTTGAAGACTTGTGACTTTAAAAGTATTTATCTCGATTTTTGAATGCGATAAAATTAAATATATAATATTCTTTTAAAAAATAAGGCTGTGTGAAAACATTTACTGACTTTCTGCAGATATTAAGGTTTTTGAAGCCCTTGAGACCCGTTTACAAACCTCAAGTGTTCTGAACAAATCGCAAGGAATTTACAAATTATGTGCTATTCGTCTTATTAAGATCACCATTAACACGAATAGAAAATATTATCCTATTTCAAAAGTTTTTAATATATATTTAGATATGTAACCATTTTTTTAGCTGTGTTGGGACAAGGTCGTAATTGTTTTGTATTTAGGAAGAAAAAAATTACATATATTTTTGAAATTTCTGTAACTTTGGCATCAGCATAAGAGCAAAATATTGTTTTCATTGTTGAGTAGCACGTTTTGCTCAGAACAGCTATTCGATTTCTAATTTTTGGATTTTTCTACGAACTATATATTCAGTTGAGGGACTCAAAATCTTTCACCACTTGACGTGTCTGAGACAAAATTGAAGCCTCAATCCTTCTCTAAAATTGTGATAAAAGTAGAATAGAGAGAAAGGTGTTTTATCTTTCAACATCAACCATTGTTTAGATCGATTGTAGCGACACCAAGCGGAAAACGTTTTAAGGGACACCTAGAACTCGTTTCTATTGTCATCTAATAAATTTTGATGAACTTTATCACTGATAAATTCTGAAATTTGTTTTCAAGATTATGAAACTTATTTTACTTACTAAGAATAAATATTTTTGTCACAAAAACTAAAAGGTTTCGAATTGGATTACTAATCAAAACAATTATCCAATTCTAATGAATCTTACCAGGTTGCCTTAAAATAGTTTATTGCCATTTAATCTAATTGACGTTGATCAATCAACTTTGTCCACTTTGAGCAAAAACTACTGAGAAAAATATTTTTTCACTGCGCAACTGTTTGAGGATCAAACATTAGTTGTTGGGACAAAAGTAAAAATTATATTGATAGTGATAGATCTTTTAACATACAATTTGAGATGAATTTTCTTATGAAAATAAGCTGTTAGGGTCTGAAAAATGCCAGGAAATGAATTCCTGTTCTAGGCCGACGGAATATTTATTATTTAGGAATTCATTCTTGGAAATTTCCTTAGACTCCTGCTGAACTTATATTCCAAAAATTAGGCGTGACTTCACTTCCATAATAAGAACAGAAAGCACGTTCTATTAAATTATTCTACCGCTTCTCACGAAATTAAAATAGAACTTTTATGAACGTTTTGTTACGAAATGCGAAAAATGTGCTTTGGCAAGACAATTCTTCTTAGCAATCTTGAAAACCTTTGGCTGGAATTGGTTTTGTCAGAATTTACGAAATTATCTCTGTGCCTTGGTAGAAAAAGGGTCAAAGTCCAAATTCGAATATTTGAGTTGTTTACGAATCACTTCAACGCAATGAAAGAAATAATAGAAAATGCCAACGTCTTCCTTTCGATATATTATGAACTCATCAAAACACTGGATAGTGTATCGATTATCTAGCCTCCCTAAATCCTGAAGATAATTCGCTCTGGAACCTTACCAAACGGTTCAAGAGAACTAAAGATAAAGTCGTGCACATCATTGGTCCCAATGGTATTGCAACAAAGACAAAGCTGAATTAAATGCAGGCTGCCTTACTGATCAATTTACTAACGATATGCCACATGCAACCACAGAAAACCTTGTCCGGAACACTATTCATTAATTCTTTGTTAATAACTATACTGAAGGCACACTCGCTACACCCACCTCCCCAACAGAAATTATAGAATACACCAAGAAAACTAAAATTAGTAAATCTCCTGGGCACGACACAATTACTAATAAAATTATCAAAAATATACCTAAAAAATCATCTTTAGTATTAGAAATCTTATAAATGCAATTATGAAAATTGGGTACTTCCCAGACAGCTGTAAAAAAGCTGTAGTAATTCCTATACTTAAACTAGGCAAAGACCCAACCATCCCACGTTCATATAGACAAATTTCACTTCTCCCTGTTCTCAGCAAACTGAAAAAATAATTGCTAATAGATTCAATGTGTGTGAGCACCTTTTAAATAACACAATATACTTATTCCTCAACAATATGGATTTCGATCCCAACTATCAACTACCCACCAACTTTATTATAGAGTTAGACTATATTGCTATATCTGGTTTGATGGGTTAATGTATAAATTAATTCAAAGCAATTTTTACCCTCCTATATTATTAAAATTACTTACTCTTATGTTCATAACATATACTATTATGTACGTGTGCAAGAAGATTACACATAAACCCACTTTTGCTGGGGTACCACAAGGTTCAATTCTAGGAACCACTCTTTAACATCTATGTCAACGACATTCCACACACCAACAAGACAATAATTTCAATGTACAGAGATGATACAGCCATACTAGCCAAATGAAGAACTTCCAAGTACACAATGCCCTCACAAATCACATTACACAACTGGAATCCTGGCTTAATAGCTGGAAAATTAAAATCAATATTGAAAAATCAGCTATTATATTCGGTTATAAAAAGAAAAGATACAGATGTATTAAACTAGTCAACCAAGAAGTTCAATGAGAGCATGAAACCATGTACTTTGGGATTGAACTTGACCATCACCTTACCTGGAATAGCCATATTAAATACACCATCCAAAATTTTAGCTTTGAATGAAAAAAATAGTTCATTTTCAGCCATGTTCAAAAAGAGAATAAGCTGTTTCAAGGACATTTTATTTAGATTCATATCCTTGATTTGTTAATAATTTTTTTTTTTTCGAAAATGTGCATTCTTCCATCTAATAAACTTGTGAATCGCTTAGACATGCTGAAAGCGTAAAAGGAATTCATGACTTAACGCCAAATTCAATGACTTGGACAAGATGGGTGTACCTTGGTTTCGGCTGATGTTGGGGGTATTTTAATTAACGTCACACTGGAGCAACACAACGGGTTATTGGTGACGGTCCGGGATCAATCCCAAAGGGAAAGATCCGAGGACAACACCACGTAATTTTGGGCTGATGTTGGTATCAATAGAGATAAAGACTTATTTTGTTGCAGTTGGAGAAAAAGATGTTGCCTCGAAAGCATCGCAGTTTTATTATCTTGTTTCGTTTTTCCTGTTTTCATTGGTAAGTGATATAGGCTTAGGTTTACCCGTGTTCAATCGAACTGTCTGTTTTGCGCTCGAAACAATACCCAAATGCTGACACATTATTGTAATCCTTGATTTATCATTTTTAATGTACATAAAAACGAGTGGTACGAAACTATCGCATCTTCCCAAGAAATGTGGCAAAACTCAACTCGTATTACTTTTAAGTAATAAACAATTCTATTAAAATCTAACTGTTAGGCAAAACAACTCATGGCTTAAAACGAGAGAAAAATACAAATTATTTACCTATCCTCGAGTGGAACCATCATCACCATAAGCACTCAGGTAGAAATTCTTCTGCCTTTTTGCGCTCTCTATGTTGACACATAAATAAATCATAGACATTAAATCATTAGAATCAAATTTGGTTTGCCACTATGTGGTCAATTTTTCTGCATGGTGTCTGAACAGACATAGCCTACGGCCTTATTGGGAGTCCGAACCTTCGCCTCTAGCATCCAAAACATGACGGACTCGAACCCATAGCTTGTTAAACGGAAGGCCAGAAGGATGTCTACCCTGCAACCAGACCGACTAAAATGATGACACGAGCTTCAAAATTATGAGGACACGAAAAAAAATTTTCAACCAATCCACCATGGTAAGGAAACCCAGGAAATGTGAAAAGGTTTATTCTGCACTTTAAAATTACATCAAGGGAAATACTGTTCTTTGCTGTTCCCCTCTTTAAAAGAATTGTTCTTTAACCTGCTTTTCTATTCAACACTATTCTCAAATGTCTCTACTCGAAATATGCAAGCCCTGTTCCTCCTCCTAGACTATGTGGCGCGAGCAGTTTTCGCGAGACAGGGACCGAATTTTGTAGGCATGCAGATATAAGCAAAATACAAATGAGTCTTCTGCTAGCTTTTTCATTGGTGAGTTTTGAGAAAGAAAACGAAAGATAAACTAATTTGGAGTCTTCGAATTGTTGATTGATTTTTTTACGGCGCAAGGGGTGGGTCTGGCCAAACTATCAATAATTAAGTAAAGAAAATCAGAATATATCCGTAAATTTGAAAACGTTCTTGTAAATCGAAACATTTAAATCCTCTCTAGGTCCCCAGTGGCAGCTGTCCCGAATCTGAATCATCTCAAATACGGTTTCCCAAACACATCAAAACAAATTCGCAAACGAAAGTATTAATTTTTTTTAGATTTCAATGTCATTTTTAGGTCAACAAAATCCAGGACACGATAAATCACTTGGAAGACTTCTAAGTATAGCTTTACGCAATAGGGTAGGTAATTAACGTCGCTCTTGAACACAACGGGCTATTGGCGACGGTTCGTGAACCATCCACGAAGGGAAAGATCCGAGGACAACACCACGTAACTTTGAATCAAGTTATGCAATAGGGAGTTGCCCATTAGAAGATTATAAACACAAAAGATGCATACCAGGATTACCACTTGGAAAGTAAAATTAGTTTTAAAAAATAACAAAACAATCTGTCAAAAAATCACATTAGCTTTTCAAAACATTAGTTTCATGGTGGGATGCCGAGATGTCTTTAAAATCGTAATAGCTGACTTCAATTAGATCCTTTTTCAACTTATAGATCAGGGGTCTCCAAACTAGGGCCCGCGTAAACCCACCAATGCAGCATGCAATACATATATATTTATGTGTTGTTGGCCCGCCTGACTTCCAGGATTTTTCAATCTGGCCCTCAAGTGAAAAAGTTTGGAGACCACTTATAGATAGAGCATGACACCCCGATCCAAATTAACATCTTTCAGTGAAATATGTCCACATTTGAAATTTTACTTTCCATTTCTTTGAAATTCGTTTTTAAAATAAATTAAAAGCATTGTAAATCCTAAGAACGAGTAAAGGCACCAGAGAGAAAGCTAGACAACCAAATCTTGATTAACAAATTTTAAAAAAATTAAAAATATTACTAAACTAAAAATTCATCACCATGTCATTGCCTAACAATAAAAAAAATTTCACAATTACGCTAGTCCTCTCCTTTCAAATTCATCAAACGTCGTTCATCGAGAACAGCTCCGAGAACGGAGAGCAGGGTCGGAACAGTTTGAAAGCAGGATGCAATTATCGAGCAGGAAGTAGTCTCAGAACAGGGAATAGTTTATGGACAGAGAAGGGGTGAATAAATCAACAGGAAACAGTGAGTCAAGAACTGTAGGATGAACAGGTGTTTTGGATTTGGCATAATTTAGAAAATACGAAAATGTTTAGCGAACTTAGAAAATTCGAGAAAAGAAACAACTTTCTTTGCAAAATTCCCATTTCAACCCGCAATATTAAAATCGAAGTAGAAAAAAATTTGCAATGTTTCTTTTTACAAAAAGAACGAAAACAGGTTTACACGAGAAGGTTTGAAACAGGAAAAAGAACTTTTTTCCCCATTTCTAATCAAGGGTAGAACAGGATTCGAACCTGCGCCCGCTATAGCTCGCAGGCGCCGCCACTTTTTATCCACTGGTGTACATCTCATTTAAGTCCTCATTTAGTGATTGGCATATTTTAAGTAAAAAGGGGCTTTTAAACTTTAACCTTATGATCACGATAGAAAAAACCGAAATGGGCCTCTCATCTAAATTCCGATTTAAGCAGAAAATATTTTTCTTTTTAAATATAACACTTATTACCAAATTATAACGTTCCGATTTGGATCGGTTGAACGACAGCGAGTCATAAAGGTTTTCTGGGCACCAGAAGTGAAATTCATAGTGCAGGACCAAAATGGATAAACTAAAAAGGTATTATTTCAAGAGAATCAGTATTTTAATTTTTTTATATTTTCCTTTTATAACAATGTACAAAATTACATGTACATAGGTTGCTGTCGTACGTTAACTACGGTCTTCACAATTGCTGTCTTTTTGCATCGATGGTCCTTGAATTGACTGGTTTCCATCGAAACAATACCCAAGGAGGTAAAACAGTTCCAGATATTTATATACTAAAATTAAAGTAAATAAAAGAATGGTGACTAAACTTTTAAATTTCTACTTGAACAAGTTATAGGGAATTTGTGATACTTTTGTCGAATGATTAAGCATACAAAAAATTAATCCCTGGTCCCCAGCTTGTATATACCTCGGTGTCCCTTTAGACAACCACTTAACATGGAATAGGCAATATTTTCCCTTAGATCTAAATTTCTGGCTGCACGTAATATTGCATACCTCTTAATTGCTAGAAATGAGAAAATGTCGATACACAATGAAATGCTCATATATAAAACTGCTCCGCCCAGTGGTGAGTTACGCCTCTAAGATCTGGGGATATGCAGCTAAGACCCACATAAACAAAATTCAAGCACTCCAATTCTACCCTCCGTATCATTATGGACAGCCCATGGTATTAAAAAAATAAGAGAACTAGGAATTTTAGTACTCAAAGAATTTTTTGGCAAAATTAGCAAAACTTTTTCCGTTCCCTCCGATGCAATGGAAACTCAGCTGTAACGCAGATCCCCAGATATGACCATCATCTACCAATTAACAAAAACAGACCAAGAGCTATTATGAAAAATGTAAACAATAACTTAAATTCATACTTTTGATTTAAAATTCAAATTTGTTAAAAAATAATTATAGAAAAAGCTATTTTTCATTTGGAAAATCATGTAGTCTTCCAAACCCCTTCTAATTAATTCATAATTTTAATACTACTTTTAACTGTAGTAGCCACAGGTATTCTGAACTGATATTTTCTGAAATCTCACTCGAGTGATGGATTTGCATTGTAACGCCTTCTACAGCAGCAACAACCTCCTTGATAACTGGACACCCAAGACTTTGCTACATCGTTGAAAGTTTCTGATAACCTAAATGTATTCGGAACACAAGGACTGTTATATGGAGACAGGGTCTACGGCCCAGGAACTCTATGGAAAATTCACTCTCTTCTTCATAAGAATTTTTTTGCAAACCGCATTCAAATATTCCTATTCCTTTAGTTTTTACGAATGTTTGAAGAGTTTACAAAGAAAATTCACTCTTACACAACTTTTGTTATCATACGGGCTCTATTTGAAAGTACCGTACCCTCTGGATATTCTTTCCTGCGTTTCTATACTTTATGCATCCAGACGGCATCAGACCAGGAAACGTTCAACTGTTGTAAGATCCTTTACATTGAAACTGCTTTAAACTGGAACCATACATTGCATCAAGAAGCACACTTGTAGCAGGGCAGAATGAATTGATATATGGAGCATTGCATAAACTGTAAGCATTTCCTTCTTGTACAGAAGAAAGGAAGAAAATAATACACGGAAAACACAACATCCAAAACCACAAACACAGATTGCCAAGGGTACCATGGGTAATGCAGCTCCAGTTGCACTGGAAGTAATTACTTATCTGGGTTTACCACTTTTGTTTGGTTGTTATTAGGTTTTATGGTGCAGAAGACACATTAGGCCAAGCTGTGCCAAACACAATACAAACATCAAGTAAATGGACACACAAGAGAAGTTTTACTGATACAGAAGAGAAACATGCAGGGAGAAATTGAATCTGTGCTGCCTTTGACTCACAGGTTGCTAGTGAAGCGGTCAAACCCTCTTAGTCACTGCAACCCCAATTGATTAAACATGGTAACAGTTTTGTTTAAAAGATAATCAGGCCAGCTTCAACAAAGTCCTCCAGGAAGGCATGTCCCCCTATGGTTCACAGTAGGAGTGATATGGCAGCACCTTCCATGGTACCTCAGGGTGGTTTATTTTGGGGTTTTATGGTACAAGGGGCATTTTTGGCCAAGCTATGTCCAATATAAGACAAAGAAAAAATATTGTGAAGGGGAAAAAAGGATTGGGGAACAGGGTAGTGGAATGAAAGCGGGAAAAAAAATCGCTTGTGGGTATCCCAGTACGATCCCCATGTTTACTAGAAAGAAAACATCACTAGAGCATCTCAGGTCGGAAGCTCATACACAAAAAGGAGATGCGCCCCAAAGGGCTTACCTCTATCGGATGCGTCTGGATTCAAAGGATTATTCAAAGTCTGGGTCTACCTCTTGAAATAGTGGTTGTCTTTGCTGACTCTAAGTAAGGCTGTATTGTGTTTGCCTCAATATGGCGCTGTTGTGCCATAAAACCCAATAGCACACATCAAGTAAATGAATACAGAAGTTAATGATACAGAAGAGAAACATGCAGGTAGAAATTGAACCTGTGCTGCTTGTAACACACAGATTGCTAGTGCAGTGGGCAAACCCTCTAAGTCATGGTAAATACAACTCCAAGACGGTAAGTATACAGGGTGAGTCTAAATTGTTTTCACAAAATAAGAGGGGTGATAGTACCCATGCAGACGAGCAATAATTACCATGGAACATAGGGTCGCATTCCACTGTGAGAGGCAGAAAAGAGTCAAATTAGAATTTCAACATGAACTTACAACAGTGTTGGGAAAGCGAATGAACGATACCAAAAGTTGCACAATATGATTGATTGATCAGAGAAAAACTCACAGCAAGTGCTCAAAGTGGCGTGTCGTTGCACAGTTCACACCGGCGAAGGAATGACTGGCGCACCCTCTCGAAGATTCCTGGTACTGTGTTAATTTTGTCTGCAGCAACACCGATTCTCGCTATGAGATCTTCAGCCGAGTCCACAGGCGTCTGGTACACTAAAGATTTCAAATGCCCCCAGAAGAAAAAGTCCAGTGGGTTGAGGTCCGGTGAGCGAGAAGGCCCAGTCACAGGTCCGCCACGTCCAATCTATCGTGGGGGATATGTGGCATTCAAGAAGGGCTGGACCGTGCTGGAAAAGTGTGCTAGGGCTCCATCGTGCATCAACCACGTCTCTCTGGATGAATCTCTCTACTCTTTTCTGCCTCTCAGAGTGGAATGCGACCCTACGTTCCATGGTAATTATTGCTTGTCTGGATGGGTACTATCACCTCTTATTTTGTAAAAACCCGAGCTGGCACCCCACTTTCCAAACTTCCACGCCAAAGTGAGGACATTTGAAGCCACGATAGATTTAACGTGCACCAGCCCCCTTTGTACATGACAGTCTTTGATTGGATTCGAACTCTCAACCCTACGGTTGCTAATCCGTTCCTCTTCCAATCGGGCTACCGCAGCCCACATATACATTTACAAGGATTGACTCAATTTCATTTTTGTTGCCAAGGCACAATTCGTAATCACTAGCATCTCTGCAACTAACCCAAAGCAAGAATTGAACTATTGAAGGCAGTGCCACCAGGCTTTTATACATATTGCCAAAAACAAGTACAGTATAAGATGTGTAATATAAATTTACGGTACACGTGTAAATTTATATTACACATGTGGGCTATTTTCGCCAAACCAGAAAAATGTCGCCAACCGATGTGATATTCCGCCAATAATGGAAAGCGTAAAATTAAACGGTTTGTCGTGTTTTGCTCCTCTGCTTGTTGCCATAGCAGCGGAAATGACTCGATGTTCCCAGCTGGCCCCCCAACTCTCCAAACTACCACACCACGCCAACGTGAGGACACGAGGCCCCGACAGATTTAACGAGCACCAGCCCCGGTTGGATCGAGTATCGAACTCGCAACCCTCCAGTTGCTAATCCGCTGATCTTCCAACAGTGCTACAGCGGCCCTCAATCATGGAAGGGATTTGTTTATGTTAGCACCAGTCCCCTGTAATGTAACAAGGAAAAGTGTTTTAGAAACTAAACTAAAAGTTGCAGGTTCACTTTTTCAGCTATAAAATTTGTTCTATTGCTAAAATTTGTCAGCATCTAGATTATTTTACTTTCAAAATGAGATTTAGTAAATTTAATGGTTAGAAGACTTAGCAGATACTGAAGTACCCCTAAAACCAAGTGAAAGAAAAGCAGAAACATTGAAAAATTCTCGGAAGTTTACATCCAAGTATTTAAAGCAGCCTGAAAAATTATACTGTCAATATGGTCCTACATCTTACTGCAGGAGTCTGGTTTGTCACTAAAGTAATTTTCTGCTACCAGGAGGTTAAGTAGGCCAGGACTTATGACTTAAAGTCGATTGTAAACCATTTAATTTCCATTTCTAGACCAGGAGTTGAAACCAAGAAATGTCTCTATCTTTGCTTTTTTGTTACACAAAAAAGCTTTTCTAGTATACTCTGTATGAGATACTTGAAAGCATATCTATATTTCACTATGAATGAGGGATATTATATTTGTTTGGTTGTTGAATGACAAGGATTTAAATATAAAACCGACTGCTACAGGATTCATTTGCCGATTATGCGGCAGTTTAAATATTCCTAATTTTAGGTATCGAGCTGCACAATATAACTAAGACTACATGGAATAGATCACTGCTCTAATGAAATTTTTCAGCAGTCTGATTACAGAATGTAATTAAAAACCCGGAAGACTGGAATCAGCACTGGAAGGAAATACAAGGGAACATAGGTTTGTCATTAAATAATGCCAAATTGCCTTTGAAATAGGGAATAAGACAAAATTAAAGTAGAGGTTCAGAATCCAAATATGGTAACATGACTAAGATGTGCTTTTTATCATGTATCTTATTGGAAAAACTTTTTTACTGGTGTTAATTTTTAATTCATTTACAGTTATGAAATCTGGAAGTGGATTCAATATATGTTACAAATACATTTAAGAAATGAAATACGAGTACCGATACCATGACATCAGTAGATATCATTAGACCAACACATTTAACATCTACGTAAAACTTTCCTATTCGATTATAGGTAGGTAGTTAATTAACGTTGCACTGGAGCAACACAACGGGCTATTGGCGATAGTCTGGTATCAATCCCCGAGGGTAAGATCCGTTGGACAACATCCCCATGTAATTTTGAAATAGTCAGATGACGAGGTAAACACCTGAGCTGGCACCACATTCTCCAAACTAACACAAGCATGAGGACATGACATATTTAATGTACACCAGACCTCATACACGAGTCTTTGGCTGGACCGAGTTTCGAACTTAGTCCTCAGATTGCCAATTCATTTGCTCTTCCAACTAGGCTACCACAACCCCTTAATTGCTTATAATAAAGCAATAAGTTAGTTTAGCATTGTGAAAAAATTGTATGAATTCAAAATGATACCTTAATTTATGCATAACTTACCTTTTCAAGGTCAAGAGCCACTTTGAGTTCCTCTAGAACTCTAGTCCTGGAACAGCTGCAGTATAGACCCCCAATCCATTTGGCGACTTTTTTTGTCGCCAACCCTGACGGTACTTGACGACATTTTTTAACAGACATATTCAACTTATGTACATTTTTTTGTAATACTAGTTATTCTAATCTTTTAACAGATTTCACTGTAAATGAGGGTTTCCTGTTTAAACGGGGCTGCCACTCGTGAACTGAACCCTCAGTCGCATCCCATTAGATTTTTTTGTAAAATGGAAAACGAAATTTCAAGGCAAGCCATTACAGAAACCCTGGCATTTTTCCTGTTGTACTTCCTCTTGCCAAATTTCGATTCATCAATTTCTACTATTTTGTTTACCCCACCAATCTTCTCCGACGTCGTCTCGATGAAATTTAGGATTTGTTCATTAACGAACTGCCGCCAATCGGCCAAGGTGTTAGTAGCAAAAGAATATTCTTCCTCAATTTCACTCGTTTTTCTTCCTTTTACTAATTCATACGTCATTAAAAGAATCTCCTCCAGTCATTTTACTGGAACTAAACCATGATCCTGTCCTAACAGGTTTCTCGCTATCGCAAACTTTCCCATCAACTGTTTTTTTGCAAATCCACAAAAACCCATTAGACTTCGTCGATTTCGGCTTAAGCTTTATTTCCAAATTGCACTTGGAACAAATCATCTTATTAGCTACCAAGCGCGCCTCCATCAAAAAATCCCCAATTTTTTCCTGGCACAAATGAAGAAAAATTCGATTAGCCAGGCCAGGGCTACCAAAAGTATGTCTCATATTAGAAAATTTAAAACTGAATTTGCTCCCAATTAACTCCTGAAACTTTGAAATAGTACTTTGAACGGACATGACTAATAAATAAAAATACTTATAACTAAAAAAATAAGATGAAATTCCAATAAGATTAAAACGGTACAACCTGGCTCAAAATCCCTGGATCCTTTTGCAAAATGGTAATCCAAATCGCGTCCTAATGTAATAGCTCCTGGTGAACGAAATTAAAATGGTTATGCAAGAATGGAATGGAAAAAATTGGGGGGGGGGGGTATCAAAAACAACATAAATCGCAATTGAGGGTTGGAGATGTATAAAGTCGCCAAATGGATTGGGGAGTCTATACTGCATCTGTACCCTAGTCCTAGACTCATGCTATCAGTCCCTTGATAGCAACCTCCTCTCTGGTTTGATCGGCAAGGCATTTGACAACCTGAAAATAAATGTCAATACGGCTATAATGAATGAGCTTTTTAAGCAGTCACATTCATGGCTAGTTATGCACAGGCTTTCAATTAGTTGCAGGTTTAACTTTTCTTACAAGCCCAGGTCTCATCTTTATTTACTTTCAAGACTAGTTAATATTTGAGGTTGATTGATTGATTCAAGTTTAATGGAACAAGATCCAGAAAAGGATAGGCTGTGCCAAACACAAGACAATAAATTGAGAAAATAGAATAATCTGACCAACATTAAAGGGAGGAATGCAAGGAATAAAAACAAAAGATAAAAGTACAAGGTATTATCACCAGTACAAGTCAAGGTCAGGTCAAAAAGCTATCCGAAAACTACAGCATACAAGCTACTGTGAAACAAAAGTTATCAATCAGGCACAAAGTAAAACTATCAATTGGGCACAATGCAAAACAATTATCAATTACAAGCACAAAGTCAAACGAAACTTGATTTTTACAAGGGTCAAACTCGTCAGATCAACTATAGAAATTAAAACTTCAGCGAATGTTTGAAAACAGCGCGAGAATTCTTATTCTCATTACTTCAGTTCATTGCCTAGGGAGTGGGATGACGCTTCACGAAGTCTGCCGATTACAAAATGGCTATTGCTCTGAGTGGAACATGTCAAACTCCGCCCACAATTAGGGACATAGGACACGCACCGAGGGCGATGTAAGTCATACCTTCAGTGAAGCCTCTGTATCTTTTACTCTAGTAGGCCTAGAGTAAATACTAAAAAAATACTAAATGTCGACACTGAAGGCTTTACTTGCAGCGCCCATAATTGTAGTCCGTAACCTTATTTCACGCGCTCTCCCTCACCTCCCACGCTATTTTCCTTTCACTGAGCGCCAAAAATTGCGAGGTCTTGTCCTTGAATTTCCCTTCTGGATTGATCCCGCACCGTCACGAATAGCCCGTTGTGTTGCTCCAGTGCGACATTAATTACCTATCTACCTTTTGCAGAGGAACAGGTTTCATTCTAGGTAAACTCAGACAAAAGCGCACAAACGGACAGACTAATGCAGTTAACATTACATTCCCTTTCCAGCCACGATCGGTGAAGGACGTGCCAGGATTGAGCTCAGCCACAGACCTGCTCTAGTCTTTCTCAAGACTGAGTACCCTTATCGCCGAGCGTACCACTGATCATGGCATCAGCCAAACTAAGCTTGGATAATCAGGAAGTCATGGACACCTCCCTGGATTACAGCTCAATGAATGATGAGCACTGTCAACAACGTACACTTGCACGAGAAGCCCTGATGATGTGTAAACATAGGACGTGGGAACTCATCTGCAAAATCGACAAGGAGCCATACCACGATGAGGCCAGCCGTGCAAGAGTTAAGAAACTTAGGTCCCAACGGGATCTTCACTCCGCGGAACACTCAAAGATCAAGGAACAGCTGGAAGTTATTGGACCTTGCCGATTCCCGAAGTGTATCAGGCACCCCCGCAATGCTTTAAATGATGATTTTCCCCCACTCCCGACGTCTCACAAGCCAGCTGAATCACTATTCCAAACTCCAAGTAAGAAGCTTCGATCTAAGCCTATTCCAATTGGTAACCCTCAGGTTTCTAATCCGTTACTCTTCCAACCGGGCCACCGCGGTCTTTAATAGCGTTGAAGGCTTCTTGTGAAGTTACACTTTGAACTAGAACCAATTATGAGAATCTTTAGGATTGCCATCGGTAGTTATTTTAATCAACATCTCACTGGTGCAACACAACGGGCTATTGGCGACAGGATTTGCCAACGGATCAAGATGATCCAGAACGACGTGCACAATAATTTTAAACAATACCAATTGGAGACACGACCATTTTTCTTGATCCGAGTTTGAAGAGCATGTTTCTTGGTGTCCTTTCGTCTGGGGTCAGGTTCGACCCCGGACCATCGCCAATAGCCCGTTGTGTTGCTCCAGTGCACTTTAATTAAATAAAATACCTACCTATTTTGAAAGTCCGATTGTCGTAACGTTAAAATATTTGATTTTCATTATTAACCCTTGTTGATTGTTATGTTTGAATGAATTAGATTTCCTTGTTAAACTGAGATGCTTTTCGCGCAGTTGAGAACACGCATAAATAACGTCAAGTAAGCGATTGCTGCTAGCCGGCATTTGAGTCATTTGTTCATTCCTGCTACGAGCATCGCGGAAATCCAGTAAATATTTTTAAAGTGCTGCTCTTTTGCAAGAACGTCTGAAATTGATAGGATCGTGGCTGCAGTATAAGCGTTTTGATTCCTAGCATTGCTGCTTTTAAGTATGTTACCTGGTGAATCAGCTGCAAAAGAAACATCCAAGGTATCCCTGAAATTTCCGTTCTTGGGCGAGTAGGTTGGGTTTGCGCGAATACCGATAGAGTAGGTTGGGTTTGCGCGAATACCGATAGAGTAGGTTGGGTTTGCGCGAATACCGATAGAGTAGGTTGGGTTTGCGCGAATACCTGTTGGGTTTTATCGATTGAAGACAGAGTTTTTATACATTAAAAATAAATTTTATTACGTGACCAAGTCTTATGGTTTAAAAACATACAAGTCTGATCAGATCATGATCCCCAATCTCCTCACTTATATACATACAAAGATTTACATATTCTTCTATATTGATGTGCCCCACACGGCACTATAATTGGAGGTTTGAGACCGATTCCAACATGCGGCCCCATCGGTTGTAAAACCTCAGCAGATGTATTACAATTCAATATATATATATATAAATCTAACAAAATATTTTTCTAATAATATTTTTAAATTTATTTAACAATAAAGGCTTTGTTAAAAAGTCAGCCAAATTATTTTCCGATGAAATATAATTTACGTTAAATAGTTCATCTTTTATTAATTTACGAATAAATTTGTACTTGATATCAATATGTTTAGTTTTCTGATTTTCCTGACTATTTTTTGAAAAGTAGATAGCAGATTGATTATCACAATATACTTGGGGTCTTATGTAATCACACAAACTTAATTCATTTATAATTCTACTAAACCAAATAACTTCTTTAGTGCAATCGGTTAGTGCAATAAATTCAGATTCCATTGAGCTAAGAGCTATGCACTTTTGTTTAGAAGATTTCCATGATATTGGGATGTTACCAAAATAAATTAAATAGCCACTGCTTGAATGTCTGTTTGTGAGACCACATCCCCAATTTGCATCAGAAAAAGCAATCAAATTTGAACTTTCTACATTGGAAAGATTAATTTTAAAATCCTTTGTAAGAAAAACATAGTTCATGATATCAACAACGTAAGACCAGTGTTTGTAAGTATAACCATTACAAAACTGAGACATTATATTAACGGCAAATGCAATATCTGGTCTGGATCTTTCTGACAAAAACGATAAACATCCTATTAAGGAACGATAGGGAAATTTCCTCATTAAATCATTTTCAATTATTTCTTCCTCTTTAACCTTATCAGGTAAGTTACAACCAATTTTAAAAGGTAAATTCACAAAACTTTTAGGAAGATCTTTGAATTTTGACATTAATTTTTCAATGTAGGTAATTTGATGTAAATAAATCGAATTTTCAATTTCTTGAAAGTTTACGCCTAACAAATATTTAGTTTTACCTAGGACTGTAAGATCCAATTTTTTGTCCAATAATTCGATTACTTCATTTATCAAATGTTCCCTTTTTGAAAACAAAACCATATCATCTACATAAACAATTAAAATTACATCTTTAAATTTGTAGACACAATTACACCAATTTAACTGAGAAAATCCTAATTTAGTTAAAATACCGTCTAATTCCAAATTCCATTCTCTACCACTTTGATGCAGACCATATATAGCCTTTTCCAATAGACATACTTTGTTTTCGGATCCTTTCAGCACAAATCCTTTTGGCTGTTTCATGTATATAGTATCCTTAAGGTGTCCATATAAATATGCACTTTTCACGTCAACTTGACAGTGATACCAACCCAACATAGAAATCAATAGTACAAACAATAATCTAACAATAGAAAAATTCACAACTGGTGAAAAAATATCTTTAAAATCAATGCCGGGTTTTTGCTTAAAACCTTGAGCAACAAGACGAGCTTTATACCTTTTAGGTATATTGTTTTCGTCCATTTTTATGCTGTACACCCACTTACTTCCAATTATGGTTGTATTTGGGGGGGTGTCCACTAATTTCCATACTTGCCTATCCTTCATTATCTGAATTTCTTCATTCATGGCAGTATTCCATTTAATTTTATCCTTACTTGTTTGCGTTTCTTCATAACTTTTGGGGATTTCGACATTGTAACACTGATCATACATGTCGTACATCTGTTGGTCCAAAAAATTAGATTCATCACTAGAAGTAGATGGCACATTAGAAATATCCACATTAGGATGTTCAGTTTCTGGCTTAAAATTGAAATTTACAGGATCAAACCTAATCTTATTTTTAGTACAGTACTTTTTAATATCATTTAAAGATCTCATTCTCAAATTTTCAGGAGAATAATAGTATACATCTATCCTATTGCTTTTATTTCTAGGTTTTTCGATTCTTCGCCAATTTGAAATGTTAAGACTTTTTAAGTCCTCAGTTTTAACTAAATCTTTAGAATCTAAAACTTGAGTTTCACTTTCCGATTTTACTTTTATATTTTCATTTGATTGATAAATAGGAATATCAGAATTAAGATCGAAAGAAACGTACTCAAAGTTTTTACCAAATAGTACATCAACAGCTTTCTTACTTTCGTCGATATGAACATGGACTGTTTCAACTATTCTCTTCTCGTTTGGGATATATATTCTATAACCTTTAGTTTTCAAACCATATCCTGTCAAAATACCAAGTTTTGCTCTGGGTTGTAATTTATTTCTCTGTATTTTAGGAATATGAACATATGCCAAAGAGCCAAAAATTCTAAAATGTTTTACTGATGGTTTGAAACCAGTCCATATTTCGTTAGGAGATATACCCTCAGTTAATTTGTGTTCGCATCTATTTTTAGTGTGAATAAATGCTAAAAGTGCTTCTGACCAAAATTGTGGTTGTAAACCACTGTCTTGAAGCATAGCTCTGACACAATCCATGGCTGTTCTATTGAACCTTTCTGCAATGCCATTTTGTTCAGGGGTATAAGTTGAAGTTCTTTCGATTTTTATTCCTAGGTCATTTAAAAACTTTTTAAATTCTTTGTGACAAAATTCTAAACCATTGTCAGTTCGGACACATTTTAACTTAACATGTAGCTGTCTTTCAGCTCTAACCAAGTATTTTTTAAAGTAATCAAAAACTTCATTCTTATTTCGAATAATATAAACAGTTACTTTACGTGAAAAATCATCAATAATAGATAAAAAGTATTTGTTTCCACCTAGAGAGTTAACTGGAGCAGGACCCCACAAATCCATATGGATCCTTTCCAAAACATTTTTAGTTTTCCTTTCGTACATATAGTTGCTTTTTAAGGATATTCTAGTGGATTTAGCAATAGCACAAATCTTACAATTTTTATCTATATTTTTACAATTAAGTTTTTCAATTCCTTTTACACAATTAATTTTACTCATATTTTCAATTAAGGGCATGTTAACATGACAAAACCTACGGTGGGCTTTTTCTAGATCTAAACCAGTTACATATGTATAATTTTTAATCTTGGGATAACCTTTCAAGATATACAATTTTCCAATTCTGGGAACAGTAAACAAATATTTATTATAACTATTATAAATAATCATTTTGTTATTTCCCCATTTAATTTGGTTTCCCACAAGGTCAATACGAGCACCACTAATTAAATTTTTTCTCATATTAGGCGAGTATAACACATCTTTTAAAGTTATATCATAATTTCTGTTTCTATCTAAAACTGTAAATTGAATATCACCCATACCTAATACTTCCGAGGTGCTGTCCTTGTCTCCGACTAGGATCTTCTGTGGTGGTAGTTTTCGGAATGTCGTAAACATATCGCGTTCTTTACAGAAGTGGGCAGTTGCAGCAGAATCAATGAGAAATTCCCTCGGTCTTTCATTTGGAAAATTTGAAACTGCATAGGCATGTTGAAGATCAGTTTTTGGATTGTCCTCCATATAAAATAATTCACCACCAGGTTTCTGCCGATTGCTTTTCTTGAAGCACTTCGATTCGTAATGTCCCGACTTTTTGCAGTAGTTGCAGAATGGTCGCGGCCCCATACGACAAACTGTCGACTTTCTTGGGCTTGAAGGAATTAATTCAGGGTCCAGTACGCATCTGCTGTGATCAGGAGTAGACGCCCGTGTCTCCTTGTATCTAGATGACTTGTTTCTTGTAGCATAAGCATCGGCCACGATACTTAATTTTGTGTCTTCGTCCTTCCGCTTCAGGTCGATCCGGCTGGATTCTGTTATTAAATGTTTAGACAAATTGTCTAGCGTGAACTCGTTGTCATCCATCCTGTATAGCAGTTGTACCAGATTATCGTATTCGTGAGGCAAATGTCTTATTAGTTGAAAGCAAACTAAGAGGTCTGGGATTTCGAATCCACCTTCTTTTATCTGTAACAGCTTCTCATGCACTCGTTTGCAGAAGAGTCCAATGGATTCGTCCTCCGGCTGGTAGCGGATTGAAAAGAACTCGTCCACAAGGCCTGCCAATCGTGCTCTAGATGCTGGTTCAAAGTTGGTCTTTAATATATCCCAGGCTTCCTTACCGTCTTCAGTAGATGAAATTAAGACTTGATATTTTCTGTCTATGCCCTGGTAGATAGTTGTATATGTCCTCTGCTTCCTATAACGATAGTCTCTTTTTTCTTGTTCTGGAGCATCTTCCAATAATAGAGGTTCCGTTTTAGTGATAAATTCCCAGCAGTTCCGGTCAATTAGCAATACCTTCATGTCCGTCTTCCACGTGGCATAGTTGAAATCCGATAACTTCGGGAAGGAAAACATGGACATTTCTTGAATACCCATCATACTGGATACCGGTAGTGGCAGAATTCAGGTTCAGCTTAAGGTCTGGGGCCCATAACCAATTGTTGGGTTTTATCGATTGAAGACAGAGTTTTTATACATTAAAAATAAATTTTATTACGTGACCAAGTCTTATGGTTTAAAAACATACAAGAAGTCTGATCAGATCATGATCCCCAATCTCCTCACTTATATACATACAAAGATTTACATATTCTTCTATATTGATGTGCCCCACACGGCACTATAATTGGAGGTTTGAGACCGATTCCAACAATACCGATAGAGTAGGTTGGGTTTGCGCGAATACCGATAGAGTAGGTTGGGTTTGCGCGAATACCGATAGAGTAGGTTGGGTTTGCGCGAATACCGATAGAGTAAGTTGGGTTTGCGCGAATACCGATAGAGTAGGTTGGGTTTGCGCGAATACCGATAGAGTAGGTTGGGTTTGCGCGAATACCGATAGAGTAGGTTGGGTTTGCGCGAATACCGATAGAGTAGGTTGGGTTTGCGCGAATACCGATAGAGTAGGTTGGGTTTGCGCGAATACCGATAGAGTAGGTTGGGTTTGCGCGAATACCGATAGAGTAGGTTGGATTTGCGCGAATGCAATAGCGAATCCTATAGTTTATAGCCCATTTCGACAAAGTTATGATTATACTATTGTGTACCATAAGGACCAAGCACACAACCTTGAATACGTATTTCCTGTATGGTATAGAACATCAATACCTTTCTAGTTTCTCTTGAATCTCCTGACATTAATCCAAATGAAACTAGGTGATTATGGATGAACAAAGAGCGACTGTCAGCAAGGAACATAAAAAAGGGCCATTCCGTAAGAATGGGACACCATATAAAATTTCAATGATCAGACTTGTGCCACTATGTTTCCAAGCAGTTATCCTCGAGTTAAACTATCTGACCTAGTATTAATTATAAAATCATGCAAAATCGTACTATGTATAGGTTATGCGAATACCTTGTACCCTTGGAAAGTTTATATGTATACCCAACATGCACAGTATCCATACAGTAATCTTTTGATCACATGTTGTTACCATCAATTTTAACATTGATCATATAATTAAATATCTGATCACTTACCAATTCCTTCGAAGTTCAACATAACTTGTGACTTCTTTTCGTAAATTCCAATTCCAGCTAAGGGATGTATTTATAAAATGTCCATCCACGAAGCTTTTCTGGACGGGATATAAAGTTTGGCTTGGCTCAGATGTTTGTTCACAAGCCCCAGAAATCCAAGCTGCAGTTCAGTGTTCCAGAATGAAGCGAAAGCGGTAAATGCTGAACGTTTTCCACCTTAGCTCGTCGGTGGCACATAGCGACAGCAACGAAACCACCTATTCGGAATCGTCGCTAAATTTAGGAAATGGATGACACACTGCGATCTGGAAAAATGATTCCGAAATGAGAAGCTGCCTGGGACTTGTAATGTTTCTTAATTTACGAATTCTTAATTCTTTTTATTAATATGGATAATAAAAATTAAGAATTCGGACTCTTTTCTTTCAGCCCTGAGGGGAACAACAAACCCTTGCATCAATTCCTCCTTCAATACCAACCAACTTTCACGAATGGCCGGTTTTTTCATGATCAAATTTATAAATAACACAAACGCTTCCTTTTCTCAAGTTTCAGTTTTTAACAAAATCATTGAATCTTATGGGTACAGTAAAATCTATTAAAAAAACTTCGTTCTGGAGACCTGGTTGAAGTCTCTTCTGATCCTCGATCTAAACTGACCAACTCAACCCCATTGGACTCTTTTAATGTATCAGTCGGTGCTCATCGATCTTTAAATTCATCCCGAGAGTTATATCGGAGCCCGATTTACTACATTACATCAGAAGAAATTTTGGAAAATTTACGAAACGAACAGGTTTGTGGGGTACGTCGGATTACCACCAGTCGTCCAGATAGGAACATACTTCCAACCAAACGCCTTGTTCTAACTTTTGATAGCTCCACACTGCCCTCCAGAATAAAAGCTGGGTACCTTAGTTGCCCAGTCCATCCGTTTATCCCGAAACCCAGCGGTATTTCAACTGCCAGGGGTTCGGACATTCAAAGCCGTCTTGCCGAAGTCCTATGGAATGTACACGCTGCGGAGAGATGGGCCATGAAACTGATACATGCTCTAATCTCCATTGCGTTAGTTAAGTGCAGTTCATCCAGCTTACTCCTGATCCTGCTCGGAATGGGCATTCGAGAAGGAGGTACCAATCGGTAAAAACACTCCAAAACCTATCTTTCCCTGAGGCCCGCAAGCTAGTGCAATCCCGAAGGCCAGTGATTTTATATACTTCGATAACTTCAAAAACATCAACTACAATAGCCACTGAGACTGAACCCTCTTTTGGAATCAACATTCCGACTCCAAACTTTTCGGTGCTACTGATACTACATAAACCTGCAGCTTCAAAACACAACTCATCTAATAAAAATACTGGCAATTCCACTTCTGATCCTTCCTCTGAAAGCCTCGAGGCCAGTACCTCCCAAATACCAAAACCATCCTCACGACCAACGCTCAAAAGCAAACATCGCACCAGAGTCGGTATACCAGGAAAAAAGACTCAAAGTCCTCATACCATTTTGTTTTGTGTAAGATGTTGATTAATTTTATTTAAATTGGTCCCATTTACTTGCATAACTATTCAGTATCAACCCTCTGCATACGTCGGGACAGCATAACGTTTCCTTCTTTGGTTACGGCAGCCGGCCCAACGGCTTTACAGGCAACTTACTGAAACCGGCCGAAAAGGCCTTTGCAATGCTTTCCCCCAGGAGAGGGAATATTTGTCATCCCATTATCACCTAATGTGCCGGTTTCTTTTGTCGGGTCGTGGGTATGCCTAGAAGGGAAATATTCTTCCCGGGTAAACTGAAAGGGTGACGGTGACTTTTTAAGTGTATCTCTTTTCATTTACTCAACCTCTCACAGGCTAGATGCTCGAGGATAAACAATTTGAGACGTTCCCCGTCGATAACCCTGACATCTTTGTCAACGGGGAAATAAGGCTATTAACGCGCGGGTCTCTTTGTAGCACAGAAAATAGGGGATAGAAATCATAAGGGGCTTCAGCGATTCTTCAGGATTTTGAGGCCTGAAAGATTCCGAGTCTTTCGTAACGAGGGGACTCGAAACTTTCGGCCGGTTGGGCCGATCTCCGTATCCAGAGGGTTAATGGAATTGAAATTTCGAATGTATAAGTTAATTCGCTCATTTGATATTTGAGAATGCTAACAAAATAGATTATGGATAGAAGTGAGAAACTAGGAAGTGCGACTAACACACCTAAAGGAGATGCCCCCCCCCGCCAGAGGGCGGATCAATCCGTGGACAATACCTCATGTTTCAAATATGTTCGTAACTGTCCTGTCCTTAATTGTTATTGCTAAATTAAATGTTTTATCGTTAAAAGAAGTTTCAGTGCTATTTAAAGCCCTTTTGCACTACCACTGAACTTCACATACATGTCTCTTGATTTTGGTTTAAAATGATTTGAAACAGGTCCTCAAATTTTGAGAAGCATCCGTGAAGGCTATCGTAGGTGTTATTGGTACCTACATTTAACATAATCAAGTCATAATTCCAGAAAAAGAAAGCATCCTTACCTCTTAATTTGTGGCTGCTTAACTCTTCGCCTCTGTTTCTCCTTCGGCAAAACAGTGATCCAGCCATCATTATCCTCACTAGTAATGGAGAAGTTGAGGCTTGGGATGTCTAAGTGAAAATAAAAAGAATTGGCTTTTAATACGCTGGAACTGTTAGTTATATATTTCAAATACTAGTTGTGATTAATATTTTTTTGAAAAATAAAATTCAGATCTTAGAAAAAGTTATTCTTACTTTTTGTTTTGAGACTGCTCAATCCTGGGATACTGTTGATGCTTTGACAAAACAGCGATCCTACCTCTAGAGTTCTTACTACTGAAAGTTGGACCAGGACGTCTTATGAAAATAAGGGAATTTGTTAGTCAAGCCTCAACTAAAGCTTGAATATGGAAACAAAGTTACATTTAAAAGTAATATTTGATGTACAATATAATGGATATTAATACCTGCATTTGAACAGAACTTTTGGTAACAATAGCAGAATACAGTTCAACAGCCTTAGGAGGAACTACAGGTTGATTCGAACTCAGTTGAAGAATTGAGAGGGAAACTGAGCAGGTAGGTCGTGGGAAAACATCATAAGCTTGAATGCTCACCAGAGCTTCCTTTAGCATTGCAATAAAGAGTTCGCTAGTACAAAAATGTATATTAAAAACAAAATAACTTTCAAATTAACGAAATATGCAAGAAAAAGTAAGCGATTCCAAACAAGCTTCGCAATACCAAGGAGCGTAAACAAAACTACTGAGAACACTGATATCAAACAAGGTTGTACTGAGCTACTGACATGATAGACTACTGCAGCGCATTCCAAAATCAAAGTTGGCTGAAATCGAATTGGCTTCCACGCCAGAAAAGTTTGCGAGCCAAGACGGCGAAACCTATAGCAACCTCCGAAAACCTATAGTAACCCAAGTGCTGCATTTTCGCTCCCAAAAGTAACTTCCGTCAATTTTAAAATGGGAACTTGTTGACAAACTAAAGTTGGAATAGGATTGCGTGTATTTTTTCAATCAGCATTAGTACTGACTTGTCATCAGCGATTTGCGGAAGGATGGAATAAAGATATTGAGTTTTATTTTCCTTAATGTAATTAATGATGCATTAATAAGAGAAATGGATGCAGAACCGTATCAATGTTAACATCTGACCATATCCCAAATTCATACATCGGTTGAGTTAAACTGAAAATTTCAAATTTAATAAAAGTAGTGAGCAATGAAATGAATTCTCAAGTGAATTTTATTCTACCTTTAAAATAGAAAACGATTGGATCGAGCCGGCCCCTTTTGAGGTATTTCTTGAATCGGAATGTTGACATCTGAACTCAATTCCGAATATCTATGTGTAGCTTTTAAATGAACATTACGAATCTTTGCGAATGGTGATCGATTGCTTGCGATAGGATGGAATAAATGTTTCTGTGGGGGGGGGGGTATTTCAATTAACGTCACACTGGAGCAACACAACGGGCTATTGGTGACGGTCCGGGATCAATCCCAAAGGGAAAGATCCGGGGACAACACCACGCAATTTTGAACCACGGTCAGATGACGAGGCGACACCTGAGCTGCACCCCACTCTCCAAACTTCCACACCACGCCAACGTGAGGACATTTGAGGCCACGACAGATTTAACGTGCACCAGCCCCCTTTGTACACGACGGTGTTTGGCTGGATTCGAACTCGCAACCCTTCGGTTGCAAGTCCGTTACTCTTCCAACAGGGCCACCGCGGCCCTAAATGTTTCTGTGAGTCTTCCTTTTCAACTGTTGCGAAGTACTAAAATGGAGATGGGTAGACTATTAACTTCTGTCGAATAGTTTGATAAGAACTACAAAATGTCAAAATCCAATTCACGTGGTTTGAAAATGATCCATATTTTCGTACATTTTTATTTCATGGTTATCATAGTCAAAGTGAATCGCAAGTTGGCAAGTACACTACGAAAGAACGCAACTTTCAACCACGTTTCAAAGTTAAAATATGCCGATTATACAAAAAGGCATTTTTTCATTAATAAGAAATTACCTTCAAGTTGAACGGCAATTTTACAGAACCTTATATAATCTCGTTACAACACCAAGTTGTGTAACAAGTCTGCAACTACGCAATGAAAACTCGTCAACTTTCAGTTACAAAGTTAAAATTTGCCTATAATGCAAACACGGCTTTTCTTTTCCTTACTACGATAAAAAATATTTTGCAGTTCAACAGTAATTTTACCCGGATGACGCGAATAGAAAATTGTACTTTCAACTAAAATGGTAAAACACTCAACCATCTTTTTCTAAAGATCTTTTCTCTTATTGGAAAATAACTAAAATAATAAATTACAGAACCTTATTGTTCGACATTACCTGTCCGCAGCATCAGATATTACACACAGGCGCACTCTTCCAATACCGATTTACTTTATTCAGGGTTAGAAATTAAGATCACGTGAAAGACAAGAGGAAATGCCGCCAAAGCTAAGTAACAAACTAAACTGTGCCAAAATGTTCTACTTGGACACAGGTTTAAATTTCTTTTCGAGGATATGTGGACACAGTGCAATGAAGTAAGAGTCATTACATTAGATAAACGGGTGATAGAAGTCAGACATTTTATTATTATTTTTGCTACACGAAGGCTGATTAGACGGGGACCTACTGCTTCAAATGGACTCCGAATCACAACTAACATCCATGCTATGAGCGGGATTCGAACTCGGAGCCTGTTCATCCAGTGGTAGAGCGCTAACCAACATGACCATCAGTCAGATTGGAGTTCATTGTCCAAGGACCAAACCAGGTCAGGCTGCTCCAAACAAGAGGTTATTAAATTAAATAAACAGTAGCGCAAAGCGAAAGGGTAAAAATGAAAAAAAAATCGGGATTTGAATCAGACGCAGGAATTCTTTATTTTATTTATTTATTTATTTATTTATTTCAATTAACGTCACACTGGAGCAACACAACGGGCTATTGGTGACGGTCCGGGATCAATCCCAAAGGGAAAGATCCGAGGACAACACCACGTAATTTTGAACCACGGTCAGATGACGAGGCAACACCTGAGTACGCAGGAATTCAAATGACATGCATGGGAGGTAGATTGCTGAAGTTATGTCGCACCGGAGCAATACAGCGGGCTATTGGCGAGAATAAGAGGCATTTTCTGTCAAGATAAATGTAGGTGGTGGTGTTTCTGAGATTATTCTAATTTCTTGAACGTGTTCTTAACGTAATACTTGGCGTGGTGTGGAAGTTTGGAGAGTGGGGTGCCAGCTCAGGTGTTGCCTCGTCATCTGACCGTGGTTCAAAATTACGTGGTGTTGTCCTCGGATCTTTCCCTTTGGGATTGATCCCGGACCGTCACCAATAGCCCGTTGTGTTGCTCCAGTGTGACGTTAATTGAAACCCCCTTAACGTAATGCCGCTTGGCTTCTTTTTCTGAATATGTTTTCAGCACTTCGCCAATCAAAATTCCAAAAAATGAATTCCGAATTGAAAAATGATAGTTGATTGGTCAACACCAATTAGATTCAACGCCAAAATGTTTCCAAAATGAGGATGAACTGCATTTTAAGGTAACTCCCCCCATATGTATCAGGAGGTAACATTTGAAAAAAATCTTTTCAGACCGTCTGGTTTGTTTACATTAAAAAATTTTTTGATAAAATTTTTTTTGGAAAATTCAATTCTGAAGTAGACTTAGGATTAAATTTATGAGAAAAATTAGATTTTAAGAATTAATGGTATATAGAGATCCAAAAAGATTTGAATAAGGGAATTTGAATTAACGTTGAACTAGAGAAACACAACGGGCTATTGGCGATGGTCCGGGATCCATCACGAAGGGAAAGATCCAAGGATTTTTGAACCAAGCCGATGACGAGGTCAATACTTGAGCTGGCACCCAACTCCAAACTACCATGCCAAAGTGAAGACATTTGGTATTTGGTATTTGGTATTTTCAATTAACGTCACACTGGAGCAACACAACGGGCTATTGGTGACGGTCCGGGATCAATCCCAGAGGGAAAGATCCGAGGACAGCACCACGTAATTTTGAACCACGGTCAGATGACGAGGCAACACCTGAGCTGGCACCCCACTCTCCAAACTTCCACACCACGCCAACGTGAGGACATTTGAGGCCACGACAGATTTAACGTGCACCAGCCCCCTTTGTACACGACGGTGTTTGGCTGGATTCGAACTCGCAACCCTTCGGTTGCTAGTCCGTTACTCTTCCAACCGGGCCACCGTGGCCCATGAAGACATTTGAGGCCACCACGTACACAAGTCCCCAAATACACGACGGTCTTTGGTTGGCCCGAGTTTTGAACTCGCAATCCTCCGGTTGCTAATCCGTTAGTCTTCCAAGTGGACTACTACGGCCTGAAAAAGAATCAAGGATTTGAAATAGAAACTGACGTCCCACTCGGGGTATTTCAATTAACGTCACACTGGAGCAACACAACGGGCTATTGGTGACGGTCCTGGATCAATCCCAAAGGGAAAGATCCGAGGACAACACCACGTAATTTTGAACCACGGTCAGATGACGAGGCAACACCTGAGCTGGCACCCCACTCTCCAAACTTCCACACCACGCCAACGTGAGGACATTTGAGGCCACGACAGATTTAGCGTGCACGAGCCCCCTTTGTACACGACGGTGTTTGGCTGAATTCGAACTCGCAACCCTTCGGTTGCTAGTCCGTTACTCTTCCAACCGGGCCACCTCGGCCCGACGTCCCACTCGGATTTACGTTTTAAGAAAATCAGATTTCTACGCCACATTTTATTAGGGTATATTGGGAAATGGTCAGGCGTCTGCATTCCTGACTTCTGGCGGAGAAATTCATGATTTACGTTTAAAAAATTGTCGTTTTTCCCCTTCAGGTTTTATCAATTTTTTATCACCGAATTTGAATTTTTTTAAACTAGGGGTGCCGGGCTTATGTGGACGCTTCGCGATCAATGGATACCTGGTTATGGATGTTCTTCAAATCCATAGAAAGTAACATATTCCGGGGGTACGCGAGAACTGGATTTCAAGTGTGCAAAAAAGAACCTTTTGTCTAAAGACACGAGCTATCAAAAAGGATAACGCAACGAGCCGTTTTTCGCCGGTCGGTTCAAAAGGCTCTGGGTTCGAATTCTGACCTATGCATGGATGTTCGTAGTGGTTCGGAACCCACTTTATGCCATATTAGTCGAATAATCGAACAGGGTGCGTGCACCAGCCCCCTTCGTACGCGACTGTGTTTGGCTGGATTCGAACTCGCAACCCTTCGGATGCTAATCCGTTACTCTTCCAACCGGGCCACCGCGGCCGAAATTAATGTCAAGAACAATTAAAAGCAATTAGCGATAATTCACGTACACCATTTTGTCATTAAGATGTTGCCAAATTGTTAGAGGCAACTCTGCAGTCAATCTATACATATTAAGCAGAGTTGGCATCTGTTCTCTATACCAGTGGTGCGCAAACCGGGGGTCGCGACCCCTCTGGGGGTCGTTTGAAAATTTTTGTGGGTCGCCAAATTCAAAGAAATTTATATTTGACAATAAAAAAATATAATGTATTTCTTCAACAAGTATCTGGTACCAGTAAAATAGTGAAATGAGATAATATTATTTATAAAAAAGAACTATTTTACGAAAACAATTGTCTGTATTAGTATATAGTACCTATACTTCGGCAACCGGCAGGCGAACAGACATAGTGATAAAAGATAATTGTCAATTTGAGATGCCCTTTACCTGCTCTCCGGTGGGATTCATATGCAACTTGGATCGGTCTGACGTTTAGCAGTGGCCATCTTTACTACAGCTTTTTCAATCTAGGTGTGCACCCCTGCTATTTACTCTTTATATTGTGATCACAGCTAGGACCGTACTGTTCTTTCCGTCTGTGCCTCAGTAGTTCGGTTTGCTGTTTCTTACGTTCATTCAAATGAAATTCTGTAATTCTGTTTATATACTGCTTTTGCTAATTTTAAGTAAAATTTGCAATCGGGTATGTACATAACATATTTTTTAAGTATAGGACATTTCAGTAGCGTGCTCGGAGGGCAATAATGTTTATAAAACTGTTATTTTTAAATATTTCGTATTATTTTTTTTCGTTTTTGATTTTTTCGAAAATCAATTATCCTCAACTGATATTTCGATGGAAACGCTACCAGGGTAGTTACTATTTTAAAACGTGTTAAGGGAACAGTTAGTTCTGTTGTTTTTGGATTACAGATGGCGGCACACTAAACAAAGCCTGCTTTTGCAGTTTAAGTGCGAGTACAAATTTAAGATCATAGTAAGATGAATTTTGAAAAATAAATGCTAATAGTAATTTCTAAATATATGTTTTCCCATCTTTGGAGTAAGTAATGTTTGACATAATTATATTAAATCACTATAATTAATTTTGTACTTGTTTTATGATTAACTGTAACCACTGTGTACAATATATGTAGATATGCGCTCGTCTGGCAACACCAGTTGAGATATTGCCTCGATTACCATGTGTAAATTTTTACTTGAATGTTATATTTTTTTATTTTAAGTAGCGAGCATATGCAATTGGTATGAGATGTTTCTCTTATAATTAAGTTTTATTTTCTTTAATTCTCGTCTGAATAAGCTACAAATAAACATGATTTATGCAGAGTTATACCCGACTTTATTTTCTTCTCACGTGGTAGCCGCACGTGATTGAACAAACGCAAAGAAATGAAATATTGTATATTTATAATTTGGTTTTAGTTTTAATACCCTCATGATGTATAAATGGCTAAAAATAGGTACCCAACGTCCAGAAAATGAAAAGAATGACATTATAAATGAGAATGATGGACCAACATCCAATGAACTTACAAAAACTGTGAATGAATGCAATAGCACTGTTTCTACATCAAAAAATATCGAACGAAATGTGCTATCTATAAAAAATTGAGAAAATATCAAGACGAGTTTATTAAATATGGATTTACATATTGCGTTGTTAATGGGAAAGAACATCCGTTGTGTGTTAATTGCAGGGATAAATTAGCAAATGAAAGTATGAAACCTGCTAAATTAAAAAGACATTTGGAAATCAAACATAAAGAATTAGCAAATAAGTCTGAAACATTTTTTAAAAAACGAGCTGAAAGTATGAAAAATCAAAATGTAGTTTTGAAAAAATACAACAATTCCTGAGAAGGCTTTACGGGCATCTTTAGAAGTTTCATATTTAATAGGGAAAAATTTTTGAAACCACATACAATTGGAGAATCACTCATTCTTCCTTCAGCAATTAAAATGGCATCAATTATGCATGGAGAAAAATATGGTAACGATTTAAAAACGATACCATTATCAAGAGATACCGTTTCTCGCCGAATTTCCGCCATATCACGTAATATAGAATCAGTTCTGTTAAATCGATTACAAAACTCTCCTGTATTTGCTCTACAACTTGACGAAACTACTGAAATTTCTAAACTGTCTCAACTAATTGTTTATGTGAGATACGTTTATGAAGAAGACATATCAGAAGATTTTTTATGTTGTAAAAAATTGGAAGGAGATACCAATGGAGAGAAAATATTTGAAATTATTAATAGATATTTTGAAACAAATTACCTTACCTGGACACACTGTGTCGCGGTTTGCACTGATGGTGCTGCAGCATTAACAGGTAGTAATAAAGGACTAAGAGGGTTAATAAAGAAAATTGCTCCCCATATAGTATTCAACCATTGCATGATACATAGACAAGCTCTTGTTGCAAAGGACATTGATGAAGAATTATACAAGATATTACAGGATGTTGTTATAGTAATTAATTACATTAAAAGCAACAGCGCCCTAAACAGTCGCCTCTTTTCAATACTCTGTAATGAGATGGGTTTTGTGCATGAAACATTATTACTACATACCGAAGTCAGATGGCTCTCACGCGGCAAAATACTGCGACGTATTTTCGATTTGAGAAACGAGGTTTATATTTTTTTGGTAGAAAAGAAACATATATTGGCAGGTTCATTCATTAATGAAGATTGGCTCGGAAAACTCAGTTACATTTGGCTGAGTTAACCGGTGTTTGTTCTTAAGCCCCAATAATCGAAGCTGCCGCAGTATTCCAGAAAGAAGCGTAAACGGTAAGTGCTGAACATTTTCCGCTTTAGCTCGTCGGTGGCACAGACAGCAACTAAACCAATTCAGGATCTGCAAAATGTATGAAGCGGATACACTACAATCTTGTTAAAAATGAGTCCGAAATTAAATTATCGACTCGCAGCAAAAGAAGCCCTTCATAGTATTGACCAGCTTGAAGTGTCTGAAGAGAGCGATCTTGTAGCTTAATCGAGTCCATCGCGTCTTGCGAACATGAGGCTATTTTGTGTAATCATGCCTTCTGTAACTCTTCGAATACAGAAACAAAATGTCCAATGTCTCTTGCTTGAACTATTTCATCTCGTTCAATTTGATTTGATAACGATTCACCGTCATCTGCAATTCATCATCGTTGTCCAGGGCAATCGACGAGGCACTTTTTTTCTTTGATCCCGGCAATACTCTCTCGACTATTGCTCAATGTATTGGGCGTATCATTTCAGCACTTGAAATTTGATTAATAAAATACAGAACAAAACTATTATGGAATCCTCAGAACTGTTTCACATGTGTAGCCTTTATTAGTGCTTAAATGACACTAAATTCGATATCAAATATAGTGAATAAAAAAAATATTGGGCACAACGAACTTTCGGTTACCTGTTAATAAATATGCACTTTTAAACTAAACTTTTTAATGCATTAAATATCTTAAGACTAAATGGAATCCACCGTGAAAGAAGATTGTAATGATTAACTGTGACTGTTCTGTAACATGATTAACTGTAACACTACCTATGTCAATAAAGGTCCTAATGTAACCCTAGCAAGCTTGTTCGTATTTGCACGTTATCGTATTATTATTATGATACTGGCCAGTAGTCATTACATGGTGCCGAAACAAAAAAAATACTTTGAGTATCTGAACACTAGATTATGCCAAACGAACCAACGAGCAGAGGAGACAACGGAAGTATGAGTGCAAGACCTCCGCCGCCGTTAGGCTTAGCTGTCGCTGATGTATCCAAAGCTTGGAAGGACTGGTACCAGCAATTTGAATGGTATGCCATAGTAATCGGACTGGAAAGCAAGCCGAAAAATGTTAAGATCGCTCTATTCATGTCTGCAATTGGAACGGAAGCGGTAAGTGTTTTTAACACTTTTTCGGATGACCAGAAGAGCAGTATCCAAAAGTTGGTTCAAGCCTTTCAAAGCTATTTTACACCAAAAGTGAACATTACTTACGAGAGATTTATGTTCAACTAGCTGAATTACCCGGCGTTGCTCGGGTTGAAATAGTTAAATGTTGCTTGAAAAGTGAATTAGAATAATCACTTTTCTTTCACAGAAAAATGCAATCATTTAAGTTGTACGGAAAATACGTTTTAACTTTTCCATAACTTCTACTATATACTTCGGACGCAAATATATGCATTTAATTCCTGAATATATTGCAATATCTAAAAGATTAAGACATAAATACGAACAGAAACGAAATTCCGACGAAAAAATGCAGAATTCTAAAAAACGAATGATACGCAGTGTCGAATTTCGACTGCCTGAGTGTATTCTGAAACAGAGCAATTCGAAAAAAGATATTTGAAAATATTGATAAAGACGATAATGAAATTTAGTAATGCTCAAATATGACTGCAACATTTCGCTGTGTTAACTCAAATAGACAAACACGGGATGCTAAATCAAATTTATAAAATAATAAAAATTAATTCTGGTTTCCCAAATCTAAAATAACAAAATTACGCTTTTATGATTAATGAGTTGAAGTTTTTCGTGTTTCATTACAAAATGTAAATTATGAATAATGAAATATTTTAAATATCCTTTTTTTATCAAACAAATATTCATGTAAAAATATAAAATTCATATAGAAATAAAATAATAAACTTTAATTCAATAATGCACATTACACCTGTCAAATAAAGTAGGAAATACTTATACAATCAACTAAAAGTTAGATTTAGTAATGCTCAAACAACGGCAACATAGCTTTGCCCGGGTATTTATCCCAATCTTCTATTGGACAGGAAAAGGAATGAAATCAATGTATAGTGTAAAATCAAAGTAATTATATTAACAGGTTCTAAAAGTATAAGTACAGTACACGCATTATAAAGTAAAATATTTTACAAATTCACTGCAATATAAATTTAACACAAAACTTGATTATACACAACATTTTTAGTTTCACCTCCGGGAGCAAGAATAAATAAATTCTTGGGTGAACCCACCCTCGAGCAACCAACATAAAGTTGTCCGTGGGAGAAACACGGCGATCTCAAATCCACTCCGCAGTACTTGATAGCCCCTGCGACTTGTTGATCGTGATCGAGAACGCAAGTCTTACTGGAAACTGCAATCTCTTAAAGTCGAAAGGGAGATCCGTCGGAATGAGTGGTATCCGTGGGATAAAAACTGTTGCACCCTCTCCCTTTCCTGTCAAGATAGTCGCTTCCATTACATTGCCCAGCAGCTTCTTGACACACAGCCTCGTGCCGTTGCAAAGTTTTGGCGGGTCGAGGTTCCGCAGTAAAATAACCGGAGATCCCACTTTAAGTAAAAGACGATGTGGTGGCAATCCAGCCGGATCAAGCGAGTTCAGGAACTCTGGCGGGAAATTGACGACCTCATCGGCATCTACTACGGTATCGATGGACTTGTATTCAGTGACCACGCCTGGTAACATGACAAGTATTTGATTGTTTATGTCGTGGACGTCTTCATTTTTAGCAGAAAGAATGGCCCTCTCTCGCAACCAGTTCAAATCGTGATAGTTTTGGGAAACAGACGGATAGACTGCATCTATCAGCTCTGAGACGGACGACACCAGATTACAAAAATCGGATGGGAATTTAATCTTGCCAGAAGACTCGACTGCCAATCTGCCTTCTCCGATCTCCAGGAGTTTGTCTGAGAAAATTTGAGCACTCTCATCCCCCAGATGTACTCTCATGTTTTGCTTCAAAGTTATCTTTCGCACATGTCTCCACAAAAACGAATGTTTCAAACATGCATGGATCTCATCGGCCGGCGTCGACTTCGGGATGACGGGCAGAGTTTGACGAAAGTCTCCACAGAGGAGTACCAGAGCTCCTCCCATCAGGTTGTCGTTTCCTCTCAGATCTCTCAGAGTGACGTCGAGGGCCTCGAGAGCTTTCTTGTGAGCCATGGTGCATTCGTCCCACACGATTAATTTGCAAGTCTCGAGCACCTGCGCCCGACCACTTGCCTTGCTTATGTTGCAGGTAGGATTTTCCTGCCTGGCGATGTCAAGTGGCAACTTAAGTGCAGAATGGGCCGTCCTCCCTCCTTCCATTAACGTCGCCGCAATTCCCGAAGAGGCGATGGCAAGAGCAACTTCTCCCCGAGTCCTGATTTCGGCCAGTATTATATTAATCAAGAATGTTTTCCCTGTGCCCCCAGAAGCATCAAGAAAAATGATACCACCTTGTTGTTTTGCTGCCTGATCCATGATAATTTGGTATGCGTTTTTCTGATCTCGATTCAGAAGTGGCTTCTTGTCCGCGACGTATGCACTCAGCTCTTCGACGTCGTAGTTCGTTTCTCGCACGTAATCTGCGCGAAGTACGTCTCGTCGATCTCTTACTGGTGCAGGCAGGCCCAATTGCAGTAATGTTTTATTTGTCATGGCCACACATTTGTCCTCAAGAATAACCAAAGCCTCGTTGAAAATGTCCGGACCAAACGCGATTTCTAATGTCGGGGTTTCCCTCCGGACTTTGGCGAGTATATCCTCACTCAGGGCCTCCTTATACTTTTCCCATAAAGTGTTTGGATTCGATGGACTGCATGTAGTCAATATTATAGCAAACAGGTTTCTGATTTGCTCTGGTAGGGAGATCAATTCGGCTTCTCGCAACGTGTCATCCCAGTGCTGGTCTCCTTCCAGCAAACCCAACTTCTGACAGGCCTCTCTAAATGTCTGGCATACTTCGTCGTTTACCGTTCTCATCTCTGCGAAAGATCTAGGTCCTCGTACCGAGTGAAGAAGCATCCTAAGGAAATAGCATTCGGCGTTGTTGGGGTGAACAGTGTACACTCGACCCAAGGCGTCACTCGCGACTGCATCATGTCCAGGGACGGGCTGGCCAACTTTTCTCCTACAGAAAATTTTCCTCGACGCATTCCACGTGTAATATCGAGGTATCTCAGGATACAACAAAGTCCTCGCAAAAGAATCCTGCTGACACAGTTGAAAGAATGCCGTCAAAGTCGTGTTTGGTGGCTGATCAATCACTCTAGGGGCGCTCTCTGTTGTGAAATAAACTCTCTGACCATTTTCTAAATGGACGCTGAGGTGAACAACAGTAGGGTGTCTTTCGTGAATCGAAAAACCCAGTATTCGCCAAACTGCCTCGTTACTGCTGAGGTATCTTCCCAATTGATACCGCGTCACTTCATCGTTCGATCTCTCGTCGCTGATACCGAAAACAGCCATATCACTACCTTTGTTGACATACTTGCACACATATTTAATCGATTTCACACTGTTGCAGTACTCCACGTTGATGTGTGCCCGAAACATTTTCGACAGCAGCGGCGAAAAGGGCACAACCCACCTATTGTCGATTTCTATTTCCGTGTTGCTGCGTATCGTTAGTTTCGCCGTGAACCCTCCATCTTCCGGAGCCCGCCGTCTGTACAGGGGATAGCCGTCATTTCCAGTTTGTGTCTCTTTAATCAATTTTCTAGGGTATTTCTTGGTACACTTTCCGTCCTTCATACACGGAGAAATGGGATTGAGATTTCCACACGGTCCGTGGATCATGTTTTTCGTTACCACTTCAAAAAGTTCGGGATCTTGTTCCGGGTCTGGCAACTCGGCAGATATAACGTCATCGATTTGAGTGGGCTGAATTTTGTCCGCTAACCAGATCAAATTGTGCGAGTGTGGCAGCCCTCTTTTTTGCCATTCAATCGTATACATCCAGCATCTCGGCACTCCAAATACATGGCCCTTTGTTATAACGTCAATCAGTTTCAACTGCTTCTGTTTAAATACTCTCGCAATCAAGTCGTGGCGCTCACTGGGTAATTGACCATTGGTAAGAACCTCCTTGATCTCCGTCCAAGTGGGATTGCAGGTGAAGGTGATAAATAAGTCTGGTCTCCCGTACGTCCTCACGTACGTCATAGCATCTTGTGTGTATTCGTGCATGTGTCTGGGACTGCCTGTAAATGTAGCTGGTAGTATGACTAAGGCACCGAGGTTTTCAACGTTCCCGTCATTTGCCACAGCATCTCTCAGGTGAATATATTCGTCAACTCTCAGTTTACGTTGATTTAGACGAATGTAAAGGAGACGTTCACTCTCGACTTTAGCGTACATATCGACGATGAACTGATGAAACAATTGCCTGCAGTTCAATACGTGGTTCTGCCCAGTATCTCGAACCATTAATCTGTACGCATAGAAATCCATCGCTGAAACTTTCTTGCTCGTTGTTTCACCTGTTCTTGGGTTGATCTGCCTCATATTAAATTGATATCCATCTTCACCATGGGGGAATATTACTGGGTACTGCAGAGCATCGTAAGATCGATGTGTTTCCGAAATACGCTGCAATGATTCACCTCGTCGTTGAATAACGATATCCCGTTGATGAAACTCATCTCCTGAACCACCGCGACTTCATCTGCTTGAGGAGAGTTAAAGCGCCGCTCGTGTTCGCCTGCTGGTCTTCGGTCTGCTCTTATGACTACTTTATATTCATCTGTTGGCATATGTTCCAATGCTGTTTCAAACGTTTTAATAAGATTATTGTGCTCATGAAACATCCTCTGTAAGTTTAACACAATCTGACGTCTTGTTCCCGAGATGTAGGCGCACCTCTGATCAGTTTCCATTTGTTCGTTTTGAATAAAATATAGTTGTAGAAATTTTGGTGGTTGATCTGGCAGCGGAAGCAACGATCCCGCTCTATGGTAAACCTGCCCTTGCACCTTGAATGTCGACGGTAATCCGGGCTGTCCAACAACTGATGTGCCGCCGAATGATGTCATTTGGAAACATGAGTTGTATTTTCTGATGTTACTTAGAAAATGCTTCGACTCTGACGTATCTCCTGATGTGTAAGTCAAAAGGTCTTGTGGTGGTGGTTCCAGTTGGCAAAGTTTAACTTTTCCATTTTTGCAGCAAATACCAGTAGACTCTGATTTAAACTTTTTGGCTTGACAGTAAGTACAAACCATTTCCATTTTCCCGATCGTAACACTTGCATGCATCGAGTAGTCTTTATGTGAATCGTAGTGAAATCCTTCCAGTGCTAAGCTAAAATGGCTCGCAGTCCGTGATCGTTTGGCTCTATCTCTCTTATCCTGTAGTCGGGCCTCTCGCTGCTGTGCCGTCTCTGTTGCTCTAGATGTAGTAGCTCTATCTCTCTTATCCTGTAGTCGGGCCTCACGCTGCTGTGCAGTCTCTGTTGCTCTTGATGTAGTAGCTCTATCTCTCTTATCCTGTAGTCGGGCCTCTCGCTGCTGTGCCGTCTCTGTTGTTCTAGATGTAGTAGCTCTATCTCTCTTATCCTGTAGTCGGGCCTCACGCTGCTGTGCCGTCTCTGTTGCTCTAGATGTAGTAGCTGTCTCTTTCATATCCTGTAGTCGGGCCTCACGCTGCTGTGCCGTCTCTGTTGCTCTAGATGTAGTTGCTCTATCTCTCTTATCCTGTAGTAGGGTCTCACGCTGTTGTGCCGTCTTTGTTGCTCTAGATGTAGTAGCTCTCTCTCTCGCAATCGCAAGTCTTCTATTCCTCTCCTCGGAAGTTTCTTGTCTACGCTCATTTTTCATCATCTTAGCCGTTGACTGCACTTGGCCGATTGCCTTCCGCTTCCTTGGAGGCATTGCTACAGCAAAGAAATCTGTAAAAGAATACAAAAAGCTATTTCATAAAATAAGCAAAAGGCACACTCTCACTGAGCAATGAAATCTATTATAGAATACAAAGAAAAGCTATTTCATAAAATTAGCAAAAGGCACACTATCACAGAGCAGTGAAATCTGTCATTAAAAAGTTATTTCATAAAATAAGCAAAAGGCACACTCACTGAACAATGAAATCTATTATAGAATACAATAAAAAACTAATATAAACTGAATGGTAAAACAAATTTAAAATTGTGAAGTACTTACATCAGTTTAGGAGAATATCAAACTTTTAACACAAATAAAAAAAATTAATGCCTTACTTAAAAGCTGTCAATCAAAATATTCAAACACAGAATTCTAAATCATGTTAAAAATAAACTTTTATTCTGGTGTAAAAAAAGCATTAATTCTGATCCCATTAAACTTATTTAAAAAATTAAGCAAAAGGCACATCTCACTGAGCAATGAAATCTATTATAGAATACAATAAAAAGCTAAAATTAACGAAAAAACGAATTTAAAATTATGTAGTACTTACATCCGTTTAGAAATATAAATCCAAAATGTACACTATCACTGTCGAATAAAGTAGGAAACACTTATACAATCAAAAGAGCGAAATAAAACTGCCAGATTCACTGAAAGATGATAAACTGGAAGACTTACCGAGTTAGCTTCCTTTAAATACGACCAGCTAAGAATCGAGTGGGTGCTGGAATGTTCTCCACCATGAGTCCAATTAAGTTTCCGTTTCCCCAACTTTCTAGAAAGTTCTACAAAGTTTTATAAAAAAAGTAAACATTAATTCTGGTGCTGCCAGATACCGAGTAGCAAAATTACGCTTTTATGATCAATGAGTTTTTCGTTTGTGCTTTTCGGAATAACGGTGCTTGGTTTAGAAATAAATATAATCGGTGTAGACAAATTAAACTGAATAGATAAAATTTTTTCAAAAAGCAGAAGGTCGATTTTACAGAATTTTTCAGAAAGAAAATCACTGCTTTCAACGGAGGATTCACATGTATCTATTCCGGACATTTTAAAATAAGTTACACGCCTTACCTAAAAAGCCTCGTGAAACAGAATTCTACAAATCATTACGTATTCGATAAATTATTTAAGGAAAGTTGGTCGAAATACACACCAACTTTCCTTGAAAATAATCCTTGAACTCCTGAAAACCTTTCCTTGAATTTCCTTGCAAACATAAATATTTTAAAATATTCTTTCCCCCTTCATCAATAAAATATCTATAATTTATTTACATCATGGGAAGAACTAAAAAGTCAGTTCAAACATAAATACTGTAATTTAATTTGTTTCGGAAAAAATTGTTTTTCGATCAACAGTGGTAAAGCAACCATCGCTGCCTAAAGCAATCAATCTATGCTCAATGTTATTTCTATTGCGATTTCGAATAGTTTTTAGCCCCCCAGGGCCAATAGAACGGGGGTTAAGAGTTAGCCTATGCTGACCGCAGTGTTCTAAATTATAAGTGTACCAAATTTGGTGTGGATTGGTCAAACGGTGTAGATTTGTATAGAAAATATACCCACATACACACACACACACATCCTATTTTATATATATAGATAAAATGGTGCAAGGGGAAACGGAGAAATTTGATGATTTTTTAACAGTTTTGCTTAGCAAAAGTAAGTCATGCAAATTCGAATCGTTACATGATAGCTTAGTCACAGACCGAATAGTGATTGGCATACGAAGTGATGCTGATAGAGAGAAACTCCTGGCCGAAGATGATCTAACGCTGAATAAAGCGGTGAAGATATGCAGAGCAAGTGAGCAAGCTAGAAGCCAAATGAGTTCCATTAAAGATGAACCATTGAAATAGAAGCTGTGAATAGAAAACATCAAGGAAAAAGCAAGTTCAAGAAGCAGGTAGCAAACACTAAACCATGCACACGATGTGGAACTGTACACAAAAAGCAGAGTGTTTAGCATATAAAAAGGAATGCTATATATGTCATAAAGAAGGACATTTTGCCAAATTCTGTAAATCCAAGCGTGTAGCAACAGTGGAAAAGACAGTAAAATACATCCCAGTACCAGAGGATGTAGAGAACAATGACTCAACCGATTTTTTAGTCAGTAGTATTGCTAGTATAAAAGCCACAGACTGGTTTGAAACAGTAGAATTTGCAAATAAATATAAAGTAAAATTTAAACTAGACACAGGAGCACAGTGCAATGTGCTAGCATGTACAATGGCACAAAAAGCAGAACTGAACATAGGATGTGACATCTTAGCGCCTAAGAGTCTAGAATGGCCGGCTGCAGACCCGGAAGTTTCCTGTTAAAAAGTCCTTCAATACTGCGCTTGCGCATGTGAGGAGAATGAGAAACAGTTAGCTCACGGACTCCGTCTAGTTGAGACGTCTTCGTAGCAATTCGTAAATTTTAATATGAAAATAAGCATTTTTGTTTCGCGCGTCCATTATAAACCCATTGTTTTGTCTGTGTTAAAATAAATGTTATTTTTTAATGTCCAACAAAAGTTCGGATTAATTCGTCACAGACTAGAGTTTTGGTGTCAGAAGTGGGATGGAAGCAAGAAAGCAGGAAATGCAGGTAGGCCCACCCTTGTATTAAATTAAATTTACTAAGGTTCTGGCTTACCGGAATTAGTGAGGCAAAGAGCCTAAATAGTTTTGGTTAAAAAAAAAATGACTACATATCCAATTTTATTTTGTGGTTATTTAAATTTTGTCTTTATGAAAGTTAATAGAAGTTGATGATAAAGTGAATTTGCATGTTCTACTAAGTAGATATTATCAAGTTGATAAAGTCACGGCCAAAAAGTGCCAAATCGAAAGTGAACGAAAATTTAAATTTCGTTTTGATTTTACTGAAATTTTGTGTTTTGTGCATTTAATGATTTGAAAAGAATCAGATAATTTGAATTACATATGGTAATTACACATTAGTAAAAGAAAACAAATATTTAATTGCAACTATATATATTGCATCTTGTGTATTGTATATGCTACGATATAGTTTAAGATTCTGTTATTATATTTGAGAATTGTGTTTGATATTAAATCTTATCTAGTATTTGAAGCATATTTGGCATTGAATATATTTTGTGAATCATATAGTTATTAGAAAATATTGGTAACTATATTTATGATAACAAAATTGGATTGTTTACTAATAAGTTATTCATTGATCATGGCTTTTCTTTCTCGTGGGAGAAAAGAAGACCTCCTCGAACTCGCAGATGAACTTTGTGAAAAAGTATCGGATAATTGTAAACTGGTTGAGATAAGGAAAATTATCCTAAACAGTGAAAACTATGAAGAAGAGGAAGTTAAAATTTCTTTAACTCGTATTATGGAAGATAGGATAAAGAGAGAGAAAGAAGCAAAAGAAGAAATTGCCAGACAAGAAGCAAAAGAAGAAATTGTCAGACGAGAAGCAAAAGAAAAGGAAGAAATTGCCAGACAGGAAGCAAAAGAAGAAATTGCCAGACAAAAAGCAAAAGAAGAAATTGTCAGACGAGAAGCAAAAGAAAAGGAAGAAATTACCAGACAGGAAGCAAAAGAAGAATTTGCCAAAGAGAAAGAAAGGGAAGAACGTAATATTCGAATGGAAGAAATAGCTTTAGAGAAGAAAAAGCTAGAAATGCAAGCTGCAAGTGAGCTAGGACTATCTAATAGAGAACGGATGCCAAATCATAAAATTGAGCTCATCAAAATTACCCCGAAATTTGAGGAAAAGAAAGATGAAATGGGTCTATATTTAATAAATTTTGAAAGAAGAGCTGAGATGGCAGGTGTGCCTAAAGAAGATTGGGTGCCGTATTTACTAGGCGTATTGCCTTCGGAAATTTCGAGCATGATGGCTAGAGAATCGCCTGAAGATGCAAAGAATTACGATTATGTTAAAGATATTATTCTTCAGAGGTATAAAATGAGTTCTGAGAAATTGAAGCAGATGTTTTACCGTCATCAAAAAGTCCCGGATAAAACATGGAGGAATTACGCTCATGAACTTACAAGCTACTATGATGAATGGGTTTCTGATTTGGAAATCAAAACTTTTAAAGAACTCAGAGACTTGCATATCACTGAGCAGATTAAAAGACGAGTGCCGTCTGAAGTAAAAGAACATTTTCTGGAGGAGTGGATGGACTTAAATTCTCCGCTAGAATTAGCTAAAAAAATAGATCAATTTGAAAGCTTGAAGGAGAGTCTTACACCCAGAAGTACTAAAGGTTCCCGGAATACAGAGGGTATCAAGAAAACATCCGTTGGTTTTCGTAAGTTTGAGGGAGAAAACAAACCCTTTGGGAAAACAGAAGTAAACAGAGAAGATTATAAAGAGAGAAATTTTGAAAAAAGAAAGCAACTTCAATGTTATGAATGCAATTCCTATGATCATCTTAGACCTCAATGTCCTAAGTTGAAGAAAACTGAAATCATAGCTGCTAACGAAATTATGGGAAAGGGAATAATAGATTTGATGTCTCCCTACATTAGTGTCGGAACTGTAAATGGATCTCAGATTTCTATCTTACGAGACACAGGATCCAGCATAGATCTAATTCCTAGGAAGTTTGTTAAGCCACACATGTATACGGGTGAACATGTATGGGTAGCATCTCCTTTAGCGGGTAACCCTATTTGCTTGCCTGTAGCGGAAGTAAATTTAGTGTGTGAGTTGGGTCATGTTATAACCAAAGCTGCTGTCAAGGATAACTTCCTAGATAAAGAACGCTACTTACTAAGCAACAAGACCATTGTACTTATAGAAGATATGAAAAAATACAAAGACTATGATATTGAAGTAAAAGACTCTGCAACGCCCAAGTGCCAACGTTCTCCATATTTAAATGAAACATCGAAAAACGACTGCCCTTGTAACTGTAACCGTTTTAGTTCTAGCAGTGTTACTCCTAAAGAGACTGGAATCGTTGAAAATTTGTTACGTTCATATGGTTTTATACAATGTTGCGAAAGACAAGCAATATATTTTTTTCACTACAGTCAATTTTCTGGAAATATTGATAATTTAAAACGTGGTGATGCAGTTGAATTTAAAATTACTCATAATCGTCGTACTGGAAAACCAATTGCTAGTTCTGTTTGTAAAATAATGTGTAAAGAGACAGTTTCTGGATTTGAAACCACTGAAAAAAAGGAAAATACTGAAGGTAAAGTTGCTTATGAAAATAGTGGTGAACGGCCCTATTCTGCTGAAAATGTTGATTGTAATGTAGATTTTCATCCTCCTAAAAAGATCACTTTTAGTATTCCTATTGACAAATATACAAGAAACCTTAGACCTTGTAAAATGCGTTCGGAACAGCCCTTACCTGTGAGATACCGTGGTGTTATCTGTGCTCTTAAAGGAACATTTGGTTTTATTAAAAGGGGTGATGTAAAGGATATGTTTTTCCACTCTAGTGAATGCAAAGTGTTCAAAAATCTTAATCTTGGCGATGATGTTGAATTTGGAATACAGACTCGAAACAACAAGGAAGTTGCTGTAAGTGTAACTAAATTGCCCTTAGGGACAGTGATATTTGAGGACGTTGAAACTGAAAGTTTGGTTGGTGAAATAACTGAATGCTTAGACAAATCTAAAAGTCGTTTGAAGAAAGCATAAAAGTTACGAGACAAAGTTGAATTTACTGTGATCCAGGATTACGAGGTAGTCCATAGAAAAGGAAAACAGCATATAAACGCTGACAGTTTAAGTCGTACGCCTCACGTACAAAACTAAATTACTATTGTTTGTATTTGTGATGTCTTGCATATATAAAAATATTTTATTCCTAGTGTACATTGATACATTTGAATTGCAAAAAAGTGTTAAATTTGAATTGAAAATCTAAATATTTTGAAATTGAATTTCTTCTTTGATGATTATCACTGAGCAAAATTTTGATTATACTTTGTTAAAATTATGATATGTTTTTTTAATTTAGAGTAGGCGGTACACAGCCAGGATCTTTAGGGTGTATGGTCTACTTGCATATTGCTTTGGGCATGAGTTGTTGCCTTCGCGAAAATTCTGTTGCTGCTGTTTTGTATCTTTTTTGCAGGTGTCTGTCTCTGCAGAAAAAGAATCTTGAGGAGGGAGGAAATAGACTGTGACATCTTAGCGCCTAAGAGTCTAGAATGGCCGGCTGCAGACCCGGAAGTTTCCTGTTAAAAAGTCCTTCAATACTGCGCTTGCGCATGTGAGGAGAATGAGAAACAGTTAGCTCACGGACTCCGTCTAGTTGAGACGTCTTCGTAGCAATTCGTAAATTTTAATATGAAAATAAGCATTTTTGTTTCGCGCGTCCATTGTAAACCCATTGTTTTGTCTGTGTTAAAATAAATGTTATTTTTTAATGTCCAACAAAAGTTCGGATTAATTCGTCACAAGGAGCTTCAAGTGTGAAGACGCTGTTATCATTTTCTAATCATAAAATGAAAGTATTAGGAGAAGCGGTTTCAAAACTAAAGGTGAAAAATAAGACCTACAGGGTGAAATTCATCATCATAGATGAAAATGTGCAACCCATATTAGGCAAAGATTCGTGCGTAGAAATGGATCTTGTGAAAAGAATCAATGCCATAGGCTTAACAGAGAACTTGATGAGTAAATCTATCGAAAAGGAAATAGGTTGCTTGAAAAATTATAAATATGAAATTGACCTGGTGGACAATCCAAAGCTGGAAATTTTCCCTGCAAGAAGAGTTCCGCATTCAATGAGAGACAAGGTGAAAGTGGAATTGGAACGCATGGGTATAATTAAACCTGTTAGTGACCCAACACCAGCAGTATCACCTATGGTTGTTGTAAGACGCAATGGGAAAATTAGAGTGTGTATGGATCCATCTAGCATTAACAAGAACTTGAAAAGACGTCACTACCCATTGAACACTCTAGAAGAAATAGCGGCCCGAATAAATGGGTCGAAATGGTTCACGCTTCTGGATTGCAAAAAGGGGTTCTGGCAACTAGAAGTCACACAGCGTACGAGTAAATACCTCACAATGGCTACTCCTTGGGGACGATTCTCTTACTTGAGGATGCCAATGGGTTTGTCATCAGCCCCAGAAGTGTTCCAACAAATAATGGAACAACTGCTGGGCAAAATAAAAAATGTAGAGTGTGCTATGGATGATATACTCATACATGCACCATCGAAGAAAGAAGTGGAAGAATTAACTGCCAAAGTTACAAACATACTTAAAGAAGCTGGGTTGACATTAAACAAGGACAAATGCGTCTATTCAAAAAATAATGTCAAGTTCTTGGGACATAGTAACCGACAAAGGTCTCAAAGCGGATCCAGAAAAGATCCAAGCCATCAATGACTTGAAAACCCCCCGTGATGTCACAACTCTTCATAGGTTTCTGGGCATGATAACCTACATGGCAAAATTCATTTCCAACCTTTCAAAGGTAACACAACCTTTAAGAGACCTATGTAAAAAGGATATTGAATGGGTCTGGGACCATCAACACCAATCAGCCTTTGAGGAGTTGAAGAAAAGTATGAAAGAGCTACCAGTGTTAAGGTACTTTGATGTCAACTCACCTGTAACATTATCCGTGGATGCCAGCAAGCATGCAGTAGGTGCTGTATTAATCCAAGAAGGGCGTCCAGTAGCTTATGCCACCAAAGCACTTGATAAAACCCAACAAAATTATTCTCAAATTGAAAAAGAGGCATTTGCTATTAAATTTGGATGCATCAGATTTCATCAATACGTTTGGGGATGCAAACACCTAACGGTTGAAACTGATCATAAACCATTAATGTCAATTTCTAGAAAACCTCTTCATTGCGCTCCACCTCGTCTGCAGAGAATTATATTTGACATTATCCCTTATCGTCCTGAAATCATTTACAAAAAAGGAACTGAGATGTTCATAGCAGACACGTTAAGTCGTGACTGTGAAGCTCATGATTTGGACATGCCTGAATTGAAAATGGAAGTTCATGTAATTGTTCCAATGACAGACTCTAGAACAAATGAACTCAAGGAAGCAGTCAAAACTGACAAAGAACTGTCGAAATTGACAAAGCTTGTCCTGGAGGGTTGGCCCAATACAATTGACCATGTTCCTGATTGTCTAAAGAAATATTGGACATTCAGAGATGAATTTGCCAATTATAATGGAGTACTGTTCAGAGGTGATCGGGTGGTTATACCTGTTGGACTTCAGGAACAAACGTTGAAAACCATTCATCTTGGACATCTGGGGATACAACGTTCATTAAGCAGAGCACGAGAGAATGTTTATTGGTATGGCATGAACAAAGATGTGGCGAGTTATGTTCAGAAATGCAAGGTTTGCCAGCAACGTCATAGGGACAATCCAGAAGAACCGTTGATACTGAACAAAATTCCTGATAAACCATGGCAAATCATAGCCATCGATATCTATCACTGGGACAAAAAAGAATACCTAGTGATTGCTGACAGTTATTCGGGATATTTTGACTTTTGTGTTCTCGGAAGTATATCATCACAGACGGTTATCAAGGCTCTCAAACTATGGTTTGCAACTCATGGTGTTCCTGAAACTTTATGTTCAGATGAAGGAACACAGCTAACTTCGAAAGAATTTCGCCAGTTTGCTGAAGATTGGAGCTTTACGATGCAAACGTCTAGTCCTGAACACAAGCGTTCAAATGGCTTAGCTGAAAGATATGTTCAGGAAGCAAAGAACCTAATAGCCAAATGTGCTGCAGATGGCTCTGATATTTATTTGGCGCTATTGAATAACCGAAATACGCCAAGAGGAGTTCTTGGTTCTCCAGTTCAAAGACTCATGGGGAGAAGAACCAAAGGAATTCTACCTATGAGTGCAAAATTGTTGGAACCAAAGATCATTCAAAACGTCTCACAGAATCTAAAAGCAAGGAGAATGATCGAGAAGACGTACAGAGACAGAGGGTCTAAATCAAAACCACCGATCTCTGTGGGTCAAAAAGTATGGTTCCGAAAAGGACACAGGAATTGGTGCCCAGCTGAAGTTATCGATCAAGCTAAAGGACCAAGATCCTTCATTATCAAGACAACTGAAGGTGCAACTTATCGAAGGAATTCGTGGTTTCTTCGACCCTACATCACCAAGGATGTAGAGCCAGCACCAGTTGAATCGCAGGAATCCACCATGGAAAAGGCCTATTCCAGTGAAGCAGCATTTCCTGATGATTCAAACAGTGTCGAAATGCCAATCCCACCTGAACAATTACCATCTCAATACAGAACTCGTTCAGGCAGAACTGTTAAAGTACCACACAAACTTAATTGGTGAAACTTCTAGTTTATTCACTTTTACTAAAAAAAAAAGGGAGATGTAATGATTAACTGTGACTGTTCTGTAACATGATTAACTGTAACTGTAACACTACCTATGTCAATAAAGGTCCTAATGTAACCCTAGCAAGCTTGTTCGTATTTGCACGTTATCGTATTATTATTATGATACTGGCCAGTAGTCATTACAAAGATAAATGAAAATAAAGGTTATGAAATTTTTACATCTTTCGTTCAAAGTGAAAATGATGGTCAAAAAGGTATTATAATACTTCACAGATTCAACGAGCTTTTAAAACAATTAATGATAAAATGAACACTTTGGACCTAATTTACATTTAATGACTTCTCAGTCTACTTGGTATTGATTTCAAATTATTTTCAAACTCTTGGTTCCATGTTCCCTATTCTGCAAACTGCTATTCTCCACGTTAATTTTAGTAGGAAAATGTAAATGTGTTAATTCTATAAAACAAATAATCCAATATTTTGAGTGATTGAAATCTGGACTTTGTACAAGAGTTACGACTTTGGATATGATATAGGATCTAATTAATCTATAAATATGGACTAAATATATTTTGGATCGTTATCCTGAATAAATTTAAATTTTGACAATGTACCCAACTTTAACACTTCCTTTTAACTTTTCTATAGAATATTAAATGTTGAGCCTTTTACATTCAATCAAATGTCAACTCAAATATCAAGCATTAATTTTATTTAATGTAGCCCAAAATCATCTGCCATGTCTTAAGAGTAAGAATTTTCGTATTCGGCTTTTATCGCTTTAATTATTGAATTTAGAGTGATCTATAAATATAACCAAATTACAGAATTCTCGAAGCCTATGTAGATCCATTAGCAATTTCTCTTCTCTAAAAGGCTTGATTTACTTTTAGTATATAGCTTTTTATAGATACTCGATCATGAAAGTTGAATTTTCAAACAATTTTAGATAAAGAGGACTTAAACATTCGTTGGGCTTCAAAAGTCAATTTAACCTGTCTGGTTTTAAGGATATAATGAATATTTATATATAATGGCCTCCCTTCATTTCAAATAAATCAATATCTGAACTAAAAACAAGTACTACTAAGAATTTTCCATACACAATTGGAAATTATATCAAATAATGTAGATCCAACATTTCTCCAATACCCTTCAGATATGTTACTCTTTCCTAGAATTTTGAAATAAGTGTTTTCTTACATTGATAACCAAAACTTCCATTATGCGTACTTCCCAATTTGTTGCGAATACTTGAATATACTAATCACATGTTTAATGACTACGCTTTTTTGCTTATAATTTTTGACCAAGTGTTCATTGTAAATACAAAATTTACATAAAAATACACTTGGTTTGCTATTATAGTTTAAGATTTGCTCTATTTAGTAAGGTACTATACTGATTTTTAATTAAATGTTTGAATATTTGGTGTGCCAATATTTTCTTGAGTCACTGTTTCCTAAAATATGTGAAAATGGTTCGAAATTTGAGGTTGCCGAATGCTTATGACTCCCTGTATGTTAAAAATAATTAAGACAGGCTTAACATACAAGTTAATCTGAATATAGTGCATAGGGAATTTAGACGAAAGTGCCAATAACGAATCTTAAAATAACATGAAACGCGTTAATTATACATGCATGAGAACGAAAGGAGCTCAACTTTAATCTTACACTAACCAGCACGATTATAAAAAAGTAAACCCGTTTTAAATGGAATTCAAATTAAAGAGCTTAAAACATTAACCTTGTTATTTTTCATTTTCGATACCTTTGGGAAATTAAGTACACAATAGTTTAATTCAGACATTTCGCCAAAGCTAAGGGAACAAACGAAAAGTTATAAAATAGGCATATTAATTTTTAAATTCAATTCTCAAAACTACGCTAGGAAAAACATTTTAAAATTTATCTTACTTCGATATGCTTCCACTCCATCATAATAAGAAAAATTTCACAAGGAAACACTACAAGCGCAACCATAGCAATTTTACCAAGAGAAATATTTCAAGATTTCCCACTCTGCTAAAGTCAAAGTTATAAGTACTGGGAAAAGTTAGTTTATAAATCTAAATTAAAAAGTTTAGTACATTTAATTCAGATTGAAACTTGGACTTAATTGTGAAATGAAGAAAATATATTGACAATCGAAAAGTAAAATCGAACATTTTACGATATTAAAATTAATAACGCAATAAGCTAGGCCTTGCGGCTTTCCCGAATTCAACGAACCAGTAGCGCCACCAGTAAACACACCAAGAAACTTTATAGTTCAGTTGATCCAAACATTCGTTTCAATTTGAACTTATTCCGTTGGAATTATTAAGTCAATCTGAAAAATATGTTTTTACAATTTAAGAGTTTAAAGCTTCCCTCCAAAAAATGCCATTTTAGAAGAAATATTATAAGTACCCCGCCGGGACGAACGTTCTTATACAAATTTGTTTACTCGATCAAAGGCGATATTTAAAACATGTGTGAAAGCTATTTTATTTAAAAAAATAATGCGAAACGGTGATATGTAGAGTTAATGCAAATACCTCTTGTACCTTTAGAAAGTAGCATATGCATACCCAACATTAGAGTATTCTTTGGATCACATGTTGTAAATCGACTTTAATAGATCATATATAATTATCTGATCACTCCTGCAGATGAGCTTCGATCACATAACATGCTGTGGTTTCTTTGCGTAAATCTGACTAAATCCGAATTCTAGCAACGTGAATGTATTTGTAAAATGTCCATCCACGAAGCTTGTCTGGACGGGATTGAAAGTTTGGCTTGGCTCACCGGTGTTCGTTCTCAAATTCCAATCATCAAAGCTGCCGCAATGTTTCAGATAGAAGAGTAAGCGGTAACTGTTGAACACTTTACTCTTTAGCTCGTCAGTGACACAGCGACAGCAACTAAATCACCAATTTAAAAAAGTTGTGAAATTTTTGAAAGATACACTGCGGTATTTTTAAAAATGAGTCAAAGATGAAATGAAACTCGATTAGCAGCAAAAGCAGCCCTTCGTAGTATTGACCAGCTTGAAGTATCTGAAGAGAGCGGTCCTCTTGCTCAAAGTCCATCGCACCTTGCCAACATGAGGCTATTTTCTATAATAATGCCTTGAGTAACTCTCGGCGAATATAAAATGTCCAACGTCTTTTTCTTGCGCTCATCTTTCGTCTCGTTCAATTTGATTTGGTAAGATTCGCCTTCACATCTGCGATTCATCATCGATGTCCAGGGCAATCGACGAGGCACTTTTTCTTCGGTCTTTCGGCTAAACTCAGGGTCCTTCTCAATGTGCTGGGTGAGTCTTTTCTTTATATTTCGGACCCACGATGCGATTCCGAAGGAACGATCCTCCTGAACGAGAATCGCGAGAGATCTTCGATCTTGTTGGCGAGTCAATTCATCGATCTTGAATTTCGGGACGGCACTCTTGTCCCCGCTCTTGATTTCCTTTATTCCCTAAAGCAAGGGTGTCAAACTGGCGGCCCCGAGGTAATTTTTTGTGGCCCACTATGCTCTGAAATAAAATGAAAACGGGACAATATGTTACGAAGAAAATAGCCTTTAGGGGAGGTCGAGGCAATACCGTACATACAATTTCGCGATGTTAAAAATGAGTTAGAGCCCTCTGGATGTTATTATCCCTCTTTACGGAACTACAACTGGTGAAGATATTTTTGATGCTGTTTGGGAGCATTTTAGGAAAATTTAATCTTCCTCTTGACAGGTTTGTTTCTGTAACTGACGGCGCTAAATTGATAAAGGGTGAAACTAAAGGATTTGTGTCAAGACTGACAAGAAAATTACTAGATGAATATCCAGATAAACCGAAAATCAGTACTTTCCATTTCCTTATTCGCCTACAAGTTCACTGTTTAAAAATATTATAAATGGACGAAGTACTTAAAACGGTAACGAAGACAGTCAACTCGATTCTTTCGAGAGCACTTAACCATCCCCAATTTACTTCGTTCTTTAAAGATTTAGAATCCGAATTCGAAGATCTTCCCTATTACACAGAAGTTCGTTGATTGTCCTGCCACAAAGTCCTGAAGAGCTATCTGCTTTTGGAGGAAATAATTGTATTTCTTGAAATGAAAGATGAAGAAAACCGAAAATATCGATTATAAAAGATCTGGCATTTTTAACAGATTACTGGTCATCTGAATAATCTTAATATTACGTTGCAAGGCAAAGAACAATTAATAACTAATATGTACGATGCAATAGCAAGTTTTGTACAAAACTGACTGTTTAAAAATCATCTACAAAAAACGTTTTGACGTATTTTCCTTTTCGTGAGCAGTTAAAAGCACAAAATCAGAGTTGCTCATTTTCACAATATTGTGGTAAAAACTGAAGAAATCAAAAACTAATTCTATAAACGTTTTAATGTTTTCAGAGTTATACAAAGTTTTTCTTTTTATTAGGCCTTTTGCTTTGGTTGAAAATGCTCCCACTTCGATACAACTGGAATTGATTTCCAGAATGATTCGTTTTTAAAAGACAAATATCGAGAAGTAGGAATTCCCCAAATATATTCTTATTTAGGTAAAAAATACCCGGAAATTAAAAGTTTGCTGCACACATTTTATGCTATTTTGGGAGTACGTACTTGTGAGCAACTATTTTCGTACATGAAATTAAATAAAACGGCCTACAGATCAATAATAACTGATATACATCTATCTGCCATAATGAAGCTTGTCTGTTCTCAGACTTTGAATCCAGATATTGGAAAACACTAGTAGGAGGAAAGCGCTGGCAAGTTTCCGGTAAAAAAATAATTTTAGTTTTATAAATACATTAAATTAAATGAACGTTTAAATAAAAGCAATTATATAGCAATATTATAAATTATTACCCTAAATTCACTTAATTACATGATGTGTTTTAATTATCCTATCCATATTCCTGAATCCTCGCTTCAAAATATAATTTTAAGAAAATTTGTAAATGTGATGTGGCCCGCGTGAATCTTACCAGTTGCATTAAATGGCCCGTGTTTTAATTGAGTTTGACTCGCCTGCCCTAAAGGAAAAGGTATCGTGCTGCTTGTGAACATGCGGATATTTCGTGTAATCATGCCTTGAGTAACTCCTCAAACACAGGAAAAAATATCCAATGTCTTTTTTGCTTGAGCTGTTCTTTCATCTAGTTGAATTTGATTCGGTAAAGTCTACATCTGCGATTCATCATCGATGTCCAGGACAATCGGCGAGGCACTTTTTTTCTTCGATCTTTTGGCTAAGCGCAGGATCCTTCTCAATGTGATGGGTGAGTCTTTTCTTTGTATTTCGGACTCGCAATGCGATTCCGAATGAACTTTTCTTCGCCAGATCGAGTCTTCTGGATCTTGTGGCATAAAACTCAAATTAACCAATCGCTTGATGGAGAATCGCGAGAGATCTTTCATCGCGAGTCAATTCATCGATCTCGAATTGGATCATATCCTCAATTCTGGATTGAAAGGATTATTCAAAGCCTGGATATTCTCCTTTTGAAGAAAAGGTTGTCTCTGCTGACTCCAAGTGAGGTGGGTTCTTGGGGGTTTTATGGTACAATAGACCAAGCTGTGCCATTCACAATAAACAACAAGTAAATGGATACAGAAGAGAAACACGCATGGGGAACTTGAACCTGTGCTGCCTATTTCTCACATTTTGGTAGTGAAGTGAGCAAACCCTCTAAGTCACGGCAAACGCAACTTCAAGACGGTTTGAGTATATATATGTAAACACAAGATTGGTTAAATTAATTCATTAGTTAAACACAAATTAATAAGACTGCTACATTTCTTGAATAATTAATCGCGATAGATTATCATTAATTAAATATGAAAACGATACAAAGTGTGGAACAGAAAACAAATGAGTGTTCGCGCAGCGTGTTAGACCCCAATTTGAAGGGAGGACTTGCAAATATGCGCTTGTTATTATGACTGCCTAACATGCACAATGATGCGTGCTGGCTTAGAACAGAAATTTATGAGATACGGCCTGTAAACGACCATCTCCTGGGGCTTGCCTTCGCTGGAAGGTCTTTTTGAACCAACCTGCATTTGCATGACGTGGAAGGGAAACCAGCGAGAGAGAACCTTCCATGGTTGGCTGAGCAGGGACTTAGTGCTGCGTTGCACTTGAGCATACACAATCGAGGATTTGGACTTCACCGGCACTATGACAATTCCAGCAAAATCGCCATAGCTGCCTCGGTAGCCGACGTAAGCTTTAATCCAGTGAAATTGTACGCCCTGGCATCTCACGACCTTCCAGTAGAGACTTTACTTTATGAACTAGGGGATTAGAATTGCTCGGATCCCTAAGAGCCTGTAGCACCAGAGAAGAAGGCCACTACAAGAGCTTTGAGGGCATCCTGTTGCGTGTCCTTGCGTGGGAAAATACCACCGTCCTGTTACTTAAATAATTGCCAAAAACTTTATAAGATTTACAGGACAGCGGGCCTCAGCTAGTCTTGTGAGAATGGCCGGCCACCACACGTTATCGAAGGCACCTTCCACTTCAAGAGCAATGAGACTTACATGAAGTTTGTCTTTTGCCTTGAGCGATAGTCTGTTGAAGATGGTATTGGGCGGTTTCGCATGATTTACCAGCCCTAAACCCATTTTGGTTTGGGTTTAACTTCCCATTCTTAAGCCAATAGTAGACTCTTTGGGTGATCACCTTATCAAAGGCCTTACCCATAGTGTTGTGTAGACAGATAGGACGGTAGGATCTAACGTCCGTGGCATCTGTTCGGTTTCCGTAAAAGAACGCTTTTGCACTTTTCCAGCAAGTTGTGACATACTCTATGCCTAGGCATTTATTAAAAGGGTTCTAGAAAGAACTTTGGGTATTACTGGTATAGAGTTCTTGGATAACTTCCACAGTTATCCCATCTAAGCCGGCTGCTCTTTCATTTTCATTACAGAGGTGATTTCGTCCGTTATTGAACGGTCGTCTGCGATAAGAGAGGTTGGTATCTTTTTACTTACCTTATCATGAAATTAAGGCTGTCTCCCCTACAGTGTCGGAGGGAAAGAGGGTGTTTAGAAGTAAGTGTTCCACCCGCCCTTCTGACGCTACCAATAGGTTGGTGCCCACGAAGTTTGTTGGTAGCCAGTTTATATGGCAGTGTCCAGGGGTCGCCTTGAGAGGTTGTGAGTAGAAAGTTCTCAAGATTCCCTTTTTTTACGGAGAATGGTTTGACGGTAAAGCGCAGATTGCTTCTTGAACTGCGTTCGCCATTGTTGCCCGTCCAGTTCGCGTTGAGCTCTCGTCTTTTTCCTCAATACTGTGAGCTCATCCCACCACGGATTTCGCTTGTGTACAAAATATTTTACCAGCAGCGCTTTGTCACTAACTCTTTTGACCAGAAGAGTCAACTTCGCTAATAATCATCGATTTCCACAGGGTGCCTAATGTTAGCTATTTCCTCTGGCGTTTAGGTAATCATACACGAGGGTAGTGATCGATTGCGTGAGTACCTGCTGGCTAGATTTATAACCGCTGTCTTCCGCAAGTCGAAGGTGATGTAATTGTGGTCGCTGAGCCTATCTTTGACCAGTCTTCTGTCTGCGTTTCAAGCGTGCTCGTTGCCGTTGCGACGTCTATCCAACTTTCCCATATCCACTATCAAAAGTAGGTGGAGAATCTGGATCGTTTAGGACATTCAGGTCGTTCTGGGTCAGGAAAGTTACGAACGCCCTTGAATCGGGCGTGTCCTTTTCGTTCAGATGCCAGGGAGGAAGTTTGAGATTAATATCTCCGCCCAAAATTATCCCTATTATTTTCTTGCTCTTTTAATGATGGAATTGATGGCCGTTATCAGTGGACTCATAGGTGCAAGAGGGGGAAAGCACAACAACTTTCAGGTTCCCATCAGAGCTCAACAGCCACGATATTAGTTTCCGCAACTACAAAAGTCCCAATTTCGCTATTAGTAATTGCAACCGCCGCTCTCCCACGTGAAAAAAAAACCGACAGTGCAAGGGCGTACCTGCAATTTTACCCTTGAGGAGGTAAGGCTCGGATACAATTAAGATATCCACCGCCTTTTCCCCAATAATGTGTGGTAGGAAACTAACGGCAACTTTTGATCGTCGGACATTACACTGGAGGAAGTTCCAGTAATCTGCCTCTTCTCGGCTCGCTGAGGTCTTAGTCATAGGAGGTTGCGAGTTTCAGGGCATCTCTTTCCCTGAGGTATGCTGGACATCGTCTGTCCATGTGCAGTCTCACCTTGGCCACCATACCTTCCTCTATTCGTCGTACACATGCAACATGTTGACCTCCCCTGCTTTTTGCAGTTTCGCCAATTGTGGGGCTCCAGAGAAAGCATGACTGCTTTGCCTCTGTTTTGCCCATGACCAAAACGGTAGCATTTGAAGCATCGCCTAGAATTGAAAACTTCCGCGAATCGGAAAGAGGCCCTGTCATGAATGAGACGCTCCTTTTTTTGCAGAATTTTGAACGCCTCGCCGGTAACCCGCATTACCCAGTTAAAGGCATACGTACCGGCTGGGGTTCGGAAAAGATATTTCAGGCTATCTCCTGGAAATAGCGTTCCGCTTCTCGAGTTTCTTGAAGGTTGCAACCTCACTATCCCCTATTTCACGGGGAATGTCGAAAACTCGAATTGCGGGAGACGCTTCGAGGGTTCTCACATTTCTCCGTGAGGCCTTTTGTATCTTTAATTTGTCCGTCAGGAGGGCTTTACGTTCGTCACTCTGGACTGTTATAATGATCCTATTCCTAGTTTCTCGCGCTCCAATGATTGGCGCGATTTTACTAGGCCTGGGGGATCGTGGTTTTAACCAGGTTCATGACCTGTCCATTGCGACTCCCTCTTTTGAGAGATTATAACAGGGCAGACAGGCCGCCTATTATTTCTCTCCTTTCGAGATGCTTGTTGGTTGGGCGTTTTATTATATATAATTCAATATTACAAAACAAAGAAATTTAGGAATTTAAACATAAGAATACCAAGAAAATTTCGAAAAATGAAGTGTTGGCGGATCAGGGCGTCATCAGGGAGGAGCCTCACCCAGTCAACACAATATGGTGTTTTCTGCGTGTGATCGGCAGTTCACCAAAAGTAGCCCACACACCCCTTCAAATTCCATAAGCAGAAAGGCAAAATTAGAAAATAAAGATTGGAAAATTCAAACCAGGGACATCCAAGGACACACAAAGTGCAATACGAAACTATAGAAGAGAAAACAAACTTACCCACATTAATAAACCTCAGCTCGACAACAACCCGCCGCAAACTACACGAGGACCACCAACAAATGCCATTCATAACGCCCGAAAATCACAGTTGAGAAATCGGAACTGTAATTCGGATTTCGACTCGGAATTCCGAATCGGTTTATCGGAACCGGAAACCGAAAAGATAGTCAACAGGAAAGTCTCCAAAATAAGCCATTAGGGTAAATTATCAGTTAAATAATAGTAGTATTTTTAAATCTTTCAAAAATAATCTTATAAAAAGAGTGCTGCTCATTTTCTCGAGCTGACGGAGGTTCCCTTAACCTTTGGCTTTCAGTTCCGAGGCGGATATGATCAGCAAACGTCTGATAAACCTGTGATCTTGTCTCCAACCTTCATTTCTTCCGGACCTAATTGTCCCATTTGCCCTAAAAACATGGTCATTTGGACAACCATGCCTATCGCAGTCTTTGCTGCGTTTTTCTCGGCTTCTATCGCCTGAGATTCAGGAGATGGCTCCTTTCTTGTTCATTTTTCTTGTTAGGAAGTTTGTTTGCTTCCTTTGCTGATCCCCGGCATGTTATGCTCTGCCGGGGTGTTTCCTTTAGTTGGCAGAGGCGGGAACGCTGCCGTATCTGAGGAACAGCTATCGCTGTTTTGCCATATCACCTTCTCTGATATTTCTCTCGGGGTTCGGTTTCCGGTGCCCCTCACCTCGATATCAGTGTCGCTGCACTCTGCGACCGCCACTGACTCGTCTCCTTCGCTGCTCTTTACTTATTCTTCATGACACGCCGGACTACCTTCATATTTAGGAGAGCCATTGGCGTCTCCGTGGACCGGTATCCAGTCGTCGACTCGCCCGAGTGCACTTTTATATTTGCCCTCATCTGAGGACGATGTAAGGGATGCATAGGTAAGCTCAGTATCGCTGCGCTAATCGTATTTAATATGGTTGTGGCCATATGAACTGGGTTCCCCAACCTTACTCCTTAGCGGGAGTACGTCCAGTCGAGGGCGGGCTGAGGCACCCCAACATGGCCAGATTCCATTCACGTAGTCACCCTACAAACTCACGGTCCACACTCGTATTACGGACAGGACTGTCTCGAGTCTGCCTGGTATGACGACACGTGTCTAGGTCCGTGCCGTGGGTTCCCAGGCCCAAGGATCCCTTGAGAATGACCCTACGTGCGCGCACCTCACGGATTGCCCGCGCAGGTGTCACCTCATCAGGATGGATTTCTCGGCACTTTCCTGTCCCCCATCGCATCCTTTCTAACCGCCGGGCCAGCGGGTATGATACTACAAGACCATCCAAACAGTTCCATTCATCTCTTGCCAGCCTTCGAGTTTTTGGCCTATGCTCCAGAGTGTTTCCCCACCAAGGGCACCCATCGTGGAGTGTTATCCCAGATTAGTACTACACCCCTGTCACTGAAGGCGACACAGTCCACCCTCCAACGTAACCGTCAAATCCTGTATCTAGTCACAGGCAAAGATACTAGAAATTTTAAGAAAGAAAAGAGGAGCCTGTAGAGATAGAAAGATTTTTGTTTTCGATGTGGCACTTGATGAGCCAGAGGTGCTAATGCACACCATGTATACAGAGGTTTGCTGGTGACAAGTGGATTATAGAATAATCTCAACGTGTTAAATAATTAACGTTTTTTATTGACATGACGAAACAAGAATTACACACACATATATGTATTATGGACGGGTTGCTTCGTCCTTTGGTTTTAATGGATTGGAGGCAGGAGTTCTCATCATTTTAAGCAATTTAATTAGGATATAAGCATTTACATGTGAAACTATATACAGATGAAAATTAAAGCTATTGGGTGATTGCAAATTAGCCAGTTCCTGAGCTACATCTTAACCGTCTTCATCTTTTACTAGCTCTGCTCCTTCTCTGCGTAGGTGTTTGCGACTTGGGCGTTGGCTGATCATCATTGGTTGATTTCATCCAATGGCTGGCTGCAACGTTGCTGCTGGGGGGTCTGGATGATGCAATATGCTCTCTGGTTGCGTCTTTCGGAATGTCACATGGCTGACGCAAGAGTCTTCGTGATTGCGTATACCTGATGTTACATATATACATATATATATATATAGGAAGTTCTCGGGTTTTATTTCCCACCAGGGAGATATGTCAGCAGTGACGCAACGCAGTCAGACTACGCAGCGCCACAATGAGATATTTACGATATACCAAACGGCACTTCGGCCGTCTGGGTTACAAGACATACTACATAGTATCCCCCAGTGACGGAGGAACGATACATTGAAATACAGAGTACAAGTACAAATTTATAAACATAGATATGCATGTAACAAATTATAGAATGCGAATATAAAGTATTAAAAATAATTTGACATTTAACGAAATACTGCTTCAAAACGTTTAGGAAAATGTACTCTACGACCTGACTTTGTAGTAATTACTTTTTCTCGATCAGTCTCTTTGCTTGGGACCGATGCATTTGAGTGTCGTTTACCTGTAGTTACATCAGTAGTATGAGACAATGCAGGCAAATTTGGTGAAATTACATAATCGGAAAACTGGAAGGCTGGTTTTAACCTATCGATAGACACTGTATGTAGCGTTATCCCTTCTCTCTAGGGGGCGCGCCATACTCCCTTAAACAAGAGGGAGTAGACTAAAGGGGAGATGAGCGTCTGACTCCGGCGTGCTAGGTCGGTTGTCTGAGGGGCGTGTAATCCTTATTGCTATAATTCTGTGTAATCTGTTTTGTTATTGTAATAAAGTTAAGTTTTTGTTGAGTACAAAAGTATTTTGATATGCTGGATCCTTGAGATACATAACCCCACCATATTACATTGGCGCAGTGACGACCGGATCTGAATCATCAGTCTAAGTTTGTGGATTGGTTCCAGTGGACAACAAGGACGATGAGGTAGGCAACTTTTGCTTTGCTGTTTGGTCAGATTCAGTATATGAGATAATTTATTTTAATTGCCTGGTTAGGATTAATATTTATTATTTTAAAAATGTTCCGGGGAGCGAAAAAGGAAGATCTTAAGTTAATCGCTGAGGAGATAGGCGAGACAGTTACTCCAGATATGAAAGTAATTGACTTAAGAAATCTTATTTTGAACAGCGGAAGTTATGTAGAGGATGAAACATTCGTAACACAATATGCAGATTCAGTTATAGCGGATAGGAAGTCCAAAGAAGAGCAAGAGGCTCGAATCGAGTTAGAAAAAATAAATCTCGAAAAAGCAAAACTAGAAAGTTCACGATTGAGTATGGAAACTCAGTTAGAATTAGAAAGAATAAACTTAGAGAGGTTGAGATATGAAAGTTCGCTTGGCAGGGCTGAGCAAGTTAATGTAAATCCTGAGGTAGTAAATCAACTTTCAATAGAAAATTTCATTTGTAGTGTTCGCACACTAACACTCCCTGTTCCGAAAAGGCCAGAGGGTTGGAATTTATTTTTCGCGTCACTAGAGAGAGCATTCAAAACCAAAAGTGTACCCGACGAATTCAAAGGGGAAATTCTGTTGAATCTCTTAGGAGAAAAGGCCGCTAATATATTAGTGTACATTAAAGACGAGGAGATAAATGATTACGATAAATTAAGAAGTGCAGTTCTAAGAGAATTTGAACCGACACCATTGATCTGTTTACAGAATTTTCAAAAAGCGAAACGTATGGCAAATGAAACTCATGTTCAATTTGCATCGCGACTAGCTACAAATTGGGAACACTATTGTAAGCTAAGAGAAGTGAATGATTTCAATTCTTTAAAGGGATTAATTGTTAGTGATAAGTTATATCAAACGCTTGATCGAGAAACAGCCACGCATATAAACATAAAGCAAGAACAAAGTTGGTTTGAACCCACACAAATGGGCAGAGAATGCGACATGTTCTTTGCTTCGGTAGGAAAATCGCTTGCCGAAACACCTTTTAATTGTTATAAAACTTCAACTAATCACATCAACTCGCGTAATGATTTTAAATATATCCCTCCTCATGTAAGACGCGAAGAGTTAAAACCAAGGCCTAAAGACAAAATGAGTAGGAAAATTGAATGCTACGTTTGTGGTGAAAACCATTTGGCCCGGGAGTGCAACAAAAAGTACCCCCAAACAAAAACAAGCGAAAGGAAAGAGAGGGCTGTCGTAGCAAAGGTTCTTTCGGAACGCTTCAAACCACAGGTTGACCTTGAACCTTTGAAGCATGTCACCATCTTCGTAAAGGGGAGAGAGATAGAATGTATTATTGACTCAGGGACTCAACTGTTGGTCATAAATTCTGACTTCCTCCCTAACGTGGACAGCGATGAATTCGGGAAAGTTATTTTGAGTTCGGCTTTTGGCGAAAAGGTTGAAGCCAAATTAGTGAAAACGGCGATTGCGCTTAACAGCGACTCCGCATTAAAGCATCCCATAGAATGTGTGATGGCGCTTACGGACAAATTACATGCGCAGGCATTGATACCACCGTCTCTGTATGAGTCATTATGTTCAATAAATAGCGAAACGCCAGACGGAACAGTAAACAAGGGATTTGTTTATCTCAAAGAGGGGAGTACATCCGCAGACGTTTTTCTGCAGTCGACAATCGAAAGGGAAATGGGGGACGCTATGTCTAGTGGAGAGGAAGAAAACGATAAGAGCGAGGTCGCAGAAAATAATAAAAATAATTTAGACGATTCTCAATTTTACTCGGATCATGCTAAATTAAAAGACGAGCAGAGTAACTGCAAATCTCTAGAAAGGGTTCGCGAGGAATTAAAGCAAAATAAAGGCAATTTTATTTTAATCGACGGATTAATCTACCACAAAGACAAAATTCTCGATGAACCAGTGGTACAGTTAGTTTTACCGCACAATAGGGTAGATAAAGTTTTAAGGTTAGCTCACGAGTCAGTTTTCGGGGGCCATATGGGGGTGAAGAAAACCAAAGAAAGGATAAGATATAATTTTTATTGGCCGGGCATGAATAAAAATATTACTGAATTTGTCCGGACTTGCAAGAGTTGTCAACTTCGGAAAAAGGAAAAGGTTGGTGAAAGAGCTCCAATCACGCCAGTAGTTCGTCCGGAGCTTCCTTTTGAAGTAGTTAATATTGATGTCGTTGGACCTATTGAGCCTCCATCCAGTAGAGGACACAAATATATTCTTTGTATGATGGACCAGCACACCCGTTGGCCTGAGGCTGTACCTCTTAGGTCACTTTCAGCCAAGGCGGCATGCGATGCTTTGCTACAGATATTTGCGAGGACTGGTATACCCAAAATTGTCGCTAGTGACCAGGGAACAAACTTTAAATCGTCCTTAACGCGAGAATTTTTGGAAAGAATTGGATCGAGTCCAATATTTTCTTGTCCTGGTTATCCAGCTAGTAACGGTTTAGTAGAGCGATGGAACAGAGTGTTGAAGGAAATGCTTCATCACGTAATTCGAGAGGATCCAAGAAGTTGGGATCAACAACTACCATTCCTGTTGTTTGCCTATCGAGAAGTGCCGAACACGACTACAGGAGTTTCACCTTTTAAATTGCTATATGGCAGAGAAGCTCGAGGTCCACTCTCAGTTCTCAAATCCTCCTGGGCTGGTGAGATACACCTACCAACAAGCATCTCTCAGTCAGCCGCTGATTATCTTCAAGAAATGAAGATTAAAATGGAGAAAGCTGCTGAACGTGCATCTCTGACTGCTGCTCACAAGCAAAAAACATATGGTGATTATTTTAACAAACGATCATCTGTGCGAAATTTCACTACAGGAGAGCAAGTTGTCCTTCTGATTCCTGATTCAAACAACAAGATTTACGCCAGATGGACTGGTCCTGGGGAAATTATGCAGCACTGCTCTCCTCATTCTTATAAAGTGAGACTATCAGATGGAACTGTAAGGCATGTTCATGTGAACAAGGTACGAAGATATCATCCTCGTTCCCTTGCAGTTGGAGTTATCTTCGAAGAAGAGCACGAATTCGGAGAAATCCACCCCACTCCTAGTTTGTCAAGAGATGAATCAGAGATGATGTTTACAGAAACTAGGTTGAGTCATCTGAAGAAAGCAGATGAAGAGCAATTAATGGAGTTGATTCGCAAGCATCGAGCACTCTTCACTGATAAAAGGTAGCGAAGGTGGGTGCACACCGCATTCGCTTGAAACCGAATGCCGAAAGGAACAAGCCATTTGTGTACCGCATTCCCGAAGCGCTGAAAGGGAAAGTAGATGAGCAGATAGAAGAGCTTTTGGATCTTGATCTAATAGAAGAAAGTGATGCCGAAATTGCCTATCCAATTGTTTGTGTGAACAAGAAAGATGGTAGCATGCGTCTTTGTGTAGACTATAGAGCCCTCAACTCAGTCACGGTTTCCGATGATTTTCCAATGGAAGATGCCGCTGAGTTAATCCAGTCCATTGGTAGAGCCAATGTCATCTCTACTCTAGATCTTCTGAAGGGATACTGGGCCATCCCTATGGCTGAAGACAGCAAGGATTTTACATCGTTCAAGACGCATCGACAACAATATCGCTTCAAAGTGATGAGTTTTGGTCTAAAGAATGCGTCTGCAACTTTTCAACGTGTAATGAATAAGGCTTTGTCGCCTTACCGAGATTTTTCACGGGCTTACATCGATGATATAGCCATCTTTTCGAGGGATTGGAATGAACATCTAATTCATTTGGATACAATTCTCACGAAACTTGAAGAACTGAATTTCACAGTAAATCTCAAAAAGTGCTCTTTTGTGAAATCGGAAATTAAATTTCTGGGACATGTCATTGGGTCCGGAAAACATCAGCCCGATCCTGAGAAAACTAAAGTAATTGAAGATTTACCCAGACCTATTACTAAGAAAAATTTGCGAAGTGTGCTAGGACTTTGCAACTACTATCGTGAGTACATTCCAAATTATTCTGAACTTGTGTATCCTTTGACGGAACTTACGAAAAAGAGAGTTCCTGATTGCATTCCATGGACTCAGGAGCATGATGTCACTTTTAGTGTTTTGAAGAGAGCCTTGATCGAGGCTCCCTCTTTATATTCTCCGGTTCCTGATAAACCTTTCATCATTTATTCGGATGCATCTCAAATTGGTGTAGCCGCTTGCCTTTCGCAAAAGTGTGGTGATAAGATTTATCCAATTGCTTATGCCAGTCAAAAACTGACCACTGCACAGCAGGCTTGGTCTACCATTGAACGGGAGGCATTTGCAATCGTTTGGAGCTTGAAAAAGTTTGAAGTTTGGGTATTTGGAACAGAAATAGAGTTTTACACTGATCATAATCCTTTACCCTACTTAACTAAAAGTGCTCCTCAATCTTCGAGATTGCAAAGATGGGCTTTTGCACTACAAAAGTATAATATTGCTATTAAACATTGCCCAGGTGCAAAAATGCCTCATGCTGACGCACTCTCACGCTTATTGTAAAATTTTAATTATAATCGTGGATGAAGTGGAAAATAATTTCATTTTGTAATGATCAATTTTCAATTATATGTTTAGGTACTTAGAATTGTGTTATGTACCTGTAGTGTTCTAAAATGTGTTTAAATCGTTAATAAGTCATTATATTTTTAGAATTTGTGAAATGTGAGTTTTTTTAAATTGTGGTATGATAATTTCATAGCCACAGTAATTGCTTGTAGTGCATTTATTTTCAATTTTTATAATCAGTGTACATTATTTGTTTATCTATATTGGTATATCATACTACGTGAAGGTTGATACTAATTTTGTGTTTGGAGTGACAGTCGAGTAGTGCATAACGTGTGAGTACTATTGTATATGTATTGATATGATTGTGTATTTTGATTTCAACATTTTTGTACAATTCCTTATGGGATTGTCAGATTGAGTATCGCAGGTGATACGTCAATCTTGCATGGGGGGTGTAGCGTTATCCCTTCTCTCTAGGGGGCGCGCCATACTCCCTTAAACAAGAGGGAGTAGACTAAAGGGGAGATGAGCGTCTGACTCCGGCGTGCTAGGTCGGTTGTCTGAGGGGCGTGTAATCCTTATTGCTATAATTCTGTGTAATCTGTTTTGTTATTGTAATAAAGTTAAGTTTTTGTTGAGTACAAAAGTATTTTGATATGCTGGATCCTTGAGATACATAACCCCACCATATTACACTGTAATTGTTTTGTTAACTTTAATCACAAATCGTTTGTTGTTTCTGTCAAGCACAAGATGGGGTCCAGTATAGGGAGCAGTTAATGCTGGACGGAGACTGTCAACTCGTAGAAATACATGTGTACACGATTGCAAGGATGGATGCACATAAACACTGTAATTGCCATGATTTTGAGGATTGAGAGGAGATAGTTTCCTCATAGCTTCGCACAATAGCGACACATATGTTACATCAGGTGGAGCTGTGAAAACATCGGTAGAGAGAAGATCAGATGGTAGTCGAAGTGTTGTGCCGTAAACAAGCTGGGCACTACATGCTTGGAGGTCATTTTTGATAGCACAACGTAATCCTAAAAGCACTATGGGCAATGTGTCTGTCCATTTCGTGTTATCATGTGTTTCAATGGCGGATTTAAAACAGCGATGAAATCGCTCAATCATGCCATTCGACATTGGGTGGTATGCAGTTGTGCGAATTCGAGTGATTCCTAGCATATCTGAGTTCTCGTAGAAGTGAAGATTCAAAGTTCCGACCTTGATCGGTAGTGATTGTAACTGGGCAACCAAATCGGGAAATCCAACCATAAACAAGTGCCTTAGCTGTTGTATTAGCTGTCATATCGGATGTTGGTAAGACTTCAGGCCATCGAGTGAATCGATCGATGATGGTCATAGAGTATCGATGTCCGTCAGACGATGGAAGAGGGACAATGAAATCCAAGTGAATATGTGCAAATCTTGCATCTGGAAGGGTAAAAGTTCCAAGTGGAGATTTCGTGTGATGAAAAATTTTGCAACGCTGACATTTGTTACAACTTCTTACAGCATTCTTGATAAACTGTCTCATCTTGGGCCATACGAAACGTGAACAAATCAGTTTAGTGGATGCGGAAATACCGGGGTGAGATAACTGATGAACGGTTTGAAAAACCAGATGTCGAAAAGATTCAGGAATAAAAGGTCTTGGATATTGTTGAGATGTGTCGCAGTATAAGTTGATGTTTTCAAGAGGAAAATAGATCTTTTCCAACTTCAACGATGAATCAGATTGCAAGAGTTGTAATTCTTCGTCTTGGGATTGCAGATCTGCTAGTTGTTTGTAGTCGATAAAAGCTGGTTGAGAAATGGCAGCGGTGTCAACTCGAGAAAGGGTGTCAGCAACAATATTATCAATACCCTTAACATGACGAATATCTGTTGAAAACTGCGATATGAAATCAAGGTGTCTTAATTGCCTGGGTGAGCATTTCTCTGGCTGTTGATGAAAGATCAGAGGCTTTTGATCAGTGTAGACAGCAAATTGCCTACCTTCTAGCATGTAACGGAATCGTTTTATACCAGTGTAAATAGCCAGGAGCTCGCGATCATAGGCAGACCAATTTCGTTGACTGGGCGTGAGTTTCATTGAAAGAAAGGCAATAGGCTTCCACTGAGTGTCATATTGCATGAGAGCTGCACCAACACCGACATTCGAGGCATCTGTCCAAAGACTGAGAGGAGCATTTGGAATAGGGTGGTGCAATAAAGTAGCTTTTGCCAGGGCTTCCTTTGCCTCGATGAAAGCTTTATCTGCATCTGAAGTCCAACTGAGAGGATCTGGAGGATTTTTAGATGGTCGTTTGGACTTCTTGGTATTGCGTCGACCCTCTAAAAATTTTACTAGAGGAGCAAGGATGTGAGCTGCTCCTGGAACGGTAAAAATTGAACATACCAAGGAATCGCCGCAGTTGAGTCAAAGTAGTGGGAACAGGGTACTCCTTGATGGCTTGAATACGATCGGGCAGTGGTTCAATACCTTTTTCGGAAACACGATGTCCCAAAAAATCAATGGTTGAAACACCGAAAGTACATTTGGAAGTGTTCAAGCTGAGACCATAGGAGTGTAATCTTTCAAATAAGGCTTGGAGGTGTTGAAGGTGCTCTGCTTCAGACTTGGAAGCGACAAGGATGTCGTCAAGGAAAGCATAAGCGAAAGGTAAACCTCGTAGTACATTGTCGATGAATCTTTGAAAGGTGGAAGAGGCATTACAGAGGCCGAATTGCATTCGTGTGCTTTCAAAGAGTCCGAAAGGTGTGATGATGGCGCTTTTGTGCACGTCGTCAGGATGTATAGGTATCTGATGGTACGCCTTAATAAGATCTAAGTGCGAAAAGATTTTGGCACCATGTAGTTCAGAGCTGAAGTCTTGAATATTAGGCACTGAATATTTATCTGGTATAGTTCGTGAATTTAAAGCTCGGTAGTCACCAACTGGCCTCCAGTCTGGAGAGTCCTTTTTAGGAACCATATGGAGAGGTGAGGCGTAGTTACTTTTTCGATGGTCGTAAATGGCCCAGATCGAGCATTTGTTGGAATTCGGCTTTAGCACTTTTTAATCGATCCGGAGCTAATCTCCTGGGCTTGGCGTGAACGGGAGGTCCAGTTGTTTCTATCTAGTGAAACACAGAATGTTTAATCGGTTGATCAGCACGGGGAGGCTTGGTGATGTCAGGGTATTTAAGAAGCAGTTCGTGATAAATGCTATTCCCCGAAACAGTTTTTATCGTGTGTATTGATGTTAACTGCAATTTTCCAGGGGTAGTCAAGTTCGTGACAGTGTCCACTAGTCTTTTATTTCGAAGGTCAGGCATGAGGTGAAAATGGTAAAGGAAATCTGCGCCTATAATGGGCGTACTCACGTCGCCAATCAAAAAGGGAAATCGAAAAATCTTTCGGAGGTTAAAATCAAGCATTAAAAGCTTTTCTCCGTAGACATTTATTTGTGAGGAATTGGCGGCAGATAAGGTCATAAGCGATTTCTTTTTCTTGTGGGAAAATGACGCAGGGATAATACTAATATCTGAACCGGTATCACACAAATATTGTATATTTGTTTTCCTGTCCTTTAAAAATAGGCGACGAGAGGTTTTGTGCAAGGTGGTTGTCGCCACTACACCTCGCTGTCCGCGTTTTTTGAGAACGAACAAGGTGCGGAACATTTCCTTGCACTAATGCCAAATTTTGTATGATACCAACACTGCTTATTAGAATTTCGAGAATTACTACGGCTTCGATCAAAAGATCGCCGGCGAAAAGGGCTACGGGATCTGCGTAATTCTAATTTCTTAATTCGATCACTCAGTTTGTGAATTTCACATAAAATTTCTGAGTTAGAATTTGAAGGTACCGAAACTGAATTTACGGCAGCTGGATTATATTCGAGAATTCTGTCAGCGACTTCTGCGGCTTTTTCAAATGATAAAGGTGAAATAGAAGCCAAAATACTTTGAATGGATGATGGTAAATGAGAAAGAATGTATCTAATGAATTAATGTTAGAATTCTTTGTGAGATTCGGCTCTGCGCTGCATGGTTCTTAAAAGCTTGCTGGGCTTACGATCACCGAGCTGTTCGCCTGACAATTTTCTGATTTCCGCTTGGGAAGAATCACCTGTACGTTTAATTAAGTCAGTTTTCAAATCTTCATAGGGCGTTACAGCCGAAGGTTTAAGAATGAATTCACGTACAACAGAGGCAGCTTCTGGCGGTAAATTAGCCGAAATATAATTAAATTTTGTACGACTATCTGTTATAGCTTTAGGATTGGCCAGTTCAAAAGAATGTTCGCACATGGCGAACCAAAGGCTAACATCGTTAAAGTTAAACGGAGGGATTCGAACAGCACTAACTTCAGACATAGTTAATAAATCTCAGTACCAAATACCGAAATAGCAATAGTTAACTTACTTCAAAATGCGCGGTAGAATACAATCCATCTGCCGAAAACGAGAGCTGCTAAACGGTTCAAATGCGTCAGGACACGGAAAACAATTTCCCTCGGAACGAAAATAATACTATTCAAAAAGGGGTCCGGGTTACCATTTTGCTGGTGACAGAAGTGGATTATAGAATAATAATCTCAACGTGTTAAATAATTAACGTTTTTTATTGACATGACGAAACAAGAATCACACACACATATATATACATATATATAGGAAGTTCTCGGGTTTTATTTCCCACCAGGGAGATATGTCAGCAGTGACGCAACGCAGTCAGACTACGCAGCGCCACAATGAGATATTTACGATATACCAAACGGCACTTCGGCCGTCTGGGTTACAAGACATACTACAGAGGAATAATAAAGTTGGGAAGTTTCCCTGCACAGCACATAGAGAAAATAAAGCCGGGTAAATGCCATTATTTAGGCTACTCCATTAAATGGAGCTCCAGATCGAAGGCGACTTGCAGCAAATGCAATAGTCCGAACATGAGGCGGCCCTCCTCAATCCTTCATCCAGTGTGCATTTACCCTGCAGTGCACCCTCCGGTACTTCGTCCGGCCACCTACGACCCAGAAACGCCATTCATAACGAGCACTTCCATCGCCGAGCAGAGCGGTCGTGTCTGTTGGAGCTCCCGCTCTGCTAATACTTTTTCCAAGTGCGGATTGCCTGCCCGGGTTATACTATTCTGCTGCGGCATTTCGTGCGGCCTCTGCGGCATCGCCTTCACGGCAGTTTTGCCCTGTCTTCCCGCAGTGTGTTCTGGAGTTCCCGGTGTCCTAAATGTTTATCCCGGCTGGATTTCCTGTCGGTCTCCTGGTGTCTTCAGTGTTTTCCTGCTGGTGATATTGTGCGAAAATTGTTTTGGAACTGCTTTTATTGTGGTTCTCTTTTCGACGCCCCTTCTTGCCGTTCTCAGCGGCCATTACACGTGGAAATTACCGCTAGTTAATGTAAACACCGGCGTCGGCCGCCATTTTTTCTAACTACCGTGATACGCCCCTCCATTCTGAAGTCTGCGGTAAAAACCCTGCCAATAACCAGCCGCGGTCCCCCGTGTTGGGCACGTTTGTGCCTTACTTCTCGGCTCGCTCCGTTTGTACCTGTGTCCGGTCTTTTTGCTGCTATTCCTTGCTGTGTATCCTGTGGAACTTTTTCGATGTGAAATACGTAAGTCCTTTGTAAATTGTATGCCTTTTTGCTGTTCCCCGTTACATCTATATGTGTTTGGTTTCCCTGGTTTGTGAGTGTTTCTTTTGCTTGTTTGACTGCCTGTTCTTGTGTGTTATTTTAAACTTATGCGACTGGTTTTCTCGAACTGGTCTTAACTGTAAATACTGCTTTTTATTGTAAGGTTTTTATTCATATTGTATATAGCTTTGTCATCCTATACTTGTGTCGGTTATCTTTAAATATCTAACGGGCCGTCCCCTTTATTGGGAATATGGCCGTGGATAATCCACTCAAATCTTGTTGCCCTGGTTTGGATTCCTTGGTTTTGAGTTTCAATGATGAAGAGTTTAAACACCCTAATATTAAATCCTATAAGGAAACAATTGTTGAGCTTACTGCCCTGTGTAATGACAAACGTTCCAGCAAGATCTCCACCCTGGCCTTCCAGTCTGGCCTTAGCGCCATTTTCAAAACTATCACTGACCTCGTGGTGGAAATGTCCATCCAGGGAGCCACCCCTTCTGCCTTTAGGAACGAGAGACGTGCCTCGGCTTCCGTCTCCCCTTCCATCGACAGACTCTCGTCCTCCCGTTTAACTGAACTAGATAATAACATTCGAGAAAAAAATAAAATGATTGCATCCCTGGAAGACAAATTTATCAATGAAACTTCGGAACTTAACAAAATTATTAAACAGAATAATGTGGACATTCTTTCGTATAAAACCACTATTAAAGACCTGGAAATCGATTCGGCCTATCATCGGGGTATCTCTGATGAAAAGGCCAAAACAATCACCCTGCTTACTGAAACTTTTACGGCCATGACGGATAAGACACACGAAATCTTAAAAGAAATTAAGGATGCCCCTGTTCAACCAGCCCCTGTACTATCATACGCCAATATTGCCTCAAGGCCTCCTGTTGGCTCTACTGGTTTTAAAGGCCCTAGACCTCCGCCCAAGAACTTTGTTGTCCTGGTTAAGCCCAAGACTGAGGTCGAGTCCGGCCTCACCAAATCGAGGGTCCAGGCAACTCTCGGTGACACCAACCTTAAAATTAAAAACATCAGGCATTGGTGGCGGGGGGGGTCGCTGTAGAGGTCGATTCGTCCGAACAGCTGGCCTACCTTGAAACCTGCCTCCAAAACAAGGGGGACTTTTTGCGGGATCACGATATGGCCAGACCATCCAGGCGGAAGCCCAGACTGATCCTTCTGAACGTGGATAAAACTGTTAAAGAAGATGATATTATATCCGGACTCCGTCAAAAAAATGAGGTACTCGAGAGGGAGGAATTTATTAATGTTGAATTCAAAATTGAATCCAGTCGGGGTAACCACTGGGTGGTCACCATCGAACCTTTGCTTTTTCATCCTATCATGAACATAGGTCACTTATATTTGGGATGGCAGCGTGTGAGGGTGGATGAGTTCCGTAGCGTCCGCCAGTGTACTGGCTGTGGCCAGTTCGGCCACCCTAAATCCAGATGTACAAACCCTCCCAAATGTTTAATCTGCGCCGAACAACACGATTTAAATAAATGTACCACTTTTAAAAAATGCATTAATTGTTTGGACTCTAACTCGAGATTCAGAACTAGGCACAATACTGATCATGACTGTAGGGACAAGAGGTGCCCCAACCTGAAGAGGCAACAGAATCTCATGGCCGCTAACACAGATTATGGTGCAGATTGATGCACACCATCAAAATTCTCCAAATTAATGTAAATCACTCTCTCTCGGCCCACAGCCTTGCCTTGGTCACTGCATCTGAATTAAATTATGATTATCTATGCATACAGGACCCTTACAGATCAAACAATAAAATTATTTCCCCCCCCCCACCTAACAACCCTCAAGTTTCCTCAATTTCCAATAATTGTTGTATCATCTCTTTGAATAAACACAATAGACTAACCTTAAAATTTAAATCAAATAATACTGTTTTTGCAGAGATCCTTTTTGGCGCTGGCCCTTTGGTCCTCGGCTGCTTCTATTTCCCTCCTCACGACAACATCGACCATCTTTTTGAGGAGGTAGAACATTTGGACTTCTCCAAAAATAGACTCCTCATAGTGGGGGACTTCAATTCGAGGTCCCCCACTTGGGGCTACAGCTTCGAGGACCTCAGAGGTCGACGCGTTTTGGACTTCTGCAGCACCCATGGATTTAATATTCTTAATATCCCAGAGCTAGGGCCGACCTTTGTATCCCACTCGGGCCAGGGTTGGCCCGACCTCTCCCTTTCCTCCTATAACCTTACTGACTCCATTAATACCTGGCATATTTTGGACACCGACTCATGCAGTGACCATAGGTATGTGTCTGTGGTCCTTGATTCTAACTCAATAGCCTCCCCCGGGTTCTTCCTCAGGACAAAGTTTGGCCTGGGGAGGTTCCCGGTTAAATTCCGCTCCTCTGTTAAGAAACTTAATAACTTAGCTCTCTCCATATTTTCCACCAGTGATATCGAAACCTATTTTCAAAAGTTAACCTCCTGCGTTCAAAAAATAGCCATCTCTACCCTGAAGAAAACTCCGAAAAATAAAAAACCAACGATTCACTGGTGGTCCCCATCTCTATCCTCCTCACGCAACAGGATCACTGCTCTGTATAAAAAAACTCAAATCCCTCAAATCTAAATCCGAATCCTCCCTCGATGAGATCCGGGCCGCCGATAAAACTTATAAAATCAATAGAGCTCTATATAAACAGAAAATTTTAAGTGCCAAAGCAAATTCTTGGAAAAAAGCATGTACTAACATAACTGATAATTATGGCAATATTTTTAAATTTACCTTCCGAAATTCAAAACTTAACCTTAATACTAACCTTTTTTTCCCCAATAATCCTGATATGACCTATTCTGAAAAAATAAATACTTTAATGACCCACTTTTTCGGTAATTTAATTTCCCCACCTGTCCATTCCCCCCCCCCTGTTATATCTAGTACATCCAACCCTATTAACCCTAATACTAACCTCTCCCTTAAAGAATTAGGTTTAACTTTCTCTAACTTAAAATCCGGCAAGGCGCCCGGCCCGGATCTTATCGATTATAAAATCTGGTCCCATATCTTTTCTAATCATCCATTACTGCTGCTTCAACCAATAGACAAGATTCTTCAGTTTGGATATTTCCCGAGGTGCCTCAGGAGTGGTGGGGTTCGCTTCATAGGGAAGCCTGGAAGGGACCCCTCCTCCTGTGGCGCCTATAGACCCATTTGCTTGCTTCCGACTCTTGGAAAAATCATCGAAAGGGTCTTCACCAGGAGACTTGTCTCCTGGTTGGAGACCCATAACATTATCCACCCCCTGCAGTTCGGCTTTAGGGAGCAGAGATCCTGTGAGGAGGCCGTCGTTACAATAGTTGATAAATTAAAACAATATTCCGGTCTGCATCACTCTGCCCTCACTGCCATCGACATTAAATCCGCCTTTGATAATATGAACTGGCACTTGCTGGGGAATGCCTTAACTCTGATGAATCTACCACCTGACTATATCGGATTTATAGATACCTATCTCCAGGACCGAACAATAACATTCACAAACACTGATCCTACAATAACCCGAATACTAACTAAAGGCTGCCCTCAAGGTTCGGTCCTGGCCCCAACACTATGGAATATTTATTTCAATACAATACTAACACTTAACTCCCCCGATCTGTATGTCCAGGCCTTCGCGGATGATCTCGTGATTATTACCGCGGGGTCTACGCGAAGGGCCCTGGAATCAAATACTAATTCTGCTCTTAATCTAATATCAAAAGAAATAGACAACTTAAAACTTTCCATTTCCCTGGACAAGTGCCAGTCAGCTATTTTTTCAAAAAGCTCAAACGAAACCCCATTTTTAAAATCAATAGCAAAACGATAAAAATCTCTGATTCTATTAAATTTTTGGGTATTTTTATTGACAGCGGGCTCACGTGGAGCAAACACATTCTGTCACTCGTGGGGAGATGCCACGATATTGGTGGCACTCTCTCCAGGGTGACGTCCGAGGGCTGGGGCGTCAGACCCCGGCTCCTAAAAATTTGGTATCTTACGGTGATAGAAAAAATAATTACTTATGGAGCCGGGGTCTGGGGTGGAAATTTAAATAAAGCACAAATCGATAGGCTCAAATCTATTCAAAGACCTTTTTTACTTAAAATCTCTAGAGCATATCGAACCACCCCTACAGACGCCCTAAACGCAATTACTGGCATTCCCCCCCCTCCACGTGACCCTGCTTAAACTTTATAAGATTTTTGTTTCCTGGAAAAGGCGGTCCCCTGACCCACTCCAACTGGGACTGTCGACCTCCAACCTTGACATAAATATAAGAACAATTTCAATTCCTCCCAACCAATTAATCCTCGATTTTCCTCAAATAATTTCTGATCCTGATCTTGAAGTGTACACCGATGGCTCTGGTATTGATGACAATATCGGGGCCTCAGTGTGCATCTTCGATAATAATAACCTTTCTACCGTCCTTTGCTATCAACTTAACCCATATAACACTGTATTTCAATCTGAACTAACAGCCATATACAAAGCCCTCCACTGGTCAGTTAACTCCCATAAAAAAATTAATATCTTTACCGACAGTCTCAGTTCTATTCAAGCTCTGAAATCCCCTAACATTAAATCTAAATATATTAACTCTATAAAATCTTACATCAGCAATCAATCTAATTTCGGTCTGAGTTGGGTCAGGGCTCATAACAATCTCCTTGGCAATGAGGTGGCGGACCATTTTGCCAAGTTGGGGACCGTCGCCGGTGAGCCGCTGGACATTCCTGCCCCTAAATCCCACATTAAAAAAATATTTGAAAAAGATCTTTTAGATAACTGGCAACTTTATTATCAAAACTCCGAAAAGGGACTCCGACCGAGGGAATACCTCCCCCTGGTCTCAACCAAGCGCCTCATCGGTGACAAGTACACTATCTGGTTCCTGACAGGCCATGGCCCTTTTGTCGCCTACCTGCACCGCTTTAGAATTAAAAATTCTGACTTGTGTACCTGCGGTGCGGTAGGTGACGCCGATCACTACCTCTTCAGCTGCCCATCAACCGCCCCCTGGCACCTGACCAAACCAACTACTGTCAATAAACCCACTTGGATTAAAAGTGTTCTCGAAAATCCTGTTTCTTTATACAGGGTCAGGAGGTGCGTGGGCTTCGCTGGAGAGGTGGCCAATGCCTAGTTCTGTCCCCCACCCTCCCCCTGCCTGCCGTTGATTTAGCTTGGATTTTTATTCTAATTAATTGTTTTCAATTTTAGGTCTTTTAATTCACTATGTCATTCTTTTAAATGTTTTTATTGATGTTTTTAGCTTGGAAATTTTTAATAGTTCATTTTTATTTTTCACCTACATAATCCATTTTTTTTTCATTCATTGATTATCCTGCTCCCGCGGGTCCCCCTGTTGGTGCTCCTCGCTTCATGGATCCTGGTTCTTCCTTTTGACATCTCCCAACAAGATTTTACTCATTTTGGACCTCGTTTTTTCCGGTGGATCTCTTGCTGGGGCGCCGATCTTACCAAGAAATATTTTTCACCTTTAATAAAATATTATTGCGATGACTTATTACTTTAATAGTTTTATCCCTCAGCAGCCCCATCATCTGATGTTCCAAGGCACTGGCCCTCCTGTGGATTGAACCTCCCTCAATAGAGTAAAAATTAGTTTAATTTTAATGATTATCTTGGTTCTTAAAGTTTCTCAAGTATTTTGTCTCTAATTATATCCCCTTTTAAATTTTCCTTGACTGTGTTTTATATCTTTTATACATTGACTTAAAATCTCTTAAAATTTTTTGAAATCTTATTTCTTGGACTCCCCCCATATATATAGGGCGCGGAGTAGAGAGGTGAGTAGAGGGCTTCATTCGACCCTCGCACTCTTCTCCTCTTGATAATTTTTAATTCTTTTAATATTAATCTTAAATTATCTTATTCTAAGAAACGCCACATCAGATCTTAAATTGTTTTAGTATCTGACACACCGCACGGGAAACCATGTATGTCTTTTTAATGTGTTAAATTTTTTCTAAGTCCCTTATCTTAGTGAAGCACACCACAATGAAGATAGTAGTTAAGGAAAAAAAGAGGCCTACTGGTAAGGAAAAGATCCTAACACCTTTCGTCGACAACATCTTTTCAAGTCCTTCTTCAGAGTCCAGCAGCACACCACAACGAAAGCTGGACTAAAAGAAAAAAAGGAGAGAGGGGTTAAGGAAAACGAGAGGGACCCAAGGAAGGTAGAAGAGGAGTTAGAGGATAAAGAAAATCACTTACCTCCACGACTGTCCACCCACCATCAGCGAAGTCTTCATCATCATTATGAACTTTTCTGCCCTCTTGGCAGTTTTTTGTTACAGAAAAATTTTAGAAATGTTCGGCCCCTGAGTGGCCTATATACTGTACCTTTTTTGTGTGTTTTAAATAAACGTTCGACCGCCCGCGCCCACATGAAGGGTAAGTACGCATCCCCTCCAATTGGATGGGTTGCCTGGTTCCTCGATCTCGTGCTGGTGGAAGTCCCCACGAACCAAATCCCCGCCCCCCGCACCAAACTCCAAGCCGTCAGGCGAGTTGGGGAAGCGCGGGTCTCCAATTCATAACGAGCAGGCATTGGCTCAACATCATATCGATTACCAGACGGCACCACGGACGGTTCCTGTCGTTACTAGATCGTGGCTCAAAATGGACCAAATTTACCTTAAATAAGGAAGGTTCTTCTGTAAACCACCGATCCTGACCCCTCGGATTGGTCCCGCTTCCTTCCATAGGTCGGAAAACGTTTTCGACCAATCTCGGATCTTGCCATCCGAGACCTTGTATCTGGAGAGCTTGCCTTGAAAAAAGTATCTTCCTGTTGCGTCTTGCGAACATGCGGCTATTTTGTGTAATCGTGCCTTGAGTAACGAATACAGAAACAAAATGTCCAATGTCTTTTGCTTGAGCTCGTTCAATAATTTGGTTCGGTAGTTTCTCCATCTGCGATTCATCATCGATGTCCAGTGCAATCGGCGAGGCACTTTTTCTTCGATCTTTCAGTAAAACTCGGGTCTCTGAAAGATCTTGGTCTAGCGGATCCAGATCCAGAATCGTGAAAGATCTTGCGTTGCGAGTCAATTCTTCTATCTCTAATTTTAAGGAACAGATCCTCCCAATTATGAGGCACTCTTTCCTGCTCTTGCCCTTATTCCCAAAAGGAAGAGGTATCTTTGACATGCAAGGATTCTCGGATAAACCTTGAAGCATGGAAGCATGAGGCTGACAACCAACTTCCCAAATGTCCGAAGCTGAATTGCATTACATTCTGCTATGTGTTTGGCGCAACTTGTCCACTTTTAGACCTTGCGCCATTAAACCCAAGTAAACCAACTGAATTGAGAAACAAGATACAAACAAGCTCTTGTCTTGTCGACGATAGTTTATTTTACCATTGCACCTGGTCCTGATGGCATCTGCTTTAATATGCTTTAATCTACCTCTTCCCTGTTTTCGTAGCATTTTACTTATCTTTTTATCGAATTTGGGAGGAAAGTTCTTTGGCTTGGCACAATGCCATAATTATACCTTTTCTTAAATCTGGGAAAATCGTACCAGCCCATTTAACTATCGGCTTACCTCGCTCACCAGCTGTTTGTACAAGCTTTTCGAAAGGATGAACTCGTCTCATTTACATCTTCGAGACGACTCGGGCTTTATAACCTTTTCAAAGCTGTTTCAGGGTTGCCCGTTTTACTCAAGACAATATCTTGTTCTTCATGGCTCGAGTTCACCGTGCGTTCCAGCTCGGAAATCATTTTATATGGAAAAGGGCGTACGACCGCAATTGGCGACACTGAATCCTCCGTAGTTTACATTCTCTTGGGTTTCGAGAGCACCTAAATATTTCTATACCGAATTTCCTAGCCCGACAGTTTTATACCAAGATGTACCCCAGGGTTGTGTTCTCAGTACAGACTGACTTGGTAGGACCACCCCCACCTTCCTGTAATTTTCGTTATTATTTAACTGGTGGACAGGTTCACACGTGTACCGGACGCATTTCCCATAGAGGATTCGGGGCCGTAGTGGATCAGTGGGTATATCCGCTGCGCTAGCAACCTTCGAGCTGTAAGCGATGCAGGTTCGATTCCTGTCTTCTGCATTCCTCCCTGGGTGTATTTCTCTCTTCTGTGTCAGTAAAACTTTCATTGTGTGTATGCCTATTACTTGATATTATGTCTGTCGCAGCGTGGCCAAATATGACCCTTGCGCCATGAAACTCCAAAACCAACCAACACAACGGATATCAGGTAGGAAACTTGCGTACATGCTATTCTCAGTTTGGATAAGTCGTTTTGGGGTGCCAGATGTCATGCCATCTTATCAGGGCAGGCAATTTGAATGCGAACTTAGATCCCTTGCAGCCTTGCTAGGAATTAAACGCATACGTTGCACGCCTTATCACCCGGCTGCCAACGGAATGGTTGAGCGTTTCCACCGTGATATGAATACTGCAATGAAATGTCTTGACACTCAACTGGACTAACACTCTGTCAAGTGTTCCTTTAGCTTTACACTCCTGTCTGAAGGAAGGCCAGCATGCTTAGGCTGAGCTGGTTTATGGTACTCCTACTTCTTGCCGGTGATTTCTTCCAACTTTCTGAAGAGGTTCAGGCAGACCACCTTGTCCAGCAACTAGGGAGTCTATGTCTAAATTGAGATGTACCTCTCCACCCCGACACGGAACACTTAATCCTCTGGCACTCGAAGCTCGCCAAGTTTTCTCTTGTTTTTATCCGACGAGACAGAGAGAGAGCCACAAGCGCCGTCGAACGGTTCCTATCCTCTTAGGCGTGAACGCAACTACACCAACCAGGTTGACAACAGACAATCCAGCATCAGTGTCGACAGCTTAAATCCAGCCTTCCTCTTGGTACAAGCTCCTCCGGACGTCTGATATGTCCCAGCACATGACTACATCCGTGGAACCGAATTCAACTTCGGTAAGTTTATTCGAATTCGAAAACCCTGCTTTTTTCACTTTCGATTCAATTGTTTACATTGAAAGCAAAGAATCGTCCAGTATTTATATTTTTCAACTCCAATGTTTTTAACTTAAGACTTTTTATAATACAGTGGACTCCCTCTTAACTGGCCACCTTTTAACCGGCCTCCGCTTTAACCAGCCGCCACTGACCAATTATGTACTGTAAATACAGTAGCCTACATTAACATGTGTTTAGTTTTTTTCAACAAAGTTCTTCCAGGTTAAGTTTTCTTAATTACATAAATCATATTACAATAAAGTAGGCTATGTACTTAGTTTTATTCTAATAAAAACGATTTCGGGAGTGTATTTTAATGCTATTAAGGGAACGAGACGGTTTAACCGGCCAAACCGTTATCCGGTCTGGGTCCCGGTCCAGAAGTGGCCGGTTAAGAGGGAGTTCACTGTATTTGAAACTTGAATTTTAGAGTACTATTTTACTATGATCGTTTCACCTGTTTTTATTGGATCTATTTAATCTTGCATTTGGCGCAGCTTGTCCGCTGACGAACCTTGTGCCATAAAACCCAAACCGCTCTCGACTCGGAACTATTGATTTACCCCTTAGAATCGTTCGAAGGGTTAGGGATTACCCTCTATGCCGATGATTGCTCACTTTGCTCTTACGACAAATAATTACAAATTGACTAATAAGAAACCAGATGTAGTCAGCTGATTTATCGCGAAGCGAAAGCTATTTTTCGGTTGCTGTTTGCATCGCTTCATTTTTATTTCGAGATGGCCAAAGAAACGTATTGATAAATGCATTGGAAATGTGGTTGGACCTCGTAAGCGGGGAACTCGGGGCACATTCTGCCTCTTCCGACCAGCGCAAAGCTTGCGAAGAGGTAGCCCCTTCAATGGAATGCTTGCGGGACAGGGAAATGCAAAAATAGTGGGACCGATGCTAAAAACAGTAAGCCGATTTAAAATACCACATCGAAAAAGGCTGCGGCAATTGAAAAGTAGAGCTCCATGACGGAAGGCCTTGCGGAAGTACTACGTTGGGTTGGAGGAAAAAGTCCATCTAGTTGGGAAAACATGTTCAGAGGCATCGAGAACCCTACTTTTGGTTCCTCTTTTGGGCAGTTGATGGTGAGTTTGGAACATTTATCTATTTTGTTATGTAACATTTAAAATCGGTAGCTTTGATATCGGCTAATTTGCACTACTTTTTACTCATTTGCTACTTTTTAACTGAATTTTTTTGCAATAGCTTCTATAGCATATCCTTAACATCACCTGATAAACAGTGATAAAACTTTAATTTCCTATATATTATAAGTATAACTAAAAAAACTGTCATTGTACTTTGTAGTTTAACAAGTGTAGTGAAGGCAATTACGTTTGACGCGTTGGCATGATGTCGATTGGTGTCAAATGTTACTTCCCATTCTGTAGTGAAATTTGTTGAATATGCATGTCATTAAATTTCATGTTTGTTTGTATTGCAGGCTAAACAAGCATCTTTTATTCCTGTTACTGACCAGTGAAGCTGCTGCTGATGGACAAGTAATGAACATTGAAATCATTGTGCGTTTTGAGTATTTTCTAAGCTAAGGTATTATACTGACATAATTTGTGAAGGGTAGGAGCAAAAAAGTAGATCTCCCGATTGTCCTGGTTGAAATTAGCATATGGTCAATTTGTGTATTGCAATTTAATTCCATAAATCAACTCGCTTGTTTCTCTTATGACCAATTGATTTATTCGTACATCTTTGATATACGCATGCTCTTTTGTCAACGCTTTTGGCGCACTTTTTATGTCGCCAAGGGAGAAATTAAAAACCGTTTTTCTTAACGAAAAATAATTAACAGAAGCAATTAGAAAAACAGTTTTTCTTAACGATGTTTTCCTAATTTCGTTAACGATGATTAATTTTCTAAAAAAATAGAAAAAGCAAATGATACAACCTGATGCGATTGGACTGGGCCGTGACTAAAATTAAACTGAGCGTTTTTGTTAAAAAAAAAAATTTCAATTCTTTTCCGTTTCATGTAAATTTGAAGAACCAATGATATCAAAGGATAATCTAACGGAAATGAAAAGAACATTCGAGAATATTCGAAATGGAAATTTTAACTTTTCAAGATTGCCACAAAAGCAGGAATAATCCAAATAAAGATGGGTTATCTGTACTTGTCCCCCACGTCGCGCAGCTGCGGATGTCTTGCGAGAAAAAGCTCAATCTATTAAGAGTACTCTCTAATACCTGCTGGGGCGGATCGATCCTCGATGCTTAACATCTATCGAGCAATAATTCGATCCCGATCAGACTAATGCTGTGCAGCCTATGGCTCTGCCCGTCAATCTGTTACGAAAGCTCGATACGGTACATCACACCGCACTGAGGATCTGTTCCGGAGCTTTTCGGACTTCACCCCTCAAAAGCCTGTAATTTGCGAAGAACCATCACTGGCATCTACTCGTCTTTGTTGTCGCTACGACTCTATTACCGTATATTGAGTCATCCAGTTCATCCACTACGAAATTCACTCCTGGACAATTCGTATGATCGTCTTTTCGGGAATCGCCCATCTTGTATTCCTCCCTTTGGGTTACGAATGAGAACTGCCCTGAGTAATACATAATACACCCCTTAATGCCACTAATTTTGAGCGTTCATTATTTTCATTTGCTCCTTGGAAACCGGCAGGAGTTTCCTACCTAAGTCTATTCTCCGGTTTCGAAAATTCAAATTGCTTCATCGGCACATGTACAGAGACTACAGAAGTTTTTACTGATGGATCGAAATCCACACAACATGTTGACTGAATCTACCACTAAGTTTTCTTTACCCTGTATGGTCTAAAATTTTACAGCCAAATGTTATGGTCTACATGAAGCTTTAAAACGCATTTCTCACCTGGGGATAGATAATTTTATCGTTTACACGGACTCTAAATTTTTTTGGGATGTTTGTCAGCAGATCCCACAACATCCCTTAGCTATTGCCGTGCTGAAATTGCTTCATCAACTTACTCGACGTGGATATAGTATCTCTTTCTGTTGGATACCGGGCCACGTCGGGATTGCCGACAATGAACTTGCTGACACCGCTGCAACAACCTTTTTGAGTCCGCAAATTGCATATGATCGAATGACTACGCGACATTATATGGAACGATTGGCAGAGACTGGTAACTGTAGAGTAGTAATAAACTTCATGGGGATACAACCGACCATATCACCCTGGCCCTCTTTGTATCCTTGACGTAATTCTAACAAGACTTCGTATTGGGCGTACGAGGATTATCCATCGGTAGTAACTGGCTGGAGAAAGCTCTCCTTTTTTGCCACTTGCAATGGCGACCTGACTATCTCACTTTTTAACTTGCTGTATAGGTCTGGCATTTTTACATTCAACATTTTAAAACTCCCACGCCTAATTTGTCCGTCTTGCTGGGTAATCCTCTGCACTTTCCGTTTTTTACTCTTCCGGATTTTTAACATGTATATAACTATCTCTTTTTAAATATGTATCAAATCGTACTTTTTGGCTTTCCTTGTAGATAGGGAAAACCCTATCCACATTTTATTCAATACTGAAATCATTTTAAAATTTGAAGGTCAACTCTAGAGTTTTTATCACACCTTTTAAACTGCATTCCTTCTACTTTATGATCATTGGGTTGAAAACATTTCATTCTTTTTATTAAATTTTCATCATTTTTAATGCACAATCTTTATTTTTAACTAATTTTATTAGATAATACTTAATCTTATGTTTGGCGCAGCTTGTCCGCTACTAGATCTTGTACCATAAAACCCAAAACAACCAACTATACTTGTCATAACTCCCTACTAAAAGTGTGCTAAAAAGTATGCGCATATCAGAGCTGTACCGATTTATTAAAAAGCGCATTTGAAAATATGGAACCTGTTATGGACTTACAATGCATTTGAATGAATCGCTTTCATTTCAGAAGTTTAGAATTAACCATTAAATTTAATACATCTTTTAACCACTTCACCTGCTTGAAATTGATCATGATTAAGGAGTCAAAACATTAAAGATTGTGTAGTGTTGTAGCTGTATGCTTTTATTTAATAATTACGTAATTAATTTTACATGAAATATTTTAGACAGATCACGCAGAAATGTATACAAATGAATAACTCGGTAGGAAAACTATTTTCCTTTGCATTAAAAAATGTAAGTATCGTTCCATATTAAAGTTGCAGTTAAAAATACATTTAGCTGATAGAATACTAGTAGCTACTTCCACGTGCACAAGGGTCGCGGTGGCCCGGTTGGAAGAGTAACGGATTAAGCAGCCGGAGGGTTGCGAGTTCGGATCCAGCCAAACACCGTCGTGTACAAAGGGGGCTGGTGCACGTTAAATCTGTCGTGGCCTCAAATGTCCTCACTTTGGAGTGGTGCGGAAGTTTGGAGAGTGGGGTGCCAGTTCAGGTGTTGCCTCGTCATCTGACCGTGGTTCAAAATTACATGGTGTTGTCCTCGCATCTTTCTCTTTGGGATTGGTCCCAGACCGTCACCAATAACCCCTTGCTCCAGTGTGACTTTAATTAAAATACTTACATCCACGTGCACAAAATAGTAAATTGAGATAAACGCTACTAGCGGTTTGCACTTGCACAGGAATAAATCATAGTACCTAGTATGTTTCACAATTGACTGCCTCACATGTGTATATGAATACTATGTGAACGTATTTCACAAGAGCTATATTATGTTGTAGGTCCCAGACTTCCCAGCCCTAATCCCTGCAGCAAGAGTATCGTTTACGAATGAATTACTTTCAGATTGTAAGTAGGACTTAAATATGAAATATTTATATCGAGCTTTTCTTGCTGAGCCGATTGTTTATTTTAAAAAATTTGTTTGCAGTGTTTGAAGGGCAACGAATTAGCAATCGGAGGGTTGCGATTTCAAATCCAGCTAAAGACCATCGTGTATACGGGGGCTGGTGCGCGTTAAATTTGTTGTGGGCTTCAAATTTCCTCGTGTTGGCGTGGTGTGGACGTTTGGAGAGGGGTGCCAGCTCAGGGGTTGTCCTCGTCATCTGGCGGTGGTTCAAAATTACTTGGTGTTGTCCTCGGATCTTTCCCTTCGGGTTTGATCCCGGACAGTCGGCAATGGCCCGTTGTGTTGCTCCAGTGCGACGTTAATTAAAATACCGGCCAGCTTACTTGCAGGTTTTGAGTATTTGGGTATTTGGGTATTTCAATTAACGTCACACTGGAGCAACACAATGGGCTATTGGTGACGGTCCGGGATCAATCCCAAAGGGAAAGATCCGAGGACAACACCACGTAATTTTGAACCACGGTCAGATGACGAGGCAACACCTGAGCTGGCACCCCACTCTCCAAACTTCCACACCACGCCAACGTGAGGACATTTGAGGCCACGACAGATTTAACGTGCACCAGCCCCCTTTGTGCAGGTTTTGAAGTAAGATTTATTTTTCTAGGCACTGAACAAGAAAATCTCGGTTTCTCAAGCAAGTTATTAATCTTTTCTACTTCTTTTCAACTATGAGAGGGCATGTGTTTGTAATACTTTTTCTGCATATTTTTGATAATCTTATTGCATTTTGAAAAGTCAAAATTTCTGCTGTCAGTAATTTAACTTTCCTTGCGTGTCTGTCCGTTACTTGATGTCGTCTATCTAGTGTTTGGCGCAGCATGGCCTTATATGGCCTTTGTGCAAACAAACCCAATCTAAAAAAATTATTTACAATACTTTTAGAAGCAGCCCCAAAGATACGGGAGTTTGGAAGAAGGGTAGAGCTTGAAGAACCGGTGAATACTTTGAGTTAAAGAGCAAGTCTACATCTGAAGCTTGAAAGCAATCAGCTGAAGGATGCATGACTGACAGAACTGAAAGGGCTGGAGACTTAACAGCGGAAAACTAATAAGTTGAAAGAAATTATGCATTCAAATTTGATTCAATGACATTTTGAAAATTAAAATAAAAATTACTTTCAAAGTTTGTTGTCATTATGGAGAAATATTTATTTAATTATTTTATGTATGTTACTCCAGACAAAAATTCAATTAAATATAAATTTCGGGCTTTTCGTTTTTCAGGCCTAACATTTGTCTGAATAAAAAGAACTGATGGTCTTAAAAAAAATAGTGTAGTGATTTTAAATGAGATTTTTTTTGTTTGTAAAGTGAATGTAAATGTAGTTATGTAAAATTAAATATCCTTATCATTCAAATATTCATAAATTATTTATATTATAGAAAGAGAAATCGGTTCGAGCATAAATATTAGAATTAATTTAAGTTGTTTAAATGTTTCAGAAAAGTTGTTTTTCCATCAATACAGGTAAAACAATCGCGTACAACAATAATTTTATACTCGATGTTATTCCTATGGCGATTTTGAATTGGTTTTAGCACCATTGATTGTCTCAAGAAAATCACCAGAGCGTCTTTATACACGAGGTCAACTAATTTAAAGGTCAACTAATTATATTTTTACTTTTATCAAGCCTGTAAAGGGTTATAAGTTATTGTTTTAAGAAAAGGGCTTCACACTTTTTCGTTCGTATGTTTTAGCTAGTCTCTTTTCAGTCGCTTGCTAATAACAAAAACTAATATTCCTGATGAATATTGATTTCGAGGTTATAAATTATTGAAAGAACGCGTGCTTTCCTTTTTTAGAAGCATTGGACTTAATATTAATACTTGCACAAGCAAATGCAATTACAAAGGCACTTATAAATTTGAATCATAAATACTTGCACATGCTCAAATACAAACACAAGGCAAGCATGCACGCACCACATAAAATATACAAACAATAAGCACGCAAATATGTTTATACTATACACATAAACAACATAAAAAATAAACACGTAACTAAAACTCCAAGAATTGTTATATCGGGTAACATAAACCCAAACAATAGATAAACACAAGCACGCATATAGTCGATGAGACGACAATCGACCTTGGGTCAGTCGATTTTTGAAAAGGTGTAAAAGGTCGTTGGAAAAAAAGGCTGTCAGAAGCATAAACGACGATTGCCGTGGATAATTTTTTTTCTCGCAAACTCGTTATCACTTGCTTTCGACACCGAACCATGCATTTAGAACCCGAAGACGTTAATTGTGGAAGCGATTTATTTACGTTCCAACCTATCACCTAATTTAAAAAATAGACTCGTTCAAAGCTCCGTGATTCGACTGCTGACTCCCAAAAGACGGACTATACATATACGTAGATACACACTAATACACTTACAAACCAAGTATACAGTACATACAAAATACGCATAGGAAACAATATGAATATGATCAGAGGTAAATCCAAACGTACAAACAAGAAATATATTCACATAAATCCCGTAAGCTGTACTAGGAATAAATTAAATTTTCAAGCATGTGTCAAATATTAAAGTCCGAGGTTCTATTTATTACTAAACGCAGGATGAAGGGATGTGCGCGTGATTGATGTGTTTGGATTGTACTGAAATTAACATTTTATTCTGAACTACTTTCATCAATTCTGTGATCTTATTACTCTTCCTGCTCTTAATTAATTCTTGAATAGATAAGTGTCATTCCACGCCATTAGCTGCATCACTTTTTGCAGTTGTTTACGCAAGTTTTTAAGAGTTCAAAACCAATTTTATTTTTGAAATTCTTTACCATTTGGCGGGGAGTTTTTCTTTGATGGCTCTGGGAACACCTCCATTTATGCAATTGGAAGCGTTTGCGCAAAAGGCTAACTTCCCCTCATTGAGCAAATTGGGACTACAAAACAAGTTACTCATTTAATGATAATTATTTTGGAAAACTTTTACTTGGTGAGACTTGAAAGCTTTATTGAATGAAAAAAAAATTTGTTTTTACAATGCCAATTTAAATGTTAATCGTATGACCCTTCAATTACTAATTGGCGAGAACTCTGCGTTACACTGGAGCACCATTGGAGGTGCTGCCACATTGCACCCACCTTGAACTGTTGGGAAGGGACATGCCTTCCAGACGGGAAGCTGGTCCGTACTTACGTGTCGTCTTGAAGAAAGCAGGAGGCTTAAAGCAGCCAACCCGACTTTGACACATACATCAGCCAACCAGATTTTTAGTTTTTGTTCGCAAACAGTTTGTTGTCAATCAGTTTGCCTTTAGCCGCTCAGCTACTGGTGGATCTTGATAGTCAAAATTGACAATTGAAATTTGTATTTTTTTCAATTTTCACTAAAGGGAAGAAAGCACCAGTTTTGTTTTGCATGATCGTGATAACAGAACATTTAGCATTAGGTGCAGAAGCAAAAGTGTTTTGTGTGTGCCCTTCCAAAAAAGATTTTCATTGTTGAAATTGGAAATTTTTAGCCTTTTCAAATACCTATTGGGATTTTATATCGACTTGGTAACAAAATCAAATTAAAATTCGATCAATGTGTTTTGTGTAATAAAGAAATTATAGAAGCTTAAACATCTGAAAAAAACTTCTGAATTTTTACGTGCTCCAATTTTTTAATAACATTTTATTATCTCTTTATTTATTAAATCTCATTATTTATTAAATCTCATTATTTATTAAATCCTTCAATATATTACAGAATCAAAGAAGAAATGCAAGAACTTTGGATTGTCATTTATTGTTTTTATTGTATTTGTATTCTCGAGTACTTTGGATTGCTGGCAAGTTTTATGTAGATTCGGTAAACCGACAGAAAACGGTGGCTTCATACTTGTGGTAGTGACGTCATGCTCACTGATGAATAGGTATTTCATCTATAAAACCATAGAACAAAAATTAGGACCTAAAGAGGAACATAAGAAACGTCTTTTCGGTTTTAGTCTCGAACTTTAAACTCCATTCCTAAGAAACGATATTATATTTACTAATTTTTAAGATATAGTATTGTGAATTAACATTTAAACATTATTAACACTTACGTTAACATTTTTGTGTTTGTTGTCCACGATGGAGTTTTAGTTTTAAAGGAAAAATTGTTTTAATATCATAATTGAATACAAATACTACGTTGGTTGGTTATTTTTATGGCATTTGGCCAAGCTGAGCCAAACGTCTTATAAATGGACTTACGCACACAAAGGAAAGCTTTACTGACACAGAAGAGACAGATGCACCCAAAGAGGAATCGAGCCTACGACTCGCAAGTTGTATCTCATTGTCAAACCATTAAGCCACAAATACTATATTGAAACCACAAAATTGTAAATATAGTGAATAACCGAGATCACGTAGCTAAGTTTCCTAGACATTCCAGCACTTTCGGGGTTATGTGGACCCCTAGACCCCCTCTGGCTACACCACTCACAGGTAAGATCCTTAGACAGTCATTCTTTTGGGATCTAATAACTCTTAAGCGAAGGAGAGACAACCATCATTAATATATCTATCAAATCATAATTTTTAGAAGTATGCCAACGATAATCCCTGAGATAATATTTATGTGTGGAAAGAAATGTTATATACTGCAATAAATATTGTACTTATATTCTTTTACGACAGTCACCACAATAAAATGTTAATGGCATTTTAAAGAAATTAGTGTGTTAAGCGGATTTCGAAAGCAAGCTGTGAGAAAATAGATGGAATATTTTGAGTGCCTACGAAAAGTAACTATATGCAACAGCTGGTTTACCTACGATCTCAGCTTCTGTCATTTATATCTGACATGTGAAGATTTCTATGAAGCACAAACTGCGAGGGGAATCGACCTGTCCTAACGCGATAATAAACGGAAAAGTCATAGGAAAGATTTAAATTTCAAAACAATTTCCATATCGGTAAATGGAAGAATTTACGAAACAATATCCCATACGTTATACAACAGCTTTTCGGAACACTGATGTATTACACCAATGCAAACAAACCTAGCAACGATGCCTAAAACATTAAATGTTTTATAAACAGATTTTTATTGCAATATTTTACAATTTCGACTCAGCATTTTCAAAATTTCTTGATGTAAAAATGTGTTTATCGTTTCTCTGTATGTTTAAATAAATTACTCCCACTTAAATCAGTTTTAGTTAAAAATATATTCTATTTTCCTATTGTTATTAATTATACATTTCTTTTTCTATTCTTATCTGTATTCAAGTACTTTTATAATATATTTTCTGGTAGATGTCTTAATTTTATTTTGTTTTTAGTGACTGTTGACGGCGGGAAGAAATAGTTACTAGCATGGAACTTCTCAGCAACAAGTAAAAATCCTTACAAATATATTTTAAGTTTGTCGTGATTTGCGCTTATGTTACAAACTTAAAAGTACTTTAAGCATCCCCTGTGGAAAATGGGATATGGTTCGTTTTTACGTCATCAGACATGCGCAGTCAATAGTAAGGGCAGTTCTAGTGGTAGACAGACAGTATATCAGAACGAACGATGAAAATATTTGAAAATGTTTATTGTGTTTAATATTTGTTCTGTTGCTTCTTACCACGATCGTGAGCCTTGTTTCATTCCATAGATGAAAGGAATGAAAGACAATTTTTTAGAGAAAATTAAATATGAAACAGAGAACGCACAAATAAAAACATGAGAGATGGAGGTAAAAAAATTTATTGAAAATAAGGATAATTAAAGTAGAATTCAGAAAAGAAATATTTTCATGATGGATGATTAATAAGAATTATTGTAAAACAAGGGTATGAAATAATTCCAGATGATTAATATATTTTGACCACATTTTCATTTTAATCCAGTTCTTTTCATCTGTCCGAAACATTCCAAGTTCTTCAAACATCATAAACTCAGACCTCTCAACAGAAGACCCTTTTCCTTTTCTGCAACTCCCAAGTTTTCTTTAAAATTTTGAGAGGGAGAGGAATAAAGATTGGTGCTAATAGTTACATAAATTACAACATCGTGAGCTGCAGAACTCTCAAAAAATCTAAAGTGCTCCAGTTAGTTCTGATGATGAACAACTTCATACTATTCCGGACAAACTGTTCCTCCTAAATACTTTTGGCACCATTTGATGTCTTCTTTCACACTAGTAAAATAAACAATAGGTAAAGTTAGAAATCACATTCAAGTCGATTTGATCAGCTATTAATACAATTTATGTATCAACAAAGTAATTGAAAGATTTGTTTGGAATTTCTTTTGAGAATTCGTGTGTTAAGGAATTGCATTTAACTTACAAAGCATTCAAAACACAACGATTTGCATAAAAATAATTTGGTTTGTATGTAACAACAAAAAACGTTGAGTATTTTAGGAACTTTGACATTATTATTAAGGCCGCTCCTGAGGTATGAGCTGCCGATGTGCATGTCTCACCAAACCGCCTCTCTTAACATTATATTTTCTAACAGAACGTCTAACATCAACCACGTATTCAAAAAATAATTTCAATAACCCTATCTTCTTTCTTCCCCGGTTCCTTACACACCCAAATCTTGACCCTCCAAGTGGTTTCGATGACATATCTCGTACATCAAGAACAGACCAATTTTGTTAATGACGAGATATCTCATCATCAATGTATTTATTGCCTTTTTTGTTATGACGCGATTAAGATCTGTTCAGTTTTCATCTGACGAGATATCTCGTCCATTTAGATCTGATTAATTTTGCTAATGACGAGATACCTCGTCGAGACAAACACCGCTCACAGAAATGGATATAAGTTTAAGATTATCATTCAGTACGAATTCAGTTTAGTATGAATGGAAACAAACAGTATGTAAACTTGAGACTGAAAGAGAAATAGATATCTTACCTATTACGAAACATCCATCCTTTGGGGAGTTTGATCTTACGTGGCTCAAGTTCGAGTGATGCACTGCAAGAAACATTTCAAAATTAGCTTCCACATACAATTTAACTACTTGAAAAAGTGTTTTCCGGTAGATATATCAGTATATGAAGATAATGGCTCTATAAACTAACAATTTTGTCTCTCATTAACCTTTTCGTAAAGAATGGTACAAGTATGTAACCACCACCAATAGTCTAGATTGCCCCTAAAATGTTTTCTTATTCTTAAATATGTTTCGTGCGGTTCTGATAAAACTAAATACTTTTGCAGTTTATGTTATCATTTCTTACTTGAATGTGGTTGCACGTTCCTAAAGTGCCACTTTAATTAACCTTAACAAAGGTTTGACAATTTACAATTAAATTACTTAAAGAATTTCACCTAAAATGGAATGAATAAACACAAGATATTGAATGTACTTTGTTTTCTCATGATTTATACATTGAGTTAATGGATTTTTCAAAGCAAAAATAGAACAAAACATTTTATCAACCGACAAAAAATAAGTACTTCGACTTTGTGAAGTTGATTAAACCAATTGTTAAAAACCTTTATCAGACAAATTTTGAGCATTGCGTTTAGTTTATGCAATCGTAGAAACAAAATCGATGGGAAAATCGTTACGACAGAATGCCTGTCCATTTCATCAATATGAATAAAACGTTATGTTTAACAAAATCAAATTCAAGTGGATTAAGTAGAATCTGTTTTGACTTAAGTCGCATTTTACCACACTAAAGGATAAATACCACACCAAAACCCTAATGATACACATATGTTCTGTATTCCCCTGCACATCCTACCCAATAGTTCTATTTTTATAGCAAACATCTCTATTTTAACACCGAAGTTTCTAAAGTATGTCTTACATTTGATCCTACGAAAAAAATTTATGTTCAGGGACGAAAGGTCGACACACTAGTAATTACCTGTAGTTGACACTATCCGTGGCCTTTAGCATTTCTTTGTCCATAACCATTGGCTCCAAATAGTGAATATGTGGAACCACTTGTAGATGGTAATTGGACCTTTGGAATCGAGTGACCTCGTTGAGCACCCTGGACAACTTTGTCAGGCGAGGGCTGTTATCAATCTCCTGCAGGGGATGGGCAGTGTCAATCATCACGATGTCCCTCGTATACAGACCTGGAAGAAAATAAAAAAGGATGTCATGAAACGGAACATTCCACTTTTGGTCGGTAGATTGCTTTGAGTTTTATGGCGCAAGGGCCATATTTGGTCAGACTGCGCTATGCAACGTCAAGTAAACGAACATAAAACACAAGAAAATACTGAAGATAGAAATACACCCAGGAGGGAATTAAATCTGACAGGAATCGAACCTATTCTACTTTTGAAATGCTTTTTGCATCACTGGGATTTAAATCAGAGATGTGAAATATAAGTAGGCTCAGCATTGCTATTAAGAGGATCTTCAAAAAGTTTGATTGATAGTCCCTTGATTTGCTCTGTGAGAAGTTAACAAGGTTGGCCTATTTGGCATCTTATCACCTCGTTTGATGATATAACATCTTACCGGATGGGTCGATGTATGATGTGTATTATATAGCGTGGTGACAGATGGTGAGAAGTCTACTACTGTGTCTCGCGGATCGATCAGGTGATGAATCAATGGCGTAACCCGTCCCGTGGACCAATCAGATGGTGAATGTTCGTTTCCACCCGGAAGATGAAAGTTGTCTAAGGGTCACGTTACTATTAGTTTTGGTTACATGATCCTGTTCATATTAAAAGATTACCATTATATATATATATGTCAGAAGTGGGATAGAACAGGAACAGTTGATTGACAGGAAGAGTTCTACTTTTTACTAACACAATATTTATTACGAAAATATTTAATTTAACATTGATGTTCAGAAGAAGTAACAATTTTTATCCACATAGGATTACTATGGAGCCACTAAGGTCTCCCGTTCTTAAGATGTACGATCAGCCACACAGGTCTTGCGCCATCCGAAAATTTCCATGTTCTGCCGTTAGAATGAATTACTTTTCCCCTCTGCTTTGAGCGTTTCCATCGCGACCAGAACGCACGGAACTCCAACCAATCAGGACATCGCTCTCGGAATACGAATATGGTTGAGTGTTCTAAGACGAATGGGGAAAGGCGAAACGATTCAGTCTTGACACTTGTCCATTCTGACGATGTTCGACCCGAACATCACCGTTCTCATACAGGCGTCTATTATGAGATCTGAAAAAAAAAAAAAAAAGTATCTATTTTTCTTTTGACTACTGCTGAACATAAACATTTTTCTCTCGTGACTCCATATTAATTTCCCTTCTCAATGTTCTTTGGAGTTTTTTTTTTAAAGTTAATTAGTCCATGGTTTCATGTTTTCTGCCGCAGTGGACGTATTGATAGGTCCTTCGTGAATGCCAACTTTCCTCACCTCATAACGGTCGTGGGATTTCGCTTTGATAATTTTGTATGGACCCAAATATTTTGGTCTCAGCTTGAGTCCTGATCCATATTGTGTCCTCTGGATTGCTACCAGTTCTCCTTTTACGTATGTTCTTGCGGGTTTCCGCTTTCGATTATACTGCTGCCGGTTTTCTTCTTGCATCCTCAGAATTTGCTCCTTGGCTTCTTTCCTAACTCCTTCTCGGTTTCTTATGAACCAATCTTCGTATTCTTCCTCCAGCATTTCTCTGATCTTCAGATCTTCCGTATTCTTCATTTGTACCCCCGTTAGCAATTCAAATGGTGTTATTTTGGTACTTTTACTCATGGTGCTGTTCAAAATTCTTTGAACTGAATTGACATGTTTATACCACTTTTCCGTTTCGTTCATCGCTAATTTAGTAAGTACAGGTATCACTGTTTCAAATATTTTTTCTATCTGTCCATTCCCTCGAGGTACTCCCGTAGTAATTTTGAAATGTTCAATGCTTCTTTCTTCACAGTAGCTTTCGAATTCTTTGGATGTGAACGCGGTGCCTCGATCTGATATGATTCTCGATGGATTTCCAAAGATATGTGATTGTAATTCTAGTTTTTCTAGCGCATCATGTGAAGAAGTTGATTTCACCGGATAGAGCCAAGTAAATTTCGTGAAGGCGTCTATCACTGCAAAGATGTGTTGATAGTTTTTATTTGTTGTTGCAAGTGGTCCCAAAAAATCAATGTGGTATGTACTGAGCGGTACGCTCCCTTTAGGTATTGGATTCAAATGACCTTCTTGCTTACCGCGTTTCCTATTCGCCAGGATACACTTAACACAGTTCATGATAACGTTTTCCACCTTTTTCCTAAGTCCTGGAATGAAAAAATCTCTTTTCACTAACTCCTCGGTCTTTGCCACGGCAAAATGTCCATTTTGATGAAGTTCTCTGATTATATCTGACTGCATCTTCTCTGGGATGACAGGCAGTTCACTTCAATTTTCATATCGATATAATATATCGTTTTTTATCAAATAGTCCTTCTCTCCCTTCACGAGTAATTCTTTTATGACTTGAATATGTTCATCCTGTTGTTGAGCTGCTGCTAATTTGCATGTTATTTCATTGCCCGTAGGTTGAGGTATAATCACGGCGACGTTTCGGCTCAAGGCATCAGCATGTTTCATCTGTGCACTTGGTCGATGAATTATCTCATAGTCGAATTCTTCCATGATCAACGCCCATCTCGCTATCTTAGGAGTTAAGTCTTTCTTGCTCATGGTCTGTTGAAAGGCTGAGCAATCGGTCATTATTTTAAATTTTGTTCCGAGTAAGTAATTCCGGAATTTTTTCAAAGCTTCGATCACTGCTAGAATTTCTAGTTCGTAGCTACCGTATTTTTCTTGTTGTACTGGTGTCTTCTTGCTCATGTATTGGATTGGATACATCTTACCGTTGTAAAGACTTCAGACTAAGATAGATGGCGCTCTTGCGCATGCCCAGAAGGACTTTGAGAAAGGAAAGAGTTGAGAACGAGTGTGGCGAGAGACGTGTGGGTTGTGTTTTTTGGAGAGTGATCGAGACTGAGATGTTTCGTTTTTGATATTTACTACCTTTATTATTTTGTGTTGTGTGTCGTGCCTGTACTGTGTCCTGTGAGTTCATTAAAATGGTTTGAACCAAAAAAAAGGAGTATTCCTTGTGATGATAATTTAAAATTTTGAGCAAGTCAGTACAGACTACGAAGAAATGGTGGCAGCCGTTTGGATACGATCCTGGTATTGCTGATATCTCCAGTGCAAATTATTGGGTGAGTACCAGATTTCATTAGCAACAGTGCCTTTTTAATTGTAATTTGTAAAGTTTTGCATGTTGAGTTTTGGTTCATTGAAGAATCGTTGTTTTGGTTTCATGCAGTTTTGGTTTTGTAAAAGGCAGTTGTAATATGCAAAAAATGCTCTCTTATTTTAACTAGGCTGATATAGTTAAAATTTTGTTTGGTAAAAGGAGTGATAATTTCGAAAAGTGTTCTTATTTTAACTAGGCTGATATAGTTAAAACTTTGTTTGGTGAAAGGTAGTTGTAATTTTGCAAGTGTTCTTATTTTAACTAGGCTGATATAGTTAAAATTTTGTTTGGTAAAATGGAGTGGTAATTTTGAAAAGTGTTCTTATTTTAACTAGGTTGATATAGTTAAAATTTTGTCTGATTTTGAAAGGCAAATTTATTCTGTTGATTTGCAAAACTATTCTTATTTTAGCTAGACTGATATAGTTAAAATTTTGTTTGATTGTAAAAAAAAAAAAATTTAGGACACTCATGTGGTATATAAAAAAGAATTTTCTGTTCTGAATGGTTAGAATTAGAACTATTCAAATGGTCAGTTTGAGTTTTGTTTTCTGAGAAAAGAGAACGATTTTAAAATTTTAAATTGAGATAGCCTAGTTTGTTTTGTGTTCTTATGTATGATGCTATCTGATGACAATTGAAGTGTTGTTAAAATTTGATTTGATTCTGTTGTATGATTCAAAATAGAATTAAAAATTTGGTGTAGAAGTATATAGTTTGAATTACAAGTATAATTCTTTTTGATGAGTGTTGTCAACAGCACCAAATGCCTAGAATTTTCAATATTTAGTGCGTCTTGGGTTATTTTGCTTTGGAAAATATTTTATTATATTTCTGAATGAATCGGAAATTCATTTAAAAGAGTTTTGGAGTGTTTTGAAATTGTCATTTTCATTTGTTGCTCATTTAAATGACTAAGAAACCCCTTAGAATTGTTTATTTATTTTGCGGAATTTTGAATGTCTAACTTGTGTACTTAAGGAAATTTTTGTTAGTAATTTGAAATTGCTTTGTGTAACTAATTTGGCAAATGTGAGACCATTTTGTGTTCAGAAAAAGAACTCGAAAAAAAAAAAATCTGAAAGTGTGGATTTGAATTATTCACTTCCTGTGTTTGTTGACGAAAAAAAAAAGAAAAGGAAAAGAATGATATTCTGTTTTATATTTTTGTGTGTGCATTTATGCTTCTGAGTGTGAATCAATTGTTCATAGAGAAAAGGGAATTCTTTTGAACTGAAAATACCTTTTCTTGATTAGACAGGAAAGTTGAGTTTATATTCTGAATTGTATTTTAATTGTAGTATTATTTTCAAAACAGCTGTTCTTTAGTTGAACTTTTCTTTAACTGTTTATTTTCTTCTCAATTTGAAAACATCTTTAAAAAAAGATAAGGAGCTGGAGATCCAAGTTATTAATGCAGTTCAGACGAGAGCTCAGAAAAGTCTTTTGACAGCCGAAGTTGAAGAGTATCCAGTTGAGTCGAGTCCTGGAGAAGAGAATGACAGTACCGTGTTAACAGAGGAAGACGGAGAGGTATTGCCTATGGCGGAAGAAGCCTCACTTCCAGATCTGATTAAAGCCTCACGGAATGATTTTGTCGAAGAGCAGCGCAAGAGTAAAGAGTTGAAACCACTTTTCCTAGAAGCTGAGGAGTTAGCAAAGGAAACCAAGTATGCAATCGTTAATCAAATGCTGTTCTATCTGAAAAGTGACAAGGATGGTACACAGAGAAAACTGCTGATTGTTCCAGAGAAGTTTCGGGACCAATTAAAGAAACTTTCTCATGAAGGAACAGCGGCTCACTTAGGAGTGACCAAGACTAAAGATGCTCTTTTTAAAACTTTTTTTTGGCCGAATTGTTACAAAGATGTTGAAGAATTTGTCAGATCTTGTGACCAATGTCAGCGAGTCGGGAAACCTCGAGATAAGAAGAAGGCACCCATGAAGATCGTTCCTGTCATCTCGGAGATCTTCACAAAGATTAATGTGGATGCTTGTGGTCCTTTACCTACTACACCATCTGGAAACCGGTATCTCATCACTGCAATTTGCATGTCTTCCAAATATCCCGATGCAGTTCCTGTCCCAAATCTTAGTTCTTCAACCGTGGTCGATAGTTTCCTGCAAATCTTTAGTCGGATGGGTTTCCCGAGGGAGCTGCAAAGCGATCAAGGAACGTCGTTTACAAGTGCACTCACAACGGAGTTCCTGGAGAAATTTGGAGTTAAAGTAGTGCGAAGTTCCGTACATCATCCCCAGAGCAATCCTGTGGAGAGACTACATAGAACTTTGAAGAGAATTCTTCGAGTCCTGTGTCTGGAGTCAGGACCTGATTGGGAGAAAATCTTGCCTCATGCCCTGTTTGCTCTACGAGTTGTTACTCATGACAGTACTGGATATACTCCAGCTGAGCTGGTTCATGGACAGAATTTGAGGACTCCCATGACTCTACTGTACGAGAACTTGACGGAAAGCGAGGAAGAGAAGACTAGCGTAGTATCATATGTCTTCAAGCTACTAAACCGCATGAAAAGGTGTCAAGAATTAGCCGTCCAAAACATGGAGAACGCCAAAGACAAACAAAAACTATGGTATGATCGCAAGGCTGTGAAGCGTAAATTTTGTGAAGGCGACCTTGTGCTGGTTGTCGCTACATCTAGGCCTAACAAAATGGCAGTTCATTGGATCGGCCCAGGGAAAGTCGTTAAACAGCTTTCCGAAACCAACTACATTGTGCAGTTTCCAGAAAAAGACAAATCCCATGTGTACCATGTGAACATGCTCAAGCCATATTTCCAGAGACCCGAAAATGTGAATTTAATCTGTCTAAAAGAGATTAGGAACTGTGACAACGAGGAGGACATTCCAAGTCTCGAGCAGAAGCCTGAAGTCTCGGAAATGACACAAATTTGGCAAGACATAGAACAAAATGGTCGCTTGTCAGAAGATCAGAAGGAGCAGCTGAGAGAGTTGCTATCAAAATACTCTAGCTCATTCTCAAACCAGCCGGGGTGTACTGATCTTACTGAACATGACATTGAGCTTGAATCTGAGAGGCCCATCTGTGCCAAACCTTACAAGATGTCTCCACGCCAAACAGAAATTTTGAAGATGGAAGTGGAGAAGATGCTGTCGCTCAAAGTCATTGAGCCAGGAGAATCTGATTTTACTTCTCCTCTTATTCTGGTAGAAGTACCAGGAAAGGATGCAAGACCGTGCATCGACTATCGAAGACTCAACAAGGTCACTAGAACCCAGTACTTTCCTCTGCCAAACATTGAGCAGCTTGTTGAAAAAGTGTCAGCTGCCAAGTATATCACCGTTCTAGATTTGACCCGAGGTTATTGGCAAATACCTCTGAGTAAACGAGCCCAAAGATATTCAGCTTTTGTAACCAGTTTTGGGACATTTCGACCGTTGAGATTGCCATTCGGTTTGAAAAATGCCCCTTATGATTTTAGTCGTTTGATGGCCGAACTGTTGAAAGACTGTGGAGAATTTGCATGCCCTTACTTGGATGATGTAGCCATCTATTCCCTAAGTTGGGAAGATCATTTACAACATTTGAAAACCGTCTTAGAAAAGATGAATGCAGCTCATCTGCACATCAAGCCTTCTAAGTGCCAGTTTGCTCGTGCGTACGTAAAGTATCTTGGGCACTTGGTTGGTCAGGGCCAGAGAACACCTGGAGAATTGAAGATCCAAACTGTAAAGGACTTTCCGACCCCTGCGACTAAGACGCAGATCCGATCTTTCTTAGGACTTGCGGGGTATTATCGAAAATACATTCCTGACTTTTCAGTCCTCTCAGCACCAATTACAGATCTGCTGAAAGGAAAAAATCGTCGTGCTGCTGTCATATGGACTGATGCTTGTCAAGAGGCGTTTGACAATTTAAAGAAACGGTTGTCGGAGAATCCGGTGTTGTACAGTCCAGATTTCTCGAGACAGTTTCTCGTCCAATGTGACGCGTCAAATCTTGGGATTGGCATCGTTTTGTCCCAAATTAATGACATTGGTGAGGAACATCCTGTCATGTACTTGAGTCGGAAGTTCTCAAATGCAGAACAGAAGTACAGTACCATCGAGAGAGAGTGCGCAGCTATCGTGTTCGCCATCCAAAAGCTGCGATGTTATTTGGATGGACACCAGAAGTTCATCATCCAGACGGACCATAATCCCCTTGTTTGGCTGGACAAAAATACGGGAACCAACCCTAGACTTTTACGTTGGGCTTTGATCCTGCAGCCATTCAATTATGAGGTTGTCCATAAGAGGGGGAAACAGCATCAAAATGCTGATTCATTAAGTCGCATCCCATAAACCTCATATCCTTTTATTTTATATTAGTAAGTTTATTGTTTATTTTGATATTTGTATTATGTGTGAAAATTTTAAATTTTTCTTATCATTAGTGTAAATTGTTTTCCTAAATTTTTAATAAGTATATAATTTTTTGTATAATATTTTTGAGTTCAAGGCACTGATTGCTATAATCTGGTACATGTGCAGTGTATTTTGTGTACTTGAACTCTTGAACTTTTCCAATGACTGCACCTATCTGGAGACTTTTTCAGGCAGTGGAGTCATCAAAACTTTTCCCTCATTCTTCGAGAAAAGTTTCCTCCTTGTGGGGAGGAGTTTATAAGTCTGTAAAGACTTCAGACTAAGATAGATGGCGCTCTTGCGCATGCCCAGAAGGACTTTGAGAAAGGAAAGAGTTGAGAACGAGTGTGGCGAGAGACGTGTGGGTTGTGTTTTTTGGAGAGTGATCGAGACTGAGATGTTTCGTTTTTGATATTTACTACCTTTATTATTTTGTGTTGTGTGTCGTGCCTGTACTGTGTCCTGTGAGTTCATTAAAATGGTTTGAACCAAAAAAAAGGAGTATTCCTTGTGATGATAATTTAAAATTTTGAGCAAGTCAGTACACCGTCATCGGCCTGTTGAACCAGTACTGCTCCGAATCCGTGTGAGCTTGCATCGCAATGTAGTTCCAGTGGCGGTCCTTGTCTAAAAATATGCAGCAGTGGCTCGCCAGTCAAGGCTTGCTTCAATTCTTCAAATGCAGTTTTTTGATTCGATCCGAAATGGAATTCCCTATTACCACGAAGCAGATCACTGAGGGGCTTCGCTATTTTGGCATAATCTCGAACAAATTTTCGAAAATAACCGGTCAACCCCAGAAAACTCTGTATTTGTTTGGCATTTTTGGGTTGTGGGAAGTTCCGCACGGCTGCAGTTTTTAATGGTGAAGGTTTTATAGTTCCTTTTTCAACTACGTATCCCAAGAATTCTATCTTTCGTTTTAGAAACTGGCATTTTTTGAAGTTTAGTTCGAAGCCGTATTTTGACGCGGTGTTTAAAACACGTTGTAATTTTTCTAAGCCCTCTTCCTCATTCATGGCTGGTATGATAATATCATCTACATAAATAATAACAGTTTTATCTTTTAACAAATCTTTAAAAACATGAAAAATATATCTCTCAAATACGCTTGGACTTCTGCGCTTTTTAATTGATGCCAATCATCTATGAAATGTGTTTTGATTTCGAACGGCGCTCTACGTTTTATCTGCTCAGATACGATTAGTTCCTTGAGCTCGTCAAAATTTGTTATTTTGAGTCCTCTTATCCATTCCTCAAAATAATGGCTTATCTCGAACGCAAAATCTCGCCAAGTGGCTGTACTTTCCTTTTTATGATTTAGGAATTTTTGTTTAAATTGCTCAGACGTTAGTTTAAATCTTTTAAGTAAAATTTCTTTGACGTATTCGTAGTCGTTCGATTTTTCCTCCGGTTCGCGGGTTATTATTTGTGCTATCTCTAAGGGTAATAAACCCAGTAAATGTGTTACGAACTCTTCTTTTTCGATTTTGATCTTCGTCGCTTGTCTCTCGAACAGCGCTAAGTATGTACTTATATCGTTAGATTCATTCGAATCAAAACTTTTTATTATCTTCGATAGTTCCTTTCCTCTATCCCATGCAATGTTTGATTCTGTCATGCGATTTTCCCGAACTATTGGTGTCGCATTTTGCAGTTTCAATTTCTCTAATTCGAATTCGCTCAATTCTCTTTCTTTTTCTAATTGACGCAATTCTCTTTCTTTTTCTAATTGACGCAATTCTTTTTCCTTTTCTAATTGACGCAATTCTTTTTCCTTTTCTAATTGACGCAATTCTTTTTCCTTTTCTAATTGACGCAATTCTTTTTCGACTCTGTCACTTATTATTGTATCCAGAAGTGTTTTCGTATACTCCTCATCGTAATCTTTGTGTTTCGTCACTATCGTCTTTAATTTCGTTATTGTTGCGTTTAAAGGAATTTCTAAATCTAATTCCGTTGCTAGACGGCAAATATCGTCCTTTCTTGCTTTACCAAAATATGACATCGTTTTATGAAAATTGAGCAAAATGTACTCACAGTTTCTGATGACTGCTGGATGTTGTAATCCAATTTCACTTCACTCCGGTTGATCCTTGTGATGATGACTCCAGGATGTTGTAATCCGATTTCACTTCACTCCGGTTGATCCCGGCACCGAACCCCCAAATTTGTCAGAAGTGGGATAGAACAGGAACAGTTGATTGACAGGAAGAGTTCTACTTTTTACTAACACAATATTTATTACGAAAATATTTAATTTAACATTGATGTTCAGAAGAAGTAACAATTTTTATCCACATAGCCACACAGGTCTTGCGCCATCCGAAAATTTCCATGTTCTGCCGTTAGAATGAATTACTTTTCCCCTCTGCTTTGAGCGTTTCCATCGCGACCAGAACGCACGGAACTCCAACCAATCAGGACATCGCTCTCGGAATACGAATATGGTTGAGTGTTCTAAGACGAATGGGGAAAGGCGAAACGATTCAGTCTTGACATATATATACTTCCTCTTCTTTTATATTTTATCTATGATTTAAACAATAGGTTGCGCGTTTCCAATAAGCTATTATTTTTGTTTTTCTAAATGCTAGTCCAATGGCACCAATTTGGAGAAATTACTGGTAGGTAAGTAGTTGAATTTACGTCTCACGGAAACAGCACAACGGGCTATTAGAAACTATCTGGGATCAATCCCGAAAGGAGAATTTATTGGAGATGGGGTGAAGGCAAGAAGGCCACCTGTTGTTTCTTAGGTATATGTGAATACGTTTTGGAAAAAAAATCACTCTTTGTGTACATCTCACTGCCCACGTTATCTGCATACTTGTACTAACTAAGCAATCCTAATTAATATAGAATTGGGTAGAATAAAAAATTGCATGGAATTCGAAGTGTTTTTCGTAATTTGTACTTGCAATGTAATTAACTATACAACGATATTTAGAAACTGTTGAAATTCTCTAGAATTTCTCTCGAAATTAAATTAATAAAATCTGTTTGTTTGAATTTAAAATTCTTATCTTCCATCCAGCACACATACACCCATTCGATAAGAATTTACGCCAAATTAGACTTACCAAAAAATGGAATGCACGATCCTGTTGCTTTCCGTATATGTTCTCGAAGAGAGTTAAAGTTCTTTTCGGGATCGAAGAGGTCAGACATTTTTTCGAAGGACTTTTTCTTGTCTTTGGGTACTTTCTGGAAAAAAATAAATGCATCACTTTTATATTTGACCTTTTTGAAATATTTACCTATACACCTATAAATGGTGACCTACGTACATATAATACCTAGAATTATAAATTTGTATAATAAAATGCATTAAATAACGAATTCGTTGACATTTTAAGAATAGATGTTTTATAAGGAAAGTGAAGGTTTCCAAACGAAAAAGATGCAAATTCAAGGTAAGACAAAGAAAAAGACCATTTATTGCTACTTACCGACCACGTCTTTTTCAGCCTGAAAACAGCCGCATTTTTCAAGGCACAAATGATAGCAAATTCAGAATGCAAGTTATTAAGCTTCTGAAGTTCTTCAGCTATCTTTATAAGGTGACTCACAATATACGACCGTCTTCGGTATATTAAGCCTTTTAGAACCTCTCTTATGGCCCAATAGCTGACCTGAAAAAGATCAGTTAATTAAAATAAATGTTTAAACATTTTGTTACTTCGATAAATGTATTGCATCGTGGTCGTAAATCTGATACATTATGTATGATGAATCATGATTAATGTATGCTTACAAAGTTAAAACGATTTGTCAACTCTGTGACGTGAGGTGCGGATTTCTCTGTAAAGGGAGCACTCATCAATTCCTGGAAAAGAAAAATATCTTTATCTCGATTTTATTTCTATTTTCATAGGAAAGTATTTCTTATTAGATTTTACAGCACTCTCGAATTAAAAATTTATATTTAATTTTAACATTAATACCTGGTGAAAATAAACTATTACTTCGCTTTGAATTCATTCTTCAAAGTGAATATTCAATAAGAAATTTTTATCGTTAGGCTATAGTAAGGTTTTCAATGACATAAAAAATAAGTTACCTCAGGTTTGATGGCCTTAAAAACCTCCATGTCTAGGAGTGTCAACTGAGTCTGCAAAATAGAAACGAGAAAGGATTACTAGAAATAAAAATATTATATTATGAGAAAATAAATTTTTTGAGCCACTAACGAGAATAGTTACTTTATTTCTATATAGTATACGTACTGCATAATCCTTAGGTGAAACGTTGGTAAAATTGGAAGCGTCCGTGATGGTTAAGGACGAGGTGCAAAATCTGAAAACAAATTATTATTTTTATATTTATTAGTTACATGTTTCTAAATCATAAATACATATCGTGTATATTCATATTTTATTGTGTTTAGATTTCCTAAAATTCAGAAATTTTGTTAATATTTCTGATCTGGTGTTTTGAGTTGCAGTGAAATAAATATTGAAATTGATTTCGTTTTATCATTATCCATTAAATGTACCGTTACGATTTATAAAGTATATTCTCTCCCATAAATGTTATAAATCCAACTTTTAAAGTAGTGTGTCATTTGTTTCATTATATGAGTATGAATAAGTACAGAATTATATTTAGTACGTGAGCTATATTCAAAAAGACTTGCTTCAAAGTATAAAAATAAATTTCGCATTTGTTATTCAACATTAAAAAGTTCTTGTTTTAAGTATCAAAATAGAAAATATTCAATGCTTTAACATTTTTTAAGTTTGAAAATGTATTCACATTCGTTTCATGGCAAAGCAATTTTTTGGCTTCTCAACAATTCAATAGCTGATCAAATCCAAAAAGATAAGTTATAAAGAGCTTTTGGAAAAATTCTTGTTCAATTTCAATGTCTTTGAACTAAGAAAACTAACGCTTTAGTAAAAGTCAAATTAATTCGCAGCAAAACTTTCAATTCTTCGTAATATCAATCTAAACAATGCGTATGAAAGAAATAGGGTAATACGCTTAACAATTAAAATTTTTAACAATTACAAAAAAGTAATTCCTTTTATTGTTTGACTTGAAGTGCTGTTTAAAACGTTTTGAACAATATATTATGCTCCTATCAGCAATGCTATACAAAAATTTAGATGCTTTTTATATGTCTATTATTGCAACTGTAAAATAACCAATCAAATTAAAATATAATGTATTTGGGCATTTATAAAATTTTAGAAGTATATTAATGCGTAAATTAATATACATATAAAGGTTATGGTTTATTTGAAGTGTCTTTCCAGAGCTAGTTAAGGGGTGAAATGAGAAATTGGTGACCGGGTATTTTAAAAGAGAAATATTCTTGTAACTGTCATTAATGTAATGACTGGTGTTAAACCAAAAGTAATGGAAAAAAAGAAAATCTCGGGGTAAAGTTTAGAACATGTTTAATTAGACGAGAAATAACAGTTACAAAGGACGGATTACATTTAACAAAAATGGTACTTACACAGTACAAAACAATTGAAAGAAAACATTTATAGAGAAAAAAAAATAGTTAACACAGTCCAAAATTGGGCATCAGACCGGGATGGTCTGCTCTCGACAAAATCCAAACTCTCTCTGAGCAAAATTTGACAGTACTAGGGAAGTTCACGCCAAAGTCTACCTGTAAGGTAGCGACATCTACATTTTAGGATTTGAGGTATAGCGTACGTTACAGACTCCCCCTCTGGTTCTGTTGCCGTCTCGGCTCGGAACCAGAAGGTAATTTTTTGGGGCGTCCTCTTTTTCTTATAGGAGCCACAGGTCCAGTGTCTCTTTCTACTTCAGGCTCATGATAGTCCTTTAGGGCAGAAACATGATAAGTTCCAAGGACGTGGTGTGGGTTGGCCGGGTCGGCAATCTCATATGTTGTTGGTGATCTCAAGGTGAGAATGAGGTAAGGACCTTCCCTTTTTGGCATGAATTTCTTGCTTCTGTTGTTCCGACTTATGGGATGAATGGTCACCCAAACTTTGTCACCAGGTTTGAAGTATTTTTGTCTTCTTCGTCGATCGAAGTTTCCCTTCTGACGATCCTGTTTTTGTTCAACTCTATCTTTGACATCCAAGATTGAGTCTGCAAACCTCTTGAGATACGGGGTTATTTCGGGTACGAAGTTATCATTGTCGATCACTTGTCGAATATCATGCCGGATATCGTCTGACGTTCTCAACTGTCTTCCAAATTGTAAGTAGGCAGCCGTGTGGCCGGTGGTGTCACACACTGAGGTATTCATTGCGAAACGAATTAAAGATAATTTGTCTTCCCAAGACGTATGTTCTTCCCCCACCAGAATTGCTAGTCGAGGCTTTAAATCACGATTTTTACGTTCAGATGGGTTGGCTTGCGGGTGGTAGACGGGGATAAGGTCTTGCGTAATCTCTAGCAAGTCACAAGTCAATTGCATGACAGCACTTACGAACTGTGGTCCGTTGTCACTTATTAGCCTACGCGGAAGACCATATCGTAGGAATACTTCTTCGATAAGTATTTTGGCACAGTTTGCCGCAGTGGCTTCAGTAAGAGCAAATAGTTCTACCCATTTGGTGCTTGTATCTTCCACAATAAAGATCCACTTCTTGCCAGTAGGGGTTTCCGAAAGAGGACCAAAAAGATCAATGGCCAGCGTTTCAAACCTTTGTGCATAAGCGGGTGTTCTCAAGAGTCCTGCTGGTTTTTGGTTTGTTGGCTTATAGCGATTGCATTCAGGACAAGTCTTGATGTACTCTGAGATGAACTTTTTCATACCTCGAAAGTAGTATCTGGATGCAATCTTCTTGTATGTGTTCTCTACGCCATAATGACCAGCTGTCGGGGCATCGTGGTACTCTTGAAGGATTCTTCCTCGCTCTTGAGTAGGAATTACGAGTTGAGCTTCTTCTTCTTCATTCTCAGGTGAATACCTATACAGGACACCTTGGTTCATTAAGTATCCACGACTGGTGTAGTTGGCAAAGTTTTCATCTTTGTCCATGCTCTCAAAGCAGTCAATGATTTTCTTCAATTCTTCGTCGTCCAGCTGTCCCTTTCGAATATCACTGGATTTCCTGGATGGCATGTCCACAGTGATGGCACACACATCAGATGGTGCGCCTTCAGCATACAACGGTCTTGACAGCATGTCAGCCACTACATTGGCTTTCCCTGGGGTATAATCAATCTTCAGGTTGAAGGACTGAATTTTTAAAGCCCATCTTGCCAGACGACCAGAAGGTGACTTTATACTTAACAGCCATTTGAGAGGTTGATGATCTGATGCGATGGAGATTTGTTGATTTTCTACGTAACCTCGAAATTTCTCTAAGGCCCACACTACCCCCAAGGCTTCCCGCTCGGTTGTGGAGTAGTTTCGCTCTGCTGGGATCAACAGACGACTTGCATATTCGATGACATGTTCATCAGGGCCACTACCCTGGAGAAGGACGGCTCCAAGGGCATAACTACTTGCGTCTGTACGGATGGTAAAAGGCTTTGATCCGTCAGCTTGCTTCAATACAGGAGGAGTCATCAGGCGCATCTTCAACGTTTCAAAAGATTCTTGTTGTTCAGGACCCCAGTGCCAATGTACTTTCTTCTTAGTGAGGTTACTAAGTGGGCGTGCTATGTCAGCAAAGTTGGGGACATATCGACGAAACCAAGAGCAGGTTTGTAGTAAAGATTGGACTTCTTTCACATTGGTAGGGACTGGAATTTTTTGAATAGAAGAGATCTTCTCTTGGTCAGCTTCAATTCCATCTTTCGTTATCCAGAATCCCAGATATTTCACACGGTCACAGGCGAAGCGACATTTATCACGGTTTGCATGAAGTTTGAAGATATACAGTCTTTCGAAAACTTTTTCGAGATCTTCGAGATGTTTGTCAAAAGTTTCTGAGAGAACGATGATGTCATCTAGGTAAGACAGTGCGAACACATCTTTCAGACCACTTCGAAATTTGTCAATTAATCTTTGAAAGGTGGCAGGAGCGTTACGTAGGCCGAAGGGCATATGTAAGTAACGGTAAGTTCCAAAAGGACAAATGAAAGCAGTTTTGTCCTGATCAACATCAGCAACCTTTACTTGATGGTAGCCCGATTGCAAATCAATTGTTGACATGTAGGATGTCGGTGTTGCTTCATTTAATAGATCATCCATTCGAGGTAAGGGGTAGGTATCCACTTTCGTAATAGAGTTCAACTTTCTGTAGTCGACACAGAGGCGTACTTTCCCATTTGGTTTAGGAACAAGTACCACGGGTGCAGCGTATGGGGACTCGCACTCTTCGATTATATTCTGCTTCAGCAGTTCTTCAATCTGTTCCTTCAAAATCTCTTTCCTTGTAGGATTCATCCTGTAGGGTGACGTTGCTACTGGGGGGTGATCACCTGTGTCGATACGGTGTTCAATAAACGGCGATGACCCTCCACCTGGTTGGAAACATGTCTCATTTTTGTCTATGAGTGTGTTTAGTTTTCTTCTCTGTTCGGGAGATAGGTGTTTACCCTCATCTTCTCGAAGTTCGAATGCGCTGATGGTTATATCATCTACGGTCTTCTTGAAGAACTTGTACTGTTTTTGAGGATTTTCGGAAAAATGCCATTTTCCGCCTTGGACATCAAGGACGATTCCAGCTGCATTAAGAAAATCCATTCCTAACAGGGTCTTATTTCCTTTTGCTTCCGGCAATACCAGAAATTCTGTTTGGATAACTTTGCCTTCAATGTACAGGTTGACGACAGTACTTAGAGCAGTAATGGTCTGTCGAATTCCATCAGCCATCATAAATGAAATTCTCTTGTTCACAAAGGTGACGTTGTGCCCTTGTAGGAATTTAAACAGCTTTTCACCCGCTATGGTATGGGAAGCACCGGTATCAGCACATACAGCAATATTTTCTCCAAAAATTTTGAGGACAATCAAACTTGAGGGATACGAGTTTGAATCCAAGTTGAATAACGTCATGCAGTTCACTGATGTTTCCTCTTCATTAACCCTCGTGCAGGTAGGACACTTTGACTTGATGACTCCAGGAGTCCCGCACCCGTAACACCGGATGGGCTTTCTTCCTTCAGTTCTGGAACTTGGGAGTCCAGGTACTGTTCTAGAAGGTCCTGGTGGGTGGTCATCATGGGATCTTCCAACAGGTTGACTTTTCTTTACTGGAAAGGGTTTCCTGAACTCTTCTTTCTTCTTGAAAGTCTGATTTGGATTGTTTTTCATTCCAGGCCTTAGGCTGTCGTATGCGTCCAGTTTTTCAGCCAATTCCAAAGGATCGTTCAAATCCGCCCAAATATCCAAGAAGTGTTCTTTAATATTTGTTGGAGTTTTTCTTTTTATCTGATCAGCGATCATTAGACTTTTAAGCTGATCAAAAGTGGTAATCTTCAAATCTTTAATCCAACCTTCGAGATAAGAATTCAATTCGAAATAAAAGTCTCGCCACGTCGAATCCGGGTTTTTCCTCTGTTGGGAAAAATACTGCCTAAACCTGTCTCCTGTAACTCGAAATCTTTTTAGAAGCATTTCTTTTACCTTTTCATAATCTTGAGCATCATCTTCATCCTCTCTTGCGATGAGTTGAGCTATATCAGGTGGCAATGAGCCAATCAGGTATGCTGTCCAAGTTTTTTCAGGGATGTTCATGAACTTCACTTGACGTTCAAAAATAGTTAGGTAAAGACCAATTTCATCTTCCTTCGAGTTGAACCTCGGAATAATTCTATTTAGCTCAAACTTCGGGTTTTCGAGCTGTTGACTTACAACAGGCGTTTGTGACAGTTTCTGCATTTCAAGTTGAATTTTCAATCTTTCCAATTCGAATTCTCTTTCTCGTTGTTGGGCCACCTCCACAGCTTTCTGTTTCTCTTCCAATTCCGCAGTTTTTTGCTTTTCTTCCAATTCCGCAGCTTTTTGTTTTTCTGCTGTTATACGTTCTTCCACAATGACGCTAAGCATATCTTTGACGAATTCCTCATCATACCTGTCACTCTTGGTTATGAGATCCTTTAGATCGATCACTTTGAGATTGTCCGACAGAGCCAGACCCAATTCTGAGGCCAAAATCCTCAAATCCTCTTTTCTGGATCTTCCCAAAAATGACATTTTTCGTGTGTTTAGTCTATTTCAGACGTAATTTATAAATCATAAAAAAATTCAATTTTAAAAGTTTTAAAAATTCACTCAAAACTGTTAATTCTATTATCTTGAAACACCACAAATCAATAACAGTAACAGCAGTTGGTATGAAATCGTGAAATCAAAACAATTCACAAATGAGAGGGAAAAATTTTCCACAAGTAATATTAATTGATAACTCAATAGCATTTCAACTGATATTCACATGTTTAAATATAAAATGCACAAATGAGAAATTCTTTAAATAAAACTGATTGATAAAGTTAAAAGCACCAATTAATGATATTAGAATATGTTTAACTAGAAATACCATTCATAAATTATTTCATTCACTTTGAAGTTATATATATTGTAAACTTGTTTACACTTAGTAGAAATAATTAAAATTATTTTCCATCAGAAACTATGTGTACATTTAACAATACAATTAAATCAAGTTTGTAATACTGTTACAATTTAATCAATCACTGTTCAAATTTCTAAATGACACATTCAAAGGTAAACAACTTAAAAAGAATGAATACACTAGCAATAAACAAGTAATCTATCCTCAGCTTAAATTCTTATTTCATTTTTTCATAAAGCACAGATCGTACATATAAATGAAAATAAAAACATTCAAGAGCACTCGAAATGTTTATAACTTTTCGCATTAACACTCAAGGATCATAGGTTTACCACACATGGAATTTCCTGAGTGGATTGTAAGTTTCGCTTTCAACCGCCATTTTAGAATGGTTTCAAACCGAAAGCATTTTCAATAGGAGAAAAAAACTAACTTAAAATTCAACTATACAAGACTAACAATAATTAATTATGTTAAATTGTTACTTTACAGTACCAGATATGAACAGCTATCTGTAATCACATTCGCCGGGTGCGAATTTTCTTCTTGTCAGGGTGACAAACACTTCAGGCAGGAACCTAATCACAGTACAAAAAAAACGCGAGAGAGATGGGATATTTTACTTCGGGCCTTTCACGTTGGGTGCCAATTTGTAACTGTCATTAATGTAATGACTGGTGTTAAACCAAAAGTAATGGAAAAAAAGAAAATCTCGGGGTAAAGTTTAGAACATGTTTAATTAGACGAGAAATAACAGTTACAAAGGACGGATTACATTTAACAAAAATGGTACTTACACAGTACAAAACAATTGAAAGAAAACATTTATAGAGAAAAAAAAATAGTTAACACAGTCCAAAATTGGGCATCAGACCGGGATGGTCTGCTCTCGACAAAATCCAAACTCTCTCTGAGCAAAATTTGACAGTACTAGGGAAGTTCACGCCAAAGTCTACCTGTAAGGTAGCGACATCTACATTTTAGGATTTGAGGTATAGCGTACGTTACATTCTGGAATTGCGTACTCTGTGTGCACACTCTACATGTAATATAAATTATAGCATTAAAAAAATAATAATGGAATTTTGATACAATTTTCAAATAAATATCAGCAACTATCTTGACTGCGGAAAAAGTGCCAACTGAAAGCCGTTGGTAAAAAGCTAAGAGTATTTGGGCATAAGGAATAGTGTTTACTGTCCAAAATATAGTTTTAATTTACAAAGAACTTGTAGCTGTGGTTCAAAATTACGAAGTATTGTCCTCGGGTCTTTTCCTTCTGTATTGATCACGGATCGCCGCCAATAGTCCGTTGTGTTGCCCCAGTGTGACGTAAATTCAACTAACTACAAAGAACTTGCTCTTGAACAAAGTCTAATTCTTTGGAGTACATTACAAGATTTGTAAACAAAAATACTGCTAATCTTTGTAAATCATGTATATAAATTCTTTCAAGATATTCTTGCAAATGGGAATTTTTTAACAAAAAGAGAAAAAAACAGGCATGAATCCCCTGAGCCCTCTCCCTTGTAGAACTCTCCTATGCCCCTGTTTAATAACCTGTTCATTTAATACAGATTTGTATTCTGCCATATAAAATTATCATTGTGGTCTGCTTTCTATTTAAATCGGCATAAATGTTATACCTTACGAGGAATAGACTTTATTTAAATTGGTTCAGGAAATCTTCAAAATTAAAGATAATAAAGAATCGACCATTAAAAAAATAAATAAGGTAAATGGACCAATAAAGGTAAATCGTTCCTTTTAGTGGTTTTCTTTGTCTCTCCATCTGATTCCCAAAGTAGACCTCCGAAAAAGCACATTTTACCTGTTCCAACGCCTGTTTGATATACTGGAACACTCTTTCTAAATGGCCAAATCCCCTCGGGAAGAATCGAAAGTAGATCTTTTGGGACCTGGGGCACATGAGACTGATGCCACCTTCTGTGCCAAACCAAATTTGTATACTGCAAATGAATGTTAAATATAATTATTTCAATAATCAGGATAAAATATACTAATTAGTATCATAGGAATTTTGTTAATCAATTTGTTGCTCATTAATTTTTAATTTTCATTATTCACTATATATCAAAACCAGAAAAAAAAGCCTGTTTTTATTAACGGCTCCTGTTGATGTGTTTCCAGGGCGGAAGTCAGAAAAGGCATCCCTGTCCTGTTTTGTGCTCTCCAGACGTCTGTAAGAAGATAATTCCTTAGCTCTGTATCTGCTCATTTCTGAATAGTATTGTAATTGTAGGGGCTACAGAAATAAAAATTGACTTTTAAGTGTTGTATTCTAATAATTGCGAGAACAAAGCCCTGTCCTACTTTTTGATTTTCCATTGAGAAGCCTCAAGTCGTTCTGTTTGCAGCTCCTTTGTGAAGATAGATTATATCACCCACGGCAAACACGGGGATATAATCCCCATGATAGTTGATTTTCGATCGATGCACCCCTCTACAATTATCCTTTCGCACTTCACCCGTCAAAAGTCTTATGTTCTATACCATGAACCATGTTTGGTTTCAACCCATCTACTGGTTTCCTTTCTACTATTCTTCCACATCTTTAGTCATTCATCTCACCCTTACACAATATGTACCTAAACACTACTTCCTTAGGTCGCTTGTTTTCTAATCGCGCCCATCATGCATCCACATTTTATTTAAGAAATAAAGAAATTTATAGAATGTCCTTACTCTGATACCACTGAATGCCATTAACGCTTCTTCCAAGAGATTTTTTTAATTTTATAATTGGTGGTCCAAGAAGTTTCCTCATTTACATCTGTTTCGAGGCTACAATAAACCAAATACAACCGGTGTCACTTACCTCCAGCTTTTTAACTTTCATAGCCATTGATACATTTATAGACTGTACGGAGTCTATACAGCATGTGGACTGTCTGGGCTTTGAACTTTCCTGTGTGTTTTCTGCTTCTACAGCTAAATTTTCGCCTTCTATTGAATCCTTTAAACAAATCTCCAACCTTAGAAATAGGGAATTCATTACACTTTATACAGACTTAAAGAGTGTCTTGGATGGCCTTCATCATCCGCTTGCGCCTGTTGCGTTGAAACTTCAGCATCGACTAATCCGGCGTGGCTTTGACATCCTTTTCTGTAGGATAGCCCTGGACACGTTGGTATTAGAAGGCTGATACAGCAGCTGAAACCTCTTCTGAGCCTCCACGTTACATATAATGATCGACCAATTTGTCTAAATTTTTAAATTGCATATGTTTCAATCCTCACTCATACCTTTTCATTATTTATCATCTCTCACAAACATTTAATGTATTAAAACATCTGCATGAAAAAAATTTCATTCCAATATGTATACTATTATGTAATATTAATCGCGACATATTTTAACTCCTTGATGCATGGCCAAATATGGCCCTTGCGCCATAAAACTTTAAAACCAACTTAACTCCTTAATAGTCGCGAGTTATTTTGCTTTCCCCAACAACACTCGTGACTAAATAATCACATCTAGTGTTTGAAAGAATCGCAGAAAAGATTCAATTGGTCAAGAAGGCCAAAACTTATTCGAAGTCATGCAAGGAAGACACTGCAGGTTTCAGAATTGGTACATGCACTCGCATGTACCAATTCTGTCCAATGTCCATACCAACCCTTAAGAGAGTTAATCTCATTTTTACTGTTTAAACCATCGACCAAAACTTCAAAATTTATTCACTGTTTTTCTGCTTATTTTAAAGTACTTGCTACTTTTACTACTTTTTTTTTATTTGGTAGGTAGTTTAATCCACGTAGCACTGGAGTAATACAACGGGCTATTGGGAGACCAATCCCGAAGGGAAAGATTCGAGGACAACAACCTTATAATTTTGGCCCACGATCAGATGACGAAGTCAGCACCTGAACTGGCACCTCACTCTCCAAACTTCCACACCACGTCAACGTGAGGACATTTGAGGCCACGACAGATTTAACGTGCATCATCCCCCACATACACGACGGTCTTTGGTTGGATCAAGTTTCGAACTCGCAGCCCTCTGGTTGCTAATCCGCGACTCTACCCAACTGGGCTACCCCAAATTTTTATTGGGATATGAACTAAATTCAAACGCTTTTGCAGTCCTTTTTTATTTGTATTCAGTTCTTATTTTTATTTTGTCTTGTATTTGACACAGCTTGTCCTATTCTACGCCTTGCGCCATAAATTCCAAATCCCAAACAACCAAATGATCAAGGCGACCCTTTTCTACAACTACACTCAATACTATATCCGGGTCTCAACATCTTGCTTTTTGATATTCTTTTCAGAATGTCACTGGAGCCTTCGAAACCTGGCGTCGCTATGTTTCTGTGTAAAGGTCTAGAATGGACCCTACCATAAGATGATGTGGACTGATTCTGGCTCTGTACTGATATTGCCAAGGTACTGAAGGGGTATCTATGCGCCACACTGAGAGCTTCCCAGGTATGCTCTACAGCAGTGGTGCGCAAACTATTTTCATTTCAGACCCCCAATTTTGTGTACTATTTTGTCGCGACCCCTGGATAGACAATAGACGTTTTTTAATCATCAACGTAATTAAAGTTGAATTCTTTTTGGGATTTGCGCTTATGTTTGTGCCTTATTAGAGGTCTGAATAATATACATAATTTTATGAAGCAATGGTTTTATTTATGCATATGGGTATAAATATTTTTAAATGGGAAATACTTTAAAAAAATTACAACATAAAAATTCAACGTGAGGTATGCGCTTGCAAAGAGCAGATCGATATTTTGTTTTGATGGCAACTAATTTTGAAAAGCCGATTTCACATAAGTAGGTCGATGCAAACCGAATCAAAATATTAATTGCCTTTTTCTTCAAATCGGCATATTCGTTTCCAATCGATAACCAAAATTTTTGGCAAGTCAGACTTAAATGGAATGCGCAGTGTTTCATCGCTTGAAACATCAATTAACTGTTCTTTTCCATTTAAAGAGATATTGAATTTAAAAATATCAAACGAAAATGGATCACGTATCCAACCTAATTCATTATCTGGAAATTTTTCGAACCTTTTCGAAAAGTTTTCTCCCAATTTTATCATATGACGGGAAATGGTGTTATGAAATATCAAGAAATCTATATTATTTTCTTTAGTAAATTCTGAAAAGCACGGGAACATGTCTGTGTTGTTTTTGTTCAATTCTCCTTGCCAAAGTATCAGCTTATTCTTAAAAGCTTCAATTTTACTGCTCGATGTTAAAATGTTTGTATTCTCTCCCTGTTGACTTAAATTCAAATCGTTAAGTTTTTCGAAAATGTCAACCATGTAACTGAGTTTTCCGAGCCAATCTTCATTAATGAATGAACCTGCCAATATATGTGTCTTTTCTACCAAAAAAATATAAACTTCGTTTCTCAAATCGAAAATACGTCGCAGTATTTTGCCGCGTGAGAGCCATCTGACTTGGGTATGTAGTAATAATGTTTCATGCACAAAACCCATCTCATTACAGAGTATTGAAAAGAGGCGACTGTTTAGGGCGTTGTTGCTTTTAATGTAATTAATTACTATAACAACTTCCTGTAATATCTTGTATAATTCTTCATCAATGTCCTTTGCAACAGGAGCTTGTCTATGTATCATGAAATGGTTGAATACTATATGGGAAGCAATTTTCTTTATTAACCCTCTTAGTCCTTTATTACTACCTGTTAATGCTGCAGCACCATCAGTGCAAACCGCGACACAGTGTGTCCAGGTAAGGTCATTTGTTTCAAAATATCTATTAATAATTTCAAATATTTTCTCTCCATTTGTTTCTCCTTCCAATTTTTTACAACATAAAAAATCTTCTGATATGTCTTCTTCATAAACGTATCTCACATAAACAATTAGTTGAGACAGTTTAGAAATGTCAGTAGTTTCGTCAAGTTGTAGAGCAAATACAGGAGAGTTTTGTAATCGATTTAACAGAACTGATTCTATATTACGTGATATGGCGGAAATTCGGCGAGAAACGGTATCTCTTGATAATGGTATCGTTTTTAAATCGTTACCATATTTTTCTCCATACATAATTGATGCCATTTTAATTGCTGAAGGAAGAATGAGTGATTCTCCAATTGTATGCGGTTTCAAAAATTTTTCTCTATTAAATATGAAACTTCTAAAGATGCCCGTAAAGCCTTCTCAGGAATTGTTGTGTATTTTTTCAAAACTACATTTTGATTTTTCATACTTTCAGCTCGTTTTTTAAAAAATGTTTCAGACTTATTTGCTAATTCTTTATGTTTGATTTCCAAATGTCTTTTTAATTTAGCAGGTTTCATACTTTCATTTGCTAATTTATCCCTGCAATTAGCACACAACGGATGTTCTTTCCCATTAACAACGCAATATGTAAATCCATATTTAATAAACTCGTCTTGATATTTTCTCAATTTTTTATAGATAGCACATTTCGTTCGATATTTTTTGATGTAGAAACAGTGCTATTGCATTCATTCACAGTTTTTGTAAGTTCATTGGATGTTGGTCCATCATTCTCATTTATAATGTCATTCTTTTCATTTTCTGGACGTTGGGTACCTATTTTTAGCCATTTATACATCATGAGGGTATTAAAACTAAAACCAAATTATAAATATACAATATTTCATTTCTTTGCGTTTGTTCAATCACGTGCGGCTACCACGTGGGAAGAAAATAAAGTCGGGTATAACTCTGTATAAATCATGTTTATTTGTAGCTTATTCAGACGAGAATTAAAGAAAATAAAACTTAATTACAAGAGAAACATCTCATACCAATTGCATATGCTCGCTACTTAAAATAAAAAAAATATAACATTCAAGTAAAAATTTACACATGGTAATCGAGGCAAGTAAATATCTCAACTGGTGTTGCCAGTCGAGCGCTCATCTACATATATTGTACACAATGGTTACAGTTAATCATAAAACAAGTACAAAATTAATATATATATATATATTATAGTGATTTAATATAATTATGTCAAACATTACTTACTCCAAAGATGGGAAAACATATATTTAGAAATTACAATTAGCATTTATTTTTCAAAATTCATCTTACTATGATCTTAAATTTGCACTCGCTCTTAAACTGCAAAAGCAGGCTTTGTTTAGTGTGCCGCCATCTGTAATCCAAAAACAACAGAACTAACTGTTCCCTTAACACGTTTTAAAATAGTAACTACCCTGGTAGCGTTTCCATCGAAATATCAGTTGAGGATAATTGATTTTCGAAAAAATCAAAAACGAAAAAAATAATACAAAATATTTAAAAAATAACAGTTTTATAAACATTATTGCCCTCCGAGCACGCTACTGAAATGTCCTATACTTAAAAAATATGTTATGTACATACCCGATTGCAAATTTTACTTACGATTAGCAAAAGCAGTATATAAACAGAATTACAGAATGCATTTGAATGAACGTAAGAAGCAGCAAACCGAACTACTGAGGCACAGACGGAAAGAACTGCACGGTCCTAGCTGTGATCACAATATAAAGACTAAATAGCAGGGGTGCACACTGTGACATCTTAGCGCCTAAGAGTCTAGAATGGCCGGCTGCAGACCCGGAAGTTTCCTGTTAAAAAGTCCTTCAATACTGCGCTTGCGCATGTGAGGAGAATGAGAAACAGTTAGCTCACGGACTCCGTCTAGTTGAGACGTCTTCGTAGCAATTCGTAAATTTTAATATGAAAATAAGCATTTTTGTTTCGCGCGTCCATTGTAAACCCATTGTTTTGTCTGTGTTAAAATAAATGTTATTTTTTAATGTCCAACAAAAGTTCGGATTAATTCATCACAGACTAGAGTTTTGGTGTCAGAAGTGGGATGGAAGCAAGAAAGCAGGAAATGCAGGTAGGCCCACCCTTGTATTAAATTAAATTTATTAAGGTTCTGGCTTACCGGAATTAGTGAGGCAAAGAGCCTAAATAGTTTTGGTTAAAAAAAAACAAAAAGAAATGACTACATATCCAATTTTATTTTGTGGTTATTTAAATTTTGTCTTTATGAAAGTTAATAGAAGTTGATGATAAAGTGAATTTGCATGTTCTACTAAGTAGATATTATCAAGTTGATAAAGTCACGGCCAAAAAGTGCCAAATCGAAAGTGAACGAAAATTTAAATTTCGTTTTGATTTTACTGAAATTTTGTGTTTTGTGCATTTAATGATTTGAAAAGAATCAGATAATTTGAATTACATATGGTAATTACGCATTAGTAAAAGAAAAATAATATTTAATTGCAACTATATATATTGCATCTTGTGTATTGTATATGCTACGATATAGTTTAAGATTCTGTTATTATATTTGAGAATTGTGTTTGATATTAAATCTTATCTAGTATTTGAAGCATATTTGGCATTGAGTATATTTTGTGAATCATATAGTTTATTAGAAAATATTGGTAACTATATTTATGATAACAAAATTGGATTGTTTACTAATAAGTTATTCATCGATCATGGCTTTTCTTTCTCGTGGGAGAAAAGAAGACCTCCTCGAACTCGCAGATGAACTTTGTGAAAAGGTATCGCATAATTGTAAACTGGTTGAGATAAGGAAAATAATCCTAAACAGTGAAAACTATGAAGAAGAGGAAGTTAAAATTTCTTTAACTCGTATTATGGAAGATAGGATAAAGAGAGAGAAAGAAGCAAAAGAAGAAATTGCCAGACAAGAAGCAAAAGAAGAAATTGCCAGACGAGAAGCAAAAGAAAAAGAAGAAATTGCCAGACAAGAAGCAAAAGAAGAAATTGCCAGACAAGAAGCAAAAGAAGAAATTGCCAGACAAGAAGCAAAAGAAGAAATTGCCAGACAAGAAGCAAAAGAAGAAATTGCCAGACAAGAAGCAAAAGAAAGGGAAGACCGTAATATTCGAATGGAAGAAATAGCTTTAGAGAAGAAAAAGCTAGAAATGCAAGCTGCAAGTGAGCTAGGACTATCTAATAGAGAACGGATGCCAAATCATAAAATTGAGCTCATCAAAATTACCCCAAAATTTGAGGAAAAGAAAGATGAAATGGGTCTATATTTAATAAATTTTGAAAGAAGAGCTGAGATGGCAGGTGTGCCTAAAGAAGATTGGGTGCCGTATTTACTAGGCGTATTGCCTTCGGAAATTTCGAGCATGATGGCTAGAGAATCGCCTGAAGATGCAAAGAATTACGAATATGTGAAAGATATTATTCTTCAGAGGTATAAAATGAGTTCTGAGAAATTGAAGCAGATGTTTTACCGTCATCAAAAAGTCCCGGATAAAACATGGAGAAGTTACGCTCATGAACTTACCAGCTACTATGATGAATGGGTTTCTGATTTGGAAATCAAAACTTTTGAAGAACTCAGAGACTTGCATATCACTGAGCAGATGAAGAGACGAGTGCCGTCTGAAGTAAAAGAACATTTTCTGGAGGAGTGGATGGACTTAAATTCTCCGTTAGAATTAGCTAAAAAAATAGATCAATTTGAAAGCTTAAAGGAGAGTCTTACACCCAGAAATACTAAAGGTCCCCAGAATAAAACAAGTATCAAGAAAACACACGTTGGTTTTCATAAGTTTGAGGGAGAAAACAAACCCTTTGGGAAAACAGAAGTAAACAGAGAAGATTATAAAGAGAGAAATTTTGAAAAAAGAAAGCAACTTCAATGTTATGAATGCAATTCTTATGATCATCTTAGACCTCAATGTCCTAAGTTGAAGAAAACTGAAATCATAGCTGCTAACGAAATTATGGGAAAGGGAATAATAGATTTGATGTCTCCCTACATTAGTGTCGGAACTGTAAATGGATCTCAGATTTCTATCTTACGAGACACAGGATCCAGCATAGATCTAATTCCTAGGAAGTTTGTTAAGCCACACATGTATACGGGTGAACATGTATGGGTAGCATCTCCTTTAGCGGATAACCCTATTTGCTTGCCTTTAGCGGAAGTAAATTTAGTGTGTGAGTTGGGTCATGTTATAACCAAAGCTGCTGTCAAGGATAACTTCTTAGATAAAGAACGCTACTTACTAAGCAACAAGACCATTGTACTTATAGAAGATATGAAAAAATACAAAGACTATGATATTGAAGTAAAAGACTCTGCAACGCCCAAGTGCCAACGTTCTCCATATTTAAATGAAACATCGAAAAACGACTGCCCTTGTAACAGTAACCGTTTTAGTTCTAGCAGTGTTACTCCTAAAGAGACTGGAATCGTTGAAAATTTGTTACGATCATATGGTTTTATACAATGTTGCGAAAGACAAGCAATATATTTTTTTCACTACAGTCAATTTTCTGGAAATATTGATAATTTAAAACGTGGTGATGCAGTTGAATTTAAAATTACTCATAATCGTCGTACTGGAAAACAAATTGCTAGTTCTGTTTGTAAAATAATGTGTAAAGAGACAGTTTCTGGATTTGAAACCACTGAAAAAAAGGAAAATACTGAAGGTAAAGTTGCTTATGAAAATCGTGGCGAACGGCCCTATTCTGCTGAAAATGTTGATGGTAGTGTAGAGTTTCATCCTCCTAAAAAGATCACTTTTAGTATTCCTATTGACAAAAATACAAGAAACCTTAGACCTTGTAAAATGCGTTCGGAACAGCCCTTACCTGTGAGATACCGTGGTGTTATCTGTGCTCTTAAAGGAACATTTGGTTTTATTAAAAGGGGTGATGTAAAGGATATGTTTTTCCACTCTAGTGAATGCAAAGTGTTCAAAAATCTTAATCTTGGCGATGATGTTGAATTTGGAATACAGACTCGAAACAACAAGGAAGTTGCTGTAAGTGTAACTAAATTGCCCTTAGGGACAGTGATATTTGAGGACGTTGAAACTGAAAGTTTGGTTGGTGAAATAACTGAATGCTTAGACAAATCTAAAAGTCGTTTGAAGAAAGCATAAAAGTTACGAGACAAAGTTGAATTTACTGTGATCCAGGATTACGAGGTAGTCCATAGAAAGGGAAAACAGCATATAACACTGATAATTTAAGTCGTACACCTCACGTACAAAAATAAAGTGCTATTTTTTTGTGTTTGTATTTGTGATATCTTGCATATATAAAAATATTTTATTCCTAGTGTACATTGATACATTTGAATTGCAAAAAAGTGTTAAATTTGAATTGAAAATCTAAATATTTTGAAATTGAATTTCTTCTTTGATGATTATCACTGAGTAAAAATTTTGATTATACTTTGTTAAAATTATATTTTTTTTTAATTTAGAGTAGGCGGTACGGCCAGGATCTTAAGGGTGTATGGTCTACTTGCATATTGCTTTGGGCATGAGTTGTTGCCTTCGCGAAAATTCGGTTGCTGCTGTTTTGTATCTTTTTTGCAGGTGTCTGTCTCTGCAGAAAAAGAATCTTGAGGAGGGAGGAAATAGACTGTGACATCTTAGCGCCTAAGAGTCTAGAATGGCCGGCTGCAGACCCGGAAGTTTCCTGTTAAAAAGTCCTTCAATACTGCGCTTGCGCATGTGAGGAGAATGAGAAACAGTTAGCTCACGGACTCCGTCTAGTTGAGACGTCTTCGTAGCAATTCGTAAATTTTAATATGAAAATAAGCATTTTTGTTTCGCGCGTCCATTGTAAACCCATTGTTTTGTCTGTGTTAAAATAAATGTTATTTTTTAATGTCCAACAAAAGTTCGGATTAATTCATCACAACACCTAGATTGAAAAAGCTGTAGTAAAGATGGCCACTGCTAAAAGTCAGACCGATCCAAGTTGCATATGAATCCCACCGGAGAGCAGGTAAAGGGCATCTCAAATTGACAATTATCTTTTATCACTATGTCTATTCGCCTGCCGGTTGCCGAAGTATAGGTACTATATACTAATACAGACAATTGTTTTCGTAAAATAGTTCTTTTTTATAAATAATATTATCTCATTTCACTATTTTACTGGTACCAGATACTTGTTGAAGAAAAACATTATATTTTTTTATTGTCAAATAAATTTCTTTGAATTTGGCGACCCACAAAAATTTTCAAACGACCCCCAGAGGGGTCGCGACCCCCGGTTTGCGCACCACTGCTCTACAGGATTCAAGTCTGTAAAGTAAACAGGCCATGACATGAGCTCAATATCTTCACTTACCAGTATCTCAGACACCCCAGCTGTTGTGGGGACGAGCATTATCATCCATGAACAAAAAGTCCAGACTCATTGCTCTACGGAAAATACGAATATGCCCAGGCGAATCTCAGTACACATAACTGTTGTGACGGAACCTGTCGCAAAAATTGTTTTTCTCCTACGTCAGGAAAAGTCCAGGGACCATAATTTCCTACGGGCAGCCAGTACAGATTAGCCCGGCTAAGAAGGTCGTCAACTAAGATGGGATCGTCAGATAAAAAAGTGCAAGATAAAAGATGACTAAAATCCATAAAGCTCCCCGTCGAATGGGGCAGTCAGGAGAAGCATGCACACCAATGCGATGTAAGGGTCCTCTTAGAAAGTCGTGTCCAATTCAAATTAGAAAATTTGCCCTATAAATATATATATGGCAAATTAGATGGAACAGATCGGACAAAAGCTTGCTCCATGTTTCCTGTCGCAAAAATGTGTGAAAAGGTGTTCTGCCGCATAATGCCCACCCATACCATGACCCTTTGGCCAAAGCGATCAACTTCATGAACGTTCTGTGGATATGTTAACAGGCTCCCCGTTCTCGCCACTCCTGACGGTGAACTGGGATTCGTAGAACATCACGTGTGACCACTTTTAATGATTCCACCTCGTTACACTATAGTAACCCTTGTGGCGGCTTGGTATCCATAGAGCAGAGATAAAGCAGCTATCCGGAGCTATCACTCACTTGTAATCTATTAACAATATTAATCTTAAATAAAGGAACTGCACAAATCTGCCCCCCATACAAGAAACTACCAACAATTTTCTAAACACGCGATATTTGATTACTCTAGCGGAAGGCGCCAAGATTCGCCAACCTGCATTTTTGCGTTTAACCGTAAAACATTCGATTTTTTCGCAAAATGCATAATTTTAATGACTCCAAAACATTTTCTATCAGGTTACAGATATTCAAATTGTTCTCACGACATCAAATAATGAAAAAAAGTGTTCACAATAACGAATAAACATTGATTTTACTATGATGTGATGCAACGCTACTCTTTTAAAAATGCTTTAAATACTACAAAAAAGCAGATAAGTAAATAATAACATATCTGTGAAATGAGTAGGGTGATCCTTTAGTTCCTCTTTCCTTGCAATTGTATGCACAACAATATGCAACCATTTTTTTTCAATAGAAGTGCAGCCTTCAACGTGTCAATTTGACGTCCCAATGCTAAATCCCATAGAGAGTGTTCTCCGTGTCCAAGAAACGTCCGCTGATTTTATCGTAGAACCGGATTGCCAACCCCAAAGCGCTCTCTATTATCTCTCCTCTATCTCACAGTTGTGTTGACGAAAACAGCACCCCGAAAAAGCGAGTTCCCCTTTAAAGTGTCAGGGTTTGGACAAAGGGAGTGCTTCAGTCAATTGGACTGAGCAGTATTCTAATTAGACCGGACCATCAAAGGAGAGCGATGACATTGATAGATAGCAAAGCCACGGGCTACTTCCCAGGTCATAGATTACCTTAAGTGTACCTAGAACCTTCTCAAGTGTGCTTGTCAAATGCTTGTAGAATGATTTTCAAATAGTGAAATAATTCAGGGGCCCAAGATACATTCGACTGATACATACAAATATTCTTATACGCGTTTGAGAAACAAATATTTACTGTAACAATGGGAAACTGAAATTATACATTTATATATTTTTCTTTTAATGAGTAATTTTCTACTAATTGTAAATAAGTTAAATTCTAGCATTGATTTTCTTCCCCACAAAAGTTTACCTCCATTACACAGATTTACAGCATGATTTTTGTATAAATCAAGCGATGAAATTATTTATCGCAGTTGAGTTAGACATGACGAGACTTAAAGTAAAGCTAAACAAAAAATATTCAATACTTGCTTTGTTAATGTAAAATATCCTAAAGAGTATCCACAACGGATATTACCCCAAAGGTTTTCAGATTTTGGGTGTTCACATATCCGTGAAGAAATGACTAGAATAAAAACCGTACACATATGGTAAACTGAATTATTTTGCATCAATAACTTTTTAAAGAAAGGAAGTATGGGACGTTTGGAATCTTCTTGATCACGATTTTGAAAGATTATTTTTATCAAATTTTAATGGTCTAGTTATTTCAGACAATCCTATGAGAACCCCAGAAGACTAAAATGGCATCCGGATAATTAACGACTCATAGGCGCAATATACAGAATACAAAAATGGAGGAATTAAGTAAATCCCGAAACATTTACGATTTGTTTCATATAAATGGTTGAAAATAATTTTATAAATCCATACAAATGATTTGAGTGATAATGGTTTGACGTGCCTCCAAACAGTTTTACATAATAAAACCTAAATTTTTCAACCAGCATTTTCGAGGGTCTGTGGTCATTTATTTTGTCTTCCATTGAAAATGAGTAGCCTGGTTGGAAGAGTAACGGATTAGCAACCGGAGGGTTGCGAGCCCGAATCCAACCAAAGACCATCGCGTAAAAGGGGGCTGGTGTAAGTTAATTCTGTCGGTAACCTGAAATATCCTCACTTTGGCGTCTCAAATCTGATAATACTAAATACATTTTCTTCGCAAGTTCTCCTTGCAGTGTAAGTTCTCGTTTCGAAAATCGAGTGACGTGATTTTTTTTAAAGCAATAAGCCCTAAAGATTAAAATTTTAATAAGAATAAGAGACAAGGGATTTCGTTTAACTTTAGTGTACAGGGGCTGTTTGGTGTGAATTGGTATGGCAGTGATCGTAAAAATACTCAATGTTATTCCTAAGGGGATTTCAAATTTGTTTTGGCCCCTCTGCATATCTAGGACCAATTGAACGGGGTTAATATATAGCCTACGTTGCCAGCAGGATTCTATAGAATGAATGTACCATATATTTGGTGTGAATTGTTCAGACTGTGATCGTAAAAATACTTAATGCTATTCCTATGGTGATTTCGATTTGTTTTACCCCCTTCTGCACTCCCAAGAAAAATAGAACGAGGGTTAATATGTAGCATACATTACCCGTAGGGTTCTGAAGAATGTGTACCAAATTTGGTGTGGATAGATCAAACGGTGTAGATTTGTATAGAGGACAGAAAGACGCCAACTCAGCTTTGTATATAGATGTCTATCCCCTTGTTGCATTATGTGCGTTAAATATATTTTGTTTCTGATCTGAAATGTTTATAATTAAATAGAATATATAGCAGGTAAAATAAGAAAAGCTATACAAATACGATGATTTGGGAAATTCAGATTAAAAAAATTTAGTCGCACCTGCTAGTAGCATGATGGTGTTAAAGAATTTTAAAGACAAGTACGAAAAAGTACGAAGTACATGTGCCAAGACTGGCAAATGTTAACAATTTTAGGGCGGTAGGACGTCTCATTACCTTCAAATGGTAAAAGTTCGGTATAGGTATGTTCTAGGCATATTAAGACTATATTCTCTCATTTGATAGAGTGATATCTAGGAGGTGTTCTAGAAGTGACATACAAGAACGTACCACCTCTTAAAAAACTAAATTTTGTTTTGTGCAAATTACATTCATACGGGGTGAAAGGTCTTTACCCATAGTTTCTTCTTTTTTGCAAAATATTTTATTTAGCATGATTTTCAAAGGGTTAGTTATCCATTGTTAATTAACGTTTGTGAGAAAGAACCAAACTAGAGGTTTTGGAATTTTTAAATTCTTTATCGCATCGATGGCCCGCAGGTAGCCGGCTTCACCAAACCTATTAGAACTCCGTCAATTATCGCACTTCATCAAGTTTCCAATACGTAGAGAAATATTAAATTAAACAATTGTGCGTAATTTAAAATGTATGTCTTGTGATTTTGGCTGCAGCAAAAATCATGCTTTTAATTTTTAATTTTCAATCTTTTTCCTTGAATTCATGTCCCTTCGTGTTGTTATTTGCTTTTCGTTTGGTAAATTTTTAATAATACTTCAAATGAAGCATTTAAAAATGTTTTCGTCTCAAAAAGTAAAAGCAAAATAGCAGTGAGAATACATTTTCGAAAAGTGCTTGTGGGTTCCAAATTTCCAATTCAACTTCTTTTTTCCAAAGAACCCGAAGATAGACGCTTCCAAAGTGTAGCTAACAAAGACAGGAATGCCGTCTTATTACTCTACGAACACGCCAAAGCAGGATTTCAAAGAATCAAAATTGAACAGAAATATATTTGTCCAATTCATTTTTCATTGAAATGGACTTATTGAAAAATGATTTTATTTCAAAATTAATAGTTACACGTTTCGTGTCTGTATAAATGTTTTTCAGACAAAACGTTCAAACGTATTTTTATGAAACTTAGCATATTACAGTAACAGTGAAAAGGCTATTCAGAGTTATTTAATTCTACTGAGGATTGAATATTAAGGGAAAATTTTAAATCGTGTCTAATTGTTGAATTTACAAAACGTCAGAGAATAGATTGGCTACCACACCAATGATTCATCTTTACTGTTATAATGACACGCTTTATATAAGAGAAATAAACGCTTAAAATGAGACAAATAAAATACGTTCTGCTAGTAAAGGTTGTATTGGAGTTTGAATATGTTATTCAGTATCCCATCCACCGAATTCAGTTTTGACTGCACATACATGTGTTCCTTGAATAAACGTGCCGCGGTAGTCCGGTTGGATGAGTAACGGTTTAGCAACCGGAGGGTTGTGAGATCGAATCCAACCAAACACCGTTGTGTATAGTAGGGGCTGGTGCACATTAAATTTGTTGTGGCTTCAAATGTCCTCACGTTGGCGTCGTGTGGAAGTTTGGAGAGTGATGTGCCAACTCAGGTGCTGACCTCGTCATTTGACCATGGTTCAAAATTACAAATTGTCCTTGGATCTTTCCATTTGGGTTTGATCCCGGACCGCCGCCAATAATCCATTGTTCTGCTCCAGTGCGACTTTAATTAAATACCTACATATCTTGATTAAATTGCTCTTTAAGACATTCAAGAATGTGAATTAATGAAACATTTCCATTCTTAAAAATAAATTAAAAGTAATTTCTATGTGTATTTTGTACAGATGTTGGTAAAGATTCGTAATTTTAGGGCGGGGGGACGTATCACCTTCAAATGGTACAAGCTTGGTCTATTGATGTTCTAGGCATATTAAGACTATATATTCTGCAATTTGATAGTGAAATATCTAGAAGGTGCTTTAGAAGAGACATACAAGTGCGCATCACCCCTTAAAAACTAAATTTTGTTTTTTGCAAGTTACATTCATACGAGGAGAAAGGTTTTACCCGGTTTCTTTTTTTGCAAAATTTATTTAGCATGATTTTCAAAGGGTTGATTATCCATTGATAATTAATATTTGAGAGAAAGGACGCAGCTAGAGCTTTTGAAATTTTCAAATTATTTATCGCATCGATGGTCCCCAGGTTGCCCATTTCACCAAACCTATTCGAACTCTTCCAATTATCGTACTTTGTTAAGTGTTTATTACGTACTGATATATTAAATTAAACAATTGTGCGTAGTTTAAAAAGTATATCATGTAGTTTTGAATGCAGTAAAAATCATAACTTTAATTTTTTTAATTTGCAACCTTTTTCTCAGAATTCATGTCACTTCGTGTTGTTAATTGCTTTAAATTTTCATTTTTGTTTCGTAAGCTTTTAACAGTACTTCAGATGAAGTAATTTGAAACTCAAGATTGTGATTCCAAATTTTCAATTCGACTTCATTTTCCCGAAGAACCCGAAGGTAGACGCGTCCAAAGTGTAGTTTAAGAAAGACAGGAATGCCCTGTTGTTATACACTTTGAAATACGCCAAAAGCAATCCATTGACAATACAGTGTGAGGAAGTACCTTTACGGCATCGTCCGTTCCCATCAAGACTCCTCGCACAAAGAGTCTCCAGCTACGTCCTCTCATTAGAGGACACGGGTGGTCGAGGGGAAAGAAAAGTGACCGTTCAAAGATTCTCGGGGTTGACACTTAAGCTTACATTTTGGTTTACGAGATATCTCGGGGTTGACACTTAAACTTACATTTTGGTTTACGAGATATCTCGGGGTTGACACTTAAGCTTACATTTTGGTTTACGAGATATCTCGGGGTTGACACTTAAGCTTACATTTTGGTTTACGAGATATCTCGGAGTTGAGACTTAAGCTTACATTTTGGTTTATGAGATATCTCGGGGTTGACACTTAAGCTTACATTTTGGTTTACGAAATATCTCGGGGTGGCCGCCTGAAGGGGTAATCTTTCCTGACGATGACGCCCGGATCGTCGCCAATAGCCCTTTGTGTTGCTTGACGTTAATTAACTACCTACCTATCTGAAGATGACGAGTGAGAAACGCTTCAGTGCATACAAGTCAACTTTGTTGGTTGATGATAAATACCTTTGTCTGATACACGAGAGCTTGTAGGGCCGCGGAAGCCCGGTTGGAAGAGTAGCGGATTAGCAACAGGAGGGTTACGAGTTCTTATCCAACCGGGCCCGTCGCGGATTAGCAACCAATAGATAGGTAGGTATTTTAATTAACGTCACACTGGAACAACACAACGTGCTATTGGCGAACGGTCGGGGATCAATCCGGAAGGGAAATATCCAAGGACAATGACTCGTAATTTTGAACCACGGTCAGATGACACTGTCAATATCTCAGCTGGCACCCCACTCTCCAAACTTCCACACCACACCAACGTGAGGATGTTTGAGCACTACTGGACAGATCTCGACTGCGGGTCTGGTAAACCTGTACGGAGGGCTGTATATGGACTGCAAGCTGGTTAAGCCGATTTGGAGGACCGGGCCTGATAAAAAAATATTTGGAGGATTGTATCTGGATTGCGGGCTAGGTAAAACTGTCCTGAGGGCCGTATCTGGACAGCGGGCAGGTTAATCAGGTCCAGTATCTGGTTTGCTGTCCTATTAAACGTATTTGGTGAACTGCATATGGACTGTGGACCGGGTAAACCTGTCCGGAGGCCGTATCTGATCTGCGGTCCTGATAAAAATTTGGAGGGCCATATCTGGTCTGCGAGTCGACGGGGCACGAAGCTCAGTCTACTTATATTTTACATCTATGATTTGTCCCACTATTATATTCACGTCTATGGGATTGATCCCTGACCTTCGCCAATAGCCCGTGTTTGCTTGAGTAGAACGGAACGGGTTACATGGAAGGAATTATCACGTGACCGCGTGCCGAATTCCATTTACCGAAAGTCCGCAGGTTTACCGTAGTTCCAAATCGTAAGGAAAATCATGTTTACTAGCTTGGCGCAGTTTATCGCGCGTGTGAATTATTCTGATTTCGGAAAAGTGCCATGTGCAGTCGCCGATATGCCAAAACTCCGTTCGAGCAAGCTCCGTTCAAGTTTCCTATCCAAGCGTTTTGTATGGGTTTTGCTAAGTGAGACGATCTTTCTAAATTTGAACAGTTGTCACTTTTCGCGTTCTTTAATTGTTCTTTGATTTGTTATGCGGGTTTAAAAATAAAATTTAGAATTTGTTTGCAAAAATGTTCTCATCTATGATGACTGAGCCATTTAAATTCCATATTACCTGTGGAGATTCTAGTTTTCCCAAAGAACTATGGACATTCATATTTAAAGAAACAGAAAAATGTGCCTTTTAAGTGAAGTATTCTAAATAAATATTTTCACCTTTTTTAATATTTTCCAGGTATAAACTGCAGAAGTGTTAAATGCATAACAGGGATGAGATTAAAGATCCCAGTAAATTATGATCCCAGATATAATTTCTGAAATCAAAAGCGGGTAAGCTGTGGAATGGAAGGTTGAATTAATTTCTAAATGTGTAAATAAGCAAATGTTTAACCTCTAAAAAGATAATTTATATCCCTAGCCAAAAATACCTTTCCTAGATTTGAAAAAATCTCGGAAAGGTATTTATGAAGAAAAAAAGATTAATATTCTTTTAGAGATTTCTAAGATTTTTAAATTTAAAAGTAACAATAAAACTAAGTGTTAGTTCTGCCTTCGAAAGAACGTTGCAAAATGTGAAAATTTTGAAAGCAACAGCTGTTTGAAACTCCGTAGTACTTTTTGTCTCAAATATGAATTGGTGTTGATTTAAAGGGTCAAAAAACTAATTTATCAGAGATATCTACATTTTTTTACTATACTCATAACACCATCGCCTGAACTGCTAAGGTTGGAATTTTGGATAGTTTAATTACCAGTAGTTTTGAATTAAAAAAAATTAAAACTGAAACATTCACGGCAATTTTGTAATTTCAAGTTAACTTCGTTAAATATTTATATTCATTTTTAATAAAGGTTTGGTTTATCGCTCCAGTCATTTTTTGCAACACGAGGACTTATTGGATCAGGATATATGGATTAAAATGGATTCCGAACCATTATACTAACATTCATGATGGATTCAAACCCAAAGCCTTTTGGATCAAGGGGAGCAATATATTAAATATCCTGTCCTCTGATCATTGTAAGTGTATTACAGAATTTCGGTTGATTGAAGCGTCAATAAGAAATCCTCCGTATTTTTTTAACCATGACATTGTTTGTGAAAATCAATTTAAAGATTTTGTATTAGTATAAAATGTTTTTAAAAACGTGATAAAAGTTTCCATTACTTTTTACAAATTAAACTATAACACATTTGTTTGCTTATTTTTTAAAGAAATCACAATAAATAGTTTGCATTCTCCAAACTCTTCCACTTGAGGGCCAGATTGAAAAATCCTGGAAGTCAGGCGGGCCAACAACACACACACATACAGTGGCTCCCAAAAGTGTTCGTACACTTTAAAAATTTGTAGAAAAAGCGCTGTAGCCTGGAATTGAATTCGAATATAAAGTTCAATATTTTTTCATATCTCCATGTGATTCTGAATAAAACCCAACATTCTTTAAAAAATACTGACTCATTTTCTTTTTATAAAAATGAAGATACAAGGAGACAGAGAAAGAACACGTCATAAAAGGGATCATACATCGAAACATTTTCGGATAAACTCATAAATAAAATTATCGTTTACCGCTTTTTTTTATTTTTGCATTGTGGTTACATTTAAAAAATCCTTTGGCTTTAATCTTTGCTTGCTTACGTCGTAATATTCTATTTATTATTTAAAAATGGCTCGTAGTCGTTAGGAGACAACGAACAGCATTCGAAAATTGATTAATTTTCATCATAGTAGTGGTAAATCAGTTCGGAATATCTCTAAATTAGTACATTTATCCCATTCTACGGTGCAGTATGTGATAAAACGCTTTAAAGAAGAAAATCGGATCGAAAACAAGGTAAGGAAAGGTCGTCCGGCAAAGTTAACTCAACGTGATCAGAGATTTATAGTAAGAAAATTTGTGAAAAATCCACGTTTGAGTGCTGTAAAAATTTCTACAGAATTGACTGAAAAATTTTCTACTTCAATTTCATCTGAAACTGTCCGACGAGTGCTCAGATCAGCTGGATTAAATGGGCGTTCTGCCCGAATAACATTTTTTGTAAGTGCGAAAAATAGAAAGCTTTGGCTTTCCTTCGCAAAATCAATGATAAATACGACCGAAACGTATTGGAATCATGTCTTATTTGCAGATGAAAGCAAATTTAACATGTTTGGTTCCGATAGGTAATTGCATAGAGAAGAAAAAATGAGGAACTTAATCCCAAGAACTTAGTTGGAACAGTAAAACATGGGAGTGGAGGTGTCCTTGTGGTGAGGGTGCATGTTAGCATCAGGACTAGATAATTTGGTATTTATTGATGGCATAATGAATCATGCTCTTTATTTAAATATTTTAAAAGACAATTTAAAATTATCAGCCCAAAATTTGGGTATTGGAAACAACTTTGATTTTTTATCAAGATAACGATCCTAAGCACACGGCTCTCAACGTTCGCCTCTGGTGTCTATAATTGTCCACAAGTTCTGAAAACACCACCTCAGTCGCCGGATTTAAACAGAACACATTTGGAGAGAACTGGAGGTTAGAGTACGAGGACACGACATTAAAACGAAAAGCGAACTGAAAACAGTAATGATCGAAGAATGGAGGAACATTGATGCAGAAATTACAAAAAAAACTAGTGAACTCTATTCCCAGACGTTTAAAAGCTGTTGTGGATGCTATAGGATATCCTACTAAGTACTAATTTACCGAAATATTACAATATTTACAAATATGTAGAGATTTTTTAAAGTGTACGAAGACTTTTGTGATGTAACTTTTTGTTACTTTTTGATTATTGATTTTCAAAACAAAAAGTTTTGCTATGTTTTTAAAATATTTTGTGTAGTTTTATTAAGAACAAGTTATAGATGTTATTAAAAAATTCCTATTCTGAAATATTAATTTTTATTAATGGATAGAGCAGTATTTCTTTGAAATTCGTAAGTGTACGAACACTTTAAGGAGCCACTGTAGGTCGATACAAACACTGAAAGCACTGATCTGGCAAAGTTTTTATTTGAAATCATCACCCAATGACCTGCAATGAAAGAAACTGTCAGAATTTACTGTTTTAAAATTAAAAATAAACTAAATATAATCACCTGTAAAATGAAAGAAAGTTCGCATTCTTGTAACATTCCTTGAAATATTCTTTCAATTACATCAATTGAAATATTCATTTGACGTAAATTCAATCAATTCTAGTTGAAGTTCTGATGGTGCATTTTCGATTTCAGATTGGAATGGATTCTGATATATGATCTTTTCTGCTGTAGCTTCATGATCAAAGTCTACGAAGCGGTTTTCAAATTCCTCACGTAGTTTGTGATAGTTTGTACTGCATAATGTGATGAGAAAGGCACACAAGTTTCACCAACAAACTTCTTGCAAGTTTCGAAGTGATCCAAAATCGTCTTTCCCAATTGTTTTTCAAGAGCAGCAAGTTTGTTCTAAAAACTTTCGCATGTTGGAACAAGTCGTTTACACAGGACTTTTCATCTTGAAGTTTCAAATTTAAAAAGTTCAAGTATTGACCCCGTCATCTGCCCGTGGCTCAAAATGACGAGGTGAAGTCCTCGGGATGGATCCCGGACCGTCGCAGTGTCATTTTCGCATTTTCGGACAAAATTCAATTTTTTACTATCGCAGATTGTCAAAAATACATCATATCTTATGATCAGTACGTCCCCTTAGTAAGACCACGTGATTTTTCAAAATAATTTTTCCTAACAGGAAGTACTGGGGTTCAATGTCAAACTTTCTGCATTGGTTGTAAAATCATTCTGGCGAATGCGTATTAGTAGGTATTTTGAGTTTAACTGAAAAGTATAGGTCCTATATTTTCTTTAACGCTTTTTGATGTGGATAGAATCATTATCTTTTGTTCATCGAGGTATGCTTAAGTGCTTTTATTTTCTAAAATATTAATTTGCAAGATCCTTTTGAATTTTTAGCTAATTAGTGTCTAACGCAACTCTAATTACAATTTTTAACTAAATTCTTAACACATTATATCACTGTATATCACTAAACACATTACATTTTCTGAGCACTAAGCAAGTACAAGGTATGGCCTTAGAAAGTATCCTTATTGCCCCAGTAACCGTTAACTACACTACTGGCCAATAAAATTGCTACACCAGGAAGGAATGCAAATAACAGAATATTTATTGGACACATACATTATAGTGGGAAGAACAAATGATTAAATTTACAGGAAATTTGGAGGTATAGATCCTGAGAAATCAGTACCCACCTCTGGCAGCAATAACAGCACTTATCCGCCTGGGATGGGGTCAGAGATTGTATGGCATGTACGGGTACTGCAGTCCATGCAGCTTCAACACAATGCCACAGTTCATCGATTGTAGTGAATGGCGAGTGGTGACGTGCCAGTCGCTCGGCAACCATTGACCACACATTTTCAATTGGCGAGAGATCAGGAGAACGTGCTGGCCAGGGCAACAGTCGAACATGTTTTGTATCAAGGAAGGTCAGGACAGTACGGGCAACATGCGGTCGTGCATTGTCCTGCTGAAACCTAGCGTTACGGAGGCCTCGAAGATAGGGCAGAGCCACGGGCCTTACCACATCAGAAATGTAACAGCCGCTGTTCAAAGTGCCGGCAATTCGAACTAAAGGTGATCGAGACGTATATCCAATGGCACCCCATACCATCACTCCAGGTGATGGGCCAATATGACGATGTCGAATGCAAGTTGGCAATGGGCGTTCTCCACGTTGCCGCCAAACACGGATGCGGCCATCATGATGCTGTATACAGAACCTGAATTCGTCTGAAAAGACGAGGTGACGCCTCCAGGTTCGTCGTTGATAACACCATTTGAGGCTCTCCTGTCTGTGATACATCGTCAAGGGTAGCCGAAGCCATGGTCGCCGTGCTGACAGTCCATGCTACTGCAAACGTCGTCGAACTGTTCGAGCAGACACTTGTTGTCTTGCAAACTCCATTTCTCGACTCAGGGCTCGTGACTGTACGATCCCTTGTGGCCATGCGGATAACATATCTGTCTTCTCGGCTGTTAGTGATGAGGGGCCGCTGAGATCCTGCACGACGTTCCGTATGACTGTCCTGAACCCATTGATTCCATATTCTGCTGACAGTCATGGGATCTCGACCAACGCGAGCAGCAATACTGCGGTACGATAAATCGCAATCCCGGTAGGCTACAATCCTACCTCGATCAAAGTAGGTATATGCTGGTAGGCATTCCTCCTTCTTACACGAGGCATTACAACTTTCTTACCCGAGAAGAACGTTCAAATGCAATTCCAGTATGAGAAACCTGCTATCAAATCTCTTCTTTTATAGCATTGTAGTTGTCGCTACAGACGCCTGCTTTGCATGAATGCGTTGAAAATCTAATCATTTGCATATCACAGCATGTTCTATCTGTCATGCAAATTTCACGTGTATGGCGTGCCGCCTTCCTGGTGTAGCAATTTTAATGGCCAGTAGTGTACATATCAAATACTGGTCCACGAGGATATTTTACGTTTTGTACTCTTCCAATCGACCAGCTCTTAGACGAAGTGCGAGGCAAGAAATAAACATAATAGGCAATAAGAGAAATATATTCATTATAAAAAGGTCAATTGGTAAGAATAGATTGCTCATCACCTGAGATCTAATTGCAACTTTACGAGCAAGATCAAAAACTAAACACAGCCAAATGTTTCCAAAAATTTTGAATTTGAAGAACCTTCTTGATTTCAATCTCAGTAGACTATTTAGGCAGTTGGGATTCCAAGTATATAATTTTGTAATATTTTTTAAAAGATTTTTTCCCTTAGTTTTTCTATTACATACATCTACTTTATTTTTGAATGGAACTGTTTTGGTTATATATGACCATTCACATTTATATTAATATAAAATTTCAAAAATACGGTTAATAATTGATCGAAGTGTTATATATAGAGCAAAGTTAAAAAAATTCTTTAAATTTAGCATATTTCTGCATGCAAATAGTAATAAAAAATTGTTAAATATATACCAAACCAGTATTTTATGACTGTCTTAAAATCACCCACAACCAGTGCATTTTTGATGCAATACTTTTGCCTACCTAGATTGCTAAAATGACACATTGTACGTCGCCAATATCCCGTTGCGTTGCTCCAGTGTGACATTAATTCAATTACCTACCTACCAGCAGTGAGTTATCGAAATGGAGAATCGTGATTAAACGTCGAGAAAAAGTGCGTACCTCAGTTTTCAAACTTGTTGCCTAATTTGAAAACAGGATAAAGAAGCTTGCTCATCTAATCATTGACTTTGAAAAGTCCTTAGAGGATTTATTGGACACAGGATTTTCAAAACTCTAAAGACGATACGGTTTTCTTTTTAACTTGGAACTCTTCATTTTCAAGATTAAGCCCTACAAACTTTTAAAAACAGAAAGGTTTCAATCTAAATCTTGATTAGAGGAAACTAGTTGATTCCAAAACTGCTTTTATTTCTTTCCTTAATCTCCGTCTCTCGTACCATCTAATTTTTTCTAGACACATGACCTAATCATAGCGTTTGAATTTTTAATAAGATTTACCTTTGTGATAATTTTTTAAAACTGAATTTCTACATCTCAATGCTGATTTCTTCAAAATTTATAACTTCATTTTTAATTATAACAAGCAGAATAATTTAAAGATATATTACTTTTTAATATTTAATAATTTTGTTCCCAATTTCCCATGAAATGAAAGATGATTGGTGGGAAATAAGATAATCTTTGTTTTTGAAGTGTAAATTCATGAAACTGGAATGTTTTAAGCTTGATAATTAAGGCATTATTTTAAAAATAAATGTTAAGTTTTAATTGCAATTAAAAGGAAAAAATTTGGCTTAATTTGATTAGGGATTATGTACATATATTTGTTTAATAAAATTTTCCCGAACCACATATCTAGTCTACTTTTCTTAAGATATGCATGCATGACTTCTAAGTAATTTTTACCCCATTACACATGAACACACCAGTGATCTGAAGAGTGTTGCTCTATTCATTCAAGAGCAAAACACAGAATCACATGATCTCTTAAAGATGGATTTTAAATCACTTAATGAATAGAAAACAAAATTGACCCAAATCGTTTTTTTAAATTGAATTCATTTCACTGTTGGATTGGATGTTATGGAGCAAGGTCCAAAAATGGACAAGCTGCGCCAAACACAAACAGAATATAGTTCATATTTCTTTGCTGGAGTTTCATTCATTTCCTCTGGAAAAGGACTTATTTTAATTACAGGAAATTGTTGATACAATACAATTAACTTTGATAAAGAAATGATATTAATTGTAAATCAGTTTTTCTCCAGATGGGAAATATAATGAATGAATGTTCATTTTGATGTGATTTCTCTGCCTTGTGTATTTTATGAATTTGACAATAGAATTGCAGTACCTTTTCTGGCATAAATAATTGTCAGCTTATTTGTCTTTAAAGTACACATGCTGTATGGATGATTGCAGGTTTAAATATAAATTAGTTACCCCAACCAAATGCATTAAGTTTTATGGTGATGTTATTATGTGTTTCGGATGTCAGTTTAATTAGTGGAGAATAAGTCAGTTTTTCAACATCTGATTTTATTTTCCATTTAAAGAGCTATATGGCAAAAATATGAAGTTCAAGGAAAGTTACAAACATAAAAATTTATTTGATTAGGGTAAGAAACTATTATGCATAAAAATTAATTTCAATAGAAACTAGTTATTGTTAACAATTTTTAACTTGTAGATCAAGAGGAATATGTGTAATAGACCATGCCCACAATGTGCTTCAAAGAATTATCCATGACTAATGCAGATTCAACTGAACTAAAAGATGTTTATCATTGATGCCAGGGTGAATTGGTCATCAAAAGTAAACATTATTTAGTTATATTTTACTTCTTTAACATAAAATTCATAAGTCTTCTCCTTTGAATAACCTAAAGACAAAACAAATTCACAGTATTAATGCCACATTTCAAGTAAAATTTAATTTCAGACCTCTCAAAGGTTACTAGTATCAAAAGATTTTACATAGAAAAAATTATAACTTTCACCTAAATATGAAACACTGAAAATCTTAAGAATTACTCAGCTAAACTTTGTTAAGACATTTCTATACAGTTTGGATTTCTGCAGTGGTTTAAACCCATCATTACGATACCCAAAGCAAACTAGACCAGAGCAAAAATCCTTCCTGTAAACATAACAGTTTGGATATTTACCGTTAATCCTTAAAACCTTTCCCTTATGCAAAACAATTTATTTCTCTAATCTAACTACTCTCCTGTAAAAGTACATGCAAAATACAAAACAAGGTAAACACATGTGTGCCTATTATTTATAATTGTACACTGAAATCAATTACTAGTCTGAGTATTTGTTCATGCTCGTCTACAGAAAACAAATTTATGCGTCCATTCTAATACACACGCTGACAGAAGATTACAAACATTTTTAAATATTAGTTATGATATCATAAATAAATCTTCTAAACCCAAGTATGTCAAATTCGATTTCTAAAGACAAATTATTTACTTTTTGATATACATAATAGCATATAAAGACACCACAATTCATATCGTCTGTCTGTTTAATGCAGGGAGGAAATTTAAGCGTCCATTCAATTGAGTTGCAGAATAAATTACTTAATGCCAAACACCATTTCATCATTAAATGTGATGAAGTTTTACTTACAGAGCTGTTTAAAGGATCATAAAATTCCAATGTATATTTTTCAATATCTAAAATAATTAAAAGCCAATGCTCATTAACATTGGCAGGCATGAATAAAATCTTATGTTTGACAATCTCATTAATACAAGGGCCTGGTAAGGCACCCCCATTCATGACCAAAGAGGAATAAATTGCATCAATTGATCCAAATAAGTTTGAAGATTTTACTAAATTATAAACAAATGCATCAATTACAGAATCGAACAACCAACCTTTACGAAAATGTACAGAAGCTGATTTTCAGAGTTTCTTCTTCTGTAGTGATGAAGAGATTCAACGACTTTAGCATGTATGTTTTAATCTCTACGTTATTAACTTTTAACTCGCATGTCATAACATTATTTTTATCTAGTGTTTTAAATTTAGAAAATGTACACGAGCTTTCACCTGGTAAATTATTGGCAGTTAATGTTTTAAAAAAGTCTTCTGAAGGGGTCACTGTACCTAACAAAACAGCATGAATATTTTCTAAATTTGTTAGTATCAAATTGCTTATTTACACTAGATCCGTAAATTAATTGATGTGCATAGAAACAAACACCACAATTAATCGATAATACATGCAAAGGAGAGTTAACAGTCCAAACATCATTTGAATATAATTTAGATAAATAATCTTTCACATTATCCAAAATTTGAGTATAACGGTTAATATTATCATTAAACAATGGATCATAAAAATCTATAATTTTTCTTTATTTACAAATATTAAACACCAATGATCATTTACACAAACTGGTAAAAATAAGAATTTGGAAGTAATCAATGTGTTTTCCACTTGTAATTCATCTATTGGAATGCCATTGATAATCAAATTTGTAAGAGCAGAATCAATCAAGAGAAAATTGTTGTCAATCATACATGATACATGAATGAAGGCATCAATAATTACATCAAATATCCACCCTTTAACAAAATCTTTGCATTTTAATTTTAGTCTTCTTCAGCATCACTAAGAAAAGGATCAAGTGATTTTAAAGCAGGTTGATTCAATTTATAAATCCCAACATTTTTAGTCAATGTCTTATTAGTTCCATAATCAAAATCAGTAAAGGGCTTATTACTAGATATCTTGGCTAGTTTACAAGGGGGCATGTTTAGGCAAGGATCATCAATATCTTCACAGAACAGAGGCCTTTTAGAACTTTCTCTTTTAGGGAATATTGTACTATTGTGTTTTCTACCAGTTTTATAGAAAATTTGACGCTCAAAAGTTAGATTGGGAGCCACTTTGGAACAAGGAATATCATTTTTCTGAGTCTTTAGAGTTTAAAACACCACGGCATCCAGCAACAAATGACTGCAAAGTTGTGTAAACATTATCAAGCATAAACTCTTGAACTCGTGGATCATTCAAGTTCTGTGATAATGTATCCCACAATCTTTTACAAGCTTCTACTTTGTTAACAACTCTGGATCGAGGGGTATGGAATTCTATTGGAATTAATTTCGCCTTTAATGGTTCAATTGAATTTGTTTCTATCTCAGAAAAGTCACTTCAAAATTCATCAATATTAGGATTAAGCTTAGGTTTGGAAAGTGAACTTTATGTATATGTTTGCACAGATTAAACATATTAGGGCAATTGCAACTGTACATATGACTGCACAAAGACGAACAGCTTCTTTCTACACATTTCAAATAACTATGATCGACCATTGGACAATTAATGTTAACTAGTTTTACTATATACCCCTTGTGCTTTAGGGATTACGACTTCACAGACCAAGTATTATAAGAAAGATTAAGGACATCTTCATTTGGGATTTTTAAACCTTTCTTGTGCCTAACTTCGATGTCTTGGACATTTTCCTTAGGTGGAACACAATTTAAAATTGTATATTTGTAATTTAAGAAGTGATCTTTCTCAATATCTAAGAGTACCTTTACCAATGTGTCGAGTCTTCTATTAAATTTACACCCAAAATAAACTGTTTTTAATTGGTTATGGAAAGATTCAGTGATTATTCGTTTCTATTGAAGCATGAAAATATCTCCTGTAAGACGTGGCCCATAATTCACATAGATTATAATTATCTTTAAAATATTTTACAAAATCTACATAATTTTCAGAATATTTAAGAAACTCATTACAAAGATTATGAAACTGATCAAGGTCTTTCTCATTTAACAAATATCTTAATTTTAAAGCTTTTCGCAGTTCTTTGTCAGGTACACATGAATTCGGTTGCCTATTCCAAGATCGTAGTACATGCCACTTGCACAGTAAATGCTTAATATTTTGCCCAAACACTCTTTGAAATGCACTAAATGTAGTCCGGCCATCATCGGTCATAACACAATTTACATTTAAATTGGGAATGCGACACTTGAGACTCTTAAAAAGGCAAATCATAGTAACAGAATTTAAGGAATTGGTGATAAAATGGGCAACAGGATAACCATGGCCAAATTCATCAGAGACTATCAAATTAATTAAGTAAAAGCTGTATTGATTCGTTTTGTGTGTCGAATCAATACATAATACTCTAGAGCAAGACTTAGCCATCATGTCTCTTTGTTCCTTAGTTTGAAAACCTAAAGCAAAAGAGGAATCACTACTGAGTAGAAAATCTAAATCAGGAGGACCATACAGGGTATTGGAACCTTGAGGTTTAAAAATTAACACCGGGTCATAATCCTCAATCGTAAGCTCCTCAACAAGAGCAGCAACAGAAATCGCATCATTTTTAGGCTGCAGAGCACAACGCATGTATTGAGAATAGGCCTCGATTGATTTACGCGAAAGGAACACTTCTTTCACTGGAAAAAATTCTCTGCAGTCACGATTTCCAAAACCATCCCTTAAAAGAAATTGAATTTTACGCACCGGAATTGAAAGTAACAAATGGGATTTAACTAGATCTCTAAAACTTTGTTTCAAAGGTTGATATTTACAATTTTCAAATTTAAGAGAATGATTGTGATTAGGACTATAAGAAACAGTAACTAAGTCTTTGCTCACAGGCACAAATCCTAACTGGACAATTTAATTGAGGTACTGTGCCTTTTAAATTTCTGTGGTAAGTTTTTCTGGAGATCTCAAGCTTAGATAATGGAACATTAAATTGACAAGAATAATGGAAAATTTCGGAGCCACATAGTTTACTTCCTGTTGTTTTCTTAAAAGATGTAAAAGTTGAAGTGCCTTCCAACTCTAACCAATTTTGAAAGCTATTCATACAATTAAATGATAGAACTTTTAGATTATTTGAATTGTGTACTTCAATTATATGTCTATTTAAACGTCCAATGTGACTAAATGGCCTACTGCACTCTGGAAAAACACAATAATGTACCTCTCGCTCATTTCTTAAATAACAAGATTGTTCATGAATATTTAATTCCTGCATATTCTTGAAAAATTTTCCACAAACCTTACATTTCTAAACGTCTACAGTTTTATCTTGCATCCAAGGACATGCTTTTAAATGTCGTTTAAGGCTTAACTTGTTAGAAAATGTTTTTAAGCATTTTTCACATTTGTTTCCCATTAAATTGGAATCTTGTGAGCATTGAAAGGGTTTACATACTTTTTATGATTAAAAAATGATGCTTTAGAACGGTAGAACTTTAAGCAAACCGTACATTCACGAGGATATGAAATTCTTGGCAATACAAGAGAATTACAGCTTTTAAGGTGTTTACGGAAAGATTCTTTCGACTTATACAATCTTTCACAAGATTCGCATTTTCTCGGATATACTTTACTATTCAGTTGATCCTGACATCCCTCACCCCCTCCAGTGCAACTATATGCAACAAAATTGTCCAGGCACGTGCAAATTAATGTAGAGTGTACAGTAGAAACAGACTGAGAAGGTAAAAGGTTAAAAACACAAGAATTAGTACAAATGGATACTATAACAGAATTATTCGAAAGTACAGGTTTTATAGAGGTACTATCAGAGACGAGAGGTTTAAGAGAAATTGCAGGTGAAGAGTAACAAGAATTGTTATGAAAGATGTTTCATGGAGGATTTATTAGTCACAGCAGGCAAAACAGGTTTAATAGAAAGAGCAAGTGAAGCAGATGAAGAGTTACAAGAATTGTTAGAAGGGACAGGTTTCACAGGGGTTTTATGAGAAACAGCAGGCACAGAAAGAGGTTTAAGAGAAGGAGCAAGGGAAACGTTACAATTGTTAGAAGGGACAGGTTTCACAGGGATTTTACTAAAAACAGCACGCACAGAATGTGGTTTAAGAGAAAGAGCAGGTGAAGAATAACAAGAATTGTTAAAACAAACAGGTTTTACAGATTCTACCAGAGACAACACTAGAATACAAAGGTTTAGAGAATGGATGAAAAGCAAGTACAGTGCAACTTGGATAATTCAAAGCTGAAGGGACCACTAAAAAAATTGGAATTATCCAAAACTTCGAATTAAAAAGTTACATCTTTTAACTTTTCAAGCATTCAGTGGACCTGAAATTAAAGATTATTCTGTCAATAAGTAAATATTTATTCAGAAAGATCATGGTATGAAAAACTTAAACATTATATGTATGTAAACAAAATAAGATTTACATTACGTAAGCTACAGTACATATTACATGTACTGTAGCTTACGTAATAGATGGCGGGAAGGGGGTCTCAGCTGTTAAGTGTTGAACAGGTGGTGGGAAGGGGATTTCAGCTTTCACGTGTCGAACAGGTAGGGGTATTCCGGCGATGATTTTGTAATGATGAAAGGCCGTAAAATCGTTATGGTTCGAAAGAGTTTATAAAAACCTTCGGATCAGATTTACTGTACGGTCACCCTTGGCGCGATTTTTTCCACATTGGCGATAAATTTTTTATATGGCAACCCCCATCCGAACCGACAAGGAATTGCAGCAACCCTATTGGATCTTGGAAAAGGTTGGTTTTTCGGAAGGAAAGAGTGCTTCTTTTTTTTTTTTAACGAACGCATTTTTTTAACAAAATATCGATGTTTTGCGTTCTATGATTGGTTACCGTTTTAAAATTTGAATTCTTTTTGTGTTAGTTGATGTCTTAGCTTTTTAGAAGGATTGTAATTGGTTACCGCTTAACCGGGTCGCAACGGAATATATCACAGGGTCGCAACGGAATATATTAGCAAAACCGGAGAGCTTGAAGGTGATTGATTTATTATTGCCCTATTCAAAAGGTTGTTCGCGTAGGAAAGTCCGCGGTTTTTTTAAGAACATCCACAGGATTAATTAGACCGTAAGTTTTTTTATTTATTTGTGCATTCCTCATTTATTATTGCCCTATACAAAAGGTTGTTCGCGTATGAAAGTCCGCATTTTTTTTAAAGAACATCCACAGGATTAATTAGACCGTTATTTTAATTTTTTTACTTATTATTGCTTATTTGTGCATTCCTCGTTTATTATTGCCCTATACAAAAGGTTGTTCGCGTAGGAAAGTCCGCGGGTTTTTTTAAGAACATCTTGATGTCGACAAAAATTGTTTGGCTACAAACATGTCTCGGATTCTACATCTTTACCCATTTTTCACTACGCTGTTTTCTTTAGATCTCGCTCGTGCAAGAAGTCGCCATTTTGGCGATATTTTGAAAAAGTCGCCAAGGGTGACCGTACAGTAAATTTTTACCAAAACTTCGAATTAAGGAAGTTGAACTTCAAATTATCCACGATTTTTTTAACATTGATTTAATGAGAAGTTCAAGGGACTAAGAGAAATCTTCGAATTAACGACGATTTCGAATTAGAGACGTTCGTTTTATCCAAGTTGCACTATATTAGAAAGGACAGATTTCACAGAGGTTTTATTAGAAACAGCAGAAAACAAAGGAGACTTAAGAGAAAGAGCAGGTGAAGAGTTACACTTAACAGGCAAGTTAACAACTGACAAAGAACTTACGTTTTTGCAGATTGCATCATCCATAGCTATTAGCCCATTTAGTGTTTGTACAAACATTTTTGCCATGTAATGATTACCTTTTCTGTTCAGATGTAGCCCATCTCTGCCCCAGAGGGCTTGCCATGAACCGAGAGACTGGCAAAAATAAAACGCCTCTCGGCTCAGGCAAGTCTTTTCCAGTTCCGTGTTGGTAACATCTGTCTTGGCATTTAAGAACAGCAGACGAGATGACAAGGCACAACGGGATCGATAATCCAAAAAGAAATTTGGACCACGAGGTATGATCTCCGATACAACCACCTTGACTCCAAGATGTAGGCGTGAAATTTCCTGGAAAAGTATGGTGAATTTCAGAAGAATTTCAGAAACATCACCATAAAGATTATTAGTTCCAACATGAAACAACATCCAATCGTAATGACCTAATCCACTAAGTTTATCTGGTAACCTTTCTATTTTAGCACCTGGAAAGGAAATGAGATCAACTTCATGATCAGACAATTCGTTAGTCAAGTATTCTTTCAAATACTTGACCATAGAATCATCAATGATGAGTAGTCTCATTATTAACTGATATTCAAACTAATATGTTAGACAAATTAAAATACAAGCACTATGAATTTAATCAACTTTTGAAAAAAAATGACACTTAATAAACTGAACTACTAACGAAATTACTAAGAAATAAACTCTAGCTACTAAAATACAATGAATTTGAAAGCACAAATGACACTTAATCAATAAACTGTACAACTAACGAAATTACTACCAAGAAATAAAGTACTAGCTACTAAAACACAATGAATTTGAAAACACAAATAACACTTAAGCAATATCCAAAAAAAAATAAATTACTACTAAAACACAATGAATATGGAAACACAAATGACACAATCCAAGAAATAAAGTGAGAAAAAGAATAATGTAAATTATTTTGATTTTCGCAGCAGGCACGTTCAGAATGCAATTCGAGAGAGCAAAAGCAGCAATATGGCGACTACACTGTTGGGGTTGGAGAAACGAAATGGCAATGGCAGTACTAGCACAGAAATTTGTAGCGGTGGCTACATCACAAAACATTATTTTCCTGTTAGAAATGGGCCGCGGTGGCCCGGTTGGAAGAGTAACGGACTAGCAACCGAAGGGTTGCGAGTTCGAATCCAGCCAAACACCGTCGTGTACAAAGGGGGCTGGTGCACGTTAAATCTGTCGTGGCCTCAAATGTCCTCACGTTGGCGTGGTGTGGAAGTTTGGAGAGTGGGGTGCCAGCTCAGGTGTTGCCTCGTCATCTGACCATGGTTCAAAATTACGTGGTGTTGTCCTCGGATCTTTCCCTTTGGGATTGATCCCGGACCGTCACCAATAGCCCATTGTGTTGCTCCAGCGTGACGTTAATTGAAATACCCCCCCCCTGTTAGAAATAACTTTTCACTACTATATTTTAAAGAAAATTATTTAATTTTTTTAAAGACGTTCTTCTTTTTAAAACATTATTCTTCTACAAAAAGTTTTCACTGTTGCCATTAGCAGTCGTAGAAACAAAGATTATATATGATTTGTAGAGGTTACACTACTCCCCTTCCAAGCAACATAGTTGCGATACAAGGAGAAAAATAATGGTTAATATCACATGACTACTTACATTGCTATGAAATACATAAATGCTATTTACAAAATATTTACAATCATTAAATCAAAAATTAATATACAACATTAAATGTTCACGTAATCTTGATAACGTGCTGGAAAAGTAATTCTTCTCCCACGACGTGATGTTTTAAATTTTGAATCCTCCGTCTTTCCGTTTTCATCTCCGTTTAAGGGGGTGTTTTGTTTTTCTTTATTTGTTAGGTTTCGAGAATCATCTTCATCTGAGGCTAACAAATAAGCTTGTTTTAATCGATCGACGGAAACATTGATGTCCTTTCCTTTAATTATCACTGTATAGTACTTATCATTTCTGGCAATTACAGAAAAAGGTCCTTCATAAGAGGATTCTAATGCTTTCTTGACACGGTCCACTCTGACAAATACATGTGAACACGAATCTAAATCCTTATGGAAAAATATTTTCTGTTTTCTTTTACATTGGCTTTTAATTGGTTTTAATTTTTCCATTTGTTTTCGCAGTTCGCTAGTGAAGGTATCTGGTTCTAATTCGGTTTTTGGTTCTTGAAAGAATTCTCCTGGTAGTTTCAGTGATTTACCATAAACCATTTCTGCAATGGAACAGTTGATATCATCACGTAGAGATGCTCGTATACCAAGGAGTATAGTTGGTAAAGTCTCACTCCATTTGACTGAATTGTGAGCTCTAATGGCTACTTTTAATGTTCTGTGTTGTCTTTCAATTTTTCCGTTGCTTTGTGGATGGTATGAAGTTGTTGTTTGCATTTTAATTCCACAAATAATACCTAAACTTCTGAAAAGTTCTGATTTGAACTGATTACCTCTGTCTGTGATCACACTGTATGGAATACCAAAGCGACAAATCCAATTTGCATAAAATGCTTTTGTGATTGTTTCTGCAGTAATATTTTCGATCGGTATAACTTCCATCCAGCAAGTAAAACGATCGATGCATGTTAAGCAATATTTATTCCCATTTGATGGTGGGTATGGTCCAATTATATCGATATGGATTATGCTAAATCTTTCATCAGGTTCTTCAAATGAGTTGAATTTGGAATGTGTGTGCCGAATAATTTTATTTTTCTGGCAACTAATGCAAGTTTTAGCCCATTCTCTAACATCTTTTTCAATATTCTTCCAAATGAATCTGGATGCTACTTGTTTCGCTGATGATTTAATGCCAGGATGGTTCAAGTCATGCATTTTGTGGAAAACATTCATTCGAAATGGTTGTGGTATGAACGGTCGAATATTTTTAGTTGAAACATCACACCAGATTATTTTTCCAGAGGGTAGTGGATATTGTTTAAAATTTAAATTTTTGCTACTATTTAGTAATTCTTTTAGTTCTTCATTATTGATTTGTTCATCCGCAATTTTGTCATAATCGATGTCCGAAACTGATTCAATTCTAGACATCGAGTCTGCAACAATATTATCCTTCCCAGTTATGTATTGTATATTTGTTGAAAATTGAGAAATATACTGGAGATGTCTTAATTGTCTTGGTGATGCTTTATCATTTTTCTGTTTAAATGCAAATGTTATTGACATGTGATCTGTGTATATCATAAATTCTCGTCCTTCTAGCATATGTTTAAATTGCTTGATGGAAAGATAGATACTTAAAAGTTCCCGGTCATATGTACTGTAAGATTTTTGAGTGTCATTTAACTTTTTGGAATAGAATGCTATTGGTTTCCAATATCCGTTTTCATATTGCTGTAGAACAGATCCAATTGCGAAATTAGAGGCGTCTGTACATAAAGCTAATGTTAGATCTGGATTAGGAAAGGTTAATAAAGCAGCATTGGCTAAATCTTCTTTGCATCTATCAAAGGACTTCTTTGCTTCTTCTGTCCATAGAATTTTCCTTCGATCTTTTTTTGTTGAACCTTTTAAATATTCATTTAAGGGAGCTTGGGTATTAGCTGCATCTTTTAAGTATCTTCTATAAAAGTTAATCATTCCTAAAAATTTACGAAGTTCGTGAATAGTTTCAGGAAGTTTATAATTTGTTATGGCTTGTACTTTTTCTGGAAGAGGTTTTGAGCCGTTTGATGTTATCAAATATCCCAAAAATTCTAATTTGTTCACTCCCATTACCGATTTCGATAGGTTGATGCGTAGACCATATTGTTGAAGTCTATTAAATATTTCCGTAAGATGTTTCTTATGCTGTTCCTCAGATTCCGACGCTATTAGGATGTCATCCAAATACGGAAAAGTAAAATCTAGTCCAATGAAAACGTTATTAATGAATCTTTGGAATGTTGACGGAGCATTTCTTAATCCAAAACTCATTACATTAAATTCAAAAAGTCCAAATGGTGTTATCTTCTTCTGCTATTGGAATTTGGTAATAGGCTTTAAGTAAATCAATTTTAGAAAATATCTTTTTTCCTTTTAAAATATGATGGAAGTCTTCAATTCTGGGTAAAGGGTAGCGATCTGGTACTGTGATATCATTTAAGCGGCGATAATCTCCGCATGGTCTCAGAGTGCCGTCTGTTTTTGTGACTAAATGAAGTGGGCTTGCCCATGATGATTTTGATGGTCTTATAATATCGTTTTCAAGCATAAAGTTGAATTCTTGTTTGGCTATTTCTAATCTTTTAGGATCTAACTGTCTTGCTTTTGAATAAACTGGTTTGCCATTAGTAGTTATATAATGCTCAACATCGTGTTTCGTTTTAGAAATTAGTAAATCAGGTTTTGTTATTTCCGGAAATTGTGCCAAAATATCAGAAAATTTATTATTTTTGTTTAAGGTGCTTACATTTGATTCATCGGCTGATGACGTAATTTCACCAATAATGCTCAGTTTAGTTACACCATAAATTAATTTTTTGTTTTTAATATCAATCAGTAAATTAAACCGGTTAAGGAAATCTGCACCCAAAATGCATTTATTGACTTTGGCTATGATAAATGGCCATTGAAAATCACGGCGAAGTCCCAAATCAAGAGTTAAAATTTTGTGTCCGAAACACGGAATTTCAGTACCATTTGCGGCATAAAGTTTAAAGTCGCTACTTATTTTGTCATTACACGTGGCTAGAATTAGACTTACATCCGCACCACTGTCAACCAAAAATTTTATCCCAGTTTTTTTTGTGAATTACAAAAAGTCTATAATTGAGTTCACGGCAATTCTTTAAATCTGTAGCAGCAGAACTGGCAATTAATTCGGATTCTGCTGCGCAGGCAAGTTTTCCTGGTTTGTCCAGTTACACGGTGGCTTACATTTTCCCGGAAAGCATCTTGATCCGAAAGTAAAGTGGTAATAACACAGTTTACCATTCGGGTTGTAACGCCTCCGACTTCCGCTTCTGCCCCTAGACAATGATCTGTTATTTCTTTCTTTTTTACGACTTCTTCCATTTGGCTGGTGATGCAAATGGAGCTCTTCAATCCGCTGTTCCAATGAAGATATCTTCTCCAATAATTGTGAAATGGTATTTGGCGACGCGCTCGAATTCTTAACTTCAGTTGAATGAGCCTCATATAATTCAGTTTGTGAACGCAAGTCAACAATCTTATCAGCCATAATCGCCAATTTATCAATACCTCCATCACTAACAACAATATATGTTTAATATGGTAGGGCAATTTTTCCATCCATAATGTTTTTAATACCATGTGAGAAATATCATTGGTTGCCAAGGATTTCATTTTTTGTAATAGATGGCTTGGTTTCATGTCACCAATTTCAATGCCAGTGAAAAGGCGTCTGATTCGTTTGTTTTCACTTTCTTTAACTACATTTAATAAACGCTCTTTTGCCAATGAATATTTATTTTCAGCCTTATCAATTATTATGTCCCAAATAGTGTCTATATATTTAGGTTCCATTTGTGAGACAATGTAGTTAAACTTGGTATCTTCATTAGATATACCATTAATCTTAAATTGTGCTTCTATCTGATAAAACCAAATTTCTGGCTTATCTATCCAGAAAGGTGGAATATTTACACTGACCTTCATAGTTTCCGAAGAAATAGCACCATCTGACTGGTCTTTTGTCTTCTCGGTATTTTCCATAATATTTACCGTTACCAACTCCGGGTCACCAAATGAATGTAGCGGTGGCTACATCACAAAACATTATTTTCCTGTTAGAAATAACTTTTCACTACTATATTTTAAAGAAAATTATTTAATTTTTTTAAAGACGTTCTTCTTTTTAAAACATTATTCTTCTACAAAATATTTTTCACTGTTGCCATTCGCAGTCTACATAAAGTCGTAGAAACAAAGATTATATATGATTTGTAGAGGTTACAAATTCACGCCAAATTTTAGGCAAAAGAATTCACGCCAAATTTTCTCATTCGAGATGGTCCGTTTGTATGACTCATCTGTGATGTCTCGATCAAACATAACATAGCTAAGTCATAGGGACGAAGAACCAATCAGCGCGCAGACTTTCAGTATATGGCTCCTACACCGAACAGCTGAGAGTTCCAGATTTCTGCCACCGCGGCTCGGAACGCTAGTGACCTCACTACGATTCCTAGAAGTCCTCTACTCTAGGCGGCAATGTGTGCGACTGCATGGAAGCAAACAATTTTTGCATTATCGACAAAAATCTTTAAAAAATCGAATTTGTAAAAATGTGCGAAAATAGAATGCGAAAGTCGAGGGCCGCCTGTATTATATTCACGTCTTTGGGATTGATCCCTGACCTTCACCTATAGCCCGTGTGTTTGCTTGAGTAGAACGTTAATTAAAATATCTACCTACCGTTCCAAGTTACATTCCTTGGAGAGTGGGGTGCCAGCTCAGGTGTTGCCTCGTCATCTGACCGTGGTTCAAAATTACGTGGTGTTGTCCTCGGATCTTTCCCTTTGGGATTGATCCCGGACCGTCACCAATAGCCCATTGTGTTGCTCCAGTGCGACGTTAATTGAAATACCCCCCCCAAGTTACATTCCGTGCTACCTACCTGCCTCACATACCCTGTGTTTGTTCGTCTCAGTACACTGAAGTAAAGTGATGAAAAGCCTGACTGCAGCTAAAAGTCTCAAGAAAAAAACCAACCAACCAACCAAGTGATGTATATATCCATGTTTGCTAACTACGCCGAAAAGGCGAGGGAAACCGAAAAATCACATGAAATAAATATTTATTTTTTGCAGTGATATGATGCTGAAACAGGCTCGTTGTATTTTCCTATTGTGAGTAAATTTCATTTGTGTCTATTCTGGCCGACGATTTAATAGCGGATGTTCTTGGGGATTAACCGAAAACGCTGAAACGCTTTTTTTTATGAAATTTCATGTTTTCTTCCCTTAAATCTAGGCATTTTTAACCTAAATTTATACGACTATCTTATAATTTATCTATTCGACATTTTTAAAACTAATGCTTCTGAATTACGTACATGACTGATGCTGTGATACACCTTTGTGTGTGTTTAAATGCTTTTAATAGAGCAGAGTTCAAGAAGAAAAAACTGCATTTAATTCGTATTGATAATCATGTTTTACTCAAAATTCACGAACATTTAAAAAACTGACTACATTTTTCTGCATGGACATCTGATATTGAAATCTTTGACTGAAATTGTGGTTGATCATTCCTAATATTTGTTCCCAGATTATGCAATGTTCAACATACGTGATGCTCATTTTTACAAGATATATTCATTATGAATAAAATATTGCTTTCGACATGGTTGTAACATTCATTTCTTTTTTTCCAGTGACAAAATCAATGCATTTTTGCAAGGGAAGTTGATTCTCATGAAGCTAGACTTGTGAATAAGAGGGTTCAGTTCATACATATGAAGAAATATATGAACTAAAAAGCATCATCGAGGTCACGTGCTTCCCTGGTAAAGCCTACCTCCTGTGATAAAAGCTAACATTAGTATGAAAATGTTTATCATTGAGACTTCACTAGGCCATGAATGTTGATAACAAAACATTTTCTTTTCACAGCAAAAAAATCCCCAAAGAAGAAATATTTCTTTTTGGAAAATATAGGGTAAGATGGGGTAAATCGGTAGAAAGTTTAGACTTTTTTAATCATGCTAATGCTGTTAAGTTTTTCCTATTATAAAATTTTTCATAGTAGGAGAGTCCACTAATGTATCAAACTAACATTATTTTGAAATTTAAAAAAGTTTTAACCACAAAAAAATTTAAATAAAAATTATCTCTAATTTATCCCAAGTGGGGTAAATTGGAGGTATGGCTCCAAACCTTTTTTTAATTAATGTTAAAAAGCTGGAATAAATTGGTGCTCAAACAACCAAAAGCTTTATATAAAATACACTTTCACTGAATTTTTTTTAAAGTTGCAAAAAAAACCAATGAAAATTGCAAATTCTAACAATTTTTGTTTGGTGTAGGCCTCCTCACCAAAGGCGGAAACTAAAACTAAGGAATTGGCTCAAATTAAGGAATTGAAACTGCTATGGGTTGTTTACTATGGGATAATGTAAATGGGACAAAAGAATTTTTAACTTTTACCAAATCTTTATTAAGATGTCTTAAAATTTGACAAAAATTGGTGTTTTTTTACCTGAAAAAGAGTTTAAACACTATTCAAAAATTGTAGGAATGAACTTTAAAACTCTTAAATACACAAGTAAAAGTTAAAGAAACATTAAAGTTCAATTGTACACTTAATAAATTTGAAAAATGAGTTCAAAGAACCATGGGAACCCTAAACAAGTTGTATTTGAAATTTTTAAAACATGCTTAATGAAAATAAACTGAAAATTAAAAAAAATTCCATTAATTTCCCTACAATGGGGTAATTTGGAGGTAAAATCCCCCACCACTCACCTTTTTACATTAAAAAATAATTACATACAAATTAGTGTAGCTCGAAACATTCTTTTTCAAGTCATAACAGTTTTGGAAGCTGTGTGATCCACAAAATGTTTTATAGTAGAAAAATGAATTGAAATTTAGATTCAGAATAAAAAAATCGGATACAAACTTTATTTTGTTAATTCTATAGTCGATATTTGAACAGAAACTTTTTATTGTTGCCAATGTATAAGCAACATTTTGGCATATTTTAAATTAATCTAAGTAATATAAAAATGTGAAAAAAAATTTTTTGAAAATTTTACCTCCCATCTTACCCTATTATGTAATCAAGCTTGAACTCCTATAAACTTGTTTTTCTCTTTATGAAATGCATTATTAAACCTCAAATGAAAAGAAAATCACTTCCAAAAGGGGATATTTTAAATTCTCTTGATCCCTAACTGAATTGCAAAGAGTTCCATACAGAATGGTTATTTCGTGTGAAAACACCCATTGTGAGAAAAAGTTGTTGTGCCATAATCATGGATTTTTACCAGAGATAGATATGGCAATGAAATCCATTTATCTCAACTTTTTTTAATATTTTGGCCAATATTAGCTGAGACTGGAATTTAAATATTGGTCATTTTGTAAAATGGCAGCTCTATCTTGGTTTGCCTCAGTCTTAATGGCTCTAACTTGAGAACTAATAGTTCAACTTTAGTAATTTTGGTATCAAATGGAAGCCATTTTTTCAGGAATGTATAAATTTTACAAAAACTGGTTAATTTTACATTTTAGTGTAGTTTATTACATTTAAAGGGAAAAAATCACTTAAAAAAGTCGACTTTTGAAAATGTGCGCTCATAATTTTCTGAAACTTTGTAAAAGTATTAATTACTAATGTATGTACGATTTTTATTAAGTACTAATTCAGAGTAGTCTCACATTAAATATGTTTTGATATGAATACAATACCAAGTTAGTCCTATGTAATATTTAATTGATCACATAGTGTCTGGAAAACTATTTTAATAATTGAAAAATTGTTTTTATTTAAATACTTTAAAAAATGTGGCACATTTTATAATTAATTACAATATTTTTGTTAAATATATTTACATTTATGCTTATAAGTATACATTGTTTTCAAAGTTTCAGTGAAATTCTTATATCCTTTAGTTTCTGATCTTTATTAGAAATACAAAAAGTATTTGCAATGCATTCAGTGAACTGGTTGAAGTGTCGCCAAGGAATTTTGATCTTCAAACAGTAACATTTGTAATTAAGAACTTAATTTTTGCAGACTTGAGTGTTCAGGGTTCAGAAGTTTTGACACTGGAACTTCTGCCAATTTTCTGCTTACTAATCACTTCGTTGCCTGTTTAAATGAGTTTTTCAGTAGTGAACAATATAGATTTTCACCTATTTTTGTTTATTTGTGAGAGTTCCGCTTTTGAAAGTTGAAATTTTATTTATTATTCCATGTACCATTCCAACATTCATTTCTGTATAATTCTTAAATGAAAGAAAATTTCAACATATATATATCTGTTGGTTTTTTAATACATTCAATGTGTGCAGATTTGCTTTTCACCATGGTCATAACACTCTTTTCAGTGAGGAAGCCAATATTTTCATGGAAGAAAATTCAACTTGCGAGTACAGTTTAACTAGTCAAAAATGTGAGGGTTTAATTCATATTTGCTCTCAAACCAAATATGAGTTAAACCTGTATGCCAAGAAAGAATACAAGCAGAGAAAGGTAACATTTTATTTAAAAGTATTTCTTGAATTTTCTATATTTTTTACTGTATTTGTAAATTAACTGTTTGCATCCCTTCAAAATAATCTTGACAAAACTATCTTCAGAAAACACTGAATTCTGTGGTAAATTGGCAGTACATGGATCGAATGACTTGGTTAAAGATGTGTTGCAGAGGAATGAGAGCTTAATTTTTGCAGAGAAATAAGTTAATCGGATTGCAGGGATTAGAAGGTTTCGGACTGAAATTCCAACTGTATTGAATGCATTTTCTGCTGACCAGTTACTTCTGCGCACATTGAAAGGGGTAGTGGGAAATGTGTATTCACTAAGTAGATTTTCTTAATACTAAAAATCATCTTAGTATCTTCAGTGTACTAGATGACACATGTCTTCACACTAGAACGTCTGGCACTTCCTATACCCTAAGACACTGAACTAGTAAAATAGTTATATTTAAATGGTATCATTGTTTTTCATTTTGATTTCAATATAATTCATGCCACACATACGGTAATTTGGTAAATTCTTGGAAAAATAAATCTTTATGTACTTTTAAAGTGTAATTGTATGTTTAATTGGATACATTTTCCATTAAAAAAAATTTTAAGAACATGTTTCTATTTTACTCTTATTTTTTACCAGAACCTCGTACATTTTTGATTTCATATAAAGTGCTTGTACTCATAAAGCTGCTGTTGTGGTGTTTCTTGCAATGAATTTTTGTGCTGTCTTTCATATGAAAATTGTTTAAGAATTGAACAGATGAATGCTTATTGAAAATTCACAGCCTAGGTGTGTTGGAAAGTTATCAAAAGGTGCTTATGTTTAGTTTTGTCAAATTACGGGAACAGTGATGTAATATAATATACTTCTCACATACTACGTCAAGAACACACCACTGTCAGTTTCTGCATCTCATCTAACTTTTTTATAGATGATTAAATCCATGTCTCACATTGGTACTCAATGACAAATAGGTTTGTGACTTTTACTTGTTCTTTCAGTGAAATATGTCCACACATTTGAAATTTTGCTTTCCATTTTGTAAAATTTAATTTTAAAATAAAGTTAAAAGCATTGCTAATCCTGAGAACGAGTAGAGGTGACATCACCAGAGAGAAAACTGGACAAGAAAATCTTGATCAGTAATATTAAAAAAAATTTATTTGTGTTTAAAACTAAAAATTCATCATGTCATTGCCTAACAATTATAAAATTTCACAATTATTACGCTAATCTCCTCGTAAATTCATCAAAGGTCGGGGCTTGGTTCAGTCGAGAACAGTTTCAGGAGCAGTCAGTGAGATCAACTCCGAACTTTTCTGTTTCCTTTTACAAAAAGGGAGAACAGGCTGTTCCCATTCCTTTTGAAGAACAGGTTGTTCTTTCTTTCCCCATCCCTAGCAGTGGTATATATGCCACCTCCATTTTATAGCTTGTCAGCACAAAATGTTTCGAGTCACATGACCATAACTGGCATATTATCATTTGAGCAATATGACTACATTTTTAAATGAACCAAACTCAGATTTTACCTTTTGAGCATTTAAAAGTTGAAAGCTCGGTTCAGGTTTCTCAGTTCAGCTCATCCATGGTTTGTTTCTTCAAGATTTAAAAGGAAGCTGTGATATTGGATTTTTTGAAAAGTGGATTGGAGATGTTTCTTGTTCTTTGAAGTTTGGAAACAATCCAGCCAAATGAGGCTAATAATTAGGCATTTGTTAAAATTGATATGCTGGCTATTATATGCATCTTGAAGAGAACAGTTGCTGTTAATCCCAACAATTGCAGTTTAAAAAATGATGATTTTTGCATATTTGAAGGAAAAATGTTTTTGTGGTATAAAAGCTCACAAAAGTACACTTGAAGGAAATCTTCCGGAAACTAAGTGAAAATGGTTTAGTGGTTAGTGTTAACAAATGTCTTCAGTCTCATAAATAATATTCTCGGGTTTCATGATATCTGATAAAGGTGTGTCACCATTACCTGAAAAGGTAGACAATAGCCAAATATCTGGAACTGTTAGACTTCTGTACCTTTTTGGCCATTCTAAACTTCTACCACGGATTTTTGAAAGCAGTTGAAAAACAAGCGTCTTTACATGCCTTGGTTAGTAACAAAAAGAATGACAAGACTCCAATTATTTGCTCTGAAATCAAATGCTGCATTTGTATCTTGTAAGAGGGCTAATTTGGTAGCCACTGCCCTTCTCCTGCCCCATACATCCCTCTAGTTTTAACTGGATGCATCCAAATCTGCAATCGTAGCCAATTCTTGTTGGACAATTGGACTGAGTTATCACAATTAGTTGAGTCATGATTCTTGTCCAAAAAACTTACTCCTTCACACACAATATTCTTGGCTGCTCATTTCTAAAACATATCCAGATGGAAGGTCGTGCAAGTATTGTAATTATTACTATGGATATTTGGTATATTCCAGGTAATGAAAACATCTTTGCAGATGCTGTCTAAAATTAGTGTCATAAATATATCTGGCTCTATTCATTTTGATAAAAATACCTCAGGATGAAGTAAATGGTCCTGAATTAAAAGATTATTTACAGAATGCTAATACTGGCCTTGATTTGAAGTGTACAACTTTTCCCAATTCTGTCCCTAAACTTGTTCAGTTTGTCCCTATATTCCATTGTGATCTGGAAAAACCTATTTTTTTTTTACAAAATTCTTATCCTGGCATTAAAGGTACGTTTAGACTGCTTCAGTTGCTTTGTTTGGCTCTTGATGTGAAAAGGCAGTTCAATTATGTAAACAGTGTGCGATTTGTCAAAAAGTCAACGGCCATATAAAATCACCTTTTTCTGGTTTTCCATCTAGATAATCCTTTCTTACCATCGAAAGATAAGTGCTCTGTTTGCTATCTATAATAGATTGCTATACTCTCTGACCATTCCAGATCAAACTGCTTTTATGGTAACTTGGCCCACTCTTAGTGTTTTAGTTAGGAATTTTCTAGTGTTCCACCTGCTAAAATTCCTCCAGCAGAATTTGTTAAAGGATTATATGGCTAACTTAGGACCTATTCCTGCGACATATCACTAAAAATGCCATCTTCATTAGTAGATTTAGAAACTTCCAATCACATCTTTCTTAGGACTGATAGTATAAAGGACATTGGAGGATCGTTTTCAAGATTCTTCTGAAGTTGTCCAGGATTCTAAAACTTTTTACATTTTTTTATAAGACTATCTGTTTCCATTGACAGTTAAAGTTGCGTATTTCGTGTGAGGAGATCGATCCTAAAAATTCCGCCGATTTCTACTAAACGAGGTAGAATTTCGAAACCCACTGTATGCTTCAAATGTTAGATTTTAGTATGGTGTTTTTGGTGGAAGTATGTTTAAAAGGTGCATATAAAAGCCAGAAAATAAATCGGTATATAGATTTTAAAAAAAATGCCCCATTGTTAATGTCATCTAGCTGGTTTGTTTCCTAACTTCATAGAACAAGAAACATTTCCTATCCACTTTTCAAAAAATCTAACGCAATCACAAATAGTTTCCTTCTCAACTTTTAAATCTTCAAGGAACAACCATTTGGAATAAATTAAACTTTCAACTCGCTATAAATGCACAAAAAGTTAAATATGAATTTGGTTATATTTAAAAATGCACATTATCATTTTACTTCAACAGTAGCAAATGCTTGTTTTCATCATGTGACTGTCCAATCATAGGGCCTGAAATTTCATGTAAACAAGCTGTGTAGTGGAGGGTGGCATATATGTAGTAATTCACCAGATATACAGTAATTGATAGTCAAACTCGTAGAACAAAAATAAATATTTACAAGTATAATTGTTTGTTTAATTGAATACATTTTCCACTTAAATAATTTTAAGAACACATTTCTATTTCACTCATGTTTATACCAGAATCTGGTATGTTGTGATTTTCTATATAGCGGTTCTTGAACACATAAAGCTGCTAGTGTGGTGTTTCTTGCATACTTTGCTTAGACCTTCACATGAAAAGTGTTTAATATGGTTCCAAATGAATGCTTATTAAAAATTAGCAGCCTGGGTGTGTTGGGAAGTTCTCGAATGGTGTTTCTGTTTAGTTTGTCCAATTATGGGAAAAGTGATGTTACATAATATTCTTCACACTTAATACTGTCTGTATATGTCAAGAGCTCCTCCCACCACAAAGTCTGCCATTAATACCACTGTCTGCAGAAATGCACCTTATCTCATTTATTTATAAGAGATGCTTGATGAAATTCATCCATGTGCATCACTTGTATATTCAATGATAAATAGGAAATAGGTTTGTTGTGCTTTTTACTTGTTATCAATGGCATCTGTGCTAGTGATCTATCCTTTCTGCTATCAATCTTCATCCTTAACAAAATGAGAGCTCCTCTTACTCAAAATGAAAGCTCTTTTGGTGTGATGTTTGCCACTATCTAAACTTTATAGTCAGAGGATTTGTGGTAGACATACAGTTCATTGCCAATTTTCTTCAGGATTTATTGTTACTTATCAAGGTATTACTGGGGGGGGGGTATATGAAGCATGTATTGTTGATATTATTTCATTAATTGCTGCATTTTATGATTTAGCTAGAGTTCAGAAATGAACAATGTTAATTCATAGGAAAGTAGATTGGTTTGTTCTATGTAATCATGTTTATAGGACTTAAGTTTCATTGGCCAAGTGCAAGTTATAGGTAGCTCGTATTCAATTCCTCCCTGAATGCATTCCTCTTTTGTGTCAGTAAAGCTTTCTTTGTGTATGTATGTCCATTTACTTGAGTGTTTTGCCAAATATGGCCGTTGCGCCATGAAAGCCTACCAACCATTAGACCTGAACTCAACAGGGAGTTTGAAAAATAAATAAACCATGGATCATATCTTTATATAATTGTCATGGCATGAAAAAACAAACAATTCAAGCCTACTTATTGAGGAAATTTACAGCTACCATAAAAGCTTTAAGAATTTGAATTTAAGCTTTTTTGTTTATTTAGGAAATATTTTTATATTTCACTTTCTTTCAATAATTCTTCAATATTCTACATATGATCTGCTTATTTTTGATAAAATGAAATCAATATGAATAAATTTTTCTTTTTTATTATAACTGTTAACTGCTACACTCCTTTCTTTTCAGTGACAAAGTCAATAGTTTTTTCATGGGAGAAAATCCAATTTTCAAATATAGCTTACCAAGTAAAAATATGGGGTTTAAATTCATATATGTGGTAGGAAATAAGAATAAAACCAAAACATCAAGAGAATGCACACATAAAATATGATGGTTTAATTCGTATATATCTGCTAACATAAATTAAACCCCTATTTTTTACTAGACAAGCTATGCTTGAAAATTTGATTCCATGCAAGATGGAATATATGCAAAGAAAGGTAATTTTTTTGAAAAATATTTCTTGAATTTTTTCTGAACTGCATTTCTAAACTGTAAATTCCAAATTAATTATTTAAAAATTTAGCCAATATTGAATTTTTCCTTATAGAAACCAAAATTTATTCGGTAACTCGCTACACTTTATCTTCTGGTATAAACATGAGTAAATAAAACCCATTTTTAATTATGATGCTTAATGCAACTGAGCTAAAAGCACAGATGAAACAAAATTAAAAAATAAAAGTTGGTTATAAGTGTATGGTAAAATGTTCGGTATTAAGAAAATAAGTTTAAATTTTATATTTTTTATAAGTTCTAATGGGTATAATTGTGATGTCACCTCCATGCACTGTAGTTATTGATCATTCACTCGTAGATTTTTTTTCCTAGTGGTCTTGTTAAAGGTCCTATTCACATTTACGTTCTATCTATCCCTCTTTATTTTTCTTTCTATCTTTACATGTATTTGAAAATGTATCCCATAACACTGTTTGAGCTTATACAGATAAAAACAACTTTTCCTTTTTCAATATACATAACTTCCAATCCATTTATTTGGAGTTTGACTGGTTTGATTTTGCATATCTTATGAAATGTGGGATGCTTTTAGTCCAAGAAACAACTGAATGCTTAAGAAATTCAAAGCACAATAAAAAGAAATACACCCTGGGTAAGTTACAGGTATCAAACCTGCACTACCTACAACTCGCAGGTTGCTAGCATAGTTGACACCCACTGAGCCTCCTTGAGCATGTATGTGTGAAGTTCTTTTACACAATCACAAACTGTTTTCATTATCCTCATTTTGCTATAAAAACAGCATAACAGTGCAGAACTTTGTCTTTGAGCAATATTCAATTGTTGATCTTTGTCAATGAGAATCTCAAAAGTTGGAAAATTCAATAAAAATAGGTGTATTTGATGGATGGTAGTTGATCTCTCAGAAGATTAGTCAGAAACTGATTGATCCGGGGTAGTCACTTCAGGAAGTATTGGATCCAAGCTAGACCTGAAGAAAGGATTTGAAGTGCTGTTTGGATGCATTGATTACGGATCATACTCCTTGAACTTAAAGGTTTGAAATTAATCTGAAAATAAACTAAATCAACTATCATAAGTAATACACATAATTTTGCAATAGGATTAACATAAGTACCTCCTTCCGTATGCAAGGTGACGACTAGTCCGAGTCCATCCTTTATGTACCAAAAATACACATCCTAGAAGCCTCTTAGCTAATAGTAGTGTATAATCCTGAATGAGAACATGTCCTGGTGCAGTTACATTCGGTTTTTAACCATTTTGGTTTAGTTTGGAGATGATTGAGGTATTCTTTCTTCCACTCATTATCAGAAATGCTGAGACAATTGTTGCAACCATTCCTGTTATTTAACCAGTTCGCTGAATGATTAAGAAGTTTTGGTAAATGGTAAATCACCAATGAGAAAGTGACTCTGAAGTTAATGGTGTATCTTCAGGATCACTAGTCATTGGATGCAATGTGATATCGAATTTAAAGTACCTTCAATTTGTGTCTAAGGGAAAGCTCTAACATCTCTTGGAAAGTGAACTTGATTTTTCCAACAATTCATTTGAGATAAAATTTTGTGGACTGAACTCTGGCCTCCTAATGGCTGTCAAAGTTGGAGGGACAAAAATCCAAGTTATTTAATCACTTGCCATTAGTTTCGCAACTTAGCTCTCTACTCGATTAATACTATGTTTAACCTCCAAGCATTTCAATGATATCTGGACCAAGAGCTGGTCAATTTTGCTAAGGACGAGATATCTTGTAGAGCCGAAACTGCTCTATTACTCCAAAGGAAATGAAGATTCAAGTAGGAAAAACCAATTGTCCCTTGCCTAGAAATGATGATAGTTGGAACTGGTTTTTTCAATGGCTGGACACAATGTGGCAGTATTCACTGGGAAGGTAAATTACCAGGAGGGTTGAATTGATCCTTGAGTGCAATGGATGCACTTTTTAAAGTACCCTGGTCACTAAATATCCCTGCGCAATCATCGACCAGAAATAAATTTGTGAAATTCTTTCAAGAATGTTTCTGTCATCAGATTGGAAAGCTCGAGATGAATGGCTTTTACTGCGAAACAAAGTTTAATATAACCCTTTGTTATTTTAGGATTGCAACCATTGCGCATCTTAACCCTCTACATACGACACAGCAGAATATTGTTTCCTTCTTGGTTACGAGAGTCCGCCGAAACGGCTTTGCAGGCAACTTACTGAACCCTGCCAAAGACGGCCCTTACAATGTTTTCCCCCAGGAGAGGGAATATTTCGTCCCATTACCACCTAATGTTGCGGTTTCTATTGTCGGGTCGTGGGTATGCTTAGAAGGTAGATATTTCCCAGGTTTTTTGAAAGGGCGGATTTGACTTCAATACGTATGGTCATTAACCCTTTCGCGACGCGAAGCGCAAACGCGCGCTTATCGCTGAGGCCGGCAGTCTCTCTCGCGAGTGTCTGTCCACGGCCGGAGGGTTTTTTGCTGTTAAGCCTAAATCCATGCAATTACCGAAATATCAACGCGTTGTTTAATAATGTTCTGTAGAATATTTAAATGGCATATGCTTTATATATATTTCTATAGATACTTTATTTATTTAAGTTATTTCTTGTTTAAATATATATTTTACACATTTTATTTTTCGGCGCTTCGACATTCTAACGGTACATTCTACGTCTACAAGATCTAACTATCCACTAAAAACTGGACCGCAAATCGAAATACCCAACGCTGTAGCGAAAAAAAAACTTCCCCTGCTTACTGTAAACAAATACCACGTGCGAATGTAAAGAGCCGTATAATTCACGCCATTCGGAAACATTCCTTTCTCCTTCATTCCTTCCCCCTAAAAACCACGTGTATGTGAGTCATACTATTCTCATTTTGAGTAGAAGGTCAAATCTACATGTATCTGAAACCACATGGACATATAACGCCATCTTCTGGCAAAAATTTTAGTTTTTAAAACGTTCCAGGACACTGGCACTAATGGGTGACGGCCGGGGGTGAACGAGAAAACGCTCTTGCACGCCGGCGTGTCGGCCGGGAAGTGAGTGCGTTTCTTGCTGGCACGTACAGGTGACAGTCGGCGCGAAAGGGTTAATACTCGAGGGATCCGCAAGTTTTTTTGGCACAGATTGTGTACAAAAAGTTCCTCAAGATCATTCTTTTTACGCTAACATACCCCTCTTGTACCTTGAAACACTAATTCCTTTTATCGCAACGTAAGAAACCTGCTTCCTCAGCTGTATTCAGCATTCTCAACTCAGTTTATACTGATCAGACAAGTTTTGCCATCTCTCCCAACTTTTAGGTCGTGGTTTCAATACCTATCAAATTATCTTTTGATTGTAAATAAAAGTCTTTATCAAGACTATTTTCTTTGGTTTACTGTATAAAAATCCTGTGCCGGGGAACCCGCCTTGCTGATTGCAAAAGGAGTAATGCATCAATACATCATACTTCCAAGGTGATGTGAAAATCGGGGTATAAAAAAATCATGATTTTTAAAAAAATCATAAAAATCGGATTTATTTGATTTAAATCCGATTTTTTTTATTTAAATAGGATTTTAATGATTTTTATTCATTCGTTGCCTCTACATGTTTAAACTTGTTAGATATGAGATGTGGAAATCACAGTATAGATCCTAGATAGTATTGATTTATGTTAAACATTAATCTATATGAAGATTTAGAAAATTTAGCAGGGCAAATTTTTGAGACAAACAATAAGTTATCATTGGGTCTTATTACTTTTATTTTTCATTTGAATTGTATTTCATGATACAAATCCATTATTCTTAAAATTCTAAATTAAAAAATAATCATTTTATTAAAGTGAGGAAATTTTATTTTAAACTTAATATATTTTTATAAATCATAATAAAAGTTAAACAAATTTTAATTTTCTGCCTGTTTGTTACCCATTTTGTTTCTTATGAACACATTTCTTGTCTGCTACAAACACGAAAATCTAAATTTAAACTTATTTAAATTTGCAGGAACCAAATTGTTTCCTCAGTCAAAAGGAAATTTCATATTATGGAATGGAATGCTTTCACAAAGAGAACTTATCTGCTTTCTCTTAAATTTGTTAGATATGAGACATGCAAATCACAGTATAGATCCTAGATACCATTGATTTATGATAGCTAGTGAAAAAATCATTAAAATTGTAGGATCTAAATAGTATTATGTTATATAGGCTTTCCAGTATTCTACACAAATATTAAAATTCAAATGAGTTCCCAATTCCAAAGATCTGAGACAGTGCAAAAATAGTGATTATTTTTTTTAATGTTTTTAAAAAATTGTTTTTTTTATTCAAATCAGACATTTTGTTGGATTTTTTTATGATTTCAATTTTCTCCCATGTTTAAACTTGTTAGACATGAGACATGCAAATCAGCGTAGTTATTAGATAATATCAATTTATGTTAAACATGTCTGAGGGTTTAGGAATTCTAGATTCCCTTACCAGAAATAATAAATTCCTTCTTTAAAGGGCATCAGTCTAAGTCTAACCAACCCATCCATGGGAAGAGTATGACAAAATTATCTGAAAACATTTTGTACAATGTATGGACTTGTCTCATCTGTACAAAACTCAGCATCTGCTGATAAGCAGATTTAAGTGAGCAAAGAGAAAAATACTTGTTTGACAGTTGTCATCCCAACATGAGCAGTTAACCTCTAGGGACCCGAATCCCTTATGTCCCCAAACGAGAGAGCTAAATATTTTCAATAAAAGAAACAACTTGTTAAAAAAAATCCACCTACACCAAGCATGTCCGACCTCTTGAAACCCTTTAAAATTTTTATGGTAGGCCCAGGACCCCAAACATAAGGGTATATATGCAAATAATGAATAACCAAATATATGCAGAGTGGTTGCAAAATTCTAGAGACCCGGAACTCTTTGGGTCCTAATATTTTTATAGTTGGAGCCAAGTCTCCCTCCATAAGATAATATTAAAAATATACTGATAATATTGGGAATGATTTATGTAAACAAAATAAAGGTTTCCAAAATATTTATAATGAAGCAATTCATATCTCCAAGTTGGAACTCAGTGCATTCCAATCAATGCAATTATCTTCAGTGTCCTCAAAGTGGGAAGGCCAGTAATTATCAATTTTATAAGGTATCAATTGCAGGATTACTGAGTAGAAGCGAATTTTTAAAATGATTTGTATCGTCTCATTTTGTCCTAGGTTATTTCATTTTCAATATTATTAAACTTAAGAAAAAAAGAAAATTAAAGTGATTTATAAATCAATGATTTTTTAATAAAAATCACTTGATTTAAATTGGCATACCCTGGTGGATATTGGTTTCATAAATGCTAGATTACTGATATGTCATTCTACTGATGCGTCTGAAATTCTCATAAATTTTAGATGATATTGCACAAATTATATTATAGTTGTTAGCTTTCTAAACTCCAGTTAACTGGATCCGAGTTCTATTTTTTAGTATGACATTAGAAATTAATTTTTAGCCATCTTTTCTGCTAGATGCCCAAACTCTGAACTGGCCAATTGTCCGATGACTTTTTACTGAGTTTGTGGTTGCACCGTTTACCGTCAAGCAGACTGGTGAATGACATCGCATCAGCTTGCTCTACATGGAACGAACATATCAGGATTCCTCTGCATTTTCCATGGAGGTGGAGTGGCTGGCGAAGCAAGTGTAGAATCTTACGCACATTTGTCAAGCAGCACGTTTGCCTCAGAAATCGCTCTTGGGCATCCACCCCATTGCTTAGAACCTGACATTCCTGTGACCACTTCTCAGACATTCAATCTAGGCTACTAATATGATCGGTTTTTAGAGGAGGCTTAAAATTGCACCCAACCCTACTCCTACTCAGCAAAAAACAAGACTGTTCTATAGCTGGGATGGCAGAGATCAGAAATGACTCCAGCAAACCGTTAGACATTAGTTTGGGACTTCGGACAGTATTGACAGGAAAACTGGTCCTAGATTTCTTGTGGACTCTGGAAATTTCCATCATATCTCCTTCAACAATTCACCTAGTCTCCTCAGATGGATTTTTACTCTACGCCTCCAACACCAATATGCCTACTTATAGTGAGACGCATTGGTAGCTGGACTTAAGCTTCCTGAAACCTATTTCATGGACTTTTAATATTGCTGATGTCAGTTCTCCCATTCGTGGTTTTCAGTGAAGGCTCATAAATGCACCCAACCCTACTCGTATGCAACAAAAAACAGACTGATAGCTGGATGGCACAGGTCAGAAATAACTCCAGCAGACTGTTAGACGTTAGTTTGGGACAGTTTCGACAGAAAAAGGAAATCCTAAATTTCTTTTGGACCGATTCGGAAATTTCTATCATACCTCCTTCCAACAATTCACCCAGTCTCATCAGCCGTATTTTCTCTGCTTCCAACACCAAAATTTCTGCTTGCGGTGAGATGCATTGGTAGCTGGACGTAAGCCTCCTGAAACTTTTCCATGGACTTTTAATATTACTGATGTCAGTTCTCCCATTATTGTCAAAGAAACAGCATATTTAATTCATTGGTAAGGGAGTTATAGATAGGACCTGTCTGTCCTTCTAGTTTTAAGGGACATCTGCATATCAGTCCTGAATTTGAAAATGGATTATCTAGTATTGAGATAACACAATCAGAATCGCATATTAAAAAATTATTATTTTTTGTTAACTTTTGTAAGCTAGGGTATTTTCATTGCAATGTTTTAAATCAACATTGATTACTGTTATATAAATGCAGCCAGAAAAATAAAAAATTATCTTAAAACGACCCCTAGTTTAAGTTTGTTTTTTCATGTGGCACTCAACTGCACATATAATCTAATTGCCCAGAACACTATTGGTACTTAAACACCAAACTGTTCATCAAGACTATTTTGCATATCATCCTCTCTGATGCAGCCATATCTGGTCCTATGATCCCAAAACATTCATAAGTACTGTAACCAAATTAATAGTTAATACTCCAAAGGGTTAAAAATACACACTAATGCAGAAAGATCTTCAAGTCTATACTGTACAGGAACACATCTGAATTCATTCAAGAAAATTTTATTTCTTATTTGACAACACAAAATATACTCCAAACATTGCCAGAAAGTGACACTGTACGAAACCTTATAAATTCCAGTGCCTTATTGAGAATTCCAATAATTCCAGCATTATCATCTACCAGACTGGAAGGAGGGGGCAGAATCGTGCACATAATAGTTATTCGAGAAAAATCAACTTAATATTTTTTTGTGGGCAGAGAAGAAAACCTGAGAAAAATTTTAAAATGTATAAAGCAATGTTGTAATAAATAATTTCAAGTCTAGTCGGCAAGAAATAGAATGTTTCAATTTCATGCCAAGTAGCCAGTTACTTTTTCACATAGCTTTGATTTAACGCATAGATTTCAAATTCGAAATATATTCTCAAATAAAATCTATCCCATTTAAAAATTCAATAAAATTGTTTTGAATGCAACAATATAAACTTCTGAGACTAATTGACCATTTGATAGAAAAATGTTGCTCCAAAGACATTTACCATTTGTCACAATGAACAATGTGCTATATTTGGAAGAAAATGCCTGTGAGCTTAATCTAAAAATCATATTTTAAAAGGATATTTGCATATTGTTCAATGGCTCCTTGAAATACACCAAATTGAAATACAGTTGGTGATCATGTTATTAGAGCTGCAAGTTGCAAAAAACTATTTCCTGAGGTTTGGTTAAAAATGGATGATGGGCCATGACAGGTTCTGAAACCATCAGGGTTGCCAACTATTTATTTAAAATTGGTTATCATAATTATGTCAAAAATTAAAAATAATTTAATATAATGAGGTTTCCTTTTTAATAGGTTGAAATGCAAATTTGTCAATTTATAAGTGACTGATAAAATGATCACCCATTAAAGTAGGAAAAAATTTCATTTCATATTTCTTCAAATGACATAAATCTTGTTTTAATGTCCACTGGGTCATTCCATGTGAAAAATTCAGAATCAGTAGGGTGGCTGATTTCTGGAAATTTAGTATAGGGGTTAGTTTATGCATAATAAAAATTTAATATCCTCAATATTTTGGAAGTTTCAGGCATTTTAAAGGCTTCCAACTTTGAAGAGCAGTTATGAAATCGCTTGATGTTACATGTTTCAAGACTTCTCTAAAACTATTTATTGTAGACAACAATATATCATATTTTTGTAATCTGTAATTAATGCGAAAAATGAAAAATTGTCGATTTTGGAAGACTTAAAAAGGTTTCTATTGGCTAAAGAAATTAAGAGTTACGTTTGAAATTCATACCAGTTACACTGCTAGATATGATTAAAACTAGCTGATGCTGAAGTTTGGATGTCGATTTTTATTTCCTCTAGGGTATGGAAAAATCATGATTTTGTTTAAAAAGAAAAATCAAAAGCATCAAATTTATTTGATTTAAATCTGATTTTAATTAATTCCTTGCCCATACATGTTTAAATTTGTTATACATGAGACACGCAAATTACCGTGTAGTTTCTAAATAGTTGATTTCTTTAAACAATAATATTTTTTTGTTAAACATTAATGTATTAGAAAATATAGCTGGATAAATTTTTGAAAGATTAAAACGCAACCTAAGAATTAGCAAAGTTAATCACGTGATAGAGTAAATAGAACAGTACCCCAAATTCCAAGCATAAGCAATGTTTTCCTTCTGGTTCTCAAGCAGTTTAGATTACTTTGAGTTTAACTCATAACCAGTGACATGAAATTTTTGTACCCAGATTAATAAGGTGGAGAGATCCCAATGACATGAATTTTTTCAATTATACAAATTTCAGAATTTTTTTACATTATATATTTATCATATAAGAATAAACTGTTTTGAATTACTTTATTTTGATATAAAATAATTAATTGGTTCAAGACTTGCTTTTGAGAAAAAAATCATTTCACCAATAGAAAATAAAATAAAAGTAACTTGCAACTTGAAAAAAATGCTACTTATTAATTTTTAGCGAATTAACTTTTACACTTTGATTATTTTATCAGAGCCACTGTTATAAATTTACAAATTTAATTACTTTAATTGTGAATTAACTTTTACATTCCAAATTTCATTTCCATAGTATTGAATAGTTACTCTAGCAGTGTAAAGAATTCTAAATGATCAATACATAAAATTTCCCAATAAATTGAAATTAAGTTTAATTAATGTTACTCAACAAAATGAAACTATTGAAATAGCCAAATATAAAAATTTATGTGCAGAATTGGAATGCTTTTGTGATACTGCTGAAAATCTTTTCTTTGTAAGTCATCATAATTGACATGACAGCACCTTGTGGACCTTGGCCTTCTTCAGAAGTTTTCCTCAGACTACCTTCTCTCCAGCCATGGATCTCCAGTTCTTGACTTTCATGGCACTTAAGTCTGAATCCAGACAGTCGCTCCATCTCTTTTTTGGCCTGCCCCTTTGTCTTTCACAAAAATGGACTGCATTAAAAACTTTTAATGCTGTTCTCTCAGGATCCATTCTCAAAAGATGACCTGCCCATCTCATTCTGTTCAATTTTACACATTTTACTGTCTTCATTTTCGAAAAATTTGTATAATTCAAAATTGTATCTCCTTCGCCAAATATCATTATCAAGGACCCCACCAAAGATGGCCATCAAAACTCTTAAAAAATTGCCAAAGCTCTCTTCCTTTGCTGTCAATGACTATGTTTCAGAGGCATAAGTTAACACTGGTCTTATGAGTTTTGTACAGCAGGATTTTTGTTTTTCTTTTGATGAAGTGAGATTTCAACTGGCTTCTTAGCCCATAGAAACAGTCATTAGTCGTAATAATTCTTTTCCTGATTTGAGGGTCAATCTCATTCAGACGCTCACTTTCGTCGTAATTGTCTATTTTTTATGCAACACTAATAAATAATTATACAACACTAATAAATAATTAGAATATCTTAAACGAAATTTAAATCATGCTTTTAAATCGTCATACCCTTATTTCCTCTACTTTCAAAATAGCAAAGGGAAATGAAATTATAAAATGACGATTTTCCCCTTAAAATAGGCATGCAAAATCAAACGAAGGAAGTTGTGACATAAACTACATTTCAGCGAACTATAGTTTAATGTCTATTACTTGTAAAAAAAATTAAGGTTTGTGTTTTAAGTCCTTAAGCAACAGTAACAAAATCGGTAACATACGAAAACAGGTATTGCCATTGTCCAATTGACGGCTGAAAGTTTCGTTGCCAAACGCCTATTTAAATAGAACAAAGTTGGGTTGCCAAATTCTATAACTTTCGCCATTACTGGTGGTGTTTATTATCGCCAATCATAACATTTCTTTCCCATTCTATGCATATTATGCGTTTCATCACACAGGAGGGAAATGAAAACTGAAATACCCAATAGTTTTAACTTTTCTAAATTACAGCAGAGAACATCAATTACTATTTTTAAAGTTTAAACTTGTGCATCATGCATATTTCAATAACTTTTTTACTTACCTTTTCAAATTCACTTTTCCAGTCTTATAAAGGTCTTCTGTTCAATTTTGTAGCATTTTTACTTAAATTTAAATTCTGCCTACTTGTACTAAATTCTTAAAATCTTTATTTCATTCATTAGTGTGATAAATATGGAACAAGGATTTGTGAGTTATATAAAATTGGGAGTCGGTATATAGCAACGATAGTTTAAATTCTTTTTTATTCTCAAAATTTGATATTGTATTTACCTGTCTAATAGTACTTAATATTTAAAAAACGCATTTAATATTCACTTGTAATAGTATTTAATGTTTGCATTTCGTAAGGTTATAAGCAAATCAAAACGACTTCTGTAACAAAACGAACTTTTCCCTGACTGATTATTTTGTTTATGGAACACTCCTTGTAAAAAAACCAGTTTACAAAAAAATTTCATGTGAAATTTTGCAGGCATGCACCAAAATTATTTCATTTTTATATCATCAAAGCTTATAATTTTCATTATCAGCTGTGATAAAAAAAAGTCAAATTTACATCTAGTTAAATATTTTCCTGGGGCCAAGATAAGCAAAACGCAATGATGAAATTTTCAGGATATATAATAGACATCTTGGTCTATGTTCTTGAAAATTATTGTTTTCTTAGCTTTCTTTCAGTTAAATACGTATTTAAAAAAATTGAAAAATATAATTTTCCCATACTTTTAGTTTTTAAATGTTATTTCTTTATTAAGTAGAAATACAATCACTAAATTACACCACACCATTTGTTATAAAAGCTTTTCATTAAGAATATAATTTCCAGTATTATCTTTTCATTTCTGGAGCAATTTGAAATTTGTAACAAATTGGCAAAATTTCTATTTTCGTCGATCTCAGATTCAATAGCCATATTCTAACTTTTACTAAGAGATCTTTTTCTGAAGAATGTATCGATATAAAAGTTTAAAATTTGAGTCAATAACTTATTAATATATAGGGTCGCAAACAGGCCACTTTTAGTTCTAAAGAATCTAAATTTATGACCTTGAACTTTAAATGTCAATCATTAACAAAATAGATTTCTGAAACTTTATATTTTGCAATTGTTCAAAACTGCATGTGACAACTGCTTTTCATTAAAATTGATGATTTCAGCCACAGCCGATTTGCTCATTTTGCGTGGAATGACCCCACCCAAATTTGAAAATTCTTATTCTATTTATTTAATAGGTATACATTTATAAATATACAATATAATTCTATCAACTTTCTTTATTTAAAAAAATACCTGCTATCTGAGTGGTCAGCACTCTGGTCCTTAGTGCAACTAACTGGCTTTGAGTTTGAATCTTGGTCTAGGCATGGATGTTCATAGGTGTTTGGGATCCACTTTAAGCCAAGGGTCGCTGTGTAAACTTGATATTGAGGGAGACCCCACATCCAAATTGGAGGACCTGGTACTGAATTTGCTCACTGTCAGTGTTTGCTACTTGAGGGCTGATTAAACCAGAACCTATGGCTTTAAGTTCTTTGAGTCACTACAAATATACATGACATGAACAGGATTCGAACCCAGAGCTAAAGAACAAAGAATGATAACCACTTGGCTATCAGGCCAGCATCCCAGTTTCGGGTTAGTACTGGATTCATGGAGTTTATCTTTTCTTGTAAATTCGTTAGTTTTATTATGAAAACAACTATAATATTTTAGACTTGAGTTGGTAGGTATGTTAATTAACGTCACACTGGAGCAACACAACGGGCTATTGGTGACGATCCGGGATCCAAAGGGAAAGATCCGAAGACAACCATGTAATTTTGGCAGGGGCCTGATTTATGGAATATGAAATTCCAAAATATTTTTTAATATTCTAAAAAAAAGTTCTAAAAGTACCCAAAGTTAGTTTAATAGAGAAGTATATATAAGAAGTATATATAACTATTTTTATGGGGGAGTTCCACTTTGTAGTACAAATATGTACAACTAAGTTAAATTAACTCAAAGTACGAGGGCTGTCTAAAAAGTATCCGACCTTTGGCCAGGAAAAATATATTACTTAAGTGAGGAAATTGGGACCCTAATCCCCTTCAAAGTAGACCCCTTGCGCCTTCACACACTTAGCCCACCGATCCTTCCACTGCCGAAAACACTCCTGGAAGGCTTCTTTTGGAATGGTGTTCATCTCCGTTGTCGCGTTCTGCATTATCTCTTCTCTACTCAAAACGGGATCCTTTCAACGGCATCTTCAATTTCGAAAACAACCAGAAGTCGCAAGGAGCCATATCTGGAGAGTAGGGAGGTTGGGAGACGACTGGAATTCCGTATTTCGCCAAGAAAGTCTGGATCAGGTGTGACAAATGAGCCGGAGCATTGTCATGCTGCAACTGCCAGTTTTTCGTCGTCCAGAGGTGTGGTCTTTTGCGCCGAACAGCATCTCTGAGTCGGCGTAGAACTTGTTGATAGTACTCTTTTGTCACTGTTTGTCCTTCCGGTGCGTATTCGTGATGCACAATTCCACAGATATCAAAGAACACAGTTAGCATCACCTTGATTTTGCTTCGCACCTGTCGCGCTTTTCTCGGCCTTGGAGACTCGGGATGCTTCCATTGCGACGACTGTGCTTTTGTTTCTGGGTCGTACCCGTATACCCATGACTCATCCCCAGTAATCACAGTGTTCAGAAACTGAGGATCAGTGTTGGTAGTGTCCAGAAGGTCCTGTGCAATCTCAATACGGAGTTCTTTTTGTTGTGCCGACAGCAGCTTGGGCACAAATTTTGCAGCCACTCTGCGCATGTTCAAATCATCACGAAAAATTGCATGTGCGGAATCTTTACTGATCCCAACCTCTTCGGCAATCTCTCGTACGGTCAAACGACGATCTCCCTTTACCAGATTTTCCACCCTCTCAACAACGGCTGCATTCCGAGCGGTTTGAGGCCTCCGGACGCTGATCACTCGCCACCGATGTGCGGCCATTTTTGAATCGGTTAAACCATTCCTTCACTTGTGTTACCCCCATAGCATCGTCTCCAAAAACTTGCTGAATCTTACGAATTGTTTCGTTTTGAGAATCACCAAGCTTTTGACAAAATTTGATGCAGTATCTTTGCTCAACTCGTTCATTCATTTTGAGAGAAATCAAAAATCCGACGAACACTTATAACAGCACCTTACTCAGCGGCCAGCAGGCAGCGACTGACACACTCGAACACGGAGAAAAAATTCAAGCATACGCATTAAGTTGTCTTCTTCCATTGTGCACAGTGGCGCCGCTCTAGCATCATTACCGTAAACAGGAAAATTCAAGGTCGGATACTTTTTAGACAAACCTCGTATATAGTATGACTGACGAGAAGGCAGTGGATCTTGGATCAGTGGATTTGTAAATAGGTGTTTAAGGTTGTTAGGAGGAGGGCTGCCAGACTCAAGCATGAAGGGTGAACGCTGTGGGTACTTTCCTCCCTTCTAACTCATTATCACTGCTATCGCTTACACTGCCGAATGATAAACTTAAAACCAGAATCTGCGCTAAAGACGCCAGTTGAAGCGTTTTGTATATATTCCAACCTACCATCACCTTTTTAAAAGAATAGACATGTCCAAAGTCATCCACGAAGTCATTTGTTTTGCATGAAGGCTAGATTTCTTCTCGAGAAGTGCAAATGAATAAAAAATGAACAATTGAAGGAAAACACCTAACCTCCCTTTAATTCGAGTACTATTCATAGTTGAGGAAATTCAAAGATTTTTGATATCAAAGGATATTTTATGATGAAATATTTTATAGTGGTAATATTCTGAGAATAACATTCGTGAATGTGCCAAAATGTTCAGACTCAGAAAGCCTTAATAACATCTGTATAGCAAACATCACTGACCAAGGAACTGTAAAGAAAATTTTTCCACTGAAAATGAAGATCAAAGGAGTATCGGGGTCTCAAATCTGATAATACTAAATACTGTTTCTTCGCAAGTTCTCCTTGCAGTGTAAGTTCTCGTTTCGAAAATAGAGTGACATGATTTTTTTAAAAAGTAATAAGCCCTAAAGATTAAAATTTTAATATGAATAAGAGACATGGGATTTCATTTAACTTTGGTGTACAGAAGTCTCGTTTAGAAGGTGTTTTTAGGACAACAAATATAAATATTTGGTGATCAGAATGAGATATGAAAATCAGTGCAAATTATTTTAATTTTGGCCTGAAAAAATTACAACGCGTACAAGATTTCATTAGTCCAGTGATTGATAGCTAATTTCCTCCTCCATTTCCTTATAACTATGATAGGGCCGCGGTGGCCCGGTTGGAAGAGTAACGGACTAGCAACCGAAGGGTTGCGAGTTCGAATCCAGCCAAACACCGTCGTGTACAAAGGGGGCTGGTGCACGTTAAATCTGTCGTGGCCTCAAATGTCCTCACGTTGGCGTGGTGTGGAAGTTTGGAGAGTGGGGTGCCAGCTCAGGTGTTGCCTCGTCATCTGACCGCGGTTCAAAATTACGTGGTGTTGTCCTCGGACTTTCCCTCTGGGATTGATCCCGGACCGTCACCAATAGCCCGTTGTGTTGCTCCAGTGTGACGTTAATTAAAAATACCAAAATACCAATACTATAACTATGACATAATTAATAATTGTTTTTTTAATGCATGCACTATAAAAGAATTAAAAAGGTATTTACGAGTAAATTTGTTGAAACTGGGCCCTCTTATAAAACACTATGAATTACCCGGCGTTGATCCAATTGTTTGTAAGTCATCGTAATACTCAATAGTAGTCCTATGGGGAGTTCGAATTGTTTTGAGATCTCTCTGCAGACCCAGGACAAATCAAATGGAGTTAATATCTAGACTATGCTTCTCGCAGGGTTTTAAAGAATGAATGTAGCAAATTCGATATGAGTTGATCAAACTGATAGTAAGGATAATCAATGTCATTTCTATGGGGATTTCGAGAGCAGCGTTAGCCCAGTTCGAAGAGCAACGGATTGGAAAACAGGGTTGCGAGTTCGAAACTCGGTCCAGCCAAAGACCGTCAGATACACGGAGGCTGGTGCACCTTAAATCTCAAGTGTCCTCACGTTGGTGAAGTGTGGAAGTTTGGAGTGGGGTGCTGGTTCAGGTGTTGTTCTTGACCGGTGGTTCAAAATTATGAGGCGTTGTCCTGTGATCTTTCACAACCACCACTCTGCTCAGACTCCTGAGTCAGTTCACATGTTTACCTCACCTGATGACAGTTAACGACAGTCACAAAAATCAATCAATTTCTTTATTGAGTTTAACATTTATTATCAACTGCCACCGGGAGGCCGGAGTCCCTTTCTTATTATTTTTTCATTTTTCTTTTCTCCGACCAGATGCATCAATTCTGAAAACTGGAAAGTGGGTGTACAGCTATTTAGCTAATTTTTTTGGTATAACCATGAGTCCAAAGTGAATGGAAAGAACAGTGGTGAGAAAAGGAAAAAGGTAATATCCATGGAATTAAAAAGTGAGATAATAGACAAATATGAGCAAGACGTAAGAGTAATATAGACTTGGCAACACAGTACGATCACTCTACTTCTACGATATGTACTATTCTGAAACAGAAGGACTCGATAAAGGCTATAACTCCAGCTACAATATTTGTTCATTATAAAAAATTGAAGTGGTGTTTTGGGGGCTGGTACAAATTAATCTAATTTCAATTTGAGATATGAGCATTTTGACTTACGAGCTCGGTCATGGAATGAATTAAACTTGTATCTCAACATACCACAGTACAAGATTTTGATAGTTCATTTCTAAAATGGTCAGTCTGATTTTGTATAATCGTTTATCTTCTTAATTATCGTTCATAATATTCATATTTATATGGCTTTAAAACCATGACCATTGTAAATAAGTTATTATTCTTTTACTCAGTAGATTATTTATTACTAGCTGAATTACCCGGCGTTGCTCGGGTTGAAATGGTTAAATGTTGCTTGAAAAGTGAATTAGAATAATCACTTTTCTTTCACAGAAAAATGCAACCATTTAAGTTGTAGGGAAAATACGTTTTAACTTTTTCATAGCTTCTACAATATACTTCGGACGCAGATATATATATTTAATTCCTGAATATATTGCAATATGTAAAAGATTAAGACATAAAGACAAACAGAAACGAAATTCCGACGAAAAAATGCATAATTCTAAAAATCGAAAGATGCACAAAGTGCAGTTTCAAATGCTTCTGTTTAAATACTCTCGCAATCAAGTCGTGGCGCTCACTGGGTAATTGACCATTGGTAAGAACCTCCTTGATCCCCGTCCAAATGGGATTGCAGGTGAAGGTGATAAATAAGTCTGGTCTCACGTACGTCATAGCATCTTGTGTGTATTTGTACATGTGTGTGGGACTGCCTGTAAATGTAGCTGGTAGTATGACTAAGGCACCGAGGTTTTCAACGTTCCCGTCATTTGCCACAGCATCTCTCAGGTGAATATATTCGTCAACTCTCTCAGTTTACGTTGATTTAGACGAATGTAAAGGAGACGCTCACTCTCGACTTTAGCGTACATATCGACGATGAACTGATGAAACAATTGCCTGCAGTTCAGTACGTGGTTCTGCTCAGTTTCTCGAACCATTAATCTGTACGCATAGAAATCCATCGCTAAAACTTTCTTGCTCGTTGTTTCACCTGTTCTTGGGTTGTTCTGTCTCAGATTAAAATGATATCAATCTTCACCATGTGGGGGAATATCACTGGGTACTGCAGAGCATCATAAGATCAATGCGTTTCCGAAATGCGCTGCAATGATTCACCTCGTCGTTGAATAACGATATCCCGTTGATGGAACTCATCGCCTGATATAACCACCGCGACTTCATCTGCTTGAGGAGAGTTAAAGCGCCGCTCGTCTTCGGTCTGCTCTTATGACTACTTCATATTCATCTGTTGGCATACGTTCCAATGCTGTTTCAAACGTTTTAATAAGATTATTGTGCTTATGAAACATCCTCTGTAAGTTTAACGCAATCTGACGTCTTGTTCCCGAGATGTAGGCGCACCTCTAATCAGTTTCCATTTGTTCGTTTTGAATAAAATATTGTAAAAATTTTGGTGGTTGATCTGGCAGCGGAAGCAACGATCCCGCTCTATGGTAAATCTGCCCTTGCACCTTGAATGTCGACAGAAATCTGGGCTGTCCAACAACCGATGTGGCGCCGAATGATGTCATTTCGAAACATGAGTTGTATTTTCTGATGTTACTAAGAAAATGCTTCGACTCTGATGTATCTCCTGATGTGTAAGTCAAAAGTTCTTGTGGTGGTGGTTCCAGTTGGCAGAGATTAACTTTTCCATTTTTGAAGCAAATACCAGTAGACTCTGATTTAAATTTTTTGGCTCGACAGTAACTACAAACCATTTCCATTTTCCCGATGGTAACACTTGCATGCAGCGAGTAGTCTTTATGTGAAACGTAGTGGAATCCTTCCAATGCTAAGCTAAAATGGTGCTCAGTCCGTGATCGTTTGACTCTATCTCTCTTATCCTGTAGTCGGGCCTCTCGCTGCTGTGCCATCTCTGTTGCTCTACATGTAGTGGCTCTCTCTCTCGCAATCGCAAGTCTTCTATTCCTCTCCTCAGAAGTTTCTTGACTACGCTTATCTTTCATCATCTTAGCCGTTGACTGCACTTGGCCGATCGCCTTCCGCTTCCTTGGAGGCATTGCTACAGCAAAGAAATCTGTAAAAGAATTCAAAAAAGCTATTTCATAATTAAGCAAAAGGCACACTCTCACTGAGCAATGAAATCTATTATAGAATATAATAAAAAGCTAAAATTAACGAAAAAGCAAATTCAAAATTATGAAGTACTTACATCAGTTTAGAAACATAAATCCAAAATGTACACTATCACTGTCGAATAAAGTAGGACACTTATACAAATCAACTAAAAGAGCGAATTAAAACTGTCAAATTCACTGAAAGATGATAAACTGGAAAACTTACTGAGTTAGCTTCCTTTAAATACGACCAGCTAAGAATCGAGCTGTTGGAATGTTCTCCATCATGAGTCCAAGAAAGTTTCCGTTTCCCCAACTTTCTAGAAAGTTCTACAAAGTTTTATAAAAAAAAGTAAACATAAATTCTGGTGCTGCCAGATACCGAGTAGCAAAATTACGCTTTTATGATCAATGAGCTTTTCGTTTGTGCTTTTCGGAATAACGGTGCTTGGATTAGAAATAAACGTAATCGGTGTATGCAAATTAAACTGAATAGATAAAATTTTTTCAAAAAGCAGAAGGTTGATTTTACAGAATTTTTCAGAAAGAAAATCACTGCTTTCAACGGAGGATTCGCATGTATCTCTTCCGGACATTTTAAAATAAGTTACACGCCTTACCTAAAAAGCCTTGTGAAACAGAATTCTACAAATCATTACGTATTCAATAAATTATTTAAGGAAAGTGGGTCGAAATATACACCAACTTTCCTTGAAAATCATCCTTGAACTCCTGAAAATCTTTCTTGAATTTCCTTGCAAAAATAAATATTTTAAAATATTCTTTCTTAAATCAATAAAATATCTATAATTTATTTACATCATGGGAAGAACTAAAAAGTCAGTTCAAACATAAATACTGTAATTTAATTTGTTTCGGAAAAAATTGTTTTTCGATCAACAGTGGTAAAGCAACCATCGCTGCCTAAAGCAATCAATCTATGCTCAATGTTGTTTCTATTGCGATTTCGAATAGTTTTTAGTCCCCTAGGGCCAATAGAACGGGGTTAAGAGTTAGCCTATGCTGACCGCAGTGTTCCAAAGTATAAATGTACCAAATTTGGTGTGGATTGGTCAAACGGTGTAGATTTTTATAGAAAATATACATATATACACACACATCCTATTTTATATATAGATGTATTCTAGCTATAATATGAAAATAGATGCTAAGCATTAACAAATTTTGACGGTAGAGGGCCTCAAATTTGGATAATTTTATCGTGACTCATGTATCAATCTGGCATTTAAAATTGATGTGTGTTAGTGAATTATCTTCAATAATCATCAGTAGATATAAAGAAAAGTCAAACTTGCCATTAAAATTTTAAAAATAAGTATAGTATTAGTTTTGCATCCCATTTATGGGACATTGGCCAAAAGTCACTAAATTAGTTGAATTTCTTTTTTTCCCCATAAAAACAACGTAGATGCGCCCGATTTTCATAAACACTTGTTTATTATTTATTTTGAATTATTTTTTTATTTAAAATATAGTTCAATAATTTGACTTTATTTCTCATAATTATTCATTCTGCATTGAATTATTGGTTATATATATTGCCTTTCAGATTATTCAATTTCAACATGTTTCGACAGAATTATGTCTACGAAATGGAAAGAGATTGAAAAGTGAGACGATGACGAAGAAATTGAAGATGTTCAAATTGCTATTATCCCTCCACCTACTGACGAATTGACAGATGAAGATTTTGATGAAGAACAAATGTTGGAAGATGGCATTCTTCAGGATATAGAAGGAACTTTAGAACATAATACCGAAATTCCAAAACGAATGAGAAAATGAGGCTTCAACTTCTATAGTTCAAAAGCATAAAAAAGGTGATCCAAGCTTACTTCCCAAATGGGAAAAGTCTGACCCAATCTATAAAAATGAAATGATTATCCCATCCAATAATACCGACGATAAATGGGATTACAAGGTAAAAGTATAATGGAAATTTTTGAAGAATTTTTTTCAACTGATTTATTGAACTTTATTGTTGAGCAAAGCTTGATTTATGCCACATAAAAAAAATAATCCAAATTTTACTCTTGACATAAATAAATTGAAAATATTCATAGGAATTCTTCTCTTTAGCGAGTACCATAAACTTCCACAGCCAAACATATATTGGGAGCAGAGCCCAGATGCAGGAATACCTTTAGCATATAATGCTATGACAAGGCAAAAATTCAAACAAATAAAGCAATACCTTCATCTAAATGATAATGGAACTATTGATGAAAGTGACAAAATGTATAAACTAAGACCATACTTGGATGCACTGAACAAAAGTTTTCTGAAGTTTAGCGTCTTTGACTCAAATTTATCAATTGATGAAATGATGATAAGGTACTATGGGAAGCATTCAGTAAAAATGTACATGAAAGGTAAGCCAATAAATTTTGGTGTCTTTGTAGTGTAAATGGATACTTATACAATTTCTCACCTTATCTTGGTAAAGACAGTCAAACCAGCAATGAACCACTTGGGATTAGAGTGATACAGAACCTAACATCAATTATTCCGCAAGAGGAATCCGTCAACAATGAAATTTTTTACCAGCATAAGGAAGAGTGAGTGAAGATCTGAGGTACAATTGTGGGAATCATTTTGTAAAAATTATCCAGACTCAATGGCGTTGCGCGCAGTTGAAAAAGAATGAAAGAAAAAATTTACAGTAGATGTGATGTTCCTCTTCATAATGCCAGTTTTGAAACTTTTCATACCAAATAAAATTCAGTTTTAAGATTTATTTTAAATTATTATTTCAATAGGATTTTATTATAAAAGAAAATTATTTTTGTATTAATTTTCATAAAATGTATGCCCTCTTGGTTTACAATAAAAGGATACTTCATTTTCTCTATTTTTTTTTGCAAAGATACTATTTCGTTTCTTGTGACTAGTGGCCAATGTCCTAGAAATGGGGCGGCAATGTTACTAGCTGTTATTATGAATGACCAATGTCCCCAAAATGGGACAGTTGTTTTCAAGAACAAACATAATAACGATTAAGCTTAAATTCATACAGCACCCTTCTAAAGACTGTAGAAGATGGGAACAATCAATATTTTTCAAATAAACATCATGGTTGAATTCCGGCCCTTAATGGGTTAAAAACCATAGTTAGGTGTTACTTGGTATAATTGTGAATCTTCAAAAATCATTGCTGTATGAAATATACTCAAGCAGAAAAGCATCACAAGTGGATGAAATATTTAATTTATGAAGTATGGTTTCTTGAAGGTCATGATAAGTATGCAATGAGTCAACAGTATTGCTCCTTCCATATTTATTCATTCTGTGAAAGTTTGAGATCTTTCTTTGTGATATAGCTATTGATTTCATCGTTTTAATTTATGTAGGTGAAAAAGCATTTGCTTTTCTTTTTGCTTAAGAATGTTATTTTGTTGCTTATGATTTGCTTTTTATCCATCAAGGAGAAGATTTGAAGAATAATCTGAGGACAATTTTCTTCACCTTATTTGAGATTTGAGCATCAGGAACAAATTAAAGTTGACCGAAGTGAATTACTGGAGGATCCCAACCTCTTAGATTTAAGAAAGCATCAGAGTTTGGAATATGCAATCTGACATTACAAAGTAAGTATCCTCCCTGCTTTCATAGATGTAGGCATTTCTTGTAAGGTAAAATGTTATTAATTTTACTATTGTATTATATTTACATTATCTAATAAAAATGCATCTATCTGAACTGACATGTCGAGATTGCAACTGTGCTTAACTCCAGCTGATACATTGAAAAGATCGTTCTATAAAATAAACCCATAGATAGAATTTAAATTGTGGTTAGTTAGTTTTACATGATTTTGGACTCCATTTGTGAATACCTCTAATGATGGTGTCCATGATGATGATGATCATGATGTTCGTGATGATCGTGGTGATGGTCATGATGATGGTCATGGTGCTCGTGGTGGCCATGGTGATGGTCATGATGATGGTGTCTCGCCTCCTCTGCAGCAACTGGTTTGCGAAAGGCAAATTCGCAGAGCACAACCAAGCAGGTCAGTACCAAGACAACGGTGAGTGGCTGCATTGTGGATGAGAGTGGTTTAGGGAGAAGAACGAAAAGTTTACTATTCAGGGAAAGTTCCATCAACTAAAATATCTTCCCAATGATCAAAATTCAAGCAGGACTCGTACATTTCTTAAAAGTGCTTATTTTATTTTGAAAAATAAGGGCCCAGAAAAGAGTTTGTTTTTCAAGTCAAAATATTCCATTCTAACACTAGAATTTCCTGGGTTTTTTCATGACATGAAAAGTTTTAATGCCAGATTTAGTGTTATGGTGTCTTAAAATGTCCCTAAATCAAGTTTGAACTTTAGTAAAGCATGTAACAGATTTAGGATTTGTCTGACTGCAGGCAGAAATACATTGCTCCTGGTTTGTGACGTTTGATTTCTTTTAATATTATTACAGAATCTAATCTTGTGAAAACAAGGAGACAGGCTGTTTGGTTCTCTCCTTTTCTGCTAATTGTCCTTATTTCCATAATCTTTTCCTGCTGAGGTTGAAAACTGAACCCCGAATTGTGTTGAATTGTGAGAATGACTTATTTTTCATGGTGCATTGGCCACTTTTTGTTTTCCTGGCCGATGCACCATGAAAACTAAGTCATTGGCACAATTCAACACGTCAGTTTGTAGTTCAGTTTACAACATCAATTGATTCAGTTCTGACATCTGGAATTAAATCAAGAATTGCAAGACATATACAGGAAGATAGGAAAATCTACTACATAGTTCTACAGAATTAAAATTGGCTTCTTGCTGACATTGAACAAAAATAGTTTTGGGTGGCAGTGCCTTCTAGAGTGATAAAAAAAATTTCTTTACAGTGAAAAACATTGATTTGTTTGTGAATCACCTAGTTCCTCTTTCAGACAGATAGTCTGTCCACCTCTTGTGCTCCTTTTTGACATGAATTGAACTCCTAATTACTTAAATTCTATCTTTCATCTTATTTTCCAATTTTTCTAGCGACATTTTAACTTTTCTCATTTATAGCAATTTCACTAATTATAAACATTTTTTATTAATTATGATGTGGAGGTAAGCTGTCATCAGTAGGTACTCCGTAATTGATACGTCTATTCTGTATATTACATTTTGGATAATCAGTGACATGAATTTTTTGGACCCAGACGTGAAGTTTTTGGAACCAGATAAATGAGTTTGCCAGATCCCATGGACACCATATTATGAATTTCTTCAATCATACAAATTTCAGAATGTTTATTTTTCATTATATATTTATCATGTATGAAAATAAAATGTTTTGAATTACTTCAATTATTCTGATATATAATAATTGGTTCGAGACGTGCTTTTGAGAAAAAATCATGTCACTAATAGAAAATAAAAGGAACTTGCATCTTGAAAAAATTCCTACTTCTCATTAATTTTTAGCTTGCAAAAATAACTTATTGGTGAAAAAATTGTTATTTGTAAGTTGACAGTGAAGAATGAGACAATATGAAAATACATCAATTTGGAATCAAATGTCTATTTTTCAAATTCTTTGAGCATTGACAAGTATTTCATTAGTATATTCGCACCCAAAAAGGGTTTATATATGAAACAAAAAAATGAAGCCTTTCTCTGTGAACAGCATAGAACAAATGTAATAGCATCCCCTAGATAATGCCAATTCAGTGGAATTTGAGCTTGCAATAAAAAATTTACCAATTCTAATAGCTTTCTGCTTCAACCCATAATCTTTTCTCAAAATACTCACACTATTTCTCAAATACAAAATACTCAATTCTCAGACGAGTGAATTAACTTTTACATTCCTAATTTCAATTCCATAAATATTGAATAGTTATTCTAGCAGTGTAAAGAATTCTAAGGGATCAATGCATTTTCCCCCAATAAATTGAAATAAAAATTGACCAATGTATTACTCAAAACAAAATGAAACTGCCAATTATAAAGATTTATGTGCAAAATTGGAATGCTTTTGTGATACTGAAGAAAATCTTTTCGTCGTGTCTTTATACACTACCTGACATTGAAAATGCAACACCCAGAAGGAGTGCGCAGAACTGGATGAAATTTACAGGGTAGACGCACCTCACCGAGATATGTAAATGATGCAAACTGCGCAGCTGTCCCGCGTACGGCGAGTGAAAAACCAGGAAAGGAACCTGCAAAAGTGGTCAGTTTCGCGCCGCTCTGTTTTCCAGGTAAATCAAAGTTGCAATTTGTTTTTGTGTCTCAGAGGAAACGTCTAGTAGCGGAGAATGCCAGGACGCCGCCAATCAAGACAGTTCCAGCAAACAGACGACTTCACGAGGGGTATGGTGATTGGCCTCAGAAGGGCAGGTTGGTCCATACGTCAAATCTCAGCAGATACCCACCTACACGCGTCCACGGTGCACCGGTTGTGGCACAGATGGTTGGACCAAGGGAATGTGGCACGTTTGAGGGGTTCCGGTGCATCCAGAGTGACGTCAGCACGCGTGGACCGACGCATCTGCCGTCAAGCATCGGCGGCCCCGCAAGCCACGTCTGTCACCCTTTTGCAGCATGTGCAGGACACTCTTGATGCTCCCATATCGTCCAGGACCATTATCCGCCGATTGATCGCTGGCGGCCTGCACTCATGCCCGTTGAGACGACTATCATTGACCCAACAGCACAGACGTCTCCGTTTGCAATGGTGTCGGGATAGAGCCACGTGGACGACGGAATGGCACAGGGTGGTGTTCTCAGACGAGTCACGCTTCTGTTTTAGCAATGACAGTCGCCGTGTATGAGTCTGACGCCGACGTGATGACAGGGCCAATCCGGCCGCATCTGTGGAACGCCATACCGCGAGACAACGCGGTATAATGGTTTGGGGCGCCATCACCTACGATAGCAGGTCACCTCTGGTCCGTATTCAGGGCACTATGACGGCCCAACGATACGTGGATGACGTGCTGCAGCCGGTGACACTACCTTTCCTTCAGGGGGTGCCCAATGCCATTTTCCAGCAGGATAACGCCCGGCCGCACATGGCACGCATCAGCCAACATGCCCTGCAAGGTACCCAGGTGCTTCCCTGGCCAGCTATCTCCCCTGATCTCTCACCTATCGAACATTTCTGGGACGTCATTGGACGTCGCTTGCATGCGCTGCCACCGGCACGTTCAGAAGACGAACTCTGGCAAATAGTTGACAGGGAATGGGCAGCCATCCCTCAGGACACCATCCGCACGCTCATTGCGTCTGTACCTAGACGTGTTGCTGCCTGTATCGCCGCTCGCGGTGGTCCTACAACCTACTGATCAGACGTTCTTGCTGCTCAGTGGCAAGGTGTATAATGTTGCAATAAAGATCACTTATTGCTCGTTGCTGTCTCTCTGTTTGCCAAATTTCATCACTTTCTGCCAACTCCTTCTTGGTGTTGCATTTTCAATGTCAGGTAGTGTATTTTTGTGAATAGACTACAGTACTAATAACTAGAACATCTTAAGAAAAAGCAAATTACCACAATTTTAATATCTGAGTGAATATGTTTCGAACATCTTCACTCAACACATAGTGAATGGTTTAAAATGGGCCATGTGCGATTTATAGTCACACTGAATGTTTAAAACAAAACATGAAAACCAACACTAATGAGCAGGCTTGTGAGTGACACCTATTGGTCAATGGTCCAAGCTGAAAATACTTATCTTGTAATTATTATCTCAATTAGCAAATACTGTTATTTAGTGTCTTCAGAGGGAGGATGATTTTCATTATAATTTTGTGGTGAACTCAGTATAAGCGAAGTTCTTAACTAATTCGAATAAAATAACATGCATCTTCAGTATTTCATTCTCAATATTCAGACATGACAAAGAAAAATGAAATTTAAAATTTTGATTTAAATCAATGATTTTTTAATAAAAATCACTTGATTTAAATCGGCATAACCTGGCATTAACCTTCACTTGTCTCCCTATTAGGAGGGCGAAAGACCCTTAGGATTTGTGCCATTCAATATACTCCATTTCTATAATCTACGCCCAATAAAGCGAAGAAACGTTTTCGATTCTTTTTTATCCAGAAAATATGCCGACAGTAAATGATTGACTTCACATAAGAGAATGAGGGTTAACACATTTTAAAAATAAGGAAGAAAATGCAGGGAAAAGCAAATGAAGTTAAAATTTTTTTAATTTGGTTATAAATTTGGAAGCCAAAAATTATGCTTCCCTTATATTGTGAATGAAATTGTCGCAAACACTTATCCTTGATGCAATTTCACTCAGCTGAATTTATTGAAGAAACTTGTTTTAGTACCTGATTTCTTTATATACATACCATCCTCAAGCTTTTGAGACCTGAAATATATAAGCTTGGATGGTATCACAAGTCTCAGATTCTTTTGAAGAGTCTGAAACCAGACCTACAGGGGCTAATAGAAAACATGAAAATTTTCACTTCAGCCAAAATAGAGAACTTCCAACATAAAATAAATATTCCTCTACTTTCTCTTATTCTTCTGTTGTAAAATCCAACAATGGAATCTAAAACAATTAGGAGATTCCAATACTTATTGATTTGAAATAGACTTCAAATTGAGAATGACTTAATCTAGATATTATCCTACATTAAACCAATCATTGCTGACCTAACTACTGTACAGCAGCTTCGTCATTCACATTAGTAAAATATATATCAATGTCATTAATATTATAATTTTGCAAGTTAAAAGCTTTTTTAATTTTTATTGTCATTAACTTTAAATTGTTGTCACTAATCCTTAATATGAAATTTTAAAATTTATAATCTAATGAACATAGATCTAAATATTTTACTGCCAATATTAAGTTTGAAAATATGGATCACTATTGTCTTATGCAGATTGCATATGCCCCATTTAATTCTATAATCTCAAGGGATTCACGAATTTGTTTTTATTTTCAATGGGGTCCTTTCACTAAAAAGTTTGGGTATCAAACTTTGACAACAATAAACAATATTCAGTATTGTGATTATTATAATTTGTTTCCATTATTTAATTCCTTATTTATAACACTTATGCACATTGCGCAATTTTTCTTTTCAGATATATGCAAGAATGAAGTTTCAACGATTTTCAATCAGTGTGAATGATGTGAAAAGGATATTTCAAACCTCTTAAGGAGCTTATTCCCAGTTGAATCAAAGGGAACTTTTTGAATAGGAAGCAAACAAAGGTAAGTTTGCCCAAAAGCAATAGCATAGCTTCTTATACCAGCATCATTACATACTCAAAAGAATGACTTCTACTGTCAAACCCTAAGAATGACGCTTTTTTAAACTGAAATCACTGGTGTCTTGTCTTTGAGGACACTGCAGTTAGTGATTGGAATGCAATGTCACCAACTTAAAGAAATTATTGAGAGCATAAGTAATTGCCTTATATACAAGTGTTTTGGAATTATTTATTTTATTTACCTAGGTCATTATCAATGTTATCGGTTTTATGTTATCTTCCATGCTAGTAGACTGAACCTCAACCATAAAAATATTAAGATCGAAAGTGTTAGGATACCTAGAACTTTGCATACCTTCTTAGCAAAGATATCAAGAAATAATAACTTAAATGAAGACAAGAATTTAATGAACTCACCATTATAACTAACCATGTTGTTTGAGTTTCAGCTGTTATTTGAATTACGTATTGCCAGATGTAATTTTATAAATGTTACTGTTACTTTGACTGTTACTGTTACTTTGAGGAAGGTCAGAAGTGACCTCGTCATTTGAGCGTGGTTCAAAATTATGAGGTAGGTAGGTATTTGTATGGTATTTTTTAATTAACGTCGCACTGGAGCAACACAACTGACTATTGGCGGAAGTCCGGGATGAAAGCGGAAGGGAAAAATTGGGGAACACCACGTAATTTTGAATCACTGTCAGATGACGATAACGCAATTTGAAATATCAAGTGATAGGTCGACGTTTCCATGAAATGGCCTTTAAGCATGTAAAAAAGTCGGTCTTGATTTTATGAAATGAACTTTATTCGTGAAAGATTTCAAAAACCATAACAAAACGAAACCTGCGACATTCCATAGTTTAAATGGGGCCGAAGTAGCCCAGTTGAAAGAGTAACGGATTAGCGGAACCGGAGGGTTGCGAGTTCGAAACTCCGTCCAACCAAAGGCCATCGTGTTCGCGAAGCTTGTGCACGTTAAATCTGTCGCGGCCTCAAATGTCTTCACGTTCGCGTGGTGTGGAAATTTGGATAGTGGGGTGCTAGCTCAGGTGTTGTCCTCGATCTTTCCCTGCGGGATTGATACCGGACCATCGCCAATAAACCCTTGCGTTGTCTCTAGCGCGACGTTAACTACCTACCTAACAAAGTTTAAATTCGTCATCTGACCGGTTGGTAGTTGAATTGACGTCGTATGAAGCAACGAGTTATTGGCGACGGTACGGGATCCAGCTGGAAGGGAAAGATCCGGGTCATCTGACCGTAATTCAAAATTACGAGGTGTTGTCCTCGAATCTTTCCTTTCGGAATTGATCCCGAACCTATGCCAATAGCGCGTTGTGTTGCTCCAGTGCGACGTTAATTCAACAGTCTACCTACCGTCGATTGAGATAGTTTTGTTTTGAATTGCTTCGGATAAATGCTCAGAAAACGTTTTGCAACTATTTTTCAACTTTTGCGACAATGGGTATCTTTTTAAGCACAATCGTTTCAAGCGCTCCTATTTTCAAAATGTTGGAGACTGAAAATTTTGGCATTTTTTTAATTCACTAAAGGTCAAGAGTAAATCTGTTTTCACCAATATCATGAATCTATTTCAGTCTCGTATTTTTCACCTATATTTGGGCATTACGACGAATAGTAAAATATCCCACTTGATGACAAATCGATGCATTTTCTAAGTTGGCAACATTAACGTCTTTTTTACACAAAAAGGCAGGAAGCTTTCTAACAACCCAAAAATTCGAATCCAAGTATAATAATGAATAGACATGCTTCTACTTATTAAGAATGTTGGTAATTCAGATTTGATATTGAGGAAGTATTTATTTTACTTTAAAATTCATTTGTTTTATTTCTTGTATTTACGTGTTTTCACTTAGCACATTTTTTATTTGGGCGTTTTCGTTTTGTATCTGGGCAACTAAAACTATGTTACTAAAATATGCTCTTGGAGACTGATTTTGTTACTATTTTTAAGAATTTAAGTTAGTAAAGCTGCTATTTCACGAGTGCTCAGGCTATGGCAACCCTGAAAACGCAATTAGGATTGAAAGGTTGCACGAAAATCTATATATATAAAATAGGATGTGTGTATATTTTCTATACAAATCTACACAGTTTGACCAATCCACACCAAATTTGGTACACTTATACTTTAGAACACTGCGGTCAGCATAGGCTAACTCTTAACCCCGTTCTATTGGCCCTGGGGGGCTAAAAACTATTCGAAATCGCAATAGAAATAACATTGAGCATAGATTGATTGCTTTAGGCAGCGATGGTTGCTTTACCACTGTTGATCGAAAAACAATTTTTTCCGAAACAAATTAAATTACAGTATTTATGTTTGAACTGACTTTTTAGTTCTTCCCATGATGTAAATAAATTATAGATATTTTATTGATGAAGGGGGAAAAAGAATATTTTAAAATATTTATGTTTGCAAGGAAATTCAAGGAAAGGTTTTCAGGAGTTCAAGGATTATTTTCAAGGAAAGTTGGTGTATATTTCGACCCACTTTCCTTAAATAATTTATTGAATACGTAATGATTTGTAGAATTCTGTTTCATAAGCTTTTTAGGTAAGGCGTGTAACTTATTTTAAAATGTCCGGAATAGATACATGTGAATCCTCCGTTGAAAGCAGTGATTTTCTTTCTGTAAAATCGACCTTCTGCTTTTTGAAAATTTTTTATCTATTCAGTTTAATTTGTCTACACCGATTACATTTATTTTTAACCCAAGCACCGTTATTCCGAAAAGCACAAACGAAACACTCATTGATCATAAAAGCGTAATTTTGCTACCCGGTATCTGGCAGCACCGGAATTAATGTTTACTTTTTTATAAAACTTTGTAGAACTTTAATCTGAGGCAGATAAACCCAAGAACAGGTGAAACAACCAGCAAGAAAGTTTCAGCGATGGATTTCCATGCGTACAGATTAATGGTTCGAGATACTGAGCAGAAACTGAATTTTTAGAATTCTGCATTTTTTCGTCGGAATTTCGTTTGTGTTTGTATTTATGTCGTAATCTTTTACATATTGCAATATATTCAGGAATTAAATGCATATATTTGCGTCCGAAGTATAGTGTAGAAACTATGAAAAAGTTAAAACGTATTTTCCGTACAACATAAATGATTGCATTTTTCTGTGAAAGAAAAGTGATTATTCTAATTCACTTTTCAAGCAACATTTAACCATTTCAATCCGAGCAACGCCGGGTAATTCAGCTAGTATTTAATACAGGAAAACTATGTATTGCCGAAAATACTTTAGAACAGACTATTTTATCAACTTCAATGAGCTACCGGAATGGCTTAAATAGAAGATACGAATAAAACTAAAAAAATGAAAAATGCGTCTGTAGGAATTTTGGTGAAACATGAGAAAATCAAAAAGCTAGTTAGAAAATGTACAACGAAAGGCACACAATTCTGTTTCAGAAGACAGCCTGTCGATTTGGAGTTGAAGATTTATGGAATCTTGGGGTTGAATAGGATTTTTGGGTTTGTTCTTGCGTACTTAGAGATGGTAAATTTACTGGAGGTAAAGAAGCGAGTCAATTTGAGTGGAGATATCAGTTTGAATGGTCTTCGTAGATTTGATCGCCAAAGCGTATGATTTCTCGACTTTAGGTGTCCTAGATTCCACTTGCTTGTGTGCTTCAATGAAGGTGATGTTTTAGAGAACTTGAACTGACTGAATTTCGATTTGTGTAGTCTGTCTCGGAGAAGGAAAGGAATTTTAGTTCAGCGCTGTTCGATTCCTGAAAACGTCATTGCAGATTTAGAAATACAACCCTCTTCATCAAGTATGACCTAAGGCGTAGATTTTGAAAACCTTGATGAAAATGAAAGTCAGGAAGAAGTTGTTGATTGAACTGAATTAGGACACGGAGAGGTAGAATCATGTAACACTCCATCTGCTGAAAGACCTTCAGTTTCCATTCAACAAGAGGAAACTCCAATTGAAGATTCTCCTGATGATAGATTGAAAAACCCAAGATATCCAGCATCATATGCCAACATCAAATTGTCAGCTGAGGAAATAAATAAAGCACTATATTTGGAAAATCAAGATTTGTCTTGTCACTTTTCCTTCAACAGGTGGAAGAAAATTCAACCCATCATGCAAGAATGGAGTTTTACCAAATAAAAGTGTAAAAATTAGAAAATGGCTGGTATATAGCCAAGAAAAAGATGCCGTATTTTGCTTGCCATGTACTGTTTTCCCTCCCACGCGAACAATCAATATGGGGAACAACTGGCTATAGAGGATGGACAGAGCATAGGGGGACCGGGATATTGTTCTCCATGAAAAATCGAAAACACACTTATCAGCAGAAATTGCAAGGATCCAGTGGATCTCTCAGAAGAGGATTGATTCACGTTTAGCTGAACAATCAGATCAGTTAGTCCATCCCAATCGAGAGGAGCTGTTTGTTGTCATCGATATTTAAGTGAAGAAATGCTTAGATTTCGTAAAAAGGATGTAGCTAAAGGAAAACTCATAGGTCTGTTCAAGCTATTGAGTAAATACAGGTGGTTATCAAAATAATGGAAACACCTGTGAATAAAAGTGACATTTAAGAATGCGCTTCGTAAGCATTAAAATATAATCCTAGCCTACCAGTTTTTTTAATATAAAAAGTACTATATATCATGGTAGTATGAGGTAGCTTTAGTGAAGTTGTATACGTCGTGGATTTTTGTCAAAAGCGTGAAAATGTCAGACCTCACAGACTTTCAAAGAGGCCAAATTGTAGGAGTCCGACTAGTTGGAGCAACTGTGACCGAAACATCCCAGCTTTTAGGCGTTTCTAGAGGTACGGTGTCTAAAGTCATGACAGCGTACACACAGCGCGGCAAGACAAGCTCGGCAAAGCAAAATAGTGGACGGAAGGAGAAGCTGAGTGAAAGAGACCGACGGGTAATTGAAGCGGATTGTAATGTCTAAAAAGAAAACAACTGCAGCCAAAGTGACCGCAGAGCTCAATCAGCATCTGGATTTTCCAGTGTCAATAATTACAGTTAGGAGGCTCCTTCATAAACAGAACATTTACGGCAGAGTAGCAATTCCCAAGCCACTTGTCACAGATGTTAATGCCAAACGTCGTCTACAGTGGTGCCACAACCACAAAACCTGGTCGATTGATAAGTGGAAGACAGTTATATGGTCAGACGAATCATCTTTCACACTTTTCCCCACAACAGGACGGGTGCACGTTTGGAGGACACCTGCATAAGCGTGATTGTCTCCTTCCAACTGTCAAGCATGGAGGTGGATCTGTCATGGTATGGGCAGCCATGTCGTGGTTTTCTGCTGGCCCAATCGTAACCCTGAAAGGAAGGATCACTGGGGAGAGTATAGAGAAGTTTCAGCCGACCAGGTCCATCCTATGATGCAAACTTTGTTTCCTGCAGGAGATGGAATTTTCCAGGATGATAATGCTCCTATTCATGCAGCGGGACTGGTCCAATCATGGTTTGATGAACACGAGGATGAACTGAAACATCTACCTTGGCCAGCACAGTCCCCCGACCTCAATATAATCGAACCTTTATGGTCTATTTTAGAGCGTTCAATCCGGAATCGATATCCTCCTCCGGCATCTCTCCCGGAACTTTTACAATATCTCCATGAAGAATGGTACAATATTCCTCTAAACACTATTCAGCACTTGTATGATTCGATTCCCAGGCGGATCCAAGCTGTATTACATGCCAAAGGCGGTCCTACGCCATATTAGTAAAGGATTCCTTATAAATCCAGTGTGTTTCCATTATTTTGATAACACCCTGTATAAATAGCCCTAATGCTAGAGTATACCTTGAAAAATTGATAAAGCTAGTACTCAAAAAGGAAAGCTGGGGTCTAATTTCTTGGGTTATCGAAACGTGTATGATGTAATTAACAAAATGAGTGACATTGTTATCATAGATAGTATAAAAACTACTAACATTTATTCTATCATTCTAGACTCAACTCAAGACATTAGTAAAAAGAATGCTCGACATTAGTGGTTCGTTATATCGACATACTGACCTGCATGGCGCCCCAAAGAAAAATGTCAAACCTAAAAAGAGGCTCATTAAAGTTTTCACTAGTGGAGATACCACAGTCCAAAATCTTTTTAAAGGAATAATGTATTGCCTGAATTTACTTGATCTTGATCCAAGTGGATGGGGCTGGTCATATGAGAGGAAAATTCAATAGTGTAAAAGCGCTAATCCAGATAGAATGTCCCAAAGCGCTCCATATCTTCGCACAGATTTGCTTTAATTGTGGAAAAATCTATGGACATATGCCCCAAAATGAAAAATCTATTTTCTCTTTTAGAGGAATTATATGTCTTGTCAGGTCATACAAGGCATGATCTATTTACTAAACTTGGACAAGGGTCCAACCAAAATAAGGAGACTGAAAAGAGTGCAACTACAAGATGGTCAAGCAGAAATGATGCCCTGCAAACAGTTGTCACCTAAAACAACACACAATAAAGGAGACGTTGCATAGTTTATCCATTGACAAAAAAGCTGCTAATGATTCAAAGGCACTGGCCTATGGAAACAAATGACCGATTTTGAAAACATTTGCTCAATACATGTTGCCTCAGCTATTTTCAAAGTGTTGTCACCAATCACAATTGTTCTACAATAAAAATAATTGATTATAGCAGTGTGTCAAAAATTGTTGCTGAAACCAAAGCTAAACTTGTAAAAATGCGAAGTGAGTCTGAGGGAATAAAGTGAATGATTCAATTCTTGCCTTTGCTGATGTGAATATTTCGCAACCCCCCACCGCAGCAGAAAACTTAAGAGGTTTATGGATGGAATGGCTATCAATGAAAGAATAGATGATCCTCTTAAGAGGATCAAAGTGGAAGTTTATTTTCAAGTACTAGATTCACTTATTAAACAACTCAATGACAGATTCTCTGACAGTTCTCTTTCTATAATCTCACAAATGCAGTGCTTTCACATGAAGGAATTTTGAAAATTGCAAGAGAAAAAGAAAAGCAGGGATATAAATTCTTGCCTGATTCTCCATCAGTGAAAGACTTGTGGTTTTTACGATCTTGAAAGTGACCAAATAATAGAGGAACTAGAAACTTTTGCAAATGTGTATAAGGTTACTCACTCAGAAATTGACATTTCCGACCTGCTTCTAGAGAAAGAAAAGTGTAAAAATATGACACCAGACAGGGAATCTGTCGTTTCAGGAACTGAAGGTGGAAATGAAGTTGAAGTCCCTAAAGATGGAGATGAGGAAGAAGATTCAGACCATGATGAATTGCTTTTGTCTGTTGATCAGTGGGTAAAAAGAGGCTTTATTAGGCCTTACAGATGCCTGCAGTATGTCAGCATTTCCTCAACTCACCATGCTGTATCGTATCCTTTTATCGTTACCTGTCACAAGTTGCTCAGCGGAAAGGACGATGAGCCGTTTAAAGATTGTAAAGAACAGGTTAAGAAGCAGCTTAGGGGACCATTGGTTGTCATGCTTATTGATACTATCATCTGAGAATGACATTCTCAAGAAAATCACAAATGAAGAAATTATCGAAAAGCTTGCCACATCAAGTGCAGAGACAAAAGCTTCTGTTAAAATCTTATAAATAGTACATAAATCCCTGTGCTTAAAGAATTTATTTTCTGATCATACTATAGATTTTTCAACCTAGTGTTCGAATGTTTTCTCTTCCCTCCGCATAAGATAGCTGTTTTTTGTCACTACTCTAAAACAATTTAGTTTTTAAGGTTTTATGAATACTTACTCAACTCATGTAAACATTATGATAATACTCATATTCATTAGTTTTTACACATTTCGTTCGTTTTTTCAATATCTGATTATAGAATTATTGATCTTCATTGATGTGTTCAATTTTAGAGGGTTTTTTGAATATAAAATTATTCTTATACAAAAGGTCAAGGTAAAATATTTGTTTTATTCATATAACATTCAGAATCTTTCAAAACTGATTTTACTACACTGCTGGCCACCCAAATTGCAACACCAAGAAAGACAAGAGATATCACAACAAAATTTATTTTGTAGATAACATGTTGACCAAGTATCAAATGATTAAATTTATAGACTTCTGTGAAGTGTGGTTCCTGCCAAAATCAGTAGCCAGAGTAGCCGCCATTGTTGGAGATCACCGCTGCCACACGCCTCGGCATTGATTCAAAGAGACTTTGGATGTGTTCTTGGGGTACAGCAGACCAAGCAGCTTCCACACGTTGCCAAAGTTGATCTGGTGTGGCAGCTGGGGATGTATTCTGGGTCAATCGTTGAGAACCATGGACCACATGTTTTCTATCGGCGAAAGATCCGGAGAGCGAGCTGGCCAGGGAAGCAATTCAATCTGGCGATTGACGAAGAACCCTTGGACAATGCGTGCCACGTGTGGTCGCGCATTATCCTGTTGAAATATGGCTGTGGGCAAGCCCTGAAGGTAAGGAAGGACAACTGGCTCCAACACCTCGGAGATGTAGCGCTGGCTGTTTAAAGTACCGGCAATGCGTACTAGAGGAGTGCGAGAGTGATATCCAATACCGCCCCATACCATAATACCCGGTGCAGGACCAGTGTGGCGGTGCATAACGCAGCTGTTCAGCATCCTCTCTCCACGGTGTCTCCAGACTCGAATCCGACCATCGTGGTGTTGCAGACAGAAGCGTGACTCATCAGTAAAGACAATTTCATTCCATTCTGCCGTCCACATCCTTCTTTCATCGCACCATTGGCGGCGGAAACGTCTGTGGTTCTGCGTCAACGGTAGACGAAGCAATGGACGTCTTGGGGACAGACCACTCTGCTGTAAACGGCGTCGAATGGTACGCGCAGACACTGGATGATGCGGTACAGACTGAATGTGCTGTGCTATGGTTCGTGATGTGGCTGAGCGATCCGTCACTGCCATACGCACAATATGCCTGTCATCACGTGAAGTGGTGCACTGAGGTGGATGCGATCGAACACGTCGGTCCGTCGTACCCTCCTGCATCCAACGATCACATATCTGCATTACAGTTGTTTGGTTTCGTCCAACACGACTACCGATTTCCCTGAAAGATAATCCACAATCTCGGTAGGCCACTATCCTTCCTCTGTCGAACTCGGATACTTGATCAAAAGATGATCGCTGTTTTCTACGAGGCATAATTGATCGTTTTTTTGAAAAAACCACAAGAAAAACACAATTGCCGTACTTGAAATCGTCGAAATCTCCAAGCCTTAAATAGCGCTTTGAAGTGGCGCCACAGGCGCGCGTGATGTGCGTCTGCGCTGAAATTCTAATCATTTGCATATCTCACTTCCGCTAATGCATGTTGTAAATTTCATATTATTTGCATGCTTCCTTCAGGGTGTTGCATTTACGGTGGCCAGCAGTGTATATTAAAGTTATTTTCATTTGCAAAGAAATATCATTGTTTATACATGAAATCTGTTATAAATATAAACTTTTCATTTTCCTAGCTGTTCTGGTTTTATTTATCTCAACCAAATTTATCCCTTAATTTCATTCATCTTTAACTGATTTACAAAATACGAAATGTAGAGCTTTGTGTGGATTCAGTTGGAAATTTGAGATTCCAATAAAGATTATATGGTTAACTGGATTTGAGGGGGGTGGTAAAGAAAAATTTGGGGAGATTTGCGCCATTGGGTTTGAGGGGGATGGGCATCCCTGAGTGTGACGTTAATTAAGAGTACCAAATCTATAAAATCAAGGTATAAGCGGGAGTTTCCTTTTTTGTGTGTTCAGGTCAAAGTTTAAGGAAGGATGTAATCACTGAAAAAAGTACTCTCAGATTGCTGAAGAATTTCATGACAGCGACGATAGATCTATGCATTTATAGAAATTTATGTAGTCTCCAAGTCCAATTAAATATACTTAAACTTCACAGCAATCAGAGAATATAAAGTCTTCTATAAATTCACATGCATAAAATCTTCATATAGACCGCTTTCATTCTACATTGTGTGCATGATCACCAACTTCCTAATTTGCAATTGGAACCCCTTTTCTGTCATATTTTTGAATCTACACTGCTGGCCACCGTAAATGCAACACCCTGAAGGAAGCATGCAAATAATATGAAATTTACAACATGCATTAGCGGAGGTGAGATATGCAAATGATTAGAATTTCAGCGCAGACGCACATCACGCGCGCCTGTGGCGCCACTTCAAAGCGCTATTTAAGGCTCTGACTTTGCTATCTTTGCCAGGGTAGAGCTTCAAAATCCTCCCTAAATTCCAGTTCAGTCTTTTGATGTGGTCTTCACCCACCAAAACAATGTCTCCCTCACTTAAGGTAATTTCCTTTTGGATTTTACGCATTTCTCTTAATTGGCCAAGATATTCCGTTCTAAAACGTTTTCTCAGATCTTTTTGAACTCTGTACCGGTAAGCTAATCTCTTCTTCAACTTATCCTCATCTATTTGATCCAACTCTGGCACTCCTACTTCTCTAATGTCCTGCAAGAACATTGCTGGAGTCAGAGGTACTATGTCTTCGGCATCATCCGAAACATAAGTCAATGGTCTTGAGTTAATCAAGCTTTCAGTCACAAAGAACGGTATTCATTTCTTCTTGATTCAATGTCGATTTTCCTAGAGTTTTTCTTAAGATCCTTTTCATAAGGCCGATTAATCGTTCCCAGAAACCTCCCCACCAGGGAGCGTTAGGAGGTATGAATTTCCACGAAATTGGATTTAATTCTTCCAGGTTCTTCAGTTTTTCTAAATCAACTTTTTCCATTAGACGACAAGCACCCTTAAAGTTGGTTCCATTATCTGAATAAATTACGGAGGGTTTACCTCTGCGTGCTATAAACCTTCTAAAACCTAGGAGGAAATTTTCAGTCGAAATCGATGTCAACAGTTCTAAATGCACAGCTCGGAATACGGCACAAGTTAATATCAAGATCCAAGCTTTTATTCCTTCCTTAAGAATAAGAGGTCCTGCCAAGTCCACTCCTATGATTTCAAATATAGCAGCATCTCTCACACGGTCTTGAGGCAAGGGTCTTTCTGATACCAACACAGGTTTCACACTGAACCTGTTACAAACAATGCAAGACTTGATGACTTCTTTAATAGTTTTTCTGCTTTTTAAAATCCAGTAATTTTCTCTGAGATTGTTCATAAGCATCTGAACTCCGGAATGTCCCAGTTGTTCATGTCTATAAACAATGAGAGCTTTAACAACTGGATGGTTGGATGGAAGTATAATAGGTAAACGGAAATCTTCGTAGTCATCTCTTTAAAAAATTTTAGTCTTTAGTCTTAAAATTCCTTCAGGGTCTCTGATTACTTGCAAAGAGTTTAATCATTTGTCAGTCTCGTTACAAAATACGTCCATTTGTACCTGTTTCAACAATGTGCGTTCGGCTTTCTTGATTTCGTCAGATTGCAAATCTCCTAATATCCTTTGATTCTTGACTTTCTTCAGGTTCGTCGAAAACCTTATCATCCAAGCAGTAATTCTTACAAGTCTAACATACGATGAATATCGATGGTAATACTTTTCTTCACCTTGCATAGCAGCTGCGGTTACGATAGTTTTCTTCTTCTCTGAATTAACCACTTCCATATTTGGGAAATGTTCTAATTTTGGCCAATCTTTTGTCGGGTTTCTAATCCAAGCTGGTCCTTCCCACCAACGTTCTTTGATGAGAGTCCTCACTGAACATCCTCTCGACGGTAGATCAGCTGGATTCTGAATACCTGGAACGTACTTCCAGTCTTCCTTCGACGAGAGTCTTCTTATTTCTTCAACCCTATTAGCAACGAATGTCGCCCATGGGCCTTCCCTTTTTATTCAATGGAGAACATCCATTGAGTCTGACCAGAAAATTGTTGTTATATTTTCCATATGTAAATCCTACTTTACTAAATAAGCTAGTCGTACTCCAATTGAACAAGCTAACAACTCCATCCTTGGAATTGAAGTACCTTTTATCGGCGCGACTTTTGATCTAGCCTGGATCAATTGGCATGACACTTCTCCATCCTTCTCCAACCAAACCAATCATAGAACGCATTACATCGATATTTTGGTAAAAAAAATGCGTTCGTTAAAAAAAAGAAGCGCTCTTTCCTTCCAAGAAACCAACCTTTTCCATAGGGTTGCCATAAATTTGGAGCAAAACTGCAAGGTTACCATACTTGGTGATAAATCGCCACGGTCTCGGATTCGACATCTCACCCGAAGGCAGAAGTTTTCAAATTTACACAGACCAAAAACCATTAATTTACGCCTTTAAGCAAAATCCTGATAAATGTTCACCTCGGCAATTACGCCATTTAGACTTAATTTCACACTATTCCAGACATCAGGCATGTGCAAGGTTCAAAAAATTCTGTCGCAGATGCATTTTCAAGAATCGAAATTGATTCTATTACAAAATCTCCCAATTTGAATTTTAAAGATTTTGCAGGAAAGTGATTCAGAGGTACAGAGGTATCTTCAAAACAATGCCTCATCTCTGACTTTGGAATATAAACCATGCCATTCATCTGACTGTGATTTACTTTGGGATACATCAACTAGTTCACCTCGACCTTTCATACCTGAATGCTTTCGAAAGCTCATATTTGAGCATCTACACAATATTTCTCATCCATGAATTGCAGCTACCACAAAGCTAATATCTTCCTGATATGTGTGGCCCAATATGAAACGTCAAATCAAGTGCTGGGTACGCTTCTGCGAACCCTGTCAGAGATCAAAAGTCCAACGCCACACGAAAGCACCACTAGGAACTTTCGCACTTCCTGATGCACGTTTCTCGCAAATTCACTTAGACATTGTAGGTCCTTTACCCCCATCTGATGGTCACGTCTATCTTCTGACACTCATCGACAGATTTACCAGATGGCCTGAGGCCATACCCATATCTGATACGACAACTACTACCATTTGCCAAAGCAATATTCACCACTTGGATTAGTCGCTTTGGATGCCCATTTGTTATAAGCACAGATCAAGGATCTCAAATGAGATCGAATTGGTATCAAGAATTTGCAAACATGTTAGGCACGAATAGAATAAAAACGACTACATACCACCCAATTGCAAACGGCCTCATCGAACGTTTTCATAGGCATCTTAAAGCATCTATAAAGCTGATATCATTCCCATCGTACTTTTAGGTATCCCTATCGCGGTTAAGGAAGATATCAAAGCAACTTGTGCTGAACTTGTCTATGGCAAAACATTAACATTGCCTGCAGACATGTTAGAAATCCCAGATCACAAACAAATCATTGATACCTCCTTTGTGACTCGACTCAAAGAGCGGATGCGGACTCTAAATCCCGTTGCTACTTCACGACATGGTGAAAGTCCAGTTTTTGTGCATCCATCTCTCACAGCATACACGCACATTTTCTTACGAGTTGATTCAAACAAACCACCCTTGAGTCAGCCTTACACCGGTCCTCGCAAGGTAATAAACAGAACCAATAAAACAATTACCATTGAACTGAAAGGAAAGAAATCGACTGTCTCTTTGGATCGAGTTAAACCCGCTTTTCTTCTTGGAGAGGATAATGTTCCTATCAAACATCAATCCACTGTTACAGAGACACTTCCTACAAAGTCAATATTTCTTGCAAGACCATCTGTTTCCAAAGAAACTATTAAGAAACCAACAACCACGACACGAACTGGTCGTCGTGTACATTTTCCGCAGAGATATACTGACTATATTTAACTGTTAATTCACATCATATTTCTTTCTATTTTATGTATGTCAAATTACATGTGTTACATTATATTTATATATATTTAAGTTATATTGTTTGTTCCATCGTACCCTCTGTCACTGGGGGGATACTCTGTAGTGAATCGCCAAGAGAGCAAGAATGTACGCGCCTTTAAAAATATAGCAACCCTGGTATGAGCAGTGAGGTTGCAAGAAAATACGGAGAGGTGTGCGCGCTTTTGGATAAAAAAGGATGGTAATAAAAATTGGATTATCTAATGGAGTCGAATTATGATTGAGTATATTCACAATTAACGAAGCACGTAAATATACTATAGGTGTAAGGGCCATATTTGTCTAAATCGAGCCGAACGCAAGACAGACAACACAATGAGGAAGAAAAAGCAGAATAGGCGAAGGTATAAGTGAAAGGGAGGAAAATCACTCAGGTACCTCGGGGTTGTGATGCTCGTACACACCAAAGTTGTATAAGCAGGACATTCCTTATGCTTCGTAACCTCCAACCTCTGAACTAAACAAATAGTAACAAGCATTGGTAGTAGATGCAATGAGTCAGAAAATGGCTCTTCTAAATAATAGCATAATAGGCTATCATCCCAAAAAGGAGTCTAACAAAAAATTTAAATGGCCCATCTATACTGGATAAATAGCAGGGTATGCCAATTTAACCCCTTAACAGTTTTGCCCGAACACTGCTCGGGTGCTGCGAAAGGTCACTTTTCTGATTTGCCCGTACACCGCTTGGGCATCTTATTTTTCTACGCCAATCCAATGATTTGTCCGGCTTTGTAACTTTTTTCATTTGCAATGTTTCTAATAGATAGCTCTAGTAGTCCAGTAAAGATTGAAAATCAAAACATGCGTACACCGGTTTTAATATCAGGTTTTACTGCTTTTCGTTTACGTGGGAGAAGGAGTGAATTTTGTTTTCCCTTGTGTAGTGTATCACACGTTGCGAATACTATTTCTTTTGAATTGTGTGCTAAAATAAAAGGAAATGAGTGACAGTGAGCGGCTCATAACAGAATATAATTCTTATATTGGATCAGATAATGAATCGGAAATTTCTCTAAATGATTCTGGAAGTTGTGATAGTTCGTTATGGGACTTTTCTAGTGATGAGGAAACAGAAAGTTCCGATGATCTAACTCGGGTGCGGAACTTTTGCGAAATTGATATTAGTAATCCTCCTCCAGCACCGCCGCAAAAAGGAGACCAGGAATTTTGCCCAATCCCGTACGATTGACTGAAAGACTTTTTTGAAGTGATTCCACCCACCGAAAAGAAACTGAAACCGATGAGGCAGTGATTTGTGTTGCTCAAAAAGGAACTATAGCGTAAAACGGATGAGAAAAGAAACCAGATATTTTTGTCCCGGTTGTGATATAGGATTCTGCTTATCTCCATGTTTTAAAATTTATCATACAAAAGCTGAGTTTTGAAATTAAATAAAACTTAAGCATTAAATGCATGCTCTTTTCTCACATCCATTTCGTCAAGTGTTCTAAAAAGTTCTTGTTCGGAAAAGCCAACTTTAAGTAAAAATGTAGATTTTTCGCTATAATTAAATTATCATAATTATGCAATTCAATACTTGTAACAGTTTTGACTGCTGATTTGAATTTATATAATCGATTTGAATGCAAAATTGTTTATCAAAAATGTGCTTATTTTTGGACACAATATGGCAGAAAAAGAAACTGTTGAGAGGTTAAATAAGCTTGATTTAAATTACAATTTTAATCATGACTTAAATCAAGTGTTTCTATTTCAAAAAATCATTGATTCAAATCACTCTTTACTTTTCTTTTCTGACGTTTAATAACATTGCAAATTAAATAACTTAGGGGACAATATACTAATCAATTTAAAATTTGATTCTACTCAGTAACACCCCAGATTGGTCCTTTTTAAAACTGGCAATTACTGGACTCCTTATTTTGAGGACACTAAAGATAATTTTATTGAATGGGATGCAGTGGTTCCAATTTGGAGAAATTAATTGCTTCATACATAAATGTTTTAGAACTCAATTTTGTTTAAAAATCATTTCTACAATATTATCAGTATATTTGTAATATCTTACGTTTGACCTTGAATTTGATCAGTCAGAATGTCATGTAATCATTAGAAAGGTTTATTTTTCTTCAAAATAAGTCTACTTTAGTTCAGTCGAAGAGTGAGTCTAGAATCAAGAAAAATTGCCCAATTTTTAAATTTAATTAATTATTAATAAATTAATTAATTATTATAAACAAAAAACATGTAAAAAGGAAACTAAAATTTTTTCATATTTAATTGTTACTAGGCAACAAATTAGCCGAGATTTAAAACAAATTGGAAGGTCTGGTTCATAATACTCCTTGTGCGATTTGACACAGAATCACCTATATATATTACTAAATAAGGTGGAATATTTTTGAAAACAGAAATGCCTTCTCACTTTTGAGATATCCAAAAGCAAACAAATTCAGTTTAATTTTGCTGCTTGAAACAAGTAACCTTTGAACTTCTATTGAAACAAATCAAGATTTCATGCTTCCGAAACATGAAATTCATCAGGACATGTAAAAAAGAGGTATATAAGTGAGTGAAACATTGAGGGGTTACAGTATATACTTTTTATGAAAGGAATCGACATTAAACTTTTACATTCACAATGTTTAATTTGTAACTTAATATTATATGTTTGAAATATAAGCTAGTTACTACATACATAAATATGGGTTAAAACATGCCAACTAAACAGTCTTGTTTTTGGTTATTTTCACAAAACTTGGACCAGATGCATAAACATCTAAGAAAAATGTGGTTTAAAAATTTCCAAAATTGAATTTTATAAATTTAATCCATCAATTTTAACTTGAGGTATATAAAATGATGATTCAAGAAAAGAAGCTTCAAAGTCATGCAATATTTGTCAGAGTAATGTGCTAGGTTTTGGTGAAAAGACCTGACATCTTAAGCTCAATAACAAACCATTTTTAAAAGAATATTTGCAAAATGTGTTGAGATTGAGAACTCTTCAAAATAAAACGTTCATACCTGACTACCCTAAGTCAGATATCAAGATCATCCCATTGTTATGGTATACATTCTTAAACTTTTGTTCTTTTGAGTATTGGGTTACGGCATACCCCACCGACCACTTCTGGGCTATTGTTCTCACCATTTCTCGGATTATTTCTTGCTTCTGGTCAAAGGACATGGTTTTGTATAAGAGAAGCTGACTTATGAACATAAACTCAATTGTTGACTCAAGAATCTGAGTCAGTCTCAGACTGATTGCCAGCAACCGTTATTTACACTAACTGCAATACTGGGGCTTTTGCATATTTTAGCTCATGTAAAAAATCTCACCAGGTTATCCGATTCAGATAGACTTAACAGATGTTACATAGATAGAAATTGACCTCCTAACACATGATGATCATTTAACAATGTTGGGTTTTAATATACTATTTTCCAACATTAAAACCAAAGTGCATCAAAGGGCACTCTTGACAAACAAAACACATAAAATATCAGATGCAGCCATGGTACTAGACAGAAAAACACAAAATATTACTTTTCAAGCTCTGTCTTAACCATGCATGTCTCCATCCAACATCTATTTCCTACCATGCAACAAAAGGGCGAATCTATGCTAATTAAAACCTCAGGTTGCTTTTTCAGACTCTGCAATTCAAGGCTGTTCAGAATTAATTTAATCTACTTTATAGATTAGTCTTTTAATTGAAGAAACATTAAGATGTTGTTTAGAATAAACTTTAGTTGACTTCTTCAATAGCATTTGCTTATCTTCTTGAGAGGCCTCCCCAAACAATGGTCTCACAGGTATTTCCTGAGGTCTGGGGAGGCTAGGTTCCATTCATAATATTAGGGTAGTGGGCTCCTAGAATTAGCACCCGTGATCATCAATATACCTCAGATCTAGTCTCTAAGAAATAGTTACCAAACGATACAAGGAAACGATTTCGATTTGCCATCCAAATAATTTGCTGTTACAATGACAATATAATGATTGGAGTTGCATCATGGAATTAGGGTTAACACATTTTAAAGGCAAGAAAATGGTAAAAATGTAATGAAGTTAAAATTTTCAAAATTCCGGTTGTAAATTTAGAAGGAAAAAATTAAATCTACCATATATTTTTAAGGAAGATTTCACTTACCTTATGATTCTTGATGCAATTGAACCCAGCTGAATTTATTGAAATGAGGAAATTCCTGCTTGATTACAAATGATTTTTCTTATTTCTGTATTACCCTCAAGCAGCAGAGAACTGATACGTAAAGCTGTTGTATGAAGACTCGGTCTGAAGTTTTTTGAGTTGAAGAGCCTGAAATAAAAGTTTGATTCACCAGAGTAATGCCAAAGTGAAGCCAAATTTTATATTACACTTTGAAATCAAAATATTGAGAATTATGGTTAAACTGATAATTTGTTTCCATTGCTTCATTTCTTATGTTTATTTCACATTCTGCATTTTTTCCAGCCGTGTGCAATGTTAAATAGTTTTACTGGTTCGATTTACATGGTTCATCAAAGAATGAAGATGTTATTATCATTAAGTGTTAATGATAATGACAATATAATGTCAACAGCATTTGGACACAGAAACACTTCCTTCAAACATGAGAATTTTTTCTCAAGTGTGAGTCAAAGAATGCCAGTTCAATAGGAAGCAAATTATACAAAGGTGAGTTAAATTTTTATTTATATTCATATTTTTTAATACTATGCAATCTCATAACTTAACAATATGATTGTTTAAGTGCTAATCACAGAGCTTCTTATTCCAGCCTCTAACTGAATTACAAATTTAATTGTAGAAAGTGTAAAACATACTGGACCACAGTCCTACATAATTTTCATTTTCATCGTAAACTAACATGGAAAGAAGGTAGAAATAATGAATTGAACAAATGATATTTATTTTAAGGTATCACACAAAGGTACTGATGTTAGATGGTTAATTCACAAATAAATACACAAAAAGACGATCACACAAGCTGTGATTCAAAAGATAACTTTTCCTTTCTATGAGATTGACACTTCAATTCAAATTTAACAATGACCTATAACACTTGCATTTCCACATGAGTAGTTCAAATAAATTTTAAAGGTAAAAAAGAAAGTACTAAGAACTCATATAACAAGATTTCCCTTTTAGTATTCCCAGTAAGTCATTCCATAGTTCAGGTCAAATAGTGCTTTCTCAGACATTCTTTTGGTCAGTATGTCTGCAATGTTTCCTTTGGATGAGACATGCTCAAATTCAATGATTTTGTCAGACTAAATTACCCACAAAGAAGTATTTGTTATCAATATGCTTACTTCTCTCCGATGTTACATGGTTTTTGCTATGAAGATTGCTTCTTGGTTGTCGAGAAACACTGTAGAATTTTCTCTTAATAAAAAATTCTTTATTCCAATTCGAGTTTCGATTTCAATATGTAAGAAAGAGGTATCACTTAACTCAATCTTGTTTCGATTCTTCCAAAAGATCCGGGACGGTGAATGAACTTGAAGGTTTCATCCTAAAATGCTTGTTCTAATCGAAATGAAGACGATTCATGTTTTAGAGAAAACATATTTATTCCTCTCTTAAACACCACATACAAGACAGTTGACATGACAAAACATAAAAGCACGGCACAACACTACATAACTGGACGGATCTGACTATAGTCTAGTCAACAGTGCGATTGTCGCGCCACCACACATGAACCACAATTGCAATTCGGGTGATCGTTCGCGACACTCCCCATTTTGAGTTTTTGGACATTCAAAGGAAAAAAAAACTCAATAAATGTCAAAAAGTTTCAGTCAATGTCAAAGTTCAAAATGTTTTCGTGTCTTCCGAATTCGTCCGTAACGGGATCTACTAGGCTCCGACTGTTGAGGTTTATCTGGTTCACCATGATCAGGATCATCCGTTGCTGACTGGAGTGGTTCTAGTGTCGTCTCTAAGTCAGCTACACTTACTGGATCACTGGAACCGGGCTGGAGCGAAGTGTCCGTCTCCTTTTGGAGTCTATTAGCATTGTTGTCTAAAATAATTGGAAAAGAATCTCCTCCATTAGTATCTGAAAGTAGAGGAAAATTAGTAGGGCATAGATATGATTTGTTTTGTTCTTTTAACTCTAACTGGTATAATCTCTGCACTGGTCTCAAAACAGAGCCAAATTTGGTTTTAACTAGAGCCACTCTGACTTTGCTATCTTTGCCAGGGTAGAGCTTCAAAATCCTCCCTAAATTCCAGTTCAGTCTTTTGATGTGGTCTTCACCCACCAAAACAATGTCTCCCTCACTTAAGGTAATTTCCTTTTGGATTTTACGCATTTCTCTTAATTGGCCAAGATATTCCGTTCTAAAACGTTTTCTCAGATCTTTTTGAACTCTGTACCGGTAAGCTAATCTCTTCTTCAACTTATCCTCATCTATTTGATCCAACTCTGGCACTCCTACTTCTCTAATGTCCTGCAAGAACATTGCTGGAGTCAGAGGTACTATGTCTTCGGCATCATCCGAAACATAAGTCAATGGTCTTGAGTTAATCAAGCTTTCAGTCACAAAGAACGGTATTCATTTCTTCTTGATTCAATGTCGATTTTCCTAGAGTTTTTCTTAAGATCCTTTTCATAAGGCCGATTAATCGTTCCCAGAAACCTCCCCACCAGGGAGCGTTAGGAGGTATGAATTTCCACGAAATTGGATTTAATTCTTCCAGGTTCTTCAGTTTTTCTAAATCAACTTTTTCCATTAGACGACAAGCACCCTTAAAGTTGGTTCCATTATCTGAATAAATTACGGAGGGTTTACCTCTGCGTGCTATAAACCTTCTAAAACCTAGGAGGAAATTTTCAGTCGAAATCGATGTCAACAGTTCTAAATGCACAGCTCGGAATACGGCACAAGTTAATATCAAGATCCAAGCTTTTATTCCTTCCTTAAGAATAAGAGGTCCTGCCAAGTCCACTCCTATGATTTCAAATATAGCAGCATCTCTCACACGGTCTTGAGGCAAGGGTCTTTCTGATACCAACACAGGTTTCACACTGAACCTGTTACAAACAATGCAAGACTTGATGACTTCTTTAATAGTTTTTCTGCTTTTTAAAATCCAGTAATTTTCTCTGAGATTGTTCATAAGCATCTGAACTCCGGAATGTCCCAGTTGTTCATGTCTATAAACAATGAGAGCTTTAACAACTGGATGGTTGGATGGAAGTATAATAGGTAAACGGAAATCTTCGTAGTCATCTCTTAAAAAAATTTTAGTCTTTAGTCTTAAAATTCCTTCAGGGTCTCTGATTACTTGCAAAGAGTTTAATCATTTGTCAGTCTCGTTACAAAATACGTCCATTTGTACCTGTTTCAACAATGTGCGTTCGGCTTTCTTGATTTCGTCAGATTGCAAATCTCCTAATATCCTTTGATTCTTGACTTTCTTCAGGTTCGTCGAAAACCTTATCATCCAAGCAGTAATTCTTACAAGTCTAACATACGATGAATATCGATGGTAATACTTTTCTTCACCTTGCATAGCAGCTGCGGTTACGATAGTTTTCTTCTTCTCTGAATTAACCACTTCCATATTTGGGAAATGTTCTAATTTTGGCCAATCTTTTGTCGGGTTTCTAATCCAAGCTGGTCCTTCCCACCAACGTTCTTTGATGAGAGTCCTCACTGAACATCCTCTCGACGGTAGATCAGCTGGATTCTGAATACCTGGAACGTACTTCCAGTCTTCCTTCGACGAGAGTCTTCTTATTTCTTCAACCCTATTAGCAACGAATGTCGCCCATGGGCCTTCCCTTTTTATTCAATGGAGAACATCCATTGAGTCTGACCAGAAAATTGTTGTTATATTTTCCATATGTAAATCCTTCTTTACTAAATAAGCTAGTCGTACTCCAATTGAACAAGCTAACAACTCCATCCTTGGAATTGAAGTACCTTTTATCGGCGCGACTTTTGATCTAGCCTGGATCAATTGGCATGACACTTCTCCATCCTTCTCCAACCAAACCAATCATAGAACGCATTACATCGATATTTTGGTAAAAAAAATGCGTTCGTTAAAAAAAAGAAGCGCTCTTTCCTTCCAAGAAACCAACCTTTTCCATAGGGTTGCCATAAATTTGGAGCAAAACTGCAAGGTTACCATACTTGGTGATAAATCGCCACGGTCTCGGATTCGACATCTCACCCGAAGGCAGAAGTTTTCAAATTTACACAGACCAAAAACCATTAATTTACGCCTTTAAGCAAAATCCTGATAAATGTTCACCTCGGCAATTACGCCATTTAGACTTAATTTCACACTATTCCAGACATCAGGCATGTGCAAGGTTCAAAAAATTCTGTCGCAGATGCATTTTCAAGAATCGAAATTGATTCTATTACAAAATCTCCCAATTTGAATTTTAAAGATTTTGCAGGAAAGTGATTCAGAGGTACAGAGGTATCTTCAAAACAATGCCTCATCTCTGACTTTGGAATATAAACCATGCCATTCATCTGACTGTGATTTACTTTGGGATACATCAACTAGTTCACCTCGACCTTTCATACCTGAATGCTTTCGAAAGCTCATATTTGAGCATCTACACAATATTTCTCATCCATGAATTGCAGCTACCACAAAGCTAATATCTTCCTGATATGTGTGGCCCAATATGAAACGTCAAATCAAGTGCTGGGTACGCTTCTGCGAACCCTGTCAGAGATCAAAAGTCCAACGCCACACGAAAGCACCACTAGGAACTTTCGCACTTCCTGATGCACGTTTCTCGCAAATTCACTTAGACATTGTAGGTCCTTTACCCCCATCTGATGGTCACGTCTATCTTCTGACACTCATCGACAGATTTACCAGATGGCCTGAGGCCATACCCATATCTGATACGACAACTACTACCATTTGCCAAAGCAATATTCACCACTTGGATTAGTCGCTTTGGATGCCCATTTGTTATAAGCACAGATCAAGGATCTCAAATGAGATCGAATTGGTATCAAGAATTTGCAAACATGTTAGGCACGAATAGAATAAAAACGACTACATACCACCCAATTGCAAACGGCCTCATCGAACGTTTTCATAGGCATCTTAAAGCATCTATAAAGCTGATATCATTCCCATCGTACTTTTAGGTATCCCTATCGCGGTTAAGGAAGATATCAAAGCAACTTGTGCTGAACTTGTCTATGGCAAAACATTAACATTGCCTGCAGACATGTTAGAAATCCCAGATCACAAACAAATCATTGATACCTCCTTTGTGACTCGACTCAAAGAGCGGATGCGGACTCTAAATCCCGTTGCTACTTCACGACATGGTGAAAGTCCAGTTTTTGTGCATCCATCTCTCACAGCATACACGCACATTTTCTTACGAGTTGATTCAAACAAACCACCCTTGAGTCAGCCTTACACCGGTCCTCGCAAGGTAATAAACAGAACCAATAAAACAATTACCATTGAACTGAAAGGAAAGAAATCGACTGTCTCTTTGGATCGAGTTAAACCCGCTTTTCTTCTTGGAGAGGATAATGTTCCTATCAAACATCAATCCACTGTTACAGAGACACTTCCTACAAAGTCAATATTTCTTGCAAGACCATCTGTTTCCAAAGAAACTATTAAGAAACCAACAACCACGACACGAACTGGTCGTCGTGTACATTTTCCGCAGAGATATACTGACTATATTTAACTGTTAATTCACATCATATTTCTTTCTATTTTATGTATGTCAAATTACATGTGTTACATTATATTTATATATATTTAAGTTATATTGTTTGTTCCATCGTACCCTCTGTCACTGGGGGGATACTCTGTAGTGAATCGCCAAGAGAGCAAGAATGTACGCGCCTTTAAAAATATAGCAACCCTGGTATGAGCAGTGAGGTTGCAAGAAAATACGGAGAGAAGTGTGCGCGCTTTTGGATAAAAAAGGATGGTAATAAAAATTGGATTATCTAATGGAGTCGAATTATGATTGAGTATATTCACAATTAACGAAGCACGTAAATATACTATAGGTGTAAGGGCCATATTTGTCTAAATCGAGCCGAACGCAAGACAGACAACACAATGAGGAAGAAAAAGCAGAATAGGCGAAGGTATAAGTGAAAGGGAGGAAAATCACTCAGGTACCTCGGGGTTGTGATGCTCGTACACACCAAAGTTGTATAAGCAGGACATTCCTTATGCTTCGTAACCTCCAACCTCTGAACTAAACAAATAGTAACAAGCATTGGTAGTAGATGCAATGAGTCAGAAAATGGCTCTTCTAAATAATAGCATAATAGGCTATCATCCCAAAAAGGAGTCTAACAAAAAATTTAAATGGCCCATCTATACTGGATAAATAGCAGGGTATGCCAATTTAACCCCTTAACAGTTTTGCCCGAACACTGCTCGGGTGCTGCGAAAGGTCACTTTTCTGATTTGCCCGTACACCGCTTGGGCATCTTATTTTTCTACGCCAATCCAATGATTTGTCCGGCTTTGTAACTTTTTTCATTTGCAATGTTTCTAATAGATAGCTCTAGTAGTCCAGTAAAGATTGAAAATCAAAACATGCGTACACCGGTTTTAATATCAGGTTTTACTGCTTTTCGTTTACGTGGGAGAAGGAGTGAATTTTGTTTTCCCTTGTGTAGTGTATCACACGTTGCGAATACTATTTCTTTTGAATTGTGTGCTAAAATAAAAGGAAATGAGTGACAGTGAGCGGCTCATAACAGAATATAATTCTTATATTGGATCAGATAATGAATCGGAAATTTCTCTAAATGATTCTGGAAGTTGTGATAGTTCGTTATGGGACTTTTCTAGTGATGAGGAAACAGAAAGTTCCGATGATCTAACTCGGGTGCGGAACTTTTGCGAAATTGATATTAGTAATCCTCCTCCAGCACCGCCGCAAAAAGGAGACCAGGAATTTTGCCCAATCCCGTACGATTGACTGAAAGACTTTTTTGAAGTGATTCCACCCACCGAAAAGAAACTGAAACCGATGAGGCAGTGATTTGTGTTGCTCAAAAAGGAACTATAGCGTAAAACGGATGAGAAAAGAAACCAGATATTTTTGTCCCGGTTGTGATATAGGATTCTGCTTATCTCCATGTTTTAAAATTTATCATACAAAAGCTGAGTTTTGAAATTAAATAAAACTTAAGCATTAAATGCATGCTCTTTTCTCACATCCATTTCGTCAAGTGTTCTAAAAAGTTCTTGTTCGGAAAAGCCAACTTTAAGTAAAAATGTAGATTTTTCGCTATAATTAAATTATCATAATTATGCAATTCAATACTTGTAACAGTTTTGACTGCTGATTTGAATTTATATAATCGATTTGAATGCAAAATTGTTTATCAAAAATGTGCTTATTTTTGGACACAATATGGCAGAAAAAGAAACTGTTGAGAGGTTAAATAAGCTTGATTTAAATTACAATTTTAATCATGACTTAAATCAAGTGTTTCTATTTCAAAAAATCATTGATTCAAATCACTCTTTACTTTTCTTTTCTGACGTTTAATAACATTGCAAATTAAATAACTTAGGGGACAATATACTAATCAATTTAAAATTTGATTCTACTCAGTAACACCCCAGATTGGTCCTTTTTAAAACTGGCAATTACTGGACTCCTTATTTTGAGGACACTAAAGATAATTTTATTGAATGGGATGCAGTGGTTCCAATTTGGAGAAATTAATTGCTTCATACATAAATGTTTTAGAACTCAATTTTGTTTAAAAATCATTTCTACAATATTATCAGTATATTTGTAATATCTTACGTTTGACCTTGAATTTGATCAGTCAGAATGTCATGTAATCATTAGAAAGGTTTATTTTTCTTCAAAATAAGTCTACTTTAGTTCAGTCGAAGAGTGAGTCTAGAATCAAGAAAAATTGCCCAATTTTTAAATTTAATTAATTATTAATAAATTAATTAATTATTATAAACAAAAAACATGTAAAAAGGAAACTAAAATTTTTTCATATTTAATTGTTACTAGGCAACAAATTAGCCGAGATTTAAAACAAATTGGAAGGTCTGGTTCATAATACTCCTTGTGCGATTTGACACAGAATCACCTATATATATTACTAAATAAGGTGGAATATTTTTGAAAACAGAAATGCCTTCTCACTTTTGAGATATCCAAAAGCAAACAAATTCAGTTTAATTTTGCTGCTTGAAACAAGTAACCTTTGAACTTCTATTGAAACAAATCAAGATTTCATGCTTCCGAAACATGAAATTCATCAGGACATGTAAAAAAGAGGTATATAAGTGAGTGAAACATTGAGGGGTTACAGTATATACTTTTTATGAAAGGAATCGACATTAAACTTTTACATTCACAATGTTTAATTTGTAACTTAATATTATATGTTTGAAATATAAGCTAGTTACTACATACATAAATATGGGTTAAAACATGCCAACTAAACAGTCTTGTTTTTGGTTATTTTCACAAAACTTGGACCAGATGCATAAACATCTAAGAAAAATGTGGTTTAAAAATTTCCAAAATTGAATTTTATAAATTTAATCCATCAATTTTAACTTGAGGTATATAAAATGATGATTCAAGAAAAGAAGCTTCAAAGTCATGCAATATTTGTCAGAGTAATGTGCTAGGTTTTGGTGAAAAGACCTGACATCTTAAGCTCAATAACAAACCATTTTTAAAAGAATATTTGCAAAATGTGTTGAGATTGAGAACTCTTCAAAATAAAACGTTCATACCTGACTACCCTAAGTCAGATATCAAGATCATCCCATTGTTATGGTATACATTCTTAAACTTTTGTTCTTTTGAGTATTGGGTTACGGCATACCCCACCGACCACTTCTGGGCTATTGTTCTCACCATTTCTCGGATTATTTCTTGCTTCTGGTCAAAGGACATGGTTTTGTATAAGAGAAGCTGACTTATGAACATAAACTCAATTGTTGACTCAAGAATCTGAGTCAGTCTCAGACTGATTGCCAGCAACCGTTATTTACACTAACTGCAATACTGGGGCTTTTGCATATTTTAGCTCATGTAAAAAATCTCACCAGGTTATCCGATTCAGATAGACTTAACAGATGTTACATAGATAGAAATTGACCTCCTAACACATGATGATCATTTAACAATGTTGGGTTTTAATATACTATTTTCCAACATTAAAACCAAAGTGCATCAAAGGGCACTCTTGACAAACAAAACACATAAAATATCAGATGCAGCCATGGTACTAGACAGAAAAACACAAAATATTACTTTTCAAGCTCTGTCTTAACCATGCATGTCTCCATCCAACATCTATTTCCTACCATGCAACAAAAGGGCGAATCTATGCTAATTAAAACCTCAGGTTGCTTTTTCAGACTCTGCAATTCAAGGCTGTTCAGAATTAATTTAATCTACTTTATAGATTAGTCTTTTAATTGAAGAAACATTAAGATGTTGTTTAGAATAAACTTTAGTTGACTTCTTCAATAGCATTTGCTTATCTTCTTGAGAGGCCTCCCCAAACAATGGTCTCACAGGTATTTCCTGAGGTCTGGGGAGGCTAGGTTCCATTCATAATATTAGGGTAGTGGGCTCCTAGAATTAGCACCCGTGATCATCAATATACCTCAGATCTAGTCTCTAAGAAATAGTTACCAAACGATACAAGGAAACGATTTCGATTTGCCATCCAAATAATTTGCTGTTACAATGACAATATAATGATTGGAGTTGCATCATGGAATTAGGGTTAACACATTTTAAAGGCAAGAAAATGGTAAAAATGTAATGAAGTTAAAATTTTCAAAATTCCGGTTGTAAATTTAGAAGGAAAAAATTAAATCTACCATATATTTTTAAGGAAGATTTCACTTACCTTATGATTCTTGATGCAATTGAACCCAGCTGAATTTATTGAAATGAGGAAATTCCTGCTTGATTACAAATGATTTTTCTTATTTCTGTATTACCCTCAAGCAGCAGAGAACTGATACGTAAAGCTGTTGTATGAAGACTCGGTCTGAAGTTTTTTGAGTTGAAGAGCCTGAAATAAAAGTTTGATTCATCAGAGTAATGCCAAAGTGAAGCCAAATTTTATATTACACTTTGAAATCAAAATATTGAGAATTATGGTTAAACTGATAATTTGTTTCCATTGCTTCATTTCTTATGTTTATTTCACATTCTGCATTTTTTCCAGCCGTGTGCAATGTTAAATAGTTTTACTGGTTCGATTTACATGGTTCATCAAAGAATGAAGATGTTATTATCATTAAGTGTTAATGATAATGACAATATAATGTCAACAGCATTTGGACACAGAAACACTTCCTTCAAACATGAGAATTTTTTCTCAAGTGTGAGTCAAAGAATGCCAGTTCAATAGGAAGCAAATTATACAAAGGTGAGTTAAATTTTTATTTATATTCATATTTTTTAATACTATGCAATCTCATAACTTAACAATATGATTGTTTAAGTGCTAATCACAGAGCTTCTTATTCCAGCCTCTAACTGAATTACAAATTTAATTGTAGAAAGTGTAAAACATACTGGACCACAGTCCTACATAATTTTCATTTTCATCGTAAACTAACATGGAAAGAAGGTAGAAATAATGAATTGAACAAATGATATTTATTTTAAGGTATCACACAAAGGTACTGATGTTAGATGGTTAATTCACAAATAAATACACAAAAAGACGATCACACAAGCTGTGATTCAAAAGATAACTTTTCCTTTCTATGAGATTGACACTTCAATTCAAATTTAACAATGACCTATAACACTTGCATTTCCACATGAGTAGTTCAAATAAATTTTAAAGGTAAAAAAGAAAGTACTAAGAACTCATATAACAAGATTTCCCTTTTAGTATTCCCAGTAAGTCATTCCATAGTTCAGGTCAAATAGTGCTTTCTCAGACATTCTTTTGGTCAGTATGTCTGCAATGTTTCCTTTGGATGAGACATGCTCAAATTCAATGATTTTGTCAGACTAAATTACCCACAAAGAAGTATTTGTTATCAATATGCTTACTTCTCTCCGATGTTACATGGTTTTTGCTATGAAGATTGCTTCTTGGTTGTCGAGAAACACTGTAGAATTTTCTCTTAATAAAAAATTCTTTATTCCAATTCGAGTTTCGATTTCAATATGTAAGAAAGAGGTATCACTTAACTCAATCTTGTTTCGATTCTTCCAAAATATCCGGGACGGTGAATGAACTTGAAGGTTTCATCCTAAAATGCTTGTTCTAATCGAAATGAAGACGATTCATGTTTTAGAGAAAACATATTTATTCCTCTCTTAAACACCACATACAAGACAGTTGACATGACAAAACATAAAAGCACGGCACAACACTACATAACTGGACGGATCTGACTATAGTCTAGTCAACAGTGCGATTGTCGCGCCACCACACATGAACCACAATTGCAATTCGGGTGATCGTTCGCGACACTCCCCATTTTGAGTTTTTGGACATTCAAAGGAAAAAAAAACTCAATAAATGTCAAAAAGTTTCAGTCAATGTCAAAGTTCAAAATGTTTTCGTGTCTTCCGAATTCGTCCGTAACGGGATCTACTAGGCTCCGACTGTTGAGGTTTATCTGGTTCACCATGATCAGGATCATCCGTTGCTGACTGGAGTGGTTCTAGTGTCGTCTCTAAGTCAGCTACACTTACTGGATCACTGGAACCGGGCTGGAGCGAAGTGTCCGTCTCCTTTTGGAGTCTATTAGCATTGTTGTCTAAAATAATTGGAAAAGAATCTCCTCCATTAGTATCTGAAAGTAGAGGAAAATTAGTAGGGCATAGATATGATTTGTTTTGTTCTTTTAACTCTAACTGGTATAATCTCTGCACTGGTCTCAAAACAGAGCCAAATTTGGTTTTAACTAGAGCCACTCTGACTTTGCTATCTTTGCCAGGGTAGAGCTTCAAAATCCTCCCTAAATTCCAGTTCAGTCTTTTGATGTGGTCTTCACCCACCAAAACAATGTCTCCCTCACTTAAGGTAATTTCCTTTTGGATTTTACGCATTTCTCTTAATTGGCCAAGATATTCCGTTCTAAAACGTTTTCTCAGATCTTTTTGAACTCTGTACCGGTAAGCTAATCTCTTCTTCAACTTATCCTCATCTATTTGATCCAACTCTGGCACTCCTACTTCTCTAATGTCCTGCAAGAACATTGCTGGAGTCAGAGGTACTATGTCTTCGGCATCATCCGAAACATAAGTCAATGGTCTTGAGTTAATCAAGCTTTCAGTCACAAAGAACGGTATTCATTTCTTCTTGATTCAATGTCGATTTTCCTAGAGTTTTTCTTAAGATCCTTTTCATAAGGCCGATTAATCGTTCCCAGAAACCTCCCCACCAGGGAGCGTTAGGAGGTATGAATTTCCACGAAATTGGATTTAATTCTTCCAGGTTCTTCAGTTTTTCTAAATCAACTTTTTCCATTAGACGACAAGCACCCTTAAAGTTGGTTCCATTATCTGAATAAATTACGGAGGGTTTACCTCTGCGTGCTATAAACCTTCTAAAACCTAGGAGGAAATTTTCAGTCGAAATCGATGTCAACAGTTCTAAATGCACAGCTCGGAATACGGCACAAGTTAATATCAAGATCCAAGCTTTTATTCCTTCCTTAAGAATAAGAGGTCCTGCCAAGTCCACTCCTATGATTTCAAATATAGCAGCATCTCTCACACGGTCTTGAGGCAAGGGTCTTTCTGATACCAACACAGGTTTCACACTGAACCTGTTACAAACAATGCAAGACTTGATGACTTCTTTAATAGTTTTTCTGCTTTTTAAAATCCAGTAATTTTCTCTGAGATTGTTCATAAGCATCTGAACTCCGGAATGTCCCAGTTGTTCATGTCTATAAACAATGAGAGCTTTAACAACTGGATGGTTGGATGGAAGTATAATAGGTAAACGGAAATCTTCGTAGTCATCTCTTAAAAAAATTTTAGTCTTTAGTCTTAAAATTCCTTCAGGGTCTCTGATTACTTGCAAAGAGTTTAATCATTTGTCAGTCTCGTTACAAAATACGTCCATTTGTACCTGTTTCAACAATGTGCGTTCGGCTTTCTTGATTTCGTCAGATTGCAAATCTCCTAATATCCTTTGATTCTTGACTTTCTTCAGGTTCGTCGAAAACCTTATCATCCAAGCAGTAATTCTTACAAGTCTAACATACGATGAATATCGATGGTAATACTTTTCTTCACCTTGCATAGCAGCTGCGGTTACGATAGTTTTCTTCTTCTCTGAATTAACCACTTCCATATTTGGGAAATGTTCTAATTTTGGCCAATCTTTTGTCGGGTTTCTAATCCAAGCTGGTCCTTCCCACCAACGTTCTTTGATGAGAGTCCTCACTGAACATCCTCTCGACGGTAGATCAGCTGGATTCTGAATACCTGGAACGTACTTCCAGTCTTCCTTCGACGAGAGTCTTCTTATTTCTTCAACCCTATTAGCAACGAATGTCGCCCATGGGCCTTCCCTTTTTATTCAATGGAGAACATCCATTGAGTCTGACCAGAAAATTGTTGTTATATTTTCCATATGTAAATCCTTCTTTACTAAATAAGCTAGTCGTACTCCAATTGAACAAGCTAACAACTCCATCCTTGGAATTGAAGTACCTTTTATCGGCGCGACTTTTGATCTAGCCTGGATCAATTGGCATGACACTTCTCCATCCTTCTCCAACCAAACCAATCATAGAACGCATTACATCGATATTTTGGTAAAAAAAATGCGTTCGTTAAAAAAAAGAAGCGCTCTTTCCTTCCAAGAAACCAACCTTTTCCATAGGGTTGCCATAAATTTGGAGCAAAACTGCAAGGTTACCATACTTGGTGATAAATCGCCACGGTCTCGGATTCGACATCTCACCCGAAGGCAGAAGTTTTCAAATTTACACAGACCAAAAACCATTAATTTACGCCTTTAAGCAAAATCCTGATAAATGTTCACCTCGGCAATTACGCCATTTAGACTTAATTTCACACTATTCCAGACATCAGGCATGTGCAAGGTTCAAAAAATTCTGTCGCAGATGCATTTTCAAGAATCGAAATTGATTCTATTACAAAATCTCCCAATTTGAATTTTAAAGATTTTGCAGGAAAGTGATTCAGAGGTACAGAGGTATCTTCAAAACAATGCCTCATCTCTGACTTTGGAATATAAACCATGCCATTCATCTGACTGTGATTTACTTTGGGATACATCAACTAGTTCACCTCGACCTTTCATACCTGAATGCTTTCGAAAGCTCATATTTGAGCATCTACACAATATTTCTCATCCATGAATTGCAGCTACCACAAAGCTAATATCTTCCTGATATGTGTGGCCCAATATGAAACGTCAAATCAAGTGCTGGGTACGCTTCTGCGAACCCTGTCAGAGATCAAAAGTCCAACGCCACACGAAAGCACCACTAGGAACTTTCGCACTTCCTGATGCACGTTTCTCGCAAATTCACTTAGACATTGTAGGTCCTTTACCCCCATCTGATGGTCACGTCTATCTTCTGACACTCATCGACAGATTTACCAGATGGCCTGAGGCCATACCCATATCTGATACGACAACTACTACCATTTGCCAAAGCAATATTCACCACTTGGATTAGTCGCTTTGGATGCCCATTTGTTATAAGCACAGATCAAGGATCTCAAATGAGATCAAATTTGTATCAAGAATTTGCAAACATGTTAGGCACGAATAGAATAAAAACGACTACATACCACCCAATTGCAAACGGCCTCATCGAACGTTTTCATAGGCATCTTAAAGCATCTATAAAGCTGATATCATTCCCATCGTACTTTTAGGTATCCCTATCGCGGTTAAGGAAGATATCAAAGCAACTTGTGCTGAACTTGTCTATGGCAAAACATTAACATTGCCTGCAGACATGTTAGAAATCCCAGATCACAAACAAATCATTGATACCTCCTTTGTGACTCGACTCAAAGAGCGGATGCGGACTCTAAATCCCGTTGCTACTTCACGACATGGTGAAAGTCCAGTTTTTGTGCATCCATCTCTCACAGCATACACGCACATTTTCTTACGAGTTGATTCAAACAAACCACCCTTGAGTCAGCCTTACACCGGTCCTCGCAAGGTAATAAACAGAACCAATAAAACAATTACCATTGAACTGAAAGGAAAGAAATCGACTGTCTCTTTGGATCGAGTTAAACCCGCTTTTCTTCTTGGAGAGGATAATGTTCCTATCAAACATCAATCCACTGTTACAGAGACACTTCCTACAAAGTCAATATTTCTTGCAAGACCATCTGTTTCCAAAGAAACTATTAAGAAACCAACAACCACGACACGAACTGGTCGTCGTGTACATTTTCCGCAGAGATATACTGACTATATTTAACTGTTAATTCACATCATATTTCTTTCTATTTTATGTATGTCAAATTACATGTGTTACATTATATTTATATATATTTAAGTTATATTGTTTGTTCCATCGTACCCTCTGTCACTGGGGGGATACTCTGTAGTGAATCGCCAAGAGAGCAAGAATGTACGCGCCTTTAAAAATATAGCAACCCTGGTATGAGCAGTGAGGTTGCAAGAAAATACGGAGAGAAGTGTGCGCGCTTTTGGATAAAAAAGGATGGTAATAAAAATTGGATTATCTAATGGAGTCGAATTATGATTGAGTATATTCACAATTAACGAAGCACGTAAATATACTATAGGTGTAAGGGCCATATTTGTCTAAATCGAGCCGAACGCAAGACAGACAACACAATGAGGAAGAAAAAGCAGAATAGGCGAAGGTATAAGTGAAAGGGAGGAAAATCACTCAGGTACCTCGGGGTTGTGATGCTCGTACACACCAAAGTTGTATAAGCAGGACATTCCTTATGCTTCGTAACCTCCAAACTCTGAACTAAACAAATAGTAACAAGCATTGGTAGTAGATGCAATGAGTCAGAAAATGGCTCTTCTAAATAATAGCATAATAGGCTATCATCCCAAAAAGGAGTCTAACAAAAAATTTAAATGGCCCATCTATACTGGATAAATAGCAGGGTATGCCAATTTAACCCCTTAACAGTTTTGCCCGAACACTGCTCGGGTGCTGCGAAAGGTCACTTTTCTGATTTGCCCGTACACCGCTTGGGCATCTTATTTTTCTACGCCAATCCAATGATTTGTCCGGCTTTGTAACTTTTTTCATTTGCAATGTTTCTAATAGATAGCTCTAGTAGTCCAGTAAAGATTGAAAATCAAAACATGCGTACACCGGTTTTAATATCAGGTTTTACTGCTTTTCGTTTACGTGGGAGAAGGAGTGAATTTTGTTTTCCCTTGTGTAGTGTATCACACGTTGCGAATACTATTTCTTTTGAATTGTGTGCTAAAATAAAAGGAAATGAGTGACAGTGAGCGGCTCATAACAGAATATAATTCTTATATTGGATCAGATAATGAATCGGAAATTTCTCTAAATGATTCTGGAAGTTGTGATAGTTCGTTATGGGACTTTTCTAGTGATGAGGAAACAGAAAGTTCCGATGATCTAACTCGGGTGCGGAACTTTTGCGAAATTGATATTAGTAATCCTCCTCCAGCACCGCCGCAAAAAGGAGACCAGGAATTTTGCCCAATCCCGTACGATTGACTGAAAGACTTTTTTGAAGTGATTCCACCCACCGAAAAGAAACTGAAACCGATGAGGCAGTGATTTGTGTTGCTCAAAAAGGAACTATAGCGTAAAACGGATGAGAAAAGAAACCAGATATTTTTGTCCCGGTTGTGATATAGGATTCTGCTTATCTCCATGTTTTAAAATTTATCATACAAAAGCTGAGTTTTGAAATTAAATAAAACTTAAGCATTAAATGCATGCTCTTTTCTCACATCCATTTCGTCAAGTGTTCTAAAAAGTTCTTGTTCGGAAAAGCCAACTTTAAGTAAAAATGTAGATTTTTCGCTATAATTAAATTATCATAATTATGCAATTCAATACTTGTAACAGTTTTGACTGCTGATTTGAATTTATATAATCGATTTGAATGCAAAATTGTTTATCAAAAATGTGCTTATTTTTGGACACAATATGGCAGAAAAAGAAACTGTTGAGAGGTTAAATAAGCTTGATTTAAATTACAATTTTAATCATGACTTAAATCAAGTGTTTCTATTTCAAAAAATCATTGATTCAAATCACTCTTTACTTTTCTTTTCTGACGTTTAATAACATTGCAAATTAAATAACTTAGGGGACAATATACTAATCAATTTAAAATTTGATTCTACTCAGTAACACCCCAGATTGGTCCTTTTTAAAACTGGCAATTACTGGACTCCTTATTTTGAGGACACTAAAGATAATTTTATTGAATGGGATGCAGTGGTTCCAATTTGGAGAAATTAATTGCTTCATACATAAATGTTTTAGAACTCAATTTTGTTTAAAAATCATTTCTACAATATTATCAGTATATTTGTAATATCTTACGTTTGACCTTGAATTTGATCAGTCAGAATGTCATGTAATCATTAGAAAGGTTTATTTTTCTTCAAAATAAGTCTACTTTAGTTCAGTCGAAGAGTGAGTCTAGAATCAAGAAAAATTGCCCAATTTTTAAATTTAATTAATTATTAATAAATTAATTAATTATTATAAACAAAAAACATGTAAAAAGGAAACTAAAATTTTTTCATATTTAATTGTTACTAGGCAACAAATTAGCCGAGATTTAAAACAAATTGGAAGGTCTGGTTCATAATACTCCTTGTGCGATTTGACACAGAATCACCTATATATATTACTAAATAAGGTGGAATATTTTTGAAAACAGAAATGCCTTCTCACTTTTGAGATATCCAAAAGCAAACAAATTCAGTTTAATTTTGCTGCTTGAAACAAGTAACCTTTGAACTTCTATTGAAACAAATCAAGATTTCATGCTTCCGAAACATGAAATTCATCAGGACATGTAAAAAAGAGGTATATAAGTGAGTGAAACATTGAGGGGTTACAGTATATACTTTTTATGAAAGGAATCGACATTAAACTTTTACATTCACAATGTTTAATTTGTAACTTAATATTATATGTTTGAAATATAAGCTAGTTACTACATACATAAATATGGGTTAAAACATGCCAACTAAACAGTCTTGTTTTTGGTTATTTTCACAAAACTTGGACCAGATGCATAAACATCTAAGAAAAATGTGGTTTAAAAATTTCCAAAATTGAATTTTATAAATTTAATCCATCAATTTTAACTTGAGGTATATAAAATGATGATTCAAGAAAAGAAGCTTCAAAGTCATGCAATATTTGTCAGAGTAATGTGCTAGGTTTTGGTGAAAAGACCTGACATCTTAAGCTCAATAACAAACCATTTTTAAAAGAATATTTGCAAAATGTGTTGAGATTGAGAACTCTTCAAAATAAAACGTTCAACCCTGACTACCCTAAGTCAGATATCAAGATCATCCCATTGTTATGGTATACATTCTTAAACTTTTGTTCTTTTGAGTATTGGGTTACGGCATACCCCACCGACCACTTCTGGGCTATTGTTCTCACCATTTCTCGGATTATTTCTTGCTTCTGGTCAAAGGACATGGTTTTGTATAAGAGAAGCTGACTTATGAACATAAACTCAATTGTTGACTCAAGAATTCTGAGTCAGTCTCAGACTGATTGCCAGCAACCGTTATTTACACTAACTGCAATACTGGGGCTTTTGCATATTTTAGCTCATGTAAAAAATCTCACCAGGTTATCCGATTCAGATAGACTTAACAGATGTTACATAGATAGAAATTGACCTCCTAACACATGATGATCATTTAACAATGTTGGGTTTTAATATACTATTTTCCAACATTAAAACCAAAGTGCATCAAAGGGCACTCTTGACAAACAAAACACATAAAATATCAGATGCAGCCATGGTACTAGACAGAAAAACACAAAATATTACTTTTCAAGCTCTGTCTTAACCATGCATGTCTCCATCCAACATCTATTTCCTACCATGCAACAAAAGGGCGAATCTATGCTAATTAAAAACCTCAGGTTGCTTTTTTCAGACTCTGCAATTCAAGGCTGTTCAGAATTAATTTAATCTACTTTATAGATTAGTCTTTTAATTGAAGAAACATTAAGATGTTGTTTAGAATAAACTTTAGTTGACTTCTTCAATAGCATTTGCTTATCTTCTTGAGAGGGCCTCCCCCAAACAATGGTCTCACAGGTATTTCCTGAGGTCTGGGGAGGGCTAGGTTCCATTCATAATATTAGGGTAGTGGGCTCCTAGAATTAGCACCCCGTGATCATCAATATACCCTCAGATCTAGTCTCTAAGAAATAGTTACCAAACGATACAAGGAAAACGATTTCGATTTGCCATCCAAATAATTTGCTGTTACAATGACAATATAATGATTGGAGTTGCATCATGGAATTAGGGTTAACACATTTTAAAGGCAAGAAAATGGTAAAAATGTAATGAAGTTAAAATTTTCAAAATTCCGGTTGTAAATTTAGAAGGAAAAAAATTAAATCTACCATATATTTTTTAAGGAAGATTTCACTTACCTTATGATTCT